>OY757913.1:49381935-49619435 GCA_963585895.1 Sepioteuthis lessoniana
AGAATCTGGTTGTTTTCGAGATGTGTGTTCGTGTGTATGTGCATGTATGTGTGTGTGTGTGTGTGTGTGTGTGTGTGTGTGTGTGTGGAGAAAATTGAAAAACAAAGTAATCCAAAGTTAAAAATATATAACCTGTATATACATAATATCTTCTTTGTTTTGTATTTCCTTAAACATCCATCGGTGATTTAACGACACTTCAGAACATCTTTTCTCAGTCCTGATGATGGTTTATTGAAACCGAAACGTTATAACGTCGAGTTTCTTTCATATTAAATTCTTCACTTTGGATTAATTTGTTTTTCAATTTTTCCCCCAGATTCTTTTCCATTATTTACTTTAATATATATAGATACAGCGATAAAATCTAAGTATGTTTCATAAAAAGTGCTTAATGCTAATCAGGCTTTCTTTCTCTCCCTTCTCTCTCTCTCTCTCTCTCTCTCTCTCTTTCTATATATATATATATATATATATATATATATATATATATATATATATATATATATATATATATCATCATCATCATCATGTCGTGCTGGTAGCACGGATATCCCTGACCCTATCTCGTCACTTTTCCCTATCGTTCATCGCCTCAGGCAGGTCTTCTGGACAACATCCTGTATCCTCACATAGTTGCTGAATGTATGTTCGTGCTGGTCGTCCTGCTTTTGCACGGCCATGTGTGGGGGTCCATAAGAGTACATCACTTATGAGTTCGTCCCTGCTTCTCCAGCTGTGTCCTACATAAGAAATGGCACATCAACATGGGATTTTCATTAAGGAATAGTATAAAGGAGAGAATAAAGCAAATTGTAGTCCAATTTGAAACACAGTAATAGTTTTGTGGCATCTCCGTTCGTACAAAAGGTATTTTTTTTAATCATCTAGATTTTTGATATAACGGAGAGAGCGATGAAATATATATTAAAATCTGTTATTCTTTCTTTATCAGAAGAATCAGTATAACAATGGACTCCTGTTACAACATGAATGCGATGAATTCGCTGGTTGTATATATTAAAAGATAAGACATGTATTTATTAAAAGATAAGACATTCTCAATCACTTCAACTTCTTCGATTATTTTGTGATGCATCAATTTGGATTGTGAAACAAAAACGCAGGAGTCCCCGAGGTGTAAGTGAGTTCGAACTCCAGTCTCGCTATTATGTTCACTTTCAGACTAATATCCTTTAAAAGAACCAATCCCCATTATCCTGCCAGCTGTGGGTTAAATAGTACTGCTCGTCTCCAATGATAGATTTGGCATAAAGGTTGATTTGCCATTAAACAAAGAAACTAAAACTTGAACCAGAAAAGCGACAATAAATTAAAAAAAAAATTATCTTTAAAATGAAAACATTATTTTAGTGGGTATTTTTCAGAATCTTGTTTATTTATTTATTTAAATACATTATTTGATTTGAATTGAACAAAAAAAAGATGTTATTATGCTGTATTTCCTTCGCGGGGTCAGTGTGTCATTTTACCGTTTTCTAAAAGTTTGTGCTACTCTGTTGAAGTTATAAGTTCCATATTTCGGACCAAGAGCTATATATACACCGTAAACTTGATATTTCGGGCTCCAAGAAATGACACCAGAGTCTAATTATAAAAGGCTAAAATAACGACAGTTCATCGCCTTTATTTTGATGGTATATAATGTAAAGTCTTTAATGTATTTTGTATTCGTTTTTCTGATGTTTGGGGGGGGTACTCAATTACAGAGAAACTGAAGATCAATAGTCAAAGAATTCAAAGGGTTAAGTATTATACTATTTAATTATTTTGCCATTTAATGATTTCTAATATCATTTAATTATTATACCACCTGGGCGTGTCCTCGTAGTGTAATAGTTAAAGCACTGCCCCCACCAGGAGCGTGGTGATCGAGTTCAAACACCAGTCGCGGTATTATGTTCACTTTCAGACAAATACTCTTGGAAAAGGTCTGAACCCACTTAATCTCCTAGCTATGGGTTAAATAGCATCACTGTTGCTCTTCTAGAGGGTTGGCATTAAAGGTTGACATGCCATCAAACAAACTTATACCATTTCATTCCTTTCAAACATTTGTCCACGTCATTATTATTTTGTACACTGTGTTTCAGTTCTTCCATGATTGATTTTAACGGCATGCATCCCGATCTGGCGTATTTTATGCTAAGAGGTTAGGGAGTTACTTACATTTTATGTTTATACAGGATGCGACAGAAATAACTTCAACATTTTAAACTGTCACTTTTGAGGTGCAAGTGAATTTAGGCAAGTGTCAATGGTAGCTCCATCTAGCTAATGACTTTTTTTTCACATACAATCAGTTTTGATTAGAGCTTGGACCGCTGCACACCATGCATTTGCTGTTGAAACTTTTTTTTAATGACTGGTGAATCTGTAATTGTCACATCGAATGTTTTTCGTACTCATTTCCTTTTACATCGGGATGATACTGTTCAAGATAGAAAATCGATACTACTACAGGTGTAAAATTCTATCCAAAACAATATCATTCCAACAAAACATAAAATGAGCACGAAAAGCTCTCTTTGTAGCAATTCACCAGTCTTAAAAAAAAACAAACGTTTCAACAACAAATCCACAAGATGCATCGATGAAAGCAATGATCTTAACTGATCGTATCTGCAAAAAAGTGGATAAGAGAGTAGTTTGATTGAGCTACCATTGTCACTTGCCTGAATTCACTTGTACTACATAGGTGACAGTATAAACTGTATGAGGTATTTTTGTCGCATCCTGTTTTTTTGCACACAGTTATATGATATTAAGTATTCCTATTTAATAAATAAATAAATAAATCCATTTGATTCATAAATGGGATTCTAACAGTTACTACCACTCAGGGTCAGAGTGGATCTGGGAGTAATAGCAATGAATAGGCAACACATTTCCCAGAGCTCTTGAACTGGTTGGTTGGTTATTTGGGTTTATGGCATATCAACCTTTGTAGATTATTTAATGCCAAATCCATTTTTATACAAATAATCAGTTCTATTTCAAACAGTTCAGTTTAGCATGAGTACATAGTTTAATTGTTAAAAACATTTCTATTTCAAGTTATTCAGTTTAGTCAAACAGTTCTAATTCAATCAGTTCAGTTTAGTATAAGTATAGATTTTATTTACATACAGTTAAATGTCAAAGCAGTTCTATTTTAAATAATTCAGTTTGGCATAAGTACAGTTTCAATGTCAAAAACAGTTCCATTTCAAACAATTCAGTCTAGCATACAAACCAGTTCCATTTCAAACAATTCAGATTAGCATAAGTACGCAGTTTAATTGTCAAAAGTTTTCTATTTCAAGCTATTCAATTTAGTCAAACAGTTCTAATTCAAACAATTCAGTTTGGCATAAGTTTGCAGTTTAGTTCTATTTAACCCATAGATAGGGTCCTATCTGGTGCTACCACTCCGGGTCAAAGTGGACCTAGGAGCGATGGCAATGAAGGGATGTTCCGCATTCCCCAAAGCTCCAGCATTACTGGAACCTTAATATCAGATTGTTTAGTGTTATATCCAGGACACTCGTTGGGGGGTCTTACTCCTATGCAGAGGTGCAGTCGGTATATTTTACAGCCCCATCCGACAAGGCAATCTAGAACTGCAGTCTCACCATCGGGTGGTCAGTTTCAGTTATATCCATTTATGTTCTATCTTTACCGTTAAATGGATTAGATTGTTCCAAAGCCAAAGCACAGCAGACGCAGTGAGAATTAAGCTCACTGGCAATGGTCCGCTAGCTTAACTCGTTAACCATTACACTACCTAAGCACCCATATCTTAATGTGAATATGATAGAAATTTAGAAAAAATATTTACAATTGTGACTTCAAAGAGGCTTTTCATTTCAAGTGTTTTCAGACTACTGAGCTTATTCATTGTACTGATTAAGTTCTTAACAACAATGTACAAATAACTCTTATGTTATCACGTTTAGTTTGGCAACAGGCCAGGTGCGTATGATACCCAGTAAGAATTGAACTTATATGTGATGGTTAGCTAGCATTGATCACGAATAACTGCCCAATATGAGAAACTTCTCCAAATTATACAGTCTTAAAATAGAATTCGATCGAAATTTCTTTTGGTCAGACCATTGACCTGAAGATCCGCTATTCGTATTCCCACCCGGAGACTAAAAATAGTAAAGTTACTTTAGAAGACTTACTATAGCAGCTGTTATTTTTTGGTGGGCTGGTTGTGGTTATTTCTTTGTTTTTTCCATCATAATATAATCACTAGAGCCCTCAAATTCTGTTTGTGGACAACGACACAAAATTCTGCTGATAGCTCCAGATCAGAATATAGATTAATCGATATATATTTTTTAAAGATAGGGTTTCAATTTGTAATTATAAATGTTTTGGTTTTAATACCCAACCAAAAAAAAAAAAAAGAAAAAAAGAAAAGAAGCAACCCTGATTGATTTCAGTTTTAAACTTTTGTTTACTTTCTTTGTTTAATGGCATACCAACTTTCATGGATTATTTAATGTCAAAGCTACCTTGGTAAATGAGCAATCATCAAGTTATGCGGATAACACGGACGTACCTGACTCTCTCTCTCTCTCCATCCGTCCCTACCGTCCATCGCTCTTGGCAGGTTCTCTAAACTGGATCCAGTATCTGAACCAAGCTGATGTATGAAAATCCTTTCTGGTCGACAAACACTGGTGTGCCCATGCGTAGGAGTCCATAAGAGAACATCGCTTCGTCTTTGATTCTCCGGCAGTGTACAGCATGTCTTATCTTACTTGGATGCTTTGTCAGATGAGAAGGAAGTGGCCGCACAGCTGAAATTTCATGGGGTTTTTCTTTCAGTATTTGTTTAAAACAGTGCCTAGCATTCTTGCATAGTTACTATCTAGCTTTTTCTTCAAGCGTTTTGTTAGTATCCATGTGGTGCATCCACACAGTAGTATTGACACAGACACAGCTTGGAAGAAATCCATTTTTATTTTATGAGAGAGATCAGGTTTCCATGTGATTAACAACCTGTCAATAGCAGTCCACACCTTCGCTAGGTATATGTTGACATCACTTTCAGTAGATGAGATATTGCTGTCAAGGTATGTGGTCTAGTCAACTAATTTCAGAAGCTTGCCACTCAAAAAGATGACTCTTTCTTGTTTAAAACATGAACTCTGTTTTATTTTCGTTCACATATAAGCCAATGCCTACTGCTGCTTGCTCCCGGCTATACAGTTGGGATTCGGCTTTGGTTGGTGTATTTGCGAAAAGCGCTCGATCATATGCGTTGTCAGCGGCTGTCATAGTTTTTGCGGGATATTGTCTGCTTCTTGTCTCTTTCGTGTGAAACTATTTTCTTTTATTAGATCTATTGATGTCAGTCATATGTAATCTAGGCAGATTATAAACATATATATGGGGCTAATATATCGCATTGGAAAATTCTAAAGACAATGTTGAAGAAGTCGGTGTCACCATTGCTTTAGTGTTTTTGTAAAGCATCTCTATTGTGGTAACAGTATTTTTGAGAGATCATAAGGTATCAGTATTTAATCTATCTTTCCTGTGTATATGGAGTCAAACGTCTTGGAGAAATCTACAAACAATAGTGTTGCATCGAGATTTTTTTCAGGTACTCCTTTGATGATTTGACAGATAATCAGAATCTATGAAGATGTGGATCAATTTCTCCGAAAACCGTTCTGATTTTCCAAAGAATTTTCTTAATTTCAGATTGGATACGAATAAGAAGCATGGCATTATAAACCTTAGCAGCAACTGCAATAAGAGTCATGCCTCTGTAGTTCCGAATGATTCTGAGGTTGCCTTACTTGAGGAAGGGGAAAACCTATCCTTTCAACCATTTTTTTCTCTTGTTTTGTTACATAATCAAATAATTATGTACTTAAATTTCCACTTCTTCCATACTTAAGGACGTATTTCGTCCAGACCTGAAGCTCTTCTACTTCATTTCTATATTTTTTTTTTTTTTACTGCGCCAAGTTCTTCCTTCCTAAACTGTCCCAGTTTGATGTTTCGTTGGCTATTTATATTTTTTTCGGTAGTTTTCCGGAGGATTCCGAGCAGATTCTTGAAATGTTCTTTCCGTTAGTGAAGCATTTCTTCTTGGCTGGCAGCTTTTAGTTTTGCTGTAGTGGTGCTTTTCTTTCCGCTTACCTCATTTATTGTCTGCCATACTAATCATAATTTCTATCTCCTACTGAATTTCTTATATTACTGATTTGGCCTTGAATGTATTCTAGTTGTTATCAATACCAAATATACCATTGCAAAGTAGAACTAAATACCATGATACCGGTACATGGATAGACATTTATCTCGACATTTGCATGGAAAAATTCTGGCAATGCCAGCATTGGAGGTGTAGGAATAATTCTAAGTCCTCGCGCCTTAAAATCACTAAATAACATAGAGAAAATCTAACTAAGGATGATGTATGTTACGTTTAATGGCAACTCCTGAATAACAATGGTCTCTTGCTACAGTCTTACCGATACAAGTGATTAAACTGAAATCTCCATCTTCTACAACCAGCTATCTTTCCTTTTTCCGACACATCACCAACAACATCGTTCCGATCATCGGTGGAGACATGAATGCTGAAATAAGTAAAGACGGAAATAAATTCTGCCTAGACAACTGGCCAAACAGAAATGGTAACTATTTGCACATGAGAACAGACTTGTATGCTTAAACACTAAATTCCCAAAATGCAAGAGTAAGCTATAGACTAACACCACCTCAAATAACTCTAAAGTATAAAACAGTTTTTATGGCATATCAACTTTTGTAAGTTATTTATTGCCAGATCCATTTTTATACAAAAAATCAATTCTATTTCAAACAATTCAGTTTAGCGTAAGAACAATTTCAAAGTCAAAACAGTTCCATTTCAAATAATTCAGTTTAGCATAAGTACGAAGTTTAAATGCAAGTACACAGTTTAATTGTCAAAAGAAATCTCTATTTAAAGCTATTCAGTTTTGTCAAACAGTTCTAATTCAAACAATTCAGTTTAGTATAAGTATAGTTTTTGTTTTCATACTGTTAAATGTCAAAAGCAGTTCTATTACAAGTAATTCAGTTTAGCATAAGTACACAGTTTAGTTCTATTGGACTCATAGACAGGACCCTATCAGATGCTACCACTCCTGGCCATAGTGAACATTGGAACAATGACAATGAAGGGTGTTCCACATTTCCCAAAGCTCCAGCATTATATATTTATGAACAAAAAGTGGACAAATAGCGTTCTGAATTGTGAGGTATACTCCTCTTTTGAATGAGTATCTATCGATCACAGTATCGTCTCAGCAAACATTCGCCCGAGTCTATTCAGAAATAAGAAATAAATAAAACTTCATGATATGATTGGTCCTAATTTGTCTACAGTGATATAAGCAACCAATGAACGGTTACTGTAAAAACAAGTTTGATACTCTTCAGGAGACATTTGAATGTCATACTCAGATTGATAAATATGAAAAATTTGTTATTGCCCTCATGAAGACAATACAAAGTACCAATTCTAAAATTCTATGGGAAAATCAAAATAACTTATAGGCTTTCTATTACGTTTTTACGAATAAAGAAAATGTGTAAACAAGAATGAAAAAAAAAAGACTCGTGGATGTACAACAAAACAATTAGGTTTATTAACCACAGGCAGAGACATGCGTCTGATGACCAGAAAATTAACCATTTTAACTTTGTGGGCACCAGTCAAATGTGCATCGATTTGTCATGGTTGGATTCAAGTCCCTTTCTCTGTCACACGCATCTCTGTTCTTTCGGTCCCAACAAATCCCACAATCTACCATCCCTGGGAGGCAACTCCCTTTCTATCCCTCTGGGGGAATAACTTTGATATTTTTTGTTTGGTCTGATCCCTAACACTTTTCAATTTAAATTCTACATGAAACGATTGCTTATATACATGAAAATATTTATAAAATTACAAATGAATAACACAGTAGAGTTATGTATTAAAAAGTGTTTTTTTATAAAAATATACAAATTTAACGTCCCATGACTGTGATAAACTCCATTTGTTAGTACATATAATAAACACTGCGAGTTGATTATGCATATTAAATATTTTACAGGATGTAAGCTTCGTTGATGTTAACAGAGATGCAGAAACACGCATAGAAATTCGCATTTATTAATATATATATATATATATATATATATATATATATATATATATATATATATATATATATATATCGCTATCTAAAGACAGACTTTCGTTGTATCACAACTTCTCAGTGGAGGTACCCGTGGTGTAATGGTTATCGTCGTAGGAAATGAACACGGCGACACGAGTTCAAATCTTGGACGAGACTGATTTCATTTCACATAGCACTAATACCCTTGGGAAAGGTATGAATCCAATTCTTCTCCCTCCAGCTATGGGTAAATAGTAGGGCGGACTAGGTTCTTCAGCCTTGGTGAGGCAACTAGTTTAGGAGAAGGAAAACTCTGAATTCAAATATTAAAAATTGACCATGTGTCATATCCTACCCGAGCGGAGGGGTTGGTAAATAGGATCACAACTTCTCAGTGTGGCTAGACACGTGAAATGTTTCAAGCTGGGATCGAAACCTGGCTGACTTTATGCGAGTCGGATATCCTATCGCAGAGCTATCGACACCCTCAGCTTAAATGAAGGAATTTAACATATACATATAATTTTTCCTCTGTTAACAAATACGGTAAACGGCTACCGGAGTGCTCAGTTCATAAGAAAAACTTTGCATTACGCGATTGGCAACTGGTAATTCATGGTGAAAGTTCTCAACCTCCGAGAGCGGAGAGCATATTAATGTCATCCACAGACAGACTGTTTCGTTGTATCACAACTCATCAGTGTGACTATATATATATATATATATATATATTATGCATGCATATAACGAATGTGTGTTTGAATGTATACACCAAGCACATACGCACGTATGAAGACAAGTAAATCTGTATAAATGAAAACGTGCACATTATCAAAATGTTATTGAAAGAAATTGAAATCTGAGGAAGATTTCTCACTATTTTTGCAACAGTTTGAGTGAAAGTGGATTATTGAGAATAACTGCTGTCACTGAATCTCCAGTAATAGCCACTAGATAATACTAGTGGGAAAACTCAGCGAGTAAGAATAATGATACGGCCAAATCTTGCTTAAAGCACCAGTTTCTGCAAGACCATTGAAGCTAAGAAGAGATGAGTATGACTAGTTAATTGATGGAATGACAGGTACCCAAGACAATCTGACGCCTAAGTAAAGGTTAGTATAATCCAAGTAGCAACAATTGTCATCATTATCACCGAGTCGTGCTGAAAGCATGGATTTCATTGACTCTTTCTAACCATACGTCCCGATCGGCTATTGCTCTTGGCTGGTCTTCTATGTGGCATCCAGTGTTCACACGGAGCTGATGTATGTAAGTTTTTGCTGATCTGCTAACACTGGCATGTCCATGTGTTAGAGTCCACTGGAGAATGTCACCTGTGAGTGAACTCATGGCAACTTGACTAAAAATTAGTAAGAATGCTGCAGAGAGTGATGGAATCATTGAGAAGTCTTGCTGTCTCTTGATCTCCAACTGAAGCCACTGGTACTAAAGTTTTGAGATTTAACGTCACTTGATCTCTGGCGAGAACAACCGGATACTAACAGGTTAAAATAAAGTAACGAGTACAAATAATATGACTATAATTAAACATATTCAGAGATCAACAAGATTAAAATTACTAAAAATACTGAGGAAAGTGCCGGAGTTGTTAAGGAGACTTACTGTCACGTAATTGATGATAATATTGATGAAAAACAGTTAAACAAAATTTATTTTCATATAATTTTAATTAAAAAAAAATGAAGCCTCAAGTTTAAAGCTCCAAAGTCTCACTGTCTGAGTGTCTTACATATAAAAAAAGCTCAGCGCTCAGCGTAATGGTTATCGTTGTAGAAGATGGAATAAGGGATCCGAACTTCTCTTTTTTGTTTGTTGTCTCTCTCTTGGTCTGGTCGTCAGGCTGAGATTAGGTGATCCGTTTGTCTCTCAAAATCCAAGTGAAGTTTGCATGTCTCATTATTATTATTAGTTACTTGAAACTCTGAGCAAAATATTATCATTATCAAACAGAAATAGCTACTTTAAACAATGTAATTATTAATATTAAATTAAAACTATTGGTATTAGATGGGAATACTTGAAACCATGTAACTGTGTGTAAAAAAATTACTATTATTAAATAGAAATGATTATTTGAAACCATCTAATTATTTGTATTAGATAAAAGATACTTGAAACTATATAACTGTGTGCAAGCAAATGACCATAATTAAATAGAAATAATTACTTGAAACCATATTATTATTGGTATTAGATATAAATACAAGAAACTCTTCAAGTGTGTGTAAATTATTTGTATTAGATAAGAATACTTGATGTCATACAAAAAACTGCACAAAATATGTAAATATAAATGTACAATGAATGCAAATCCCTAACCTCTAGGCATAGAATAACTCTATATGTATGGACACGCCGTTAAAATAAGTCAGTCATTTTAGTTGTTTGAACACAACGTTTTGATCGTCAATTCGTCTTTCTGGGGCTGCTTTTGCTTGTTCAAGAACAGATTAATGAAGACATAACGTTACAATCATCATCATCATCATCATCAAGTCATATTGATTGCACGGGTTCTCATGTTCTCTCTCTCTCTCTCTCTTTCTCTCTCTCTCTCACCACCCGTAACTATAGTCAATCGCTCTTGGCAAGTCCTCTAGACGGCATCCGCACAGAGCTGATGTATGTAAGTCTTTGCTGGTCGGTTAACACCGGTCTGCCCATGCGCACATGAGTTCGACCCGGCTTCTCTAGCGGTGTCCAGTATGTCTTCGTCTTATTTTTATAGTGTGTAAAATGGGAAATAAGTAGGTATTTTGTTGGTTGCTGCTTTCAAAATTTGTTCAGAACAGTGTAATTCCCACTGAGCCTTTCCTTCAAGCGCTTCGTTAAAGTCCAGATGGTGCAGCTTGGAAGAGTTCCCATTTTATTTTATCAGAAAGATTAGATTTCTCAATGGTCGATAATCTGCTGATAGCATTCCATGCTTTTCCTATACGTATGTCGACATCGCTTTCATTTGATGAGATATTCTTACCAAGGTATTAAATAATGGTGATTATTTTCATTTTTCATTATTACCAGGTCTCTCGTTTATCTTCAGTGGAGGGGGGTGACGTGTAAGCTTAATGATGTTTTTAATATCCGGATTCAAAAATTCTTCGTGAATAATTTGGATTATTAGTTTAATTTCCGTCTTTGGCCAATTAAATTCCTGAATCAGAAAATTTCCGAAATTCAGTGGAATTGATTGCAGATCTTACACCAAGCAATAATCTTGCCTCTAAGACGATAAAAGCCCCAGAATATCTTGCCGTTCTTTTTACTACGCAGTAGAGCCTACCGTAAATTTGAATCTTTATTTTTTAACGGCTTATCAACTCCTAATGAATTATTTAATACCGAAATATGATTCATTTATAAATGATTGTAATAACAACATTTTCAATGATCCATTGTAATAACAATATTTTCAATGATCCATTGCATTTTTTTCTTTTGGATAGTACTTTATTTGCCTATAATAATTTATTGAATTTTGCTTTTCTTTAACAGCATGTCAATTAGTCTAAGGTTATTTTATGTCTACAGGTTATAGAATCGCATTCATTGTACTTTCATTATTAAATTTTTGTCGAGTTATTTCTTAAAAGTCCTATCGAATACGAATAATCTTTTAAACCGACCCATAGATAGGACCCTAACATGTACAACTACACCTGGTCAGGGTGTACCTGGAAGTAATGGCAATAAAGGGGTACTCCACCCGCCCCAAATTTTCAGGACTGAAATCTCATCATCAGATGCCGTTCATTATCCTACCCGGGACACCACTTTTCCTGATTGAGGACAGGGAAACCTTCTGCTGCATATTCTAAGCGTCGTTGATGGGGAATAATAATCATTTGTTTGTACATAGTATTCATATTGTATTCATATCACGTACAAGTAATTTGTGCGTAGTTGTATGGTTTCAATACCTCCTAATCCATTGGTCAGGTACTGTGGAAATATACACGTGGTGTGATAGCTAAACTTAGTTTAGAACAAGACTAGAAGAATAGATCACCAAGTGAGAATCAAACTTATTAATAATGCTCTGCTAGTCCAGGTCTCAAACCAGTAAACCATGCAAGGTCCCTTAATTCATTGGTCAGGTACTGTGGAAATATACCCGCACTCAGTGGTGTGATAGTATTCTAAAATTCCTGAGGAAGATACCAAAAGAAAAGTTTTGCAAGTGAGATGAGAGAAAAAAAAGGTTCAATTTCAGTCTTTCAGAATGTTGTTAAATATGGAAGGAACCTAAACGATGTTAAATCAAGAAAAATATTACTACCAAGAAAAGAAAGATAAGGAAATTATGATCGAGTGATTGATTTTAACGGCATGTCAACCCATCTGGGGTTATTTTATGTCTAGAGGTTAGAAAATATTGACTTTTATTGGGTTGTTGTTTCTTATTTATTGTTTTTATTATGTTTTAACAATATTTCAAAATCCTCTGGGATCATTTCTTAATAATTACTTTGTATGGCTTATAATTTTTGGTATATTTTTATTTTTCTTTAGAGGAATAAAAAGTCTTCCATGTTCACAAATAGGTTGTCCATATTATTTGCGTTGAGAAAACGTTTTCTAATAAGAGCTAAATTTCCATATTCAAGAGGCAGTTTTTTCGTGCTACCCAAAAAGGGTTTTATGGTTTCATGTATTCCTATCTAATGTTAATAGATTATACACAATTATATTTTTATAGTAACTCTTTCTGTTTAATAATGATCATTTGCTTGCATACAATTATACGGCTTCAAGTAACTAATTATAATATTCTTTATAAACAAGCTGGAAGTAACTATTCTTAATACAAATAATTTGCACACAGTTAATGTAGTATCAAGTATTCGTATCTAATGCAAATACTATTTTAAGTAGATCAATTTGATTCATAGAGGGGACTCTAAAAGGTACTACCACTGGATCAGAATGGACCCTGGGAATAATGGCCATAACTGGAGCCTCACCACCGGAAGTAGTTTAGTGACATAACCAGTACGCGGAAATTCAAACGTTCATAAATTGAAAGTTTTATGACAGGAATTCGTCAAGTAAACCTAAAGAAATAATAAGTGTTATCTTCCTTGATGCTTATTTGTTCGTATATAGTTATTTACAAACATTGTTTAGTTGTTGCACAAGGCAACACGTATACGTTCATGCAGACAACGTGTTTTGTGAGAGGAACCCGAATATCAAAAAGTTAGGAAACAAATCCATTTTAAAGTAACCAATTAGCAGAGATGAATGGACATATTTTCCATAACTCAAGAAATGAAAACAAAAGGTCATTGCCAAGATTCAATTGCTCAGTCGGCTGGCGTTGTAGACTACACTGACTGCACCTCTGCAGAGGGGTAAGACTTCCGCAACGAGTATCCTGGATATAATACTAAACAATCAGATGGTTAGGTTCCAGTATTGCTGGAGCTTAGGGGAATGTGGAGTACGCCTTCATTGCCATCGCTTCCAGATTCACTCTGGCCCGGAGTAGTAGCATCTGATAGGGTCCTGTCTATGGGTTAAATAGAACTAAAATGCGTACTTATGCTAAACTGAATTACTTGAAATAGAACTGCTTTTGACACTGAAGCTGTACTTACTTTCAAGGGAATTTTTTGAATTTGAATTGTATGATTAAACTGAATAACTTGAATTAGAAATGTTTTTGAAAATTAAACTGTGTACGCATGCTAATCTGAACTGTTTGAAATTAAACAGATCATTCGAAAAAAATGGATTTGGCATTAAATAACTTACAAAGGTTGATATGCCATAAACTCTAAACAACCAAACCAAACCAAGATTCAAAAGCAGCAATGTCGATACTCTCTGGTCAGTAGTCTTTGGCGAAACAGGTTTATACAAGTGGACCACCTTCTCTACTTAGTACATCTCACTTTCTAGTGACATTTGGTATTTTTCCAAAACTGAGAATTCACCTGAAGAATAAAAATGAAAATGTGGAGTTTATTAAAAGAAACACGATGACGCAACTTATATATATATATATATATATAGTATTATTTGGTCCAGTTAAACCGGAGTTGGGAGTAATTCCATCAGGACAAGAAAACTATTCAAGAGTGAAGATCTAAATTTTCCTGGTAAAGAGCTCAATGTAACAGACATTACAGAGCAATAATTTCATTAAGAAAAAATAGCAAACCGTCACATTAGGATTATAAATTTATTTCTATCCTGTTATGCGTTTTTGAAAAATTCAAAAACACGAAAAAAACTTAACAGGACTTCTTCAGATCCTATGAATAAAATAAATCAGAATAGACACAGGAAAGAATGTGGGAGGGGATAGAAGAGGTGTGAAGAGTTATCTCCTCATTTAGCCCACTTCCGTTTTTTTTTATTTTATTGTCGGTTAGAATTATAGTAAATTTATTTAAAAAAATTTTTTTAAATTTTTATTTTAATTTTTTAAAATCTTATTACTTTTTGACTTAAACTACAGATTTAATACTAAATTAGATTTTTAACTTTATTCAAGAATAAAGCAAGATTTAATTAAATTTAGTTTTTTTAAAAAAAAAAACAAAATTATTTAGAACCTATTAATCAGTTACACTTTTAATGATTAGTACGTATATATGATATATTTTTTTTCACATTTTCTATCTAACATTTTATTTTATTTATTCATTTACATTAATTCTCAGTTTAATTCTATGTTTCTTTTTTAAATTATTTAAGTTAATTATCAATAGTTTAAATTTAGCCCTATGTCTACACTTAGCTATTAATTAACCTCTCTTATTTAATAATTTTTCCGGCTCTGGATAAAGCAAAATGTGCATTTTTTCTTCTAAACACATCTACTATCGATAGTAGATGCAATCTGTTATATATATATATATATATATATATATATATATATATATATATATATATATATATATATCAAAAGAAGTGCTTCAAAGGTACTTTGACTAAAGGAAAGCTCGCAGGAATAAACATGTTGAGTACCTAGACAACGTTGAAGTAAATTTATCTTCGATTCATCATTCGTTTCTGCCTCTCTAAATACAGGCTCAGTCTCCATACTTTTTGAAAATACTTGCTTATTCAGTATACCTCGCTCAGTGATACTTTTTCTTATTTCCTAAACTGAGAATTCTTCTCAAGGATTGTGATAATCTTTTTAAAGAAATGCCACATACGCAAGTGTTAAATTCTTCCAAAAATTTTTCGTATATACTTTAAAGATCAACTGCACCCGGCACTTTTCGGAAGAAATAAAACCCTCATTTTTATTATGACATCAGGTATCATAAAAATCATCTTAAAGCTTTATACTTCAATTTTTCAGTCCGTTAGAAGAGTCTTTTACAAGAAGAATTTTTCACAGCATTTCACATCAACCCTCTTGGTGTTGAGCTTGAGACTTTGGTCATCACTTCTCAATTCAAAATTAAGTCTATTGGATGCAGTATAGTATAATTTGGTAAGATGCTTGTCTTAAGATTAATGTAGCAGTAAAATCTCATCGAGTAAGAAATAATAATAAAAATTGATTATATACGATCGAATAGTAAGGGTTTTGTGGAGACAGATATAAAACGGTTGATTGTGTAATAAGCGGACAGCAAAGTAGCACAAAAGGAAAACAAAAGTGGGCGGAATTGGGTGGGAAAGGTAATCCACTTGGAATTGTGTAAGAGACCACAATGTAACCATAGCGCCAAATGCTATGTACACAAGTCAGAATCTGTCCCAGAAAATGAGAATCATAAAATTTATAGGATTCCGAGATACAAACGATGATCTAATCCAGGCCAGAAGACTAGATCTAGTATTGATAAAAAAAGAACTTGTAACTAGGGGATTTCACTGTCCTGGCGAGTCACAGAGTGAAATAAAAGAAAGTGAAAATATAAAGGCTTAAAAAACTGGAGGAATTAGAAATCTGAGCAAGAATCGAGACGAACATTATTAAGATCGGCTAGAATACTAAGAAGATTCCAGGTGACTTGGAGAGACTTGCTGTCACTCAGACTCCAGTGAAAGACCATCAGCTAACGCTGGTGTGAAAAACTAGCAAGGAATTGATAATAATAACAATAATAATAATAATATGGATTACCTAAACTCGGCCAGACGACCAGACCTTATAATAACCAACAAAAAAAAAAAAAAAAAAAAGAAAAGAAGAGAACATGCAAAACGGCTCTCCACAGAGAAAAATTGCAAGAAAGCGAAAAGAAGGATAAGAACCTCTACCTCGCTAGGGAATTGAAAAAACTGTAGTACATGAAAGTGATGATTATTCCAATTGTAATTGGTGCTCTTGGTACTGTCACCAAAGGATTGATACAAGGACTGAAGGACTCGGAAATAAGAGGACGAGTCGAGAACATCCAAATTACAGCATGATTGAGATCGGCCAGAATAGTGAGAAGAGTCCTGGAGACTTGAGTAGACTTGCTGTCACTCAAACTCCAGTGAAAGTCTATTAGCTATCTCTCAAGGAGTAACTATAAACTGGCGCAAAAAGAGAACAAGATTAGACACGATTGGATGGAGAAGGTGAACCACTGGGAATTGTGCAAGAAATTGAAAATTACCAAATGGTATATGCGCAAACAAGAATCTGTCCTAAAGAAGAGACGTACAAAATTCTCTGGAATTTTGAAATACAAAGAGATCCTCTAATCTCGGCTCGAAGACCAGATACAGTGATAGTTAACAAAAACGAAAAAAAAAAAAAAAAAAAAAGAAGAAAAAAAAAAGAGAACTTACCGAACAGAGGATTTTACAGTCCCGGTGAGCTACAAAGTAAAAGTCCAAGAAAACGAAATAAGGGACAAGTACTTAGACCTTGCCAGAGAACTAAGAAAGCTATGCTAGAAACTTGAGGAGACTAACTGTCACTCAGACTCTAAAGAAAGATCATCAGCTAACATTGGTAAGAAAAACTCCCAAAAGTAAATAATAATAATAATAATGATAAACTGTTGGCCAAAAATGAAAAAAAATTGGAAACCCTAACTGGTGAAATTGGAGCGCTCGGTACAGTCACCAAAGGTTTGGTACAGAGACTGGAGGACTTGGAAATAAAAGGACGAGCGGAGACCATCCAAAATACTGTATTGTTGAGATTGGCAAGAATATTGAAAAGAGTCTTGGGGTCCTGAGGAGACTTGCTGTTACTCAGACTCCAGTGAAAAACCATCAACTAACGCTGGTGTGAAAATTTCTCAAAAGAGAAAAATAACATGAAAAAGAATTGGAAACTCTAATACAAACAATAAGAAATATACAGTCAAGATATAGGAATAGAATTTGGCATAGAAAAATGTGCCATGCTAATAAGAAGAAGCGGAAAAAGACAAATGATGAAAAGAATAGAACTGCTAAATCAAGAAAGAATCGGAACGCTTGGAGAAAAGGAAACTTATAAGTACTTGGGGATATTGGAAGCAGACAACATCAAATAAGTAGCGATGAAAAAAAAAAAGAAAACTTTTTGAAACCAATCTCTGCAGTAGAAATCCCATTAAAGAGATTAAACATCCTGGCTGTCCCCCTTGTAAGATACTCGGGACCAATCTTGAAATGGACGAGAGAAGAACTTCGACAAATGGACCAAACGACATGAAAGCTAATGACGATGTTTAATGTCTTACATCCCAGAGATGACAGAGACAGACTCTATGTGTGAAAAAAATTTAAAAAAAAGAGGTGGGAAGAGAACTCGCTAGCATTGGATGCAACATTACGACGACTCGAAGACTGCATATAAAGAGCAAAAAGAAAAGCAAAGAAAAAGAAGTCTTAAGAGAGAAACTTAATCTCTTCTAATAGCAGCATAAAGCAACATTATAACGACCAACTTTGTAAACGCGAAATTAGATAATACACGTCAGAATAGCAAGTGTAGTTTAAGGTTATGATAGAGACGAAACGATTAATCACATAATAAGCGAATGCAGCAAACTAGCACAAAAAGAATATCAGACTAGACACGACTAGGTAGAGAAAATGATCCACTGGTAACTGTGCAAGAAACTGAAACTTGACCATACGAACAAATGGTATATACACAAATCAAAATATTTGGAATTTGGGATACAAACAAATCACCTAATCCCGGCCAGAAGTTCAAACCTAGAGATAATTAAGAAAAAAAAAAAAAAAAAGAAAGAAAGAAAAAAAAAGAAAACCTGCCGAATGGAGGACTTGGCCGTCCCGGCGGACCACAGTGTAAAAATTAAAGAAAACGAAAAGAAAGACTTGTACTTGGACCTTGCTAGAGAACTAAAGCAATGGAACATGAAGATGATGGTGATAATTATAATTGGGGCGATCAGAACGGTCCCCAAAGGATTGGAAAGGGGACTGAATACATTAAAATCAAAGAACAAGAGGAGACCATCTAAACTATAGCATTAGTGAGGTTGGCCTGAATACTGAGAAGAGTCCTGGAGACTAGGGGAGAGTTGCTATCACTCAAACTCCAATAAAAAATCATCAGCTAACGCTGGAGAAAAAAATAGTAGGATAATTATAATAATAACCTTAAGAGAGAAACTAAATCTCTTCTGATATCAGCGCAAAACAACGCCATAAGGACTAATTATATCAAAGCGAGAATAGATATGACGCAGCAAAACAGATGTAGATTATATGGTGATAGAGACGAAACCATAAATCACATAATAAGCGAATGCAGCAAATTAGCACAGAAAGAATATAAGGCGAGGCATGACTGGGTGGACAAGGTGATTCACAGGGAATTGTGCAAGAAATTAAAGTTTGACCATACGAACAAATGGTATATGAACAACCTAGAATCTGTCCTGAAGAATTAAACACACAACGCCTCTGGGATTCTGAGATACAAACGGATCACCAAATCTGGACCAGGCAAGAAAACCTTATAATAATCAACAAAAAAGAAAGAACCTTCAGAATTATGAACTTTGCTGTTCCTGCTGATCACAGAATAAAACTGAAAGAAAGTGAAAAAAAGGATAAGTATCTGGACCTAGCTTGGGAATTGAAAAAAACTGTGGAACATGAAATTGACGATCTTACCAATTGTAAGTGGTGCTCTTGGTACAGTCACCAAAGAATTGGTACAAGGACTGAAGGATTTGGAAATAACTATTTAAACTACAGCATTATTGAGATCGGCCAGAATAGTGAGAAAAGTCCTGAAGACTTGAGGAGACTTGCTGTCACTCAAACTCAAGTGAATGACCGTCAGCCAATGCTGATGTCAAAAACTCTAAAGGAGTAAAATAATAATTATCCTATTTACCAACCCCTCCGCTCGGGCAGGATATGACACAAGGTCAATTTTTAAGCGGAGTTTAACAGGTTTGAATTCAGAGTTTTCCTTCTCGAAGACTAGTTGCCTGACCAAGGCTGAAGAACCTAGTCTGTCCTACTATTTACCCATAGCTGGAGGGAGAATAATTGGATTCATACCTTTCCCAAGGGTATTAGTGCTATGTGAAATGCAATCAGTCTCGTCCAGGATTTGAACTCGTGTCGCCGTGTATAATAATAATAATAATAATAATAGAATAAACTAGCAATAGAACTTATAGAGAAACAATTTTAGCCCAGCTAATTTTTTTTTCAATGAAGCCTTCCTAATGATATTGGACTTAGGCCATGTTCCCGGTCTCTCAAGCATGAAGCTGCAAATGCCAATTCGTCGTGGCATGGAACAGTTCTTTAGAATTAACGTTCCTATTTCAGTTTCCACTGGGCTTAGTTCTTTTGCTCTTAGTAAAAATAGGAAATGCTCTGTTAATTGCCATGTGGACAGAAATAAATCTACTGGACGCAGGAAATCAAACAAACTTTTTTTTTGTTGTTTTCGTTTTTATTTATTTTTTCATTTTTTATGATCATCATCCTTATTATTTATTCTTTTAGCCATAAAACCAAGGGGGCATTGAGAGAAAGAGTAAAGAGAGTCACATGACTTGCTTCTTTCTTTCTTTCTTTCTTTCTTTCTTTATTGGTAACAACGGCTTTTGGAGTTTTTGTCTATTTTGCTTCAAATTGTTTCCTTGTTCTTCGAGCAATTGACGTAACGCTTAGTCTTGTCTTATATTCACCAAACACATGACATAATAATTATTTTTTTTTACCCTTTTCCCATTCTTTGTATTTAAACAGGAAATCTGCTTATTGCTGTTGCTTGGGCAACGTCAATAGCGTGACACTTCGATTATTTGACGTGTGCGTATATACATATATATATATGTGTGTGTGTGTGTGTGGTTACTTGTTTGTGCGTACGCCCTGTTGGTGGGGCTTAGAATACGCAGACCGTATCCCCTAAAAAGAAGTAAGATCCCCCTTCCAAAATGCGTGCCCAAGGTGACACTAAACTGAATCTGAAGATTTGGAACTTTAGGGAATGTGGAGAATCCTTTCGTTATCATTACTCCCAGTTCAACTTTGATCCGTAGTACCTGTTGGGGTCACATCTATGGGTGAAATAAAACTGTTTAAAAGTTATTTGCATTGGATAAGAATACATGAAACCATATAACTGTATGCAAACAAATGGTTATTAAACAAGAATCGTCACTTAAAACTAATGGTGTATAAATTATTAGTATTGGATACATGAAACCATATGATTGTTCAGACAAATGATTATCATTAAATCAAAATAATCACTTGAAACTATATAATTATATGTATTAGATAGGAATATTTAAAACCTTACTACTTAGTGCAAATTATTTTTTATTAAATTGAAATACTTGGTATCATATAACTATGTGCAAAAAAAAAAAAATTTCTTGAGAAACAAGTTCATAAAGTAAATTTCGATGCAAATGGGCATATAATTTTCGAGCGTCTATAACCGAGAGTTTTTTTTTCGTGTATTTGCGCAATTAAATGTGCACTTATGTGTTTTCTAATGTGGTTGGCGGTGACTGTTTTATGTTTGTGTACATGCGCATATCTGTTTGTTAACTGCTGCATATGTCTCTATATATATTTTCTCTGTTTTATATGTGTGTATGCATGTTTGTTTTCGGGTATGTCAGTGTGTTTGTTTCACATTCGTATATATCCATACATGCATATACGCACTCGTATACTTACGTGAATGTACGTGTAATTATGTGTGTGGATGTGGTTTAAGAGGGCTTGTGTGTATGTAAGTGTGTGTGTGTGTGTGTGTTCCTTAATTAATGGCATATCAACCTTCTCGGGTTATTTAATGCCAAATCCATCCATTTTTTAGAAGGAGAGTAGTGGTACTATTTAACCCATAGCTCGGAGGATAAGGGGGTTCATACCTTTCCCCAAGGGTATTTGTCCGAAAGTGAACATAATAGCGCGACTGGAGTTCGAACTTGCTTACTACGATTCCGCAGTCGAGCGCTTTAACCATTACACCGTGTGTGTGTGTGTGTGTGTACAGTATATTTTGTCTGCGTTTGTCGATGCGTATGATTTTTTTTGAGTATGTATTTACTCAAACTCTCGGTAATGCGCAGGATATGGCACTAGGTCAATTTTTAAGTGGAGTAAAGCTAGTCTGAACTCATAGTTTTCCTTCTCCAACACTGGTTGCCTAATCAAAGCCAAAGATCCCAGTATGGCCTACGATTTATCCATAGCTGGACGGAGAATAGATCTATTACCAAGAATATTAGTGTAAAAGGAAATCCAGTTTCGTCCAGGGTTTGAACTCAGATCGCCGATACAATCTTTTTACGACGAAAACCGTCATACTAAACGAGTATCTCTCTCCTGATTTTTTTTGTGTTACTAGTTAACAAGCTTAGCTTAGTTTGGCACAAGACCAGAAGTATGGAGCATTCGGTGAGAATCAACAATTATCTCGCTTAGCTTGCTGACCATTACGCTACGCATGATATCCAGGCAAAAAATAATAATAAATAAATAAAAAATAAAAAAATAAAACAAAACAAAAAACAACAAACAAACAATAAACGCCAAAGATTAAGTGAAAGTTCATAAATATATTGCACTTAATGAAAATCGAACTCACTAATAGTCGATCTGTGATACAAGCTCGCTAACAGCTGCATCACGACTAGGTGCTTATTTTTATGTTTGTAAGTGACTATTCTTTTGCTCATGTTGTTTTTATTCGTTCATTAACTGAAGAATAAAGAAAGTTATATGACCAGTGAGACAATGAATAGTCGATTTCAGCGTAAAAGATCAGAGCGAGGGGAAAAAAATTGAAGTATTGAAAAAGAAAGATAGAATAAAAGTAAAGCAAAGAAAAAAGAAAACAAGTGAGAAGAAGGGAAAAATGAATAGAATAAAAAAAATAAAGAGAGAATAAAGCAATTGCTAGTGCAGCTACTTCTTGTTCAGCTTCTTACAGGCATTAGAGCTTCTGCCATCTCTGGCATCGTTCAATTGAGATAAGGGAAATATCATGTGACTCATAGCGGATGTCTCTCGATAGATTCCGCAAACATTAAACGCGTGTCGGCTGTTGGTTTCAATTCTTATAAAGCTATTCGTTTATTAATGGAAATCCGTTTTGGCTTCCCACCTGTTGTTGTTGTTCTTTTTCTTCTCTACTCATTTTGCAATCCTTTCTCCAAATCTCTTTCTGCTATTTTTTACTCTCTTTTTCTTCATTATTTTCTTGTCTTGTAATTCCTAATTCTTTTTCTTAACTACTTATTTTCTTTTTCTTCATTTGTATCCTTCTCATACTTTTTCAACATTCTTCACTTCCTATCGTTTCATTCATTGTCTACCAACTACGTTTTACGCATGTCTTTCTTTTTATGCCTCTGTATTCTTCTTCTTCTTCTTCTTCTTCTTCTTCTTCTTCTTCTTCTTCTTCTTCTTCTTCTTCTTCTTCTTTATTTTAATTCATTTTATACTTAAAAAACAACAAAAACAAACACCTATAACAAAACCCCAATTTCTTCTCTTCTGGCCGTTTTCTTCCCTTTCTCCTTTATCGATTGAGTTTTGTAGATTGATCATCAGAAATAAGGAAATAAAAATACTAATTTCAACTGAAATGTTCGAGGTCTGAACGAAAATGACCAAGCCATTTGATATTGATAAAAGATAGCCTGTTTAGGACAATTGCACCTTAGCCTCCATCAGTGTACTCCCTTCGGTAGTTTACTTATCCCAAAGCTCTCATTGAGAATGTCCATCAGTTGCCTCGTTGAGATCTTGATCTTATCCACGGTAAAAAAAAATCCCTTTTTTAGCCTTGATTTTAGTTTAGGAAAAAGCGGATGTTATAGGGAACCAAATTTGGTCTGAAGGAAACTGACCGACTTGTTAAATGTCCCGTTTAAAATGGAATATTCTGCACTAAATATGAAATATTCAAAATGGCTAAAGGTTTTCCGGATAATTTTTGAAGTCATTAAATCTTTCTCGAAAATCTCATACTCTCAATCACCGACTTTGGGTGGTGTAATGGTTATCAAGCTAGACTAGCAAACTTTCACGAATGAATTTGATTCTCATTGGGTGCCCCATTCATGCGGCCTTGTGCCTCATCTAAGCCACAAGCTAACTAAATTACTAAGTAACACAAATTTTGTCCCTGGATATTATGTGTTAATGCTTATTTTGTAAAAGTATAGAAACTTCAAACTCGTTGAGTTTTTGCACGAGTCATGTCTAGTGGTTTTCGCTGGAGATCAAGTGACAGCAAGGATCTTCAATGCTCCAACAATATCCTTGTCGATTTTTGTAAGGTTTTTGTTTCGATAGTTTCGATTACATAAAAGATGTTCAGTTCTTTCAATCTTTTTGAAATGCCCTGAGGGTCATTTCTAAGCGCAGGTTTTTTTTTTGGATTAATCGAAGCACGGAACTATTCGGGAGTGTTCCAAGCATGCGACACTTGGAAACTGTTTCAATCATGAGACTCTTTGGAACTATTCCATGTGCGAGACAATTCGGAGCTGTTCGAAGCGTGTGACTGTTCGGTATAATTCCAAGAAAGAGACTCTTAATAATTCTTCCAAATGACGGACTACACCAAGATTGAAACTCTTCGAGAGGTTTTCAAGTGCCAGACTTTTTGAAATTGTTCCAAGCAAAAGATTTATTGGGACTTTTCAAAGCGCAAGAATCGTTGAGATTTTTCCAAGTGCGATAATCTTTTAGGCTATTCCAAATGCTGGAAACTTTGAGACTATTTCAAGCGCGAGAATCTTTGAGATTCTTCCCAGCGCGAGAATCTTTGAAATTGCTCCAAGCACGGAAATATTTGAGACTATTCCAAACGCGAGAATCTTTGAGATTTTTTCTTGAGTGAGAATCTTTGAGACTGTTCCAAAAACGAGACATTATCATCATATTCACTGTTATTCTGCTTGTCTGAAGTCTCGAATTTTAGCTTTTATTCCAAGGATCATAGTGAAGTAACTGTGTGATAGACTAAGCAAAGCTTAGTAAGTAACTTTTAATTATCAGTCTCCTTAAGTCGTTACTGAATAAGCAATCTATTTACCAGATTAATTGGAGGAGTCCTCGTGGCGCAGTCGTTCACAGGTTGGACTGTAGAATCGTAGTAAGCGAATTCGAAATTCACTTACTCTGTTACATTCACTTTTAGACTAATACCCTTGGGGGAAAGGTATGAAACCCCTTATACTCCCAACTATGTTTTGATGGTACTACTACTAGTCTTCTACGATGATGGCTTTGGCATGAAATTTTTCAGGAAGGTTGATTTACCATTAACCAAAGGAAAAAGATGAAGCAGCATTAAGTAATAAACCTTTTCAGCACGCGGCGTATAGGATTTTAATAAGTAGTTCTTTTGTATGATATCAATGTATTATGCTTGATTTACAGAATATGGAGGAAATTTACGGAGAAATAAAGAGTTTCAGGAAAATGTCAGCCGTTATAAAAATTTAGGCAGTGATGGTTAAAGAGCTTATTTATTTTCGAAAACCAGTACGACTGCACTTAGTCCGTTACCATTATTACCTTTTGCTAAACGAAGCTAAACGTAACATCTATTTCGTATGTGCAATTATTGACTCTTAATTGGTTCTTAAGTGGCTGGCACAAATCAAATGTTTTAGTGAAGAGAATATATTTCACAGGATATCTTTATGGCTTGTGTAGTCAGTCAACTGTAGTACGTCGATTATAGGCTTTAGGAGATTTCAGAGACGAGGAAAATGGATTCCACGTAAAATTGTGCAAACGAACGTTGGTCAGCATTTAAAAAACATTTTTTTTCTTTTCTTGGTCAACACAGAAAAAAGTCATTTTTGAACAACACACACACACACACACACACACACACACACACACACACACACACACACACACACACACACACACACGTGCGCACGCGTGTATATATGTATATATTAACAAAAAATCAAAAACTAGAATCGATTATTCTGATAAATTTTGAACAGACAAACAAACAAACAAACAAAAAAAAAATGAAAAAACAAAAAAAAGCAAAACTAAAACAAAAGAACAAAAAACAAAAGCACCACAGCTAATCAAGTGTATGTGAAAAAATTTACCCCTTTCGTTATTTTATGCCAAGGGATTAGGGAATCTGGTTCATTTTTTCCTTGTAGTGGTTTCTTAATATTTTTTGCACATAGTCCTATCAATTACGAATAATCTTAAACAGATCTATTTAGCCTATAGATGGGATCCTAACAGGTACTACCACTCCAGGTCATAGTGGACCAGGAAGTAATGGCAATGTAGGGTTACTCAACACTCTCCAGATCTCCAAAAATGGAACATCACATCACCCGATGCAGTTTAATGTTATAATCAAGACATCACATTTTGTGGTCTTAGCCCTCAACAGAGGAAACAATTGGTACATTCTTAACCTCGCCAGCCAGGTGTAATACAGGGTGCAATGGGTAAGTTGTCTAATTTATGCAGAAATGAAAATAACACTGATATCTCCCTTTATCAGATTTATTTACCAAAATTTCTGAAAATATCTTGAAACACTATTGATTAAATTTATCCAAAGAAATCGCGCTGCGCGTCAACCACGAACCCCAGACGACTTCGGAATCTCCCGTAAGCCTTTTCGACAGTCCGCTTATTTGAATTGATTAATGGTGCCTTTATCCTTGCTTTTATATTATCTTGTACGAAGTTTTATTATTCTTTCGCTCAACCGCACCGCATAACAATCTGAAGAGTTTTGTGAGTATATATTAGGGATAATGTAGACGCAGAAATTTTCTGACAGCTGGATTCTCCTGCTTATGTAGGGTCTTCCAGTAGCCACCCTCTCGATCCAGGTCAGTACTACCTCTTCTAGGCTCTTGATGTTGACCTTTAGGTTGAGTCTGATTGTTTTGGTTTTGTTTGGTATGGTTTTTTGGCATATCAACCATTGTAGGTTATTTAATGTCAAATTCATTTTCATATCTATAAACAGTTCTATTTCAAACAAGTACAGTTTAAAAGTCAAACAGATCTATTTGATCTATAGATAAGACCCAATCGGGTGCTACCACGCTGGACAAGAGTTGACCTAGGAACGATGGCAATGAAGGGGTATTCCGAATTCTCCAAAGCTCCAGCATTACTGAAGCCTCATCATCAGATTGTTTAGTGTCATAATCAGGATACTCGTTGTGGGGATATTACCCCTCTGCAGAGATGCAGTCGGTGTATTCTGCCGCCCTTGCCGACTGAGCCAGTTGAATCAATGGAAAAATGAATGATGACATAACGTAACAATCCCTTGTGACCACCTCAAACATCATGATGTATACAAGGAGTTTGGTTTTCATCAATATGAACATGAATCTGTCTTTAGATTGTCACCCTCACACTGTGAAATCTTTGTATTGTAGCTTCCAGCATGAATGCTAGCTGTACAGCATGCGGTTTCCAAATTTCTGAAGGAATGAATTGCGCCGTGGTGCTGCTTTCCTCGCAGACAGTGCTCGACTGATTTTAGTTCGCTGCACCTAAGACAAACCCGGGAAATCAACTGATTTCTATACTAAAAAAAGTGTTAATTTTTGTTTAAAAATAGGCTAGAGAAAGTTGTAATTTTTATATCTGTATTTTTGCATTTATTGACCAATCGGCGCTTACCTGATCATTTTGAAATATCTTTGAGATTTGCCGACGAAAATTGTACTCTGACTAATATTATCGTTGTAAGAAAAGACTTTGTATCTCCTATTTTTCATCAAAAATTTTACGCAATTCCAAGAAATAAATATTTATTACTTTGTATGTAGATCAGTGTTTTATTCAATCATTTACACCTTTGTCCACTACAAATATTAGTGACTTCCGACTTACGAACACACAAACGTTCCGACGAAAGAATATAGATAGAGTAGCCATACTAAATAATGGACGGTTCCAAAATACGAACATAAATAAAGGCTCATTCCTTAATAAAATATTAGTGTCCTGAACTTAATAACATGCAAATTATTAGCAACCAACTGCGAACATAAATAAATAGTCAAGCAAATTATTATTGATTCTGCTTGGACAATATCTTAAGGATACAATTCTCCTAATATTTAATAACATTATAACCCGCGAACAAAAATTAAAATCGTCATAAATTATTCTTGAACATTTATGCACAAAAATCAACACTTAAGAATACCATAAATTTATTTTAGGGATCAATTAATAAAGAACAGAATTGGCCATCTTTAGTGATTTGTTTTTATGAGATTTATTAAAAATGTCTACATTTTTATTTATTGTTTGGAGAGAAATTTGTTCGTAAGTGTTTTTATCATTTGACCATTCTTTTATTTTGTTTTTATAATGAGCGGAATCCATTATGACAACAGCATTACCTTTATCAAAAGGTGTGATAATAATGTTGTTATTCCTCGAAAAATCTCTTTATGCAACTCTGTGTCTGATAGGTAAAGCGAAGTCATCTGTGTTAATATTAATAATCATAGCAAGCGGTTGACGTATAAATCCTTTATAGTGTTCAAAAGCTCATGAACCCGGAATTCCTCTAGGACTGATAATTTCTGGGGTTGAATCTACCCCGCATAACATCACAAATCTTTAGTCAAAATGTTATTCCCTCTCTTAGGTATGATTAGTAATTCGCATATCAAGAACTCCAGTGAGTTACTCAATAAAATCAATAATTCAAATATAGAAAAAACTCTCGCCAGTCTCGACATAAAAATCATTACACAATATATATATATATATATATATATAATGAAAGAAAAAATATTCAGAGGAAGTATTCCTTGTATGAAATTACCCACATTTCGCTCCGTACAACCATCTTAAGGATAAAGTAACTAACGTTTCATGTTTTATATATATAAAAAAATTCAAATAAAAAAATGAAACGAAAATAATGAATGGATATTTTTTCTTGCGCTCTTCAGCGTTGATCTCATTTCATTTCAAGCTAGTTCAATTTAATATTTTTGTTTGAAAATTAAAAAGAAATAACGTTTTAATTTGTAGACATTGTAACAATGGCCCATTGACATAATGGTGAGAGTATTTGCTGAATAGTGCCAGGTCGAGTAATGCCAAAGACTCAAAATGATACTTGATGCCTCCTTGCTTAACACTCGGTATTATAAAGTACGGATAAAGGGTAAGTGGTGTAATCCAGGGAAGGAGTAGCACCTTTCCCTACACTTCGGTGTAGTAGCTATTGAAAAGGAAGCCTTTGGGTCACCCTCCACTATTGTCGGCTAACTTATATATATGTTTGAAATTTTTTT
This sequence comes from Sepioteuthis lessoniana, assembly GCA_963585895.1. Classification (NCBI taxonomy): domain Eukaryota; kingdom Metazoa; phylum Mollusca; class Cephalopoda; order Myopsida; family Loliginidae; genus Sepioteuthis; species Sepioteuthis lessoniana. The sequence goes on from OY757913.1 coordinate 49,410,851, forward strand.
TAGAATGAAATGTTAAACAGCAATCACATTGGCCTGGACATGTTCGTAAAAACTGAAACGTGGCAAATTTCATTTAAAGAATAAATCCTTTGAATATTTTGTTTGTTGGTATTTTATATTTACATACCGTCAAATTTATTTTCATCCTTCTCTAATACATATATATATATATATATATATATATGGAAAAACCCCGAGTATGTATTTATTTATATATGATAGTATGCCAAAGACTTTGATTTTGTTAAATCATCTGTTGTTAGTATTTTAGATTGTGATGTTAAAATGCTTCTCCCAAAAATTGTTTTCAAATAAAAAAATGAAAAGAAAAAGTAAAAAAAAAATATTCTTAGCTTTTTATTATCATTAATAATGTTCCTTTTAAAGATATAGTTGTAATAGTTAGAAATAGGCTATCTCCCTTGTAATAGAACTCTTCCGTAACGTGACATCAAGAAACAAAAATACTTCTCAACACCATCCTTTCATATATCTGACGGTCCGCTCACACGTGAACAATACCGGTCTAAATAAAACCATGAACCAAACAGCATCTTCTTTATCCTGATTTTTACAAAATATATTACATGGTGTCAGAAGTGAAGAACAAGTATGGACCTTTTTCAACCGTCAACGCAAATGTCCTGGACCAGCAACGTAGAAGAAAAATTTACCACCTGGTTCCAGAAATTCGGACTGTACCTTGTGACGACAGAAAAAACGACGAAGCCCGATCACGTAAAATGTGCACTATTCCAACGCATAGCCGGAAAAAAATGCTGTTGAAGTATATAACACAATAACGTCCACAGAAGCGGAAAAGGGTAATTACTATGCTTTGGTTCGCAAGTTCAAAAAATTTGTTAAGGGCAAAAAAGACTGCTCACGAACATTATGTCTTCAACAATAAAGACCAGAAAGAAGGAGAAACATTCCTTTCTTTCTTAACAAACATCATCTCACAGGTCGGAAAATGCGGCTTTGACTACCAATAAGACATTTATGATATGCGACCGTATAATATCGGGCATATGGAGTGAACAAACGAAGGCGAAATTGAGAGACCTAGTTGACCCGAACTTGAACCAGTAATAAGACTCTGTAAAAATGACGAAATCACAAAAACCCACACACAAGACAGAGAAGACCCAGTAATACACCAAGTAAAGCATAGACTAGGATACCCACAGAAAAAAGAATGTGTACAAGAACAACAACAGAAAAGACCGCTAGAAAAAGGAGGGCGTGCGTCGAAAGAAAAAAGAATGTGGAAGTTGCGGCTATCAGCACCCAGGTAGAACATACTCTACTAAGGGACAGATATACAGAAATTATCAGAACATCGGACATTTAAAAAAATGTTCCTAGGGAAGAAGAAAGTCCACAATATCAGCGAGTCAGAACCAACGAGACGAAACTGCAATGAAGAAGATGACTCCTACACTCACGTTGTGAACGATAGAGAGAAGGAAGGACAGGCGACTACAACCACTATTTACACACAGTGGACAAAGAACCTGAAACTACTAGGTCTAACAGTCCCACTGAAACTTGACACGGGTAGTGACGTAAACATTTTACCGATGTCATATTACAAAAAAAAAAAACGAAAAGAAAACCGGAGATAAGACCGACAAAAATACGGCTAACATCATACACTGGCAACAGAGTACCAATGACGGGAAAAGCAGGCATTACTCTCGAAAGAAAAGGTTTGTTACATAAACTCTGTTTTATCATAACTTCCAGAAACGTCCAACCTCTACTAGGGAAAGATTCGTGCGATAAGTTCAACCTAATTAATCAAGTGAACATTATCCAAAATATGGACAAAAACATTTTATCTGCCTATGGAGAATTGTTTAAAGGAATAGAATGTCTGCTAGGACGAGTACACATCAAACGTGCACAAGATACAGTACCCGTTATAAAAGCATGCAGGAAAATTCTGTTCGCCATGTACAATTTGACAGAATTGAGAGAGGAGGAATTATTTACAAAGTAACTCAACCCACAGAATGGGTAAGTGCAATGCATATCGTAAACAAACAAAACGGAAAGCTAAGGATCTGCATGGATCCACGAAGCCTGAACAAAGCAATCCTCTGAGAGCATTTAAAACTCCCAGCACATTGGCAAGTAATGGCAAAAATGTCAGGAGCAAAAATGCTTTCAAAGTGGCACTGTTTAAAAGGATTCTGGCTGCTTCAGCTGGACGAAGAAAGCTCCAAGCTATGCACATTCCTCACTCCAGAAAGTAGATAAAGCTACCAAAGATTACCATTTGGAATATTGTTAGCTCCTGAAATATACCATAGAACTATACTGCAAATTTTCGAGGGTTTCCAAATAGTGGAAACCTCAATGGACGACATTATGATTTGTGGAAGTGACACAAGATCACACCAACTTACAGTGAAGAAAGTTCTTGACATCTGCAAGTCAAATGTCATTCTAAACAGAGAAAAATTCCAAATTGCCGTAGAAGAATTAACATTTCTGGGCGACCGACTCACTGCAAACGGGTAAAAACTGGACCTCATAAAATTGAAGCCGACAGTAGAATTTAAAACATCAAAGAAACAAGAAGATGTAGCAAGATTTATCGGTATGGTTAAATACCTTGCTAGATATACAGAAAATATTTCTCAACGGGCATTTCACAAGAGGAGTCCACTGAAGTCTAATATAGTCTTCATATGGGGCCAAGAACACGAGAAAGAATTCAATTAATTAAAAAGGATGCTATTATCCCAACCACTAATTCAGTTTTATAATCCAATTTTATCCACAAAAGTTTCCTGCAACGCAAGCAAGACAGGATTGAGTGTCATGCTTGAGCAGCAACATTGAGACCAGAGACTACCGGACACATATGAATTCAGAGCAATAACGGAGACACAAGGCAGATATGCACCAATAGAAAAAGAGGCGCTGGTGATATAATTTGCTTGTGAACGCTTCCATCAGTACGTATATGGAAGACCAGTACAACTGGATACGGATAACAAATCACTTGTAGCCATATTTAAAAAAAAGCCTTGAATGATTACCCAGCACGGCTACGAAGGATTCGACTCAAGATGCAAAAATATGATCTGCAAGGCTGCAACATTCCAGGAAAATCTATGCATGCAACAGAAGTATTGTGACTGATAAAATAGAGCAAGAATTAGAATCACAGGTAGCAGCGGTGATAAAGTTTGCACTGATCACAGACAAAAGAATAAAAGAGATAGAAAAAAAGACATCATCAGACCGAACGATGCAAATATTAATAAGTACATAATGCATGGCTGGTCAGATACAATAAAACAGTGTAAAAAGGAGGCACAACCGTATTTCAATTATCGATCTGACCTGACGTTTTTCCATGGCTTAATAAAGTCAATAGAACGCATTGTAGTCCCTGTACATTTACGAACGAACATCCTGAAGAAAATACATGGAGTCCATCAAGGTCAAGAGAAATATAAACACCAAGTCAGAGTTTTAGTTTTTGGGCTGGGTATAAACAAGCATATTGATAGTGAAGTACAAGATTGTAACTTATGCATGACCGACATTGATGCACAACCGAAACAATCTCTTATTAGCCACCAAATACCAACACGACCATGACAAGAAATAGCTGTAGATCTGAATAGGCATAATAACAAAGATTGCCTAATAATTGTGGATAGCCACTCAAACTACTCAGATATATACCAGATCAAACAAGTGAAGCGGTAATTAAAGCGATGCAACATAGATTCAGCCAGTTTGGAATAGCTGAAGAAGTATTCTTAGACAATGCCCCATGTTTTGCATTAGCAAAATACATACAATTCACAGCGGCTTGCGACTTCAAAAGAACAACATCATCACCGTTATAACTACAATCAAATGGACTCGTTGAAAAAACAAAAAAACAAAAACAAAAAAAAACCCACCAACAAAACAAACAACAAAACAAAAACAATAAAAAAAAACATATTAAGGAAGTGCAAAGTACTCGTCGTTAGGGTTACTAATCCATCGAACTACCCCAGGTGAACATGAATTATCGCCAGCAAAAAAACTGATGAAGAAAAAATTAAGAAATAATCTCCAAAAAATAACAAGATAAGTATAAGCCTCAGTGGAAGGATCAGACAGAGGGCAAGACAAAAATTCAATTTCGAAAGACTGGGCACAAGGAAACTGGAATAGCTAAAACCAGGGGATCCAGTTCAAATACGAGACACTATAAAGAAAAGGAGGAGCGAGAGAGGGACGGAAAGAACTGAGAGATCATCGCGTTCATATATGGTTTTGATAAGCTCTAATAACATACTTCAACGGAATGGTAGGGACTTACAAAAGATACGCAGTCATATCGTACCCGAAGAAACCCTAGGGGTTTCCCCACGACTAGAAAGAGAGGAAGAGCAAATCCCACGATCAGATAGTGAGTTAGAACCAGGATTAGCACTGACGAACAGAAAGCAGAATACAGAGAGGCAGCAAGACCTTGGTGGACAACTGTGACAATATTCCATTATTTAAAAAAGTTAGAAATGTACTTTTTATTGGCAATACTGTAAGTTTCTTTTGCTATTTTGTAAATAATTCTTTAACTGATAAAGTCGGAATAATTAAAAATGCAAATATTTCAATTGTTTGTAAAGCGCTCCACATAATCGGCAGCAGACACCTAAATGAGCCAACATTGCCATCTTCGCATCTTGTTCTAATTAACCGGAACCTGGTATATATATATATATATATATATATTGAATCAGCCGCATTTTACGATTGTATAAATACGAAAAGTATTCACGTGGTCTACAGGCTCGTTCCTTCCTTCCTTTCTTCCTTCTTTCCTTCTTCTGTAATCGTGTTACACCCCGCCTCACCGTCAGGCACTCCTCTCATGTCCAGGTGCAGAAGTATTTCTGTTTTTGAGTTTCCTCAGCCACACACCAAACTGGTCGAGACTTGTAAGAAGTTATGTGTAGGTGAGGGGGTTGGTCGTTAGTGTGTGTGTGTGTGTGTGCGTGCGTGTGTGTGTGTAGGGGAAGTCACACATATCAAATAGAAATCTGAGGCAAAAATCTGTACATCGGGTGAAGTGAAATATGCAAATGACATTAAAATAATTCTGTTCCCGGTTTTTTTTTTTTTTTTTTAGACGGACATCACATTAGTCTGTTGCACTGGTTTAAGATCGGTTCAGTGGGATGTTGGCATCTCTCGATAGCGGCTACGAAGGATCAAAGTGAACAGGTGAGTTTATTTGTTTTAACTTTTAATTGAAATTATTTTGTAAACCAAGCTTCGAAGAACCAGTGTAACATTTTTTTTCTTTCGACACACTTCAAAAGCAACGAAAATGTTTTGCAAATTTTTGTTCGTAAATTCAGAACTATAATTAAAAAAAAGAAGCTTTTTATGTAGTTTAACTTATGAGAAAAAAAATCAAATCCAGAACATTTAGGGTTAGAGTTAGGGTTAGGCTTGGTAACTGTCTTTTTTTAAGATTCAGTAATTAAAGGTAAACATAATTTTATAAACGTTTTAAAATTAGGATTCTCTTACATACGGCCTGCAAACTACATTTCTAGAGCACGTGACTAATATTTTCCTCTGACTTGGTAATTTGTCCTTCGCTGCTGACCATGTTTCTCCCAACTGAGGGGTTGAATGTAATTTGATATTTTACTTTTGCCTCAAGATCAAAAACTGAAAAGTAGGAATAATATAATTTTATATATTCTTAAAATAAACATTCTTAATTAGAACATCAGGCTGGAGTGAGGTTCAAAAAAGGAACAATGGCAGACTTGAAGCCGTAAGGCTCGTAGTTTCGGCTAGGCTACCTTCGGGTAGGCGGTCTGCATTATTGACTCCTTTGTCCCCCATGTATAGCACCAGACCTTGGCTGTGGTCTGCTTGAAGCTATAACCCGGCATCAGTGCCTGGACCCACATTTAGGTTCATGATACAGCTTGGCTCATTAGACTAACATTGCACTAAGTGAGTCAATGACCAGCACAAAACAGCAGGGTTCGAGTCTCGATTCGTTCCAGACCTATCCATCCCCTTAATCCCCACTTTAATCTGCCTTCGGGTCATTGACCTTGTGTCAAGCCCTGTCTGGTGGGAGGCAGAGGCAAATACAATCAGTGAGAACTACATCGATGTTTCAAAGACCTAATGTGATGGACGGGGTGACAGATAATATTGTGGTGGAAGGGTGACTGAAACCATACCTGTGGTGGAGGGATTGACTAGGATTAGAGAAAATTAACTCACACAACAGAACGAGGATTTTTTTTTTTGCTTCATAACCTAAGAAGGGGCATATTTGACTATACCGGTCCGTTTTCCAAGTGGTTAGAGTGTTCGCCAATGGCCCAGGAGACCGGGGTTCAATCCTAGGTTGAGTCATACCAAAGACTTAAAAAATGGTACTTGATGCCGCCTTGCCTAACACTAAGCATTATAAGGTACGTATCAAGAGTAAAAAAGAGTACTCCAGGGAAAGGAGTAGCAGCTTCCCCAACACCTCGGTGTAGTAGTTATTGAAAAGGGGGCCTTAGGGTCACCCTCGACTACTGTCGCTAACTTTACTCATATCAGCATGGAGAGTGTTCTTGAGACGACAGACAACTAACACAATCGACAGAACGTGAAGACATTTCTTATGTTTCATAATGGAAGAAGAAATAGATCTGTCAACTCATAGTGGCATGGGGAAGGTGTACCTGAGATGACAGATAACACACAAAAAGAAAATCATAGAAAATGTTTGAGAGCGGTTGCTAAATATGCAGAAATTATATCTGCTATTTCCTTAAATGTGATAGAATTTTGCTTTTGTCTTCTCTTAATAATATTTATAATACAATTTATTACAATTAACCCATGAAATACAATAAAATGGAGAAAAATGGAATTTACTTATAGTGAAAACGGAAAAAAGAAAATTTACCCAAAGTAGAAATCAAATTTAGAAAAATTTAAGCGGGAAATTTATCCCCCTCCCTACATTTTGTACTAATTTACCTATCCCGCAAAATATCGTATGCGTATCCATTTTGATAAACAAATTAATTGCAGCCTATTAGCTCTACTGTATATTAGCCTTATAACTAGTTGAAACCACACCCCACTTCTCTTTTGGCTCGCCTGGATGTAATGGCCTTTTTGAGTCCTTGAGTTTGTGACCCCTCGACCAATTGTACTTATTGCTTCTACGTGATCATTGATTTATCAGTAAGAAACATGGACTTTATTTATGTTCGCGATAAGACAGACTCATATTTTTTCTTCAATGCCCAGAAGTCTTTTTTTTGCATATAATACTATTTGTATGCTTCGTGTAAAGAAAGATATTTTATTCAGTCCCCACTTACTATATCTCCAAATGCTAACACTAAACACAACGAAAGAAAAGACAAGATAAACACATTTACACATATAAGAACATTTAACATTTTATGTACATACTATACATACCAATGATATTAAGAGAGAATACACAAACGTTTCCCAGCGGCTAGAAATATACACATTTTATTCCGTAAACAAGCGGGATGTAGAAGGACTACAAAATGGAAAAAAAATCTTACTTGCCGGGGTAAAGTAAAATTTATAAATGGCTTTACCATTCTCTAGCAAAGTCTGAGACACGTCGCTCCTACCAGAGGCAAAAGAAGAGGAAAATGGATTTTTGATTATCATTTGACGCCTAACGAGCCACACAATAGTTACGCGCATTCTGTAAAGGCGATTATTATTTATAGTCTTTCTACAGTTTAGTAAGAGAAAGTCTCTCATTCACTCTTTATGCTTGACTTTAAGTCCGTGATCATTGGATAGAGAAGCCGGGTTACTTCTTTCCATAATTTCAAATGAATTAAATTTTTTATTAAAAGGTTACGAATCCAATTGTAAGTTCCTGTGTTTAATGATGGTAATTGAAAATTTAACTAATGTTCCAAATTTTTAAAATGTTCTACTGCAATTGGATTCACTTCTTTTTTTTGCTAGTTTTGCAGTATACAAAAATGTCTCCTGTGGTGCATTAGTGCAACACGATATGTATGTGTGCTCAGATAGACTCTCCCAGTGTTTCTTTTAACAAAATTGAAGCTACGATTTATTTGAGTTTCTGCAGAAGTGCTCGTGAACGAAGCTGTTTGCATATCCCATTGTGCTAATACCCTTAGGAAAGGCATGAATCCAACTATGTTCTGTCCTACTATTGGTAAATAGTAATGCAGATTGGGATTTCTAAACTTGGTATGGCAACCAATTTAAGAAAAAGAAAACTCTGGATTCAAACCAGTTATAAACCGAGAGAGGGATGGGGTCCACCAAGCTATTCATGCTCTTGACTCGTTACACGGGTTAGGCTCCCACAAACAAAACTAAATTACAGGACCAATGTCCGCACACATTTGTTTAGTCGTTTCTTTTGAGTTTTCTCTATACAACTATATGATGTCAACTATTTCTAATACAAATTACTTGCACACAGTTGTATGGTTTCAAGTATGCCTATCTAATACTTATAAGTATATGGTTTCAAGTAATTATTTCTATTTAGTAATTAAGATTTATTTGCCCACAGTTATATGATTTCTAGTAACTAATGATAATCCTTAGTAGCTTCTAGTAACTATTCTAAATACAAATAAATTACAGCTATATGGTATCAAGAATTCATATTGAATAAAAATAATTTTCTAACAGATATATCTGTCCAAACAACTACTTTTACACCAGCTCAGAGGGGATCTGAGGGTAATGGTAGGAGGTACACTACAATCACAAAACCTCAAGAACTGAAGCCTCACCATCAAATGATGTTTAGTGCCATACCCAAGAAAACCACAGTCTTTTTTCCTATGACAATATGAGGTATTCACTTATGCTAAAATTTATGGAGAGTATGATGAAATTTTTTTCATTTAGGAAAATGTAATCTTCCTTTTACAACAACAGAGAAAAGACTTATTGGCTTAAAAAAATCAAAAGTCAATTTAAAAGGTCAGTACTAACCGAACTTACACATTTTCAAAAAAAAGTAACTAGGATTGAGTTTTGTCGGTGTATTGATTCTTTTTAAATCATAACATCTCTTGCCCATCTGTTGGGGTTAAAAAGGTTAAATCTTTGGATAGATTAATCACATCTATGATTTTTGCTTTGGTTTGAAGAGAGATACTCCCCCACAAGGCGTGGGCTGGGAACCTTAATTAACCAAGTCCCTATATTGTAGTTTGATTGGATTACCAATTAAAATCTGATACGTTGAAGGGATACTCTTTCCAAAGATGTAGATCAGCGCATTTGATTGGCTGACCAGTCAAAAAGTAGTAGAAGAGCACAAGATGATCAATAATTGGTTAACCAATGTTTGTTCCCAGGGGAATCCTCAATAAAAATAAATGCTTTTTTGGAGTTAGATGAGAGAAGAGATCCGATGTCCATACCGGTGACAAGAGAATAAGAAAAGAAATCTCTCCACGAACTAAAACCTATCCAGCAAAAGCCTCACTCTCCGAAAAATTGAGTCAGGTAGAAAGACTTCAGTCAGATACTTCATTTATCTGTCTCTCAAATACAACAAAAAGCAACAATATATACATATACATATATATATATATATATATATATATATATTGTTACACCATTGTGTTTTAATAACTAGTTGTAAATAGTTAAAAGAGTTTTTCTTGTCTTTGAGTTGCCAACACCCAGGCAACTTGTTCCAACGAACTACTCCGGCCACCAGAAATTTCGGATAGATTCAATCATCCCTCATTTGCGGATCTTTCAAACACAACGTGGGCACAGAGAGAGTTGATAAACCAACTGGCCGGAAACGCATGTTGTAGTCATGGAACTAAGGCGACAGTTAAGTACCGTGACTAGTATAGGACCACATTCTGCAGCAGATACACTCAGCGTGTACTAAACCCCTCCAGTAGGGCAGTGAAATCGCGACATCCAGAAGATTAGTATAATTGTTTAGATATTTAAAGAGCCTATATTTTTGTATGAGGCAAACTGTGAGGGTCAAAGTCATTGCTAAGCAGTAATGAGTTTATTAACTACTATGAAGAGCCCAAGTGCTGGCTGTTGTCCACTAAGAAAGAAAAAAAGGAGAATTAATTCGAAAATTATTTTTTATCGTTTTTCTTGTTAAATATACTTTGCTTAGTTACTCACAAATGCCTTAGGTGGCTTATAATACCTGCTAGCAGTAAGTAATCAACCATTTAAGTAATAAACAGGGTCATTGCTGCTTAACTTCAGTGATCTTAGGTGAGCTGGCGCTTTCAGCGTGACTTGACCATAAGCATGGTGCCATTTATTAAGCTTAACTAAGCTTAGTTTGGTGTAAAGCAAGATCTATGAAGCACGCAGTGAAAATCGAAGTCTCTTACAATAGTCTGACAGCCTTGTATGCTTATCAAGGAAATACTTAAGCACCTGGTTATCCCATCAAAGTACGGACCTTGCTCAGTCGGCTGGGGCTGTAGAATACACCGACAGCATCTCTAAAATGTGTCCTGGATATGACACTAAACAATCTGATGGTGAGATTCCACTAATGCTTGAGCTTTGGGGAATGTGGAGTAAGCCTTCATTGCCATTACTCCCAGGTCCACTCTGCCTGGAGTGGTAGTACCTGATAGGATCCTATTTATGGGCCAAATAGAACTAAACTGCGTACTTATGCTAAACTGAATTACTTGAAATAGAACTGTTTTGATATTTAAACTGCGTACTTATGTTAAACTGAACTGCTTGAAATTGAATTGTTTTGGCCTGTAAACTGTGTACTAATGAAAATATAAATTGTTTGAAATAGAACTCTTTTGACATTGAAACAGTATTTACGTTAAACTGAATTTTTTAAAAATAGAACTGTTTTGACATTTAACTGTGTGTAAACAAAACTATACTTATATTAAACTGAATTGTTTGAAATAGAATTGTTTATGTGTATAAAATGGATTTGGTATCAAATAACCTACAATGGTTGATATTCCATAAAACCAAACCAAACCAAACCAAACCAGGAAGTACGGACCTTGCTCGAAGTTGCTTAACTTCGATGACCTGTGGAGAACTGGTGTATTCAATGTGATATGGCTGTAAGCTTTTTCCTCTATCAGGCCCCTATCATTAGTTAGTTGTTGACCTTAATCTTCTTATTACATCTCACCGGCAAAACTTTCTCTTTCGAGTTCTAACACGTAGGGAGCAAATGATTATGATATAAGAACTACTGTAAAAGACATAAATAAATAAGAAGTCTAAAATATATCTTGTGCACGTTTTCTTCTTTCTCAGTCAGCTCAGCGATTCCTTAAAAATTGACAAACTTATCGACTCACATTCTGTCTAATTGTAAACGAGTCTTGGGAGTCTTTTTAGCGACTCCAGCTGTCAATGGAAACTTTACTATTATTTTTTTGTGCCAGGAAAATATACTTACGAAATATCTATTAAAAAGGGAAGTTTTTAGTAGAAACCGTAGATAGTATGTAGTTACAAAATCCCATCGCGAGAGGGAGGATGCGATTCAACGTCAATTTTAAGCAGGCATAGCTTGTTTTGAATTCCTTTTTCTAGATCCTCCTTCTCCTATACCGGTTGCAAGAGAGCCCATTCTACATTATCCATAGCTGCTTGGGGGGGTGAAGAGATTGATTTTTGTAAAATGTGAATGTGTAAATCCACCCCCAATACTCATCAGACTTAACTGGATGACATTTTCTTGCACTCTGAACTAAAGAATAAGAAATTTGAAGATATTAGAAAAATACGCCCACGCAATTTAAAATCATTTAGAGATGCCTCGACCAATAAAAACTCGGGGGAATGCACGTGTTTGTTTATATATATATATGTGTGTGTGTGTGTGTGTGTGTGTGTGTGAGTGTGTGTGTACACAACGTCTCCGAGACGGCAGGATGTGACACAGAGTCAACATTTAAACGAAAAAGAGGCTGTTTTGATACAGAGATTTCATTCTCAATCGGTTATCTTATTCAAGTTCTGACTCTGACCCGGGATGGTAGTACCTGTTAGAATGCCACCTATGGGCCAAATAGATCTTTTTGATAATTATTAGTATTGGATAGCAATGATTGAAATCATATAACTGTATGCACTGAAATTATTATTATGAATTGGAATTGTTACTTCAAACCATGTAATTGTGTATAGATTATTTCTATTAAATAGGAATACTTAATATTATATAAATATTTGCAAACAAATGATTATAGTCAAATAAAAAACTACAATGAAAAAAATAATGCAATAAAATACAAAGTTGGATAACACTTGGTCCTTCAAGGGGAAGTTCTCATATCGTAGTGTCTAATGTGCTGGACTGTGAGATTATAGTAAGTGAGTTCGAACTCCAGTCGAACAATTACTTTCACTTTCGGTCTAATATCCTTGGGAAAGGTATGAACCACTCATTCCATCCCAGCTATGGGTTACATAGTATCACTACTGTCCTTCAAGGATGGATTTGGTATTAAATATCCAAAGAAGGTTGATATGCCATTAAACAAAGAAACCAAACCAAACCAAACCAAACCAAATCAGTCATTGGGTAACATTAGTGTCGTTGAGAGGAGAGATCTGTTGAGTAGGAAACTACTTGTTTTCCATTCAATTTTTCCCTGACCTGGGCCGATATCCAGGCATAGATCCATAGTCTCGCCAGATTGACAGGTATCATATGTTTGAGAACAATAAAAGGCGACGACAAAAGCATGAAGGAAGGCGCAAGCGTAAATAAATAAATAATTCGGACACGAACTTTGACCAAATTCAAAGTTACGGATTTAATATTTAACTTGAATTACACGCTGTTACATGAAAGGCAACTGTTGTATATCTGATTTATTTTTTCTTTTGGTTGCAAAAGGAAGTTAACTCGGTGTAAATATATTCAAAGAAACAATTGTAAATCAACTTGAGAAAATCAGTAATAAAATAATTTTAATTCACAAATCTAAGAAATTGACCCCGATTATTTTTAAATGTACAATTTTGGCATTAAATATGCAGGGTAACTGAGCTGAGAATTTATTTTAAAAGCAGGTCTTGTGAAAAACATGGATGAATTAATCTTAAAGCTCTGATCAATCAGTAACGATTGCTTTAATTCCCGACCACGGACAATCCCTTTTTTTTTTATTTTCAAAGCATTTCTATTATAAAATCATTATCACTGGATTTACACTATATAATCTAATTCGCTAATCTCTAACTTGATTTGGTCGTGGGAACGATACTCGTTTAGCGTATCTTATAGCAAGAATAGCCCAGTGGAGCCCATCCCTCTCCAGGTCTCCAACTGGTTTGAAGCTTTTATTTCTACTTTTTCCCTGAAATGGTTGCTATACCAAGGTTAAAGGGCCCTGACTGCCCTACTATTTACCCACAACTAGAGGGAAATAGTTGGATTCATACCTTTCCCAAAGGTATTAGCGCATGGTGGAATGCAAACAGCCTCAATCAGGTTTTGAATCCGGGTAGCCATATACATTTCATATGACGATAACCGTTATGCCAGCAGCGTCTCCTATAATAAAATGTAACTGCTATAGTCTGTCTATAACACTTCATTTCGAAACCAGTGAAAATTTGTTTTTCTTCTTGATTTTCCGTGCATTTCAATAGCAAATTTATTTACAAAGGATTTGTATAGAAAAATCATATGCAATGTTTTTCTTCAATCAAAGAAATAGCAATGAATTAACACTATGTTTATGATAAGCCTTGTCTCTTAATAAGTCTTCGTTTAGGCCTTGACAATAAACAACTCCGTTCTTCTTTATTTTCATTGCATTTTAAAAATAATTTCTATGATGTATTTCTTTAATAAAGATCATTCTCAATGCAATTCTATTATATACATTTACCCAGCTCCTCCGCTATGAACAGGGTATGGCACAAGGCAATTTTTTAAACAGATTAAATCTAGTTTGAATTCAAAGTTTTTCTTCTTGACAAGTTGCCTTAACAAGGTTTCAAAAACCCAGCCATTCTACTATTATCCCTCCAGCTATGGAGGGATAATAGTAGAATGTATACCGTTCTCAAGGTTGTTGGTTGGTTTGGTTTTATGGCATATCAACCCTTGAAGTTTAGTTAATAGCATATGCTACTTATATATATATATATATATATATATATATATATATATATATATATATAAACGAAATAGTTTGTAAGTAACATTATCTTTAAACGAGGAAGTTGTACACCGGTAAATTATTTCAAGTATTGCCATTTAACATTAGTAATTTTATTTATCAAATATTCCTATCTAATTTAATACTCATCCTTTGTTTACACACAGTTAAATAGTTTTAAGTATTGCTATGTAATACCAACAATTCAATTTAAGATCAGACTTTGTTTGCACTCAGTTAAATATTTTCAAGTATTGTAGATAATTAAATACATCTATTTGACCGATATATGGGACTCTAACAGGTATCACTACTTCGGGTCGGAATGGATTTGGGAGTGATAGTAATGAAAAGGTACTTCACATTCCCATAGCTCCAGGATTGAAGCCTCACCATCAAGTAGTTTCGTGTCATGTCCAGGATACTCATTCAGTGGTGGGTGTCTTACCCCTCTGCAGAGATGCAGTCGGTCTATTCTACTGGTCTGGTTTTCGAAGGGTATTAACACGAAATGAAACGCAAACAGCATCGTCCAAGATTTGAACTCAGATCATATGTTCCATTTCCTCAAACGATAATCGCTACGCTAAACACATCATCTAAGAAACTCACCCCCTTCATCATAGGTAGGATATAGCACAAAGTCAACCTGTAAGTGGAGTACATGCGTAGAGTGTTCGCTAATGTCCCAGGAAACCCGGGTTCAATACTTGGTTGAGTTATACCAAAGACTCAAAAATGGTACTTGATACCTCTTTACTTAACACACAGCATTATAAAGTACATATCAAGAGTAAAGTGGTGCAATCCAGGGAAAGGAGTAGTGCTCTCCCCTACACCTCGGTGTAGTAGCTATTGAAAAGGAAGTCTTTGGGTCACCCTCAACTAAGGTCGCCAACTTCACTTTACATTTGATTTGAATTCTTAGTTTTCCTTTTCCTAGAGTGGTTTCCTTACCAATGTTATAAAACCCAGTCTGCTTTACTATTTACGCATAACAGGAGGGAGAACAGATGGATTCATGTTTATCCAAAGGGCATTAGTTCGAAGTGAAACGCAAACAGTATTTGAACTCGGGGTGCGGATTCCATTTTCTCCTGTGACAACCGTTACGCTAAATGCGCCCCAACAGTTCTATCGTAAAATTATCAGCAATAAATTTACATCATATATATAAAAGATTTATTCAGTAAGTAATGAAATCTTGACCACTGACACTCCTCTTTATTTGTTAATTTAACGTTGCTAAAACAAAGTTTAGGTAAGAAATTGCAGAATTGTTAATCATTAAATTTTATTGATATAACCAAATGTATTTTGTTTGTTAGGGAAGATTAAAACGAAGTTGTAGTACAAATGTTAGAGTTGAAGTCAGTGTTAGAGGGTAGCGAAAAGCAAAAGCTAAAACCTTTTCCAACCAAGTCGGCTGGGACAGTAGAATATACCGACTTCATCTCTGCAGAGGGGTAAGACCCCCGCAACAATTATCCTGGATATGACACTAAACTATCTAATGGTAAGGCTCCAATCATCGAGCTCTGGGGAATATGGAGTAACCTTTCATTGCCATTATTTCCAGGGCCCGGAGTGGTAGTACCAATTAAGGTCTCATCTATGGGTCCAATAGAACTGTTTAACCAGTGATAGGCACGTTCCGCATTCCTTCAGGCTTCGGGGTTTAATGGTAGAGCTTGTGCTCTGAATTTCAACTTTATCATTGAGGAAATATTCCTTCTTTTCTCCTCTATTTTATCTTTCATTCACGTCAGCATGAATGCAGCAAGGTAAATTTGAATATACTTAAATTGTATATTCACTGACTTGAGATTTTGGTAGAAATAGCTGTTAGGATACCATTGTTGGTTCAAATAGATCTTTAAAAAAATTTATATTCAATCGGACCGTGTCCACAAAAACAAAAGAAGTAAACTTAAGAAACATCAACTCAAAAAATGAAAATATGAACGCGATTCTCAAACCTCTAAGCATAAAACCTAGACGGTTCCACATGCCGCTAAAATCAATCAATCAATCATTGGAATTATTTGTTTAGTTAATAGTGTCTGTGATATCACAGGTTTTGGAAAAAATAGTTCTTAATAAAGTCGTTCGAGTTCTTATTCTTTTCAAAAAAGTTTGGTCTGCTTTCTTTGTTTAATGGCGTATCAACATCCTTTGGTTATTTTATGCCGAAGCCATCCTTGTAGAAGAACAACAGTGATACTAATTAACCCAGAGCTGGGAATACATATGGGTTCATACTTTTCTCAACGGTAAAAGTGCGACTGGAGTTCGAACTCACTTTGAGGCCACAGTCGAGTACTTTAGCCATTACGCCAATTTTCGAAAAGAGACAAACGCCAGTAGCAGCAGTACTATGTGTCCCACATTAATATCGATCTTTGATAAAG
Source organism: Sepioteuthis lessoniana (assembly GCA_963585895.1). Lineage (NCBI taxonomy): Eukaryota > Metazoa > Mollusca > Cephalopoda > Myopsida > Loliginidae > Sepioteuthis > Sepioteuthis lessoniana. The sequence continues at coordinate 49,427,463 of OY757913.1, forward strand.
TCAATCTATTAAAAAATTGATTTAAAAAAAAAAAGTAATGTGTCTTACTGATGAATCGCAGAAAACATCCAATTCTAAGCATTGATTTGGTATTTTGTTTTTTGTGTGTTTCTTTACAAAGGAAATCATTTCAAAGCAAGCATATACGGAACACTTAACAGCAATGAGCAACGATAAATGAAGTGTGTTTGATCTTTATTGAGTCTTCCCAATATTTGTGGCATTGTGATGTACTAAGTTATTGAAGTAAATATCAATATGCGATGACAAGTATTTAAAATATGATGAGAAGATATAAAGAATCGGTAGATACGAAGAGTCCTGTCTCTCATGAATACATTTGGCTATTTATTGGAGGTGTTTCTCTGTTTAGAAGAAAAGAAAGAACGAAGGAAAAGGAAATAAGGGAGAGAAAAGGAGGGAAGAGAAAAAGAGGAAGAAAGAATATACAAGGGACAGAAGAAGGGGGAGGAAGAGAGAAAGAGTCAAAAGAAGAGGGAGAATAGAAGGAAGGAAGGAAGGAAGAGGAGAGAGAGAGAGAGAGAGAGAGAGAAGGGAGGAAGGAAGGGATGAAAGAAGGAAAATTGAACATAGGAAGAGAAAACTTTAGTGGAAGGAAGAGAAGGAGAGCGAATGAGGAAAATAAGCGAAACAGGAGGGAGGATAGAAAAAAGGTAGGAAAGAAGAAAGCATGCAAAAAAGGAAAAGGAAGAAGGAAAAGAAGGAAGGGTGAGGAAATAAGGAAGGAGATACCGGGGATAAAAGTAGAGGGAAGGGAGGAAGAGTGAAAGAAACAAAAGGAAGAAAAGAAAGAAGAAAAAAGGGATAGCCAATGTCCATACTGATTTTGATTTGCCTATAGTGTTCAAATTCCTTTGAATGGTACTGCGTATGGAACTAGGTCTCTACTGTGTTTCTATCAACGAATATACTTATATATACACACACACACACACACATATATATATATATATATATATATATATGTGTGTGTGTGTGTGTGTGTATCATCAAGTCGCGCTGCTAGCACGGATTTCCCTAACCTCCTCACTATCCGTCTTCCAATCTACGTTCCGTGTCTGCACAGAGCTTGTTGTAGGAAAGGTCTTGCTGGTCAGCCAACATTGGCTCGTGTATGTGTAGGGGTCCATAGAAGATCGTCAGTTATAAATTCGTCCTTGGTTTTCCAGCAATATCCCGTATGTTTTGTTCGTCTTATTTGGATAGTTTTAAAGATGAGAAATCTGTGTCTGTACAGTTGTTGTTTTACGTGGTGTGGCTTCCTAGATTTGTTTAATATGGCTCGTAGCATTCTTGTGTAGCTCCCATTAAGCTTTTTTTCCAAGCATCTTGTTAATGTCTGTGTGGTGCACCCATATAGTAGTATTGACACAATGCAAGTCGTGTTCAAACAGTATCGACACCGGGGCTGTATTAACCAAGACAGAAATGGACAATTAATGAAACCTTAATTTTCTGCCAAATACTCCCCAAAGTATTCAATGTTTATTCCAGGGAGTTATCGATTGGTCAAAGCACCTTTAAAGCTGCTCTATAGTATTTCTTTTAATGTCTCCCACGTCTTCGAATATTACCTTTAGTGTAACGGTTATAGTCGTACGAAATGGAACTGGTGAGCCGAGTTCAAACTCTGGACAAGGCAGTTTGCGTCTCAGTACTAAAGTCTATGAATCAATGGCCTCTCTTCCAGCTGTGAGCAAAATAGTACATCTTTGGCTTTTTTATTCTTGGTAAGGCAGCCAGTCAAGGAGATGATAAACTCTATTAACACACCCATCCCACCATACACACACACATACATATGAGGGAAATGGACTCAGCGAGGCAAGTTTAAATCCTGGATGACACTATTTGCGTTTCACTTTGCACTTTTGCACTTAGGAAAGGCATGAATGAGTCCCCCCCACTCTGCCACGAGGAAAATAGTGGCACAGACTGGGCTTTCTAACTTTAGCTCGATGACCGGTTTAAAAGAAGGAAAGCACTGAATTTAAACCAGCTATACTCTGTTCAAAAATTGACTTTGGTTTGCATCCTACTCGTTGTGAAGGAATTTATAAGTTGTTGGCGACAGTAGTCGAGGGCGATCTGAAGGCTCCATTTTCAATAGCTACTACACCGAGCTGTAGGAGAGGGCACTACTCCTTTCCCTGGATTGCTTCACTTTACCCTTGAAACGTACCTTATATTGCTGAGTGTTAAGCAAGGAAGCCTCAAGTACCATTTTTAAAGTCTTTGGTATGACACGACCTGGGATTGAACCCATGTCTCCCGGACCACTGGCGAACACTCTACCCTCTTATAGCTCAGCTGAGTACACATTTTACATCTTAAGATTTAAAATGATTTATAGGTTCACAATCGCTTTTTATTTTTTTCAATCACACTTCATATGTGTGTGTACGATTGATTGATTGATCGATTTTAACGGTGTAGCAACTCCTCTTAGGTTATTTTATGCCTAGAGGTTAGGAAATTGCATTCATTGTACTTTCATATTTACAGTTTTCGTGTAGTTGTTTTCTTTTGCACACAGTCATATCAAATGCAAATAATTTTTAAACCGATCTAATTGACCAATCGATGGGACCCTAACAGGTACTACCACTCTGGGGTGAGATTGGACCTGGTAGTGATAGCAATGATGGGTTAGTTCACTCTTCACAGAGTTCCAGAACTGGAGCGTCACCATCAGATGCAGATTAGTGTTATTTCCAGGAAACCCATTTTTGGACGGTCTTCTTAAGGAGATACAGTCAGCATATTCTAAGCCTCACTGATAGGGCTATATGAGAGAGAGAGAGAGAGAGAGAGAGAGAGAGAGAGAGAGAGAGAGAGAGAGAGAGTTCCTGTATGTGTATGTGCACAGGTGTGTTGTATGTAAGGCATACGTATGAATACGTTCGATAGCGTTGTGCCACATTCTCAAGGAGAACCCGATTCGTCTCTGTTTACAAACAATAAACCGAAAAGCCTTTTCCTTTTCATTTTCATTTTGTGGTTTAACATCAATTCCAACAAGAAGAATAACATGGTGTTCGGAACTGTTATCAGAACATTAGAGAGAGAGAGAGAGAGAGAGAGAGAGAGAGAGAGAGAAATGATAACTACAACAATAACAACAACAACAACAACAACGGCAACAACAAAAAAGAGGGTTAAAGAAAATAGACGAAAAACCGCGAAATTTATTGGCAAACAGCCGACAATTTGCAGCCGAGAGGAAACAAAAACTTGGACAGGGAAGAAAGCCAACTATTCAGAGTGAGATAGAATGTTTACGTGGGGTTAATGTGAGTTCTGTCATCTCTTAGACACTGTACCTGAACTTTAAAATTAGAGGGGTCGATAGGTATTAGTTGGCAGAGAAGTGTCGTGTTTATGCAAGTTATACAAAAAAGAAAAAAAAAAAAAAAAAAAAGAAAGAAAAAGAAATGAATAAAGAATTGCGTGTCGAAAATTAATGCATGCTTCTGCCTGTCGTTATTTGCACCAATATCTAGTGTCCTTATCGACTATTTCCCAGGATAGTCATTTGATAAAATGTATAATTGCAAATATCTCAAATCTTTAAATTTAAATCCGAATATATATATATATATAGAGAGAGAGCGAGAGCGAGAGAGAGAGAGAGAGAGAGAGAGAGAGAGAGAGAGAGAGAGAGAGAGAGAAAGATTCATTCAAAAATTTCTAAGCCTCAATCAAATGTTTGAATTCTCACACACCTCTCAATTTTGTATAAGTATAACTTGCATGGAAATTAAGATAGAAATTTAAGTTAGTTTTTCTAAGCTAATTAAAAGAGGAAGTGCGTTGCCGCAACGAAAATCTTCAGCTATGAATATACTTTAGGGGTGAGGCTAATATATATATATATATATATATATATATATATATATATATATCACAATGTAATATATATGTATACATATATATATATATGTGTGTGTGTGTGTGTGTACTTCTTCATATAAATTAAGTATAAGAATAGACTTATCTGGAACAATCCATACGGAATATATAATATGAATATATTCTGGTTGAGTGCTCAACGTATGGCTATTGATATATAAAAGATATATTAAAAAACTCACATACAGAGCAAATATATCATTAGTATCAAGTAAAACTCAACAGATGTAATCCATTTAAAATTTATTTTTAGTTACTCATGCACTAACAATATTTCCCAAATTATTTATAACCACAATAGGAAATTAATTGATAGATTAAATTTGAGAGACAAGGAAACGCATTAATCTCATTGTAATTGTATAATTAAAGAAGAATGCCCCATGGATAGAAATTGTAACTTAGAAAATGTAGTTTACCAAGCTAAAATTTTTCCTTAAGGAAGGTAATTTTAATAAGATATACATAGGAATTTCCTCGTTTAAACGGAAGTTCAGATGATACAATCACAAGCAATCTTTCATTGCTCCTTTACTACACGGTTTTATCTGAATATTATTGGAATCTAAAAGACCCAGGATTAACCCCATAAATCAATTGGAAAATTAACCCTGTTGAATGAATTGGATGAATGGTGGTTATAATATCTACTATAAATTATATAAAAATCACAATAGGACCATCATAATAATATTAATGTTAACGTTTAAAAAGTTTATCTAAAGTTACGTATAAAGTTATACACTAACATTAAAAGGAAAAAAAATGGATTAGTTTTCTCTTAGTGGATTAATTACCTTGATATGGTATTTTAGATGATTTAATGAAACCCGTTACACTTAGAAGCTGTGAAATAAAGATGGATTCGATGACTATTTAATTTAACAACATCTAATGACTTCCAGAAATCAAATAAATTTAAATGTAGTTAAGAATACCTTATGTTACGAACACGATTATAGTAAATATATATGGTTTCTTTAAAAAAAAAAAAAAGTTAAATAATTGATAAGTTTTAGTTAATAAATTAGGATGCTCTTAATATTCAAACAATAAAAATAGGTTTTTATAGTTTGTTTTAAAAAAATGGAAAAATAATTAAGATTTGAAATTGTAAACTATTGTTTATCGCTTTAATTTTTTTGGTGTAACACCAGATTAGTAACGCGATAAAATTCTCGATTATAATCTATTGGGTTAATATTTTATGTATAGTAATCTTTTTATATTATTGATCTATAGTTCCTTAAACGTTTAAATTAAGATAAAATGTATTCTCTAGAATAACGGTAACCTCCATTGAAAATTATTCGCCAGCTGAGGATACAATTTGTGTAAATTCATAAATCTATAATGGATTACATCTGCTGGGTTTTACTTGATATTAATGATATATATATATATATAACAGCTCTATCATTGATATTGAGCACTCTATTCAATAATAACGCAAAATTTGGTTACCATAGACTCACCAAGTGAGCTTGTGATAATCATAAACTATAACAATACATGATATATATATATATTGGCCTAATGAGTCGAGTATTCGCCAATGGTAAGGGAGACCAAGGTTCAATCCTAGGTCGAGTCATACCAAAGACTCAAAAAATGGTACTTGGTGAAGCCTTGCTTAACACTCAGCATTATAAGGTACGGATCAAGGGTAAAGTTGAACAATCCAGGGAATTGAGTAGCGCCCTCCCCTACACCTTAGTGTAGTAGTTATTGAAAAGGGAACCTTCGGGTCGCTTTTGACTCAAGTCACCAACTTTACTTACTTTTTTTTAATATGTAATGGTTTCTCCTATCGATCTCTATGTACGGTGCTGTAGAAAATATATATGCATTCATTTTTTTTCTGCATATGAAACCAATCCAGGTGTTTTTAAAGTACATGCAACAAACACCTCAAGTCACCCAACTGATTTAATATCTTCATAACTAAAAAAAAAATGCAACTTATCCCGAATCTTATTGCACAAATAAGAATATAATTTATTTACTGGACATAGCACTGTCAAAAACAATACATTATAAAGTCAGAATGTCTATTTTTACTTTTGACTAAATAAATTAAAGACAGAATCAAATTTCTGGATTACAGCAAATTAATGCTTGTAGAACAACATTTCCACTCAAAGGGTCAAAATTTTAACAGTTTTAAGGTTCAGTATCATAAAAAGAATCGACCTCCCACCCAAAACAAAACAAAAACAAAACACACACACACTGAACAGTTTTACGGCTATAATAGAAACACACGAAGATAAATAGATAAAAGTCTTAAAAAACATTGACTCCGAATAGTTTTAACACCAAACTGAATGGCATTGCTTTGAAGTAGGATAAGCTAATTCAGGGAGACACCGAAATAAACAAACCATGCTGTCGCAGTTACTTGACCGTAATTATATATGTAAAAAAAAGCGTAGCTTAGATTTGGCCCAAAGCAGTAGTCAGGGTCGAAATCATTGCACAGTCATTATTGATCCAGGATCCTCTAGTTTTACTACAGATATGCATTGTAAATTATTTTATGATAGAAAAGCACCAAAAATCAGGAGAAAAGAACGATCAGAGGCCAAGAAAAGGTTACTGATAGGGATATATTTTGACCTTATCTGGTCGCCTTGTTGATAAGGCTGAGAAAACGCCAAATTCCCTCCCCAAAACTGTATCCGGAGTTCTGGAAAGTATGGAGTCACCTCTTCATTGTTATGCAAATTATTTGTATTAGATAAGAAATACTTGATACCATATAACTGTGTGCAAAAAAAAAAATGATTGTAGACAAATAAAAAAGTACAATTAAAAAATGTAATAGAAGATTGGAAAAAAGTTATGATTACCATTAAACATTTACGAATGAATCAAATTACAGCATTAAATAACCCATGAGAGGTTGATATCCTATCAAATAAACCAAATCAACCCTAATTTAGAATTTTATGAATTTATAATGAAAATTTACCGTTTATTCTTATTAACAAAGTACAAAGGTAATACTCAGGGATTCCTAGAAACAGCCAAAACCTTCCGGATGAGTTGGTTGGTTGGTGGGTTGGTTGGTGGGTTAGTTTTGGGGCAGGTTAACGTTTGCGTCCCTTGATACAAATGTCAGACTTTTAGGAACGGGGTCAAGCAATTATATGGCTTCAAGTAACTAATAGCTATCATTTTATGCATTTATCCAACCATTTTGGGCGGAGACCCCGAGGCATGTAGGTTGAGGTGCTCGACTGCAGTCTCAGAGTAAGCGTGTTCGAATTCCAGTCACTATTACGTTCACTTTCGGATTAATACCCTTGGGAAAGGCATGAATCCTCTTATTCCCCGAGTATAGATTGAATAGTTTCACTGTTGTTCTCCTACAAGGATGGCTTTAGCATTAGATAACCCATGAAGGTTGATATAACAAGACATCACTTAACCAACTCTTTCATCGAATATAGTATTCAACACTAGGTTAGGGTAATAACTTGTTAACAGTTATCGATTCAAGCAACTATTTTTAATATCAATAATTTGCACACATTCATATGGTTTCATGTATTCTTATCTAATACTAAGAATTCATACACAATAATAGAATTTAAAGTAACTATTTCAATTTAATAATAGTAATGATAATAATTATTATTTGCTTGTACCGAGTTATATGGTTACAAGTATTCCTATCAAATAATAATAATTTTCAAATCGGTGAGAGAGGACCTGGATGTAATGGCAACGAGAGAGTGTCTCCATATTCTGCAGAGTTTCGGAAATAAAGCCCCGCCACCGGATGCAGTTTTGTGTTTGATCCAGGACACTCCAAGATGGGTTTACAATTTCAGATTAATGACATACAAACAATGTGTGCCTTCATGTTAACAGCTGTATGATTAAACTGCGCCAACGATATGATAACATGTAAAAACACGCCTTTAGAGAAAGTATTTAACAGCCAGTCCTCGATTTCTCCAAATCAAAAAAACACGATGGGAAAATACTGAATTAGATTCAAGATAAACTTGTTAATTTGAACGAAAACGAGGCTCGTTTGATTTGAAGAAATGCAGATAACATTCCTTAATTATCAGGCATTTCATTGTAACTCTTTCTTAAGCCTGAGTTTCTTTACAGTAATTGTTCTGAACTACTGAATAGTGTCATCGCTGCTTAAATCCAGTAATCTGGTATGAACTGGTGCTTTCAGTTTGAATTGAACCAAAGTCCGTGCAATCTTCACTGTTACAAGATGTGAAAATCCAGGGCTTGTATTGATTGATTGATTGATTTGAACGGTATGTTAACCCGTCAAGGGTTATTTTATGCCTAGACGTAAGATAAGTGTGACCATTCTACATTTATATCAACATATTTTGTGTAGTTGTTTCTTAAGAGTTTTTTTAGCTCACAATTATATGGTTTCAAGTATTCCTATCTAATACAAATAATTTGCACACAATTACATATCAAATATTCCTCAGCTAAGAGAGAGTTATTTCCCCTAACGAATGATTGACTCTTCAGAGAAATAGGGTAAGAACAGACAACAAGATGGCTACTTGACAATAGGCACGTGTAGAGACAGTCGGCGCTAATCCATACCAATCCTACTGTACAACGGTCGGTGAGAAAATAAGAAAGGATATTGTTGTGTTAAAATATATTCAACCATTTTTTTGTTATATTTTGTTGTTCCTAAATACTTGGGATATATGACTCTCTAATACAAATAATTTGCACGCAATTGTATAGCTTCAAGTATTCCTATCTAATACTAATAATTATATAGTTTTAAGTAATTATATCTACTTAATAATAGTCATTCGATTTAACTATGTGCCTTACTACGTTAAGCTTGGCAAATATCTCTTGCTTTATGTCTGCAGTAGATATTTCTCTGGGAGACCGAATGTTATGTATCTATTTTAGAACTTCTCGGCGTGAACTGAATGTGACACAAGGTCAATTTTTATGTTGAATATAACAGGTTTGAATTTAAAGTTTTCTAATCGCCCTACCAAGATTAAAGTCTGCCCGATTTTTTACCCGTAAGTGGAGGGAGAATAATTGAATTCATACCGTTCTCAAGAGTATTAGTGATACGTGAAAATTCAAACAGGATTTGAACTCGGGTCACCGCGTCCATTTCCAGCGACGTTAATCATTAGGCCTTATGCACCGCCAAATGTTATGTGCCCATTCGGAGAATATGCTAAATATATAGCGTTATTTTATACATCGACTTTTCAAATTTCTATCACCCATCCAAACTAAACGGAGGAGTTATTGATTAAAATAGAGATAGAGTATTTCAACGACTCGCGTCGAGCGTTTCTCACAAACTTATTAACTTATTCCTATCGCCAGAATCGTTTTGATCACCTGATTGAAACCATCCAATGAGAGTCGTGGTCTTAGATTGACCTCGAGTTCAATAGCTGTCAATCATGCTGATTAACCCGTTGAGTTTTTCTACGCATTTAACGGTTCAAGAGTTAATTTAAATGCTATATTAGATGTCAATGATAGATCTCATTAATCTATTACGTAACACATATTGAAAAGCGGAATTTCGAATCCTGATTTTCTAAATATTCTAACTGGCATGCTTGAAAATCTGTCCTTCCTTGAAATCGACACAACACAATCGTACCTTGCAAACATACTGCCTATCCCCTAAACCAAATAATTGCAAACTTATTTTTTGTCAAGGGCACAATTTAGAAGACATAAAATTTTCTGGCACTGTTCGCACATAAATTTAGAATGTTTTTTTCTTTAAGCTAGTTATACGATAGAGGTGATAGATGATATATGCTGACCTTATAATTGTGGATTGGTGCCAGAGTTTCGGAGGCGCAGCATATTTGAGGAAACCCAGGAAAATCTTTAGAAAATAAAAAGCGAAAACATTTTAGAATATCTTTATTTCATGAAAGGATATTTCCAATTTTTGGGCAACATTTAATGCTCAATATATATATAGAAATGTAGCAACTATTATGGGGCAGTCAGAATGTTTTTCAATTCATGACTCAAAATAATTGTCATATTCTTTATATGAAATATATATGGAAATGTAACAACTATCATGGGACAGTCAGGATGGTTTTCAATTCATGACTCAAAATAATTGTCATATTTTTTATATGAAATGTATATGGAAATGTAACAACTATTATGGGACAGTCAGAATGTTTTTCTATTCATGACTCAAAATAATTGTCATATCTTTTATATGAAATGTATATGGAAATGTAACAACTATTATGGGACATCAGGATGGTTTACTATTTACGACACAAAATAATCGTTATATTTTCTGTATGAAATGTATATGGAAATGTAACGACTATTATAATTTCAGTCCCACAATAAATGTCAGATTTAATGTATGAAATGTACACGCAAATGTGACCATTATTATGGGACATACGTGGCAATTGATTTTCATTTCACCTTTTTTTTAGGCTTCTATGTAAAAGAACTGTGTATATTTTAGTGCTTTGCTTTCGACCGAAAAGTACATGTTATATTTTATATAAGTAAATCATTGTTTGCATACAATTTGTCATCAATCCCGTTTGCAATGTTTATTAAAATGGTCGGTTCAGCCGACGAGAGAAATGGCGAGACGCTAGAAATATCAAAAGAAAAAGCAAAAGCACCTACACGCAAAACACGAAGGTCTCTGAGTACAGAAGATTAATAAACACCAGTAAAAAATGGCTTTGCTTTGTAAATATAAACTAGACAACCCTTGAAACCGTTGATTTTTTTTTTGCTTAATGACAGATCAACCTTCGTGGGCTATCTAATGCCAAAGCCATCCTTCTGGAAGAACTGCAGTGATGCTATCTAATCCATAATTTGAAGGATAAGGGGGTTCATGCCTTTCCCAAGTTTATTTGTCCGAAAATAAACGTAATAGTGCAACTGAAGTTCGATCTCGCTTACTACGATTCCGCAGTCCAGCTCTTTAACTATTACGCCACGAAGACTTGCTCGTCGGTTTCGTCTTATATAAAGCTTATTTATGATGATATGGATACTTCTATTTAAGAAGGAGTGAAGGATCCTGAACAGCATTTCATACTTTCTTTATTGTATTAAGATTTCGGATGATTAAAAAATGAGATTCAGGATAGCCACAGACCTACAAACGGCGGGATTGGAATTTGCTGATTGTAACCGCTGCGAAAGAGGATGAACCCTTAAAAAGGTGTGGGTTTGACATTAAACTGTATCTGATGCAGAGGCTCCATTTCTGGAGATCTGGGGAGTGCGGAGTAACCTTTCATTGCCATTACTCCCAGGTCCACTCTGACTTGGAGTGGAATTATTTGCTAGCTTCCCATATATAGTAAGTAAAAAAGTATTGTTGGTAACCTTAGTCGGGGGTGACCCGAAGGCTCCCCTTTCAATAGCTACTACACCGAGGTGTAGAGGAGGGCACGACTTCATTCCCTGGATTGCTCCACTTTATCCTTAATACTTATCTTATAATGCTGAGTGTTAAGCAAGCCGGCATCAAGTACCATTTTTTGAGTCATTGGTATGACTCGACCTCGTTTTGAATCCTGGTCTCCCAGACCATTGGCGAACACTCTACTCATAAGGCCAATGGCCCGTTTTAAATTTTTCGTATTCAACAGGACCGAGTTAAAAAAAACAACACCACAAAAAATGTATGTATGAACGTACAATAAACGTAATTCCCAAACCTTTAGGCGTAAAATAATCATAGACATGTTGACCTGCCTTTAAAATCATTCAACCAATTAACAGACACAGAAAGTTATCATTCTGTTTGCATTTCACTTCGCTCTAATGCCTTAGGGAAAGGCATGAATCTATTTGTTTTCTACAAACTATGGGTAAATTGTAGGGCAGACTGTGTTCTTTAGTCTTGGTATGGTAACCAGTCTAGGAGAAGGAAAACTGAATTTAGGTCAGCTTTATTCAGATTAAAGCTGACCTTGTGTCCCTCTCTGCCGGTGATAGAAGGGTTGATTAAACACTTACTCTCGGTAAGTTGAGGCCTGTGTACCCAACGAAGTAAATCTTAGTACGTCACTCTTAAAGTAGCATTCTTCAAATAACTTGATACGGTTATACATATTCACATACATATATACAATTATTCAAGTGATAAAAGTACAGAATCATTAATCTGGTAAACCTGAAACCGGTTGTAATCTGGATTTCTGGATTTGCCGGATTTCTGGATTTGCCTGATTTTTCGGATTTGCCGGATTCCTGAATACAGACAAAGTACATATTTGAAATATGAAATAATAAAAAGTAAAGAACGTAACACACTTCTAAAGCAGCACCTATAAAGGCGGATCTAGCGTACCGCCCTCATAAACAGGATTTGAAGTTCAGTGTTCTGAAAATCCCGATGCAGTCTCTTTATTACTGGTGACAGGAGGAAGAGAGGCCGTGGTGTGGTTGAAAACGAAAGCACTACACTTGGATCTGAAAAGAGTTGATTTAGTCTTGAACAAATAAAAACTCGACAATCGTGAACGGATTAAGATCAAACATCTTAATCCATTTCAAAATTTGAAATACCTATAGCCGTTTCGGGAAATTGTTTATTTCCCATACACTATATTTTTAGGCACACAAATGAATTACGAAACTTTGCTTTAACAACACAACAACGAAAGTTCTTTATTTGCAGCTTTGAATATGGTTTGTTTTTGGTGCTGCAAGACTCGTGGTGTTTCGGCTTGTTGGATGTTTGAGACGAAATGGCTTAGCGGGGTGTTGATAAAGCTGCGTGTGTTGTCGGACGTGTGAGGGATTGTGTTTAGAGTCACCGTGTAGTTTTGTGTGTCGAGAGCGGAGTGACGCTCGGATCGACATAGTCAATTTTTGGGGTGACAAGAAGTGGTGCCTGTGGAAGGCATGCGTATGTTTCTAATTTATGTTCCACTGGGATTCCTCGTAAAGAATCCATAAATTAGATGGTTCCCTCGTTGAGTGTCCATGTTGCTGCTGCTAGTGTTAAAGCCACAGTGAGATGTCCACACTGGGTGGCTTGTTTAGCTAAAAGGCATCGCTAAGCAGGGACAACCAGAGGCACGTCTGTTCTGGTCGCTGTCTCAAGCCGAAGACAGTTGATTTGGCCGCTCACCCGTTTTGCTAGCCGGAAATGAAGGTCCGGGCTGAATAGGATAAGTCATCCTGATTGGGTGAAATTCAGTGTTGAATTAAATTGCGCGCCAAAACAAAATACGAGATTTTCTTCTTCTCTACATACCTGTTTAGATTACAGTACAATGTATAATACATTAGATGAAAATTAAACGACAAATAAATAAATAGATAAGGATGATTTTACCTAAGATAAACATTTACAAATATACTTGAAATACCTACGTACACAACGGAAACTAAAACAACTGTATCTGCACGAAATTCAAAAGTAGCCAGTTTTAAAAATATCCAGATTTCTGGATTTTCCGGATCTCTTGAAGCCGAATGAATGATTTAGTATTTTTATATTGGGAAAATGTGTAGTTTGCAATGGTACATGATTATGTGTGTTTGGGAATGATACCATTCCACCACTATTACAGTGCAGTAATTCCCAAATACAAAATTGTTCTTATCACCAAAACAAAACACCTTCAGTGACCATAGACACGTCACTCGCAAATTTCACTGATAAGATCACTGCTGGCAGAAATTATTTCAGAGCCAGTATCGGTAAATAACAGAATGTTGGCTGCAAAGTAAAGAAAATAGAGACCTAACAGAAAAATAGTAACCAGTGTTATTATTATTATTATTATTATTATTATTATTATCAATAGTGGTAGTGGTAGTAGTGGTGGTATGGCTCATCTAAGCTTTGAGTTTAAATTCTTTTTAAAGGGTCAACATTCCTAACGATAAGAAAACTCTTCTTCCTTAAATATCCAGTAACTTTAAGAGGGCTTCTTAAATTTATAGCTTTTGGGCACAAGGCTACGTCTTTGGTAATTAGATAAGTGACTCGCCCACGTCGCCTGGGAGATGGTCACGGAAGATAATAATTTAAGACGAGTAGTTGGAAAAAAGGAGGACAAACATAAAGACTTCTTAGAAATTCCAGCAGGTTTTACTGTGGGTAGAAGAATTCACTCATACAAAAGTTGTTCATTCTCCCCACACCTCGTGGTGTTTTGGTTGGATAACAACTCAAGCATGATGAGAAACCCCTCACGCTATGAGTAGAGTAGTCTCCAAAGTTGTCCAGTTCCGTCGGCATTCCATTCTGCAGAGTGCCTCATCTAATGAGCCACATACACACACGCACACACACGCACACTTACACATGTGTGTGTATGTGTGTGTGTGTGTGTGTATTTACCAAAACCTTCACACGGACAGGATACAACGTTAATTTTTTTAGCGGAATTGAGCAGTTTTAAAACAGAGATTTTCTTTTCCTAGACAAGCTGCCATACCAAGGTTAAGGAATCCAGTCTCTTCTACTATATTTTCCTACGACGATAACCGTTACACCACGATCATCTCGTATATATTTCAGCACTATATATATATATTTCGTCGTAGGAAATGAACACAGTGAACTGAGTTCAAATCCTGAATGATGCTGTTTACATTTAACATTACACTAATATCGTTCGGAAAGGTACGCATTAAACTATTCTCCCTCCAACTATGGGTAAATTATAGAACAAACTTGGTTACTTAACTCTGGTATGGCTGCTCATCTAGGAGAAGGAAATCTCTGTTTTAAGTGTTCAACTGCGCTAAAAAATTGACCAATATATATGTATATATATATATATATATTGAATAGCCGAGAACAGTGCGTTTGAATTCAGAGTTTTCTTTCTCCTAGATCGTGAGTCGAACCAAGACTAGAAAGCTATATCTGCCCTAAATATTTTAGGAACAGAGATAGAGCAGGGATGGATTCATACCTTTATCAAGAGCATCAGTCTGAGAGAAATGCAACTAGTGCCGTCCAGGATTTGAATTTGTCTCATTGACTCCTTTTCCTTCGACGATAACTGTTACTGTACGTGCGCGCCATATATATATATATATATATATATATATTATTCGGTCCAGTTAAACCGGAGTTATATATATATATGTGTGCGCGTGTGTGTGTGTGTGTGAGAGAGAGAGAGAGAGAAAGAGAGAGAGAGAGAGAGTCTCCGTAGCGTAATGACTAAAGTACCGGGATGCGGCCTAGAAATAAGTGAGTTCGAAATCCAGTCACCCTATAACGATCACTTTTTGACTAATTCCCTTAGGAAAGGTATGAACCCACTTATCATTCCTCTATGGGATAAATAGTATGACTGCTGTTCTTCTACAGGATAGCTTTGGTATTCGATAGCCCACGATTATTGATATGCTATTAAACAAAGACACAAAAGTACACACACATATATATATATATATATATATATATATATATATATATATATATTTCTTGATATAGAGGCACTGTAAACAGTTTCCTTTCCAGGGATATTGTCTGATGTAAGAAAGTATTTGGATCTTCTCTCGTATTTCTAAGATCTTTGTGCTTAATTGCTAATTGTCCTTTCATACTTTATTACCAACCACAAACTGTCGGAATGCACTGACTGCATTCTCTGCAGTGGGGTACTATTTACCAACCCCTCCGCTCGGGCAGGATATGACACAAGGTCAATTTTTAAGCGGAGTTTAACAGGTTTGAATTCAGAGTTTTCCTTCTCCTAGACTAGTTGCCTCACCAAGGCTGAAGAACCTAGTCCGTCCTACTATTTACCCATAGCTGGAGGGAGAATAAGGAGGTTCATACCTTTCCCAAGGGTATTTGCCCGAAAGTGAACGTAATAGCGCGACTGGAGTACGTAATAGCGCGACTGCAGTGGGGTAAGACTCCCTTCAGCACCCCCCCAAAAAAGTAAAAACTGGGATGTCCGAGATATGACACAAAACTGCATCTGATGAAGAAGCTCCAGCTCTGGAGATCTGGAGAGTGTGAAGAACGTCATCATAACAATTACTCCTAGGTCCACTCTGACCCGGAATGGTAGTACATATTAGGGTTCCATCTCGAAGTTAAATACATCTGTTTAAAAGTTATTCCAATCTGATCTGACCGTATGTAAAAAAGGGAAAAAACCTCTTAATAAGCAACTCCACCCCCCCAAAAAAAACAACGTAAATATGAACGTAAAATGAATGTAATTCTCAAACGTATAGGCATTAGATAACCCAAGATGAGTTGAGATGCCATTAAAAGGAATCAACCAATTCATTACCTACCAGAAAATGTTTAAGAAAGTCTGCCACAAGGCAATGGTGCACCCGTGAAGATCGAAATCAGTAGAATAGTTTATCTTCACTTGTCCCGTAACCTAATTTGGTTGTGGGGACGCTACTCATGTGTCGTGTTTTCAGGGAGAATAGCCCGGCGGAGCTCTTTCTTTTCTAGGTTTATAACTGGTTTGAATTCAGAGTTTTCCAACAAGACTGATAACCATACCAAGGCTAAAGAGTTTAGTCTGCTCCACTATTCACCCATAAATATAAGAAGAATAGTTGGATTCATACCTTTCCCAAGGGTATTAGCTCGATGGAAAATGCAAACAGTCAGGTTGCCGAGTCCACTTTCGACGACAATAACCGAAACGCAACGAGCGCCTCCTGACGCTAAGAAACCATCGCGCTTACCCTAAACTGTGGTGTTACTTAAATTAGTTTCTAGATGAAACCAACTCATTCAAACTGTTTTTGTCTCTAACATCTTTTTTTCTGTAAAAACAAAAAACAAATCCCAGAGACATACTAAAATACTGATACGACGTTAGTATTTACAATTTCGGTATCTGTCGTAGTCACGTGACAAATTTTGCCAAAGTCAAATTCTCTTGACAGATGGCAGTAAATACATTGTGTCCACACCGTTGGGTCAACGCAGTGAAAAGTTCCAAGGCCCCATTGACACAGATACGCCTACCTCAGTGCTGTATTCAAAATCATTTAGCAAAGTCTCGGCACGTCTCCCAAATACTGGAAAGAACGAAAAACTTCAATTATAATTTCTCTCTCTCTCTCTCTCTCTCTGTCTTTTTTTTTTAAAGAAAAATTTTAGTCAATCTATAAATGTGTTTTAAATCAAATCGCCTTTCATCCCTCATTGTAGTCAATGAATAATCTTTGGAGCAGTTGTTAACGCCTCTAAAAACTAGAAGAAGAAAACTGAAAAACTTTGTAAGCCGAACGCCAAAATCTTGATCAGTGCATGTAGTTTTCAAATAAATCTTACATTTCTTAGTTTCTTGCTCGGCTCGTCATTTCCCGCTCTCTCTTGTTAAGAAGAGAACAAAAAAAAAAAAAAAAAAAAAAGAAGAGAAAAACAAAACAAAAACAAAAACCAAACTCTGTCTGTCAGTGTTTTTCACTCTCTCTTTAGCATTACCTTTTTCTTTCTCTCTAATTCTCCTAATAGCATTGTTGTTATGAAATAGCCGAGGGATTTCGGTTCATGCCTTTGAGTTTAGTTAGGCTGAGAACCTTTCGGCTCGGCACATGGGTTGGTTGGGTGTAAGATTGAAGCAGGTGTTAACGCGGGTGCGCGCGGGCGGATGGAGGTGTCACTCAGATGTCATAACAGTCCGAGACGATACTGGGTGACAAGGTGCGGGTGACGTCACGCACCGGAAGCACGCGGAAGTTTGTGTGAGAATTTTAAGAAAATAAGAGTTGGGTTTTAGACGCCAAACGTGAAGGATCGATGTTGGAGCTCGCAGGCGCGAGGCGAGTTTGCGCCCTATGGGTGGCCGCTCGAGTTGGGGGCCAAATGAATAAGACAGCAAAGAAGATTGTGTCTCTCCTCCTTACGTCGAAACCTTTAACTCAAAGTTAAATAAAAGGTTTCGTACCTGAACAAGAAGTCGTGACGTGTTTTTGAGATTCCTGTTCTTTATATATTCTATCGTTATGAACATTACATGTCTATTTCGCACATGGCCATATTCGTGTATATGGCTACGCAACATAGACTCCGATTACTTCTATATCGAGAAGGGTGATGAAGTGATCGTCTAGAGGCTGAAAGAAAAGACAAAAACACAAATCAGTTCAAATATAGGTCCTTATGTCGTTTATGGTTCTACGGATCCGTAGAATCCTTGAAGGTGTACGGGCAAAAAACCTACAAGCGACATTAATATTTGTTGACTTTACCAAGGCTTTCGATTCCATTCACAGAGGAAAGATGGAACAAATCCTACTAGCGTACGGCATACCTAAAGAAACCGTAGCGGCAATAACGATTCTCTATAGAAACACTAAAGTAAAAGTACGATCACCAGATGGAGACACAGAATACTTTGACATTGTAGCAGGAGTACTACAAGGGGACACGCTGGCCCCGTACCTCTTTATCATTTGTCTAGACTACGTACTTAGAACATCGATTGACAAAATCAGAGAGAATGGCTTCGAACTGACGAAGAAAAGAAGCAGAAGATACCCCGCAACAACAATTACCGACGCTGACTACGCCGATGACATAGCGATACTGGCAAATATACCTGACCAAGCCGAAACACTACTGCATAGTTTGGAACGAGCAGCAACAAGCATAGGCCTCTATGTTAATGCACACCAAACGGAATATATGTGCTATAACCAAACGGGGGACATCTCCACTCTAGAAGGAACCCCTCTTAAACTAGTAGACAAATTCACATACCCAGGAAGCAGCGTCGAATCAACCGAAAAGGACATCGAAACCAGGTTAACGAAAGCATGGATAGCAATCAATAGGCTATCGATTATATGGAAATCAGACCTAACCGATAAAATGAAACGCAGTTTCTTCCAGGCAGCGGTCACATCGATACTGCTATATGGCTGCACTACATGGACGCTAACAAAACGGCTGGAGAAGAAGCTAGACGGCAATTACACAAGAATGCTACGTGCAATCTTAAACAAGTCCTGGCGGCAACACCCCACAAGACACCAACTGTACGGCCACCTGCCCCTATCACGAAAACTATTCAAGTTAGACGAACCAGACATTCAGGACACTGCTGGAGAAGCAGGGACGAACTCATAAGTGATATTCTCTTATTGACCCCCACACATGGCCGTGCAAAAGCAGGACGACCAGCACGAACATACATTCAGCAGCTATGTGAGGATACGGGATGCTGTCCTGAAGACCTACCTAGGGCGATGAACGATTGGGAGGAGTGGCGAGAGAGGGTCAGGGATATCCGTGCTACCAGCGCGATATGATGATGATGATGTCGTTTATTCTCTTCGTTCAGTTACTGAGGTGGAGGAAATCGGTGAAAACGGGTGACGGGCATTGGATGTCCGGGTGGAGATTCGGGAATCTTTCTTTATTGTATAGGGAACCAACTCTTCTCCATTGTGATTTCTTCTCTTTTAGCCCACGCAACGGCTTCTCACATTTCCATTCCCGCGAACAACGAGACCACATAAGAATGACTTAAGTTCTTTAATGACGGTTCTCAGAACAGTTAACCCCAAATTCCGTCTGTGTTGGTAGAATACTAGACCGACTTTCGCGACCACTTAGATGACTGATGGAGTCTTGATGATTCTGGAAACCTTATATTAATTGCTATTATCACGCTAGATAAAGGTGTGAATGTGTGAGAGTGTGAGTTTGTGTTTGTGAGTATATGTGCGTGTGTGTGAGTTTGTGTGTTATGGCATATAACCAACCCACCAAGACTTTAACTTTGTCAACTCGTCTTTCTTTCGGTTGCAGACTTTCTTTTTCAAATTAAATCTATTCACACTCTTTGACCATTTTGCATGAATATAATGTAATTAGGGACGCCGGTTGATTATTTTAGTAGTAAGTTGTTTCCTGACTAGACCTAAAGATACCTGTGATTGGCTGAAAGAAGCTCGTGGGAAGAGCCATAGAAGTGGATGCAGGATATAAAACAGGAAAAGAAATAGTAGGATTCCAGATGCAGAAATGTGAAGATGGGACCCCGAACAGGCAACGTGCGAGAACTACAACAGAAAACGACCGGGGCGGAAAAGTGGATATCAAAGTCTGTGTCAGTCTTTCTAGTCTTGCTACGGCTTATTTCTCTCTGTCTATCCAAAACAGGGAACTCAGTTCATACTCTGTTTTCTCAATATTCAGCGACTGCGAATGAAGGCTAGTAGCAAATATACTTTCGTATTAGCGAACGAAAACAATGTTTTGTGTGTTCGTCACTTTTTCTCACCGCGAGGCTACAACAGGGCCTGATTGGAACTTAAGACGCAGTGGTACACTCATAGACCCGTTAGAACCGCGGTGGTGCCGTAGCACTCCAAGGTTATTCCGAAAACCGTGGTGGTGCGAGTGTCCATTTGGTGTTGAAGCGTTACATTAACACTTGCTTGCAATATTACATATTTCTCTCTCTCTCTCTCTCTCTTTTTTTTTTTTTTTCTATCACACTCGCATTCTTTATCTGTCATCGCCTTTCTCTTTCTATCATTACTTATTGCCGATACTCACCATAAAAAATGTCTTCTGCCTTATCTAAAATAATTCTCGTGACACTCTTTGGTTATTTAATGCCAAAGCTATCTTTGTAGAAGAACAGTAGTGGTAATATTTAACCATAGCGGGGAAAGATAAATGGCTTCTTATCTTTCACAAGGTTATTAGTTCTAAAGTGAACGTAATAGTGTACCTGAACCAGCTAACTACAATGTCGCAGACCTGTACGTTTAAGAGTACGCCACGGAGACTACACACTTCATCGAATTTCGGCATCAAATAACCCATGTTGTTGTTGGCGACTGTAGTCGAGGGTGACCCGAAGGCTCCCTACACCGAGGTGTAGGGGAGGGTGCTACTCCTTTCCATGGATGGCTCCACTTTACCCTTGAAACGTACCTTATATTGCCGAGTGTTAAGCAAGGACGTATCAAGTACCATTTTTTAAGTCTTTGGTATGACTCGACCTGGGATTGAACCCGGTCTCCTGGACCATTGGTGAACACTCTACCTACTAGGCAAATGATCCGATATAGAGTTAATATGCTGTTAAATAAATAAATCAATGTAAACTATATAGATGTTTGCCGAAAAAAAGACTGATTTCGTCATTATATAACCAACAAGGATTAACATATCAAAAAAAAATAAATAAATAAAAAGCAACCAGAGGGAGAGTCTCCTTGGTGTAGTAGCTAACATGTTGGACTATGACAAGCAACCAAATATTCAACACACACGCATACTTACTCGCTCGCACACTCAGACAGACAAAAAGTGTTACGAATACTTGGACAAAATAAGGATAAAAGCAACAGAAAAGAAAACAAGGCACGAGTTTTTTTTAACAAAAGTGTCTAATAATAAGACCTGTCAACATTTGCAATAAAAGTGGTGTTAATTGTAATGTAAAGTGTAGTTGGAGTGTAACTGAATTATCAATGCATAATGTATAGGTAACAGTTTAAAAGAATTATCAATTACTAATGAATAGACAGCAGAATAAAGTGCTATTGATAAGTACTGTAGGGTTGCAAAATAATTGTTCACACAGCGTAACGGTTATCATCGTAAGAAATAGACTCAGCTATAACACAACCCTCTCTTCCTTCGGCCACATCTATCTATTTCGATCAATAGATCGTGACCTTTTCACTGCAACACGTCGTTTTGATCCCTCATGATAACGTCTTCGCTGAATTCGGACCCCAAACTCTCTTATATATATATATATATATATATATATATTGGCGTCTTCTATAACAATATCACAAGATAAAATGAAGGCACTGCACTACCTTTTAAAATAAACAATGTAAGATCTTCCACAGTTATGATCCCTTAACGACCACTTGATAAGAGAGCTTGTGTGATTAGTTATGGCCATTGTCGGTGACCAATCAGAAAACACAAGGCATGCATTCATTTGACTTAGTTTTGGCGTATGGATTTATGTGAATGCGGAATCTCTGTCTCTCTTTGTTGAAAATGTTCGAGAAGACAAATTCAAGAAGCCAGCAGCTGTGAGAACCGTTGACTACGTTAGAGTCGAAATTACAAGAGTACGAGTGACAAGATAAGTTACGCAAGAACAATTATTTTGCAACCTTACAGTACTTATCAATAGCACTTTATTCTGCTGTCTATTCATTAGTAATTGATAATTCTTTTATATATATATATATATATATACACATTGGTGTAGTAGCTGTCGAAAAGGGAGCCTTCGGATCACCCTCGACTATGGTCGCCAACTTTACTTACTTATATATATATATATATATATGTATACAATACTTTTACAATATATATGTACAAATAATAAAGAAATGCAATGTCTCTTACTAGCATTTATAAAATAGAACAGTGTTTGGATCGAATTCAGTTTTGCCGAAAGGAAAAACTATAATAAATTGAATTACACAACACGCCGGTATCTAGAGATGGTCTTGTGCAAGAAACACATTATCTCCTGTAAACGTATGTTTCCCTTTCCTTGACTGCTATGTCGAATTACGGAGCGAATTATAGTGTCCGTGTGCTCGTTCCCTTCGGACCCGCAAATTGCGAAACGATGTGTTTGCTTTGATTTCGTCCTGCCAACTGCCCGTTTGTGACGTCAAATCTCGCCAAAAATATCAATTTTCGTTTCGGACCTATTTCCTACGATTTGATTATAGATTCTCAAATCAGTTATCTTCTAAGGGTCAGTCCTGTTATCATTATCATTTATTCGAGCATTCGTTAACTCAAACAAGCTCTATTCTCATCGGGATCGAACCATCTGCGTCATCCTGATTTGACAACCCAGGCGGACCACATCACAGGGAGTTTCATTTCAAGCTGATGCTCTTGGGAAAGGGATGGATCTATTTATCCTCCATCCCCATTCTAGCTATCAGTAAAATAGTTGGTTTGATAGGCTTTCTAGCAAGGCAACCGATCTAAAAGGAAAATTCTGAATTCAAATACACTGTACTCTAAGGCAAAAATGTGAGGTTGTGTTTCATCCTGTACATCACGGAGGGATTGGGTATATATATATATATATATATATTAGAAAGAAAAAAGATAAACAAAAGATTAAAAAAACTGCAAAAAAGAAAAAAAGACAACTTACGGTCGTCATGTATTTTTCATCTTTGTCGTATTTTTTATCTTTGTCGTATTCAGTATACTAGGACAGCATCACTTGTGCTGTTAAAATATTAAAAGGGACTTTTAAACGAATTTAGATACGATTTTCTTTTTTAAAATCCTAATAAACCAGATAATCAATGAACTACGTGAAAATGACTGTCACGTAAAATACATGTTTTCTCGTTAATTGTTTTAAATTTAATTTTTTGATAATTTTCAAAAACTATATATATATATAAATAGATAGATAATATATATATATTGTGACGGTGCATAAATATTTATCTCAAGACGAGAGTTTATTTTACGTCGGGGCAATCTGGCACTTGACCCCTTCACAAAATAAGTCCTAGTCAAGACTCCTGTTTTGGGCATAAGGTAACTGGAAAATAATGTGGTGGTTAATTTAGGGCTAGACTCAGCCCGATGCAGGCAAGGGGGATTTTGATTTCACGTTACACATACCCCACCAATTCCTTCGTTTACTACCCCCTCGGATAACGGAAAGCATGGACTTCAAGGTTAAAACAAAATATATTTCACTGTAGTCAAATTTCCAAAATTCCCTTGTTATGTTTTTAGGGCGAATGACATTTAGCGAGAATAATTTAAAGCGATACGAAACTGAAAAAGATTATGTGCAAAAGAAGGCAACTCGATAGATAAACAACATAACGAATAGATTTCAACATAAGAGAACATTTAAACTGTAACAAAATTTTAATAAGTGAGGACCAAACAAATAATTATCAGAATTAAAAAACACTTCCATTCTTTTCTTTTCTCCTTTTTAAGATGCCGGCTATGTTAAACCAGCAGACAGTCTTAAACACAAATGTCTCTCTTTTTTCTTTTTTTTCTTTCTTCTTTCTTTTTTTTTAAACTATCAGCTTTGTTAAGCCAAGTAGGTAGTGTGAAACACAAATCTCTCTCTTTCTTCTTTTTTCCTTTCTTTCTTTCTTTCTTTCTTTCTTTCTTTTTTTTGTGAATGCATATAATTCCAATATTTAGGTAGGGTAGAAGAAAAACAGTTTTAAGTTGTACTTAGCTTTTCGAAGGGTTTACTTCTAAGATTCCTTTCTTTTACGGGTGGGTGGGCGTCATTTCTCTAGAATCTGGCAGAAGGCACTGTTATCTTCTGTCCAAAGATTCTGTTCCACACTTTCCCCGGAGCGGGCTGTAAACCGACGTCTTTATCCGTCGATTTCTGTCCTCAAACTGAAGATTCTTTTTGTGGGCGAGGTACCCGGAGTTTTCGCTACAGTTCAGTACATCTCTTCAGGCCGACTGCTGTCCTAAAAACTGAAGATCTCCTTCAAAATTTCCTTCGACGAAAAGGCACTAGTTTTGGCGCGAAAGGCTCTGGCCAATCATTTGGCTCCTTCCTCTTCCTCCACCTCATCCGGTCATGCCATTTTATTTGGGCTACTACAATGACCTATATCCTCTTCTCTGTCTAACCAACTTGGGGTTATGGAGTGCAGATGGCTTTGTTTGACCTTATTCTGACTGCCTTAGCGGCCAGTCTTTGGGGCTTGTTAGTTCAAACACAGAGGGTAGGGGAAATTTATCTTTCCTTTTCCTCTCTCGGTAGTATACCACGTCACAATACATATATAGATATAGATATCTAAAATAGATACGAGGCACTCGTGATGTAAAGATTATCGTCGTTGGGGATGAACATAGTGACTCGAGTTCAAATCCTGGATGAGGCTGCTTACATTTCACATAGCGCTAATATTCTTGGGAAAGGTACGCATCCAACTATTCTCCTTTCAGGTACGGGTAAATAGTCGGACTGACTGGATTCTTTAACCCTGCTATGGCAACCAATCAAGGAGAAGAAAATTTTATCTTGCACTGTTACATTCCGTTTAAAAATTGACCTATTGTTACATCCTGCATGTGCTAAGGTGTTGGGTAAATTTTAGGTTGTTCAGAAAATACTGTCAAATTTTAGTATCAACTTTTGATCCAAAATTAATGAATTTGAACAGTGTTTTAATCAGTCAAAAATATGATCACTGTTTTAATCAGTCAAAAATATGATCCCTATTTTAATCAGTCAAAAATATGATCCCTGTTTTAATCAGTCAAAAATATGATCCCTGAAAATCTGTACATTTCTTATTACCAAGGTTATTTATTCATCTACGAGGAATATAATGGTTTTGGTACCAAGAAATCTTTAAATTCAGTTTCTACTTCTCCTTTGGAATGGAACATGTTTTGGCGTAAATAAGATGTATGAAAAGATGGTAGTCAGTAAGTGAAAGATCCGGAGAATATGATTGATTGGACAAAGTCTGTGAGCATCTGTTGAATCATCTTGGCAACATGTGGCCGAGCATTGTCTTGAAACAAAATTATGACCAAGCGTGAACTCATGCAAAAAAAGGAAACGCTTAATTTCTTTTTCTTTTTCAGGTAAAACTTTCATATAACCTTCAAAATCAATAGCCCAGTCAGCTGGGGCAGTAGAATACACTGACTGCATCTCTGCAGTGGGTTAAAAAAACCAACGAGAGTCCTGGATATGAGATTAAAGAATCTCATGATAAGGCTTCAGTAATGCTGGAACGTTGGGGAATATGGAATACCCCTTCATTGCCATCGCTCCTAGGTCCACTTTTGCCAGGAGTGGTAGTATCTGATAGGGTCCTATCTTTGGCTCAAATAGAACTGTTTGACATTTAAACCGTGAAAACAAATGACATGATAAATTGAATAGTTAGAAATAGAAGTCTTTGAATTTTTAACAGTGTGTAAACAAATGGCTTATGTTTAATTGAATTGTGACTCAGTAATAAGTAAGTAAATTTGGCGACCGTAATCGAGGGCGAGCCGAAGTCTCCCTTTTCAATAGCTACTACACCGAGTTGTAGGGGAGGGCGCTACTCCATTCCCTGGAACGGTTGGATCATTTAACTGTGTATATATACAAAATGTATTTACCGATCAAGGTAGACGAACCAGACATGCAGGACACTGCTGGAGAAGCAGGGACGAACTCATAAGTGATGTACTCTTATGGACCCCCACATATGGCCGAGCAAAAGCAGGACGACCAGCATGAACATACATTCAGCAACTATGCAGAAGACCTGCCAGAGGTGATGAACGATATGGAAAAGTGGCGAGAGAGGGTCAGGGATATCCGTGCTACCAGTACGACATGATGATGATGAGGATTTACCGATCATATATTTGATATCTGTGTAAAAAGAGAATTTGGCATTAAATTCACAACAATTGTTGATATGCCATTAAACCAAACCAAACCAAGCCAAAACTTCAAAATCAAATTGAGAAAAAGTGATTGAAAATTAACAAAAAGGACACTTTAAGCGTCAAGGACGTGAATTTTTGATGTAACTCCTATCAAAATATGTGAGAACAAAATTTGAACTGCTTATACTAAAATCGGACAGTATTTTTAAAACAACCTAAAACACACACACACACACACACACTCATATATATATAGGCTCGTGTGACGCAACAGTTATCGACATAGGAAATGCATTTGACCAGCTAAGTTCAACTTCTAGACAAGGTTGTTTGCGTTTCACTTCATACTGTTTCACCTCAAACCTTTGAGGTATGAATCTATCTCTTTCCCATTCACCCCAGGGCTCTTTAACCTGGAAGGAAAAACAGAATCAACCTAGAAGTAAAGACTGAATTTAAACCAATTGTACTCAACTTGAAAATCGACCTTGTGTTGCGACCTCTTCCAAGCGGAGAGCTGGGATACATACATACATACATACATACATACATACATACATATATATATATATATATGTATATATTAGCCAACGCCAAGTCAGGATGGTGGGAACGATTCTATTTTCGGATTTTCTATCTGCAATATCCGTGTAATTCAAAATTCAAAATGCAAAAGAGAGTTCGATGTAAAATAATAATAAAATAAATTACAGAGCAAATAATTCCTTATAAAAGAAAAAACCTTTAAAATTTACTCATATTCTTTGTAATAATATTTATTTCAGCAGACCTTATATTTCAAAGATCTGCATCTTCAGACAAAGAAATAATGAGAAATTTCTAATGAAGATTTAGAAAACCCCCCAAAATTCAGGTCACCCAATCTCCCTAACCCATATATATATATATATATATATATAAGCGTCGAAATATCAATGAAAGCACCACACCACATACGTTTAGATAACATTCACATTCAATGGTTACAGGCATACGTTTTCTTATAGGTAGAAAAGTCAATGAACTGCTGAATAAGGAAAAAAATTCTTGTTTATCGTATTTGATTAAACTTTTAAAAAGTTTCTAGCGTTCTATATTTAAAAAAAGCGCAGAGACAACTTTTTTTACTGTGTGTTCTGTCTGTAATTTTTCAGAAAGAGGACACTGAAAACTGTTGCATGCACTTAACATACGTTCAAAAAATATTGAGATTCAAGTTTTATTTATCAAGACGGAATGAATAATGAATGAAATGACAATTTTCTCTTCAGTAAGTATTCATTTTATCATTCAACAGAATTATTCCAGCTAGTGTCCAATTGTTCGATGCTCTTCCGAAAATCCTCTTTTGCTCTGGTATGAAATTGCATCATCATATTCCTTTTAATATCTTTTACGCCCTCAAAATATCTGTTATTGAAATCTATTCTTGTGGTCTGTTCAAATTCCCTGAATATTTGATTGCAATTTATATATATATATATATATATATATATATATATATATGAAAATAATCCCTACATGGCCAAGGGTGTGTCTATCTAGGTTTCACCAAACGGCTCCTCAGGATTGCACTGGCGAAGTGGGTTAGGATAAAATACAGTTTATGGGTTAAAAAGACCCCTTACCTATACAGAAATTAGCATATAAAAAACCCCACTTTATTCGAGAAACTGACAAAAAAAAAGAGAATTTGCAAATTGTACAGTCTGTGTTTTTTTCACAACAACAGAATTATAGATTAGATATAAAGATTAAAATATATATTTGTTTATAAATATTGGGTTGAGTCATGAAAAGTTTTCGTTTTAGTAAAATATAATTTATTCATAAATAATTTAACAATAGATCAATTTCAATCAATAATATTTGGAATCACATCTTGCCATTTATCAAGAAGTTTGTTGATTGTTCTCAAGTAAAGTTCAGATGGTTCTGAGCTTTTCACAAACGTTTTCACCTGATCTTGAGAATTTTTTTTTTTGTCATTCAGAGCATGTTGTTGAGAAAGAAAAAGATAGAAATTATTTGGTGTAAGGTATGGTAAATGTGATAGATGGGGTGGAACAAGCAATATTTTTTCCCCCGCATGATTTTTGCTGAATTTGGCCATGCGTTATCTTGGAGAAGCCCAACGTTTATTTCATTGACGGGAGTGGAGCGTTTTTTTAGAAAATTCTCGTACACACTTTTTCTATCCTTTTCAAATGTCGGCAGATTGTGGATTTCGATGAGTTGAGATCAAGTGGTAATTTTAGAGTACTTTGGTGTGAATCACATTCAATCAATTATCGTCAAGCATCTAGAATAAGTGCTGACGAGCCTCTTAGACAAGGGTTAATCTTTCAATGAGATATCACCTGAACGAAACTTTGAAAAACAGTTTCGAGGGGTTGTCCTCTTGGTGTAATGGTAAAAGCGATGGACTGCGGAATCGTAGTTAGCGAGTTCGTACTCCAGTCGCGCTATTACGTTTATGTTCGGCCAAATACCATTGGGAAAGGTATGAACCCCCTTATCCTCCCAGCTATGGGTTAAATAGTACCAGTACTGTTCTTCTAGGAGAATGGCTTTGACATTAAATAACCTAGAAAGGTTGATATGCCATTAAACAAAGAAACCAGAACCAGAACAAAAAAACAGTTTCGACCTTAGCGGTCAATAATGACACCTTGACCATAAACACGACAAATTTTCTTATTTGTTTTTATAGTGTTTTTGTTATTCGTAAACTCTTACAATATAAATTGTCGAAGATGCACTTTCAGTTCTTCCATTTTAGGGGCGTAAAATCATTGATTAAATTATGATGCAGTCTCGTTCACAACTAAAACAAGAATGACTAATAAATGCACTCTTTTATCAGGTAATTTCCAGTAGCATTTAAAACATTGAAAGTTTTGAAATGCTCAGTATAGTAGTAATGCCACGAACAATCTTACCTCGAAGAAACAGAAGGTGTGCTCTCTCTGCTACCGGCACGTGGAAACCAGAAGAAGAAAAGGATGCAAGAGGTGTGACTTGTTTTATGGAGGAGAACGAGATAAGCCTCCGTGAAGTGGCGAGATTTGATGAATATAAAAGAGACTAAGTTTGAAGTGGAAGAGAGCAGTATTTTGCTGAGTTTTTGGAAGCCACTTAGTCTTAGACTTTAGTCTTTACTGAGTGTTTACCAGTGGAAACTATGCACTAAATTACAGAGGTCTGTTTTTCTTTCCTCTCGTTATCCTTTTTGGACTCTAGTTTATGTTATTGCTGTTATTGTTTTGCTTTATTGTTCTACTTATTGTTTTTACTGGTTATAGTACCTCTTTTCATTACGTTGACCCTCCTGATTGCTATTTTTTGCAATCATGGAGGGTTCCTCCACTTCTTCATCCTCTCAACAGCCCTCTAGCCCGTCTCGCCTCAATGTTCAAGCTACAGATAAACCAGAAAATGAAGCCCTCCCGAAGTAGTCGGAAGAAACTCAAGTAACAAGCCTGATTGGCTCGAACTGGCCATTCCTTCCTTCAGAGTCGGGGAGTCCAATTCCACCAGGGCAAAAGACGAAGTCAGAAAATCCGTCACCATCACCGTGGAAAATACAACAAAAGAACCCAGACGAGTACGAAAATGAACGGGTGGGCAAATATGCCAAAGGCAATGAGATTTTGCCCATCCCGGAACGCTTTCAAAAACTAGAACCCAGAATAGTCTCCCTGGTGGTGACAGATTTAAAGTCAAGGCGGCTCGTAGGACTAAAGAAGGAAGGGTTCGAGGATCTGTTACGAAAAGCCGGCGTCCCATGCCAATACTTCTGCAGAAGAAGTTTCGCGACATGGGACGTCCTGCTCCCTTCCAGCGACCAAGCAGCCATGGTTGCCTCGAGCAATTTCATAACAAAGTTCTTCCGACTGCAACCGGAATACCTAGGCACCCGTAGGATTCGGGTTACCATCTGCAACGTCCCGGTGTTCATAACAGGAGAAGTTTTGGCCGCCTTCCTCAGCGCGTATGGACGCGTAGAGGAGATCAACCTGCTTAGGTCAACAGCCGGGACGGCCTACGGAGACTACAGAAGCAACGACACCAGCAGCAATATACATACCAAAGTCAGTGACAGCACCTATCCTTGCACACATCACAGAGCACCCTCCAGCGTCCAAGACTAGAAAGAAATCTAAAACCAAACCAGCTCCCACCACACCAGTTCCCATCACTCCAGAAGCAGAAGAAACTCCCATAGAGACAACTACGAATCTGAAGAGGAGAAGGAGCAGCGGAGAGGGAACAGCCAAGAAAGTATGTTCAGAGCCACCCTGCCCTGAGGATCCCCTGGAAGGCCCCTCTAATGCCTTTTCTCCAAAGCCTCTCCTTCAACAAGCCCCGCTGCATTTATCATTTCCACCTCCTCTGTCATCACTTCCTCTACCTATTCTTCTTCTACCACCTCCTCCTCCACTACCTCTTCCTCCACCACCACTTGCACCACCACCTCCCCCTCAATACCGCAATCCACAACATGCTCCCCCTGAACAAAAATGCTCTCAACCCCCGCAAGTTCTACAAACCTCGCAATCCCCACAACCTCATGAACTGTTATATCCCCAGCCACCAAAGACTCACCCCCACCAAATATCACATATTGCAAGATCACAGTCACACGAGAGACTCTCCCCAAAAAAGTCTTTTGAGGACTTATTCCCTCCCCTCGCTGAGTCTATCCTTCTCTCCGGAACTGTTTCCAGTAGCAACTCCCACAGAAAAAGAATCAACATCAGAACCAACGCCAACAGATTCTACACCAAAGACATCTCAGAGGCAAGCCAAGGCAGCCAACAAGGACCTAACTGATGAACAGTGCAGGAAGCCAGTGGCTCTGTGTACTGTCGGGCTGGAATCCGTGCCGGATTACCAGCTCCGAAAGACACTGAAGCCACTGCTGGACTGCGAAAAAATTGACGAAAAAAGAGTCTGCAACCCAATCAACTTTAGGAGTGCAGCTACTTGGACAGAGTGTTAGTTAGACGAGCTGATATTGATTTCGTTAGTTGTCCCACATTCCACTTGATAGCGTGGACTGACCATAAACTTGCTTGGGTCTGTCTGCGGTTAGCTAATAGGCCTAGTCTAGCCGGTTACTGGAAGTTCAATACCTCCTTACTGGAGATATGGGACTTCCGGGAGCGGCTGGAATCCCTAATCAAGCGGGCGTTAGTGGGGGCGGTTACCGGGAATAGGTGATGGGTTTCTCTCAAACATAGGATTAGAGATTTCGCCACCAAGTACGGTCGACAGCTCAACTTAGATAGGACCAAGGAGGCGAAATCTATAGACGATAGACTTTCCCGGGCGGTGGCTGGGGGGGACTCCCTAACCGTAGAGCTAACTAGGGGGGACCTTGAGCGTGAGAGTAGCGAGCGCTACAAGGGATACGTAGTTAGATCTAGGTTAAAGAGAGTTCTCAACGAAGCTGTGAAATCGAACGCAACTGCGCGTGAAGAAGTGCGAAGGTTTCCCGTTCGGTATATCGATTCTGTCAAGACCGCGGATGGGCGACTGCTGCGATCGAGTCGCGAGATACGTGATGCCTTTCGGGTGCACTTTCGTGATCTCCCGCTTCAGGAGTCTCGCAGCTATCTTGCCGACTTACCCCGCCTTGGGGCGGCTGAAGCGGCTGGTTGCGAGGGTGTGGTCACTGAATGCGAAGTCCGTGATGCGTTGAAGCAGGTCGGACTCAACAAGTCACCAGGAATAGATGGTTTGCCCTACGAAGTGTACTTGAGGATGTCGCACATGTTTGTACCAATTCTGACGGATATGTTCAACCATTGCTTCGCCCAGGGAGCCATCCCTGGTAGCGTTACCAAGAGCGTGATCACATTGCTGAAGAAAGGTGGCAGGCATGTTTGGGATGGTTTAGACGATTACAGGCCCATAACTCTGCTTAACACAGAGTTAAAGATTTTGGCCCGGGTCTTAGAGAGTCGTTTACAGCTTGTCATTAGCGATCTGATCGGCCCTGAACAGACCTTTACTGTGAAGGGAAGATCAATCTAGGACAACCTGCACTTGATTCGCGAGGTTCTAGAGGGGATAGAAGACGGCACTGAAGCCGCGCTGATCAGTTTAGATCAGTCCAAGGTCTTCGGTTGACCATCGGTTTTTGGCGACTGTTCTGGAGACTGCAGGATTCAAACTGGAGTTCTGCAGATGGATTAGCATGATGTACCACAACCCTCAGGCAGTGGTGCAGGTGAACAGAAGGTGTTCGAGGGTGTTCGCGATCGAGCGTTCGGTCCGGCACGGCTGCCCCCTGTCTCCTCTTCTCTATGTCCTCGCTTTGGAGCCCCTACTCCGTAGGATTAGGGATGAAAAGACAAATCCGGCCCTGCGCGGTGTCCCTTTTGCTGGCCCTCTTACGGCAAGAGTTTCCGCGTTCGCTGATGATATCACAGTCTTTGTGTCCCGCCGCCTGGACATAAAGGCTGCGAAGAATGCGGTTGGTGAGTACGAGCGGATTACAGGAGCCAAGCTCAATTTTGACAAAAGCGAAGGTTTGCGTCTCGGTGCTTGGAGGGGTAGCAATATTCTTCCAGGGCTCTTCCGCTGGAGTGACGGACCCGTCCGCATCCTCGGGGTGTGGTTCGGGCCCGACCTCCAACTGGAGCGAAATTGGTCGGAGGTACAAGCTAAGGTGAATGCTCAGGTGTGAATCTGACTTTCAAGGAGGTTGTCCTTAAAGGGCATGGCGGAGGCGTGCGCCGTGTACGTCTTCCCCTTAATCCTTTACCGATTGGCTGTACTTCCTCTGCCTTAAGCACGTCGGCTGGCACTGCAACGATCCCTCTCCAGATTGCTCTGGGGAGGTGCAAGGCCGATGGTCCGTAGACAGGTCTGTATCCAACGTACGCGCAATGGGGTCTGGGTATGCCTGATCTGGAGAACCACTGGCTTGCTGAAAGACTTGCATACCTGGGCCGAGTTTTGACGGGGGACGAAATACGAGTCGGACTTTTCCTCGCCTCAAGTCAGACCCAAAGGCTGAAGGTCGACGTTAGCCTTTGGGCGAAGCACTGTTTGTTCGCGAATGCCGAACGGCCCTTCGTAACCTTCTTGCGTCCAGTGACCTTTCACGGCCTCGAAAAGAACTATATCGGGAGCTAGTGGTGGGTTCCGCTTCGGACCCTCTTAGCGAGCAGCGCGGCTGGACGGCGGAGGAGATCCGCTCTCACTGGAGTTGGGCGCCAGGATCGAGCTTCTTGAACAACTCCGAGTTCTCGCTCACCTGGCGACTTGCACGGAATGCTTTACCCCTTCTCGGCTTGAACTTCAGAGTGGGCCTGGCAAACATGCCCGATTGTGTTCGCTGCGACAGTGGGTTGGAAGAAACGGCTGAGCACGCCTTCTACTACTGCGAGCGAGTTCGCCCGTTCTGGAATCATGTTGGGGAGTGGACGGCTCGCATCGAGCCCAAACAGCTCGTGCTGCTCGACGTTGGTTACGTCGTAGACCACGTTCTTCCTCCGTTTCAGGGTGAGAAGCGTGTAGTGTTTCTCGCGATCCTAGCTGTTGCTCGAATGGTGATCTGGACGACGCGAAACAAGGGATTGTATGACGATGCAAACTTTTCTCATTGTGATCTGGTTTCGTATTTTCGGCATCAGCTGAGGGTCAAAATGAGATGCGATAGAAAACGCTTGGATCGCATAACATTCAGCAAAAGGTGGGTGAATGCAGCGAGCCTGGTCGTAAGAAAGAGGGGCAATGTTGGAGTCATCCTTCCCTCCTCTGCCAGCCCATGGCGTCTACAGTACTGGTCCTTAGGGACCCCATCCTTGGTAAGTAGGATTTTTTCCCCTTAAAACCGAGTTAACAGTATGTTGTGAGTCATTGTCCCCGTCATCTAGTCGTTAGTTCTCAAGATCTTCCCCATCCCCATTATTTTTGTACCTCAACCTGTATCCCAGCCCTCTTTATTGAAGATCTTGAAAGTTCATATGTATATAATTCACATTCCCTGCAATATAAACTACCCATACCGTACCCAACCCTGTATTTCTTTACCCCGTTAGACTAGAGCCCCCGTCCCACCTAGGGTAGGTCCGGCTTGTTTTCGGTGTTTTCGAACACCGGAAAACAGTCGGCCTCCATTTTTTCGTAGACGGGGGGATGGGAGGGCAACCAAACGGGGCATTTTTTCCTTGGTTTTCGCTTTTGTATATATTTCGGGTTTTTTTTCCCATCCCCATCATATACATTCATTATAAATAAATCACAAATTGTAAATAAAATCATACATAACTTTCGGCGTTTTAAGTAGGTCTTTTTCATAGAGTAAATGTGGTATTTTGGTGGTTGCTGCGCGCGTGGCGATGGATGAATGGATATATATTGTACTGTTGAATGGGTCGACGAATGTGGCTAGCTAGGTCCCCTTAGTATATATAGACAATATAAGACCGCTCCCTTCCTTTCCCCCAAAACCTCAAGGCCTCGTGCCTTCTTTTGTATTTCACAAAAGAAATAAAGAGCAGTATTTTGCTGATGTCTAATTGGTGAACATCCATCAGTTTATTTTGCGTGTTGAATAATTTGACTACCCCACCAATAGGTTGATTCCACTTCGACTAGACCTCCAAACTTCGAACACTTAGTTACAACTTGCTTTTAAAGAATTAAAATTGAAATGCTCATTTGCATTTTGATTTTAAAAATCTGAAATTATTTATGACTGAAGCATTTAAACCGTGTGTATATACAAAATGAGTTTACAGATCATATATTTGATATATGTGTAAAAAGAGAATTTGGTATTAAATAAATAACAACGATTACATGCCATTAAACTAAACCAAACCAAACCAAACCTTAAAATATATATATTTACACACGAATTGTGTTCAAACGGTTTTGAAATTAAAGCTATTTTTACCATGATTAATAAATGAAACTTTCATTCTTTTTCAAAATAATCCTCTTTTATTCAACGTACTTATTCCAGCTAGTTTTTTCATTGATCAAAATACTTCTGAAACTCCCTATTTGATATGGTGAAAACTGCAACCTCATATTTCTTCTTAAAAATGAGCCGTCGAATTTTATCTAAAGTCCTCCACATCCTCAAATTTTACTTTTAAGATGAATTTTCAGTTTAAGAAACAAGGAAAAGTTGCATGATATAGGTTTGCTAAATGTTGTTGCACTTGTACAATCATATGTTTCACCAGAAACATTTCATTCAAAAGTATCCAGATTGGCTTCATAATTAAAAAAATTACACGAATCCGTCTACATGAAGTCTTGACATCTAGTCAGCTGTCTAGACGTCAATATACATCGTATCATCGTTTTATTATATAAGTTACTCAGTTATATACATGTTTTCATTGAGTTTTTTTTATCAAACCTGACAACACAAGTCTGGATGAATATTTCCATTGTTTGTCATGTCGTCCAAGTTATTAATTCAATTTTGATCTACGTTAGCAATAAAAAATATTGGATTATGTACTTGGATAAAAGAGGATATATTTAATACGAATATTTGTTGAGTGAAATACAAAAAAAGGAAGCATTTTCATCATTAGTTTACAGACATAGATATATGTATTTACTCAACATCGTCGCAGGATGGGACACAAGGTCACTTTTAAGTGGAGTTTAGCAGGTTTTAATTTAGCATTTTCCTTCTCCAAGACTGGTTGCCATACCAAGGTTTAAGAGCCCAATTCCCCCTACTATTTACCCATAGCTAATAGGAGACATTAGTAGTATGTGAAATGTAAAAAGCCTTGTCCAGGTTTGAACTCGAGTCTATTTCCTACGACACTTACCACTACACCAAGAGCGCCTGATATACCTACTTTAATTGTTCCACTGAATGTAGCCTTTAAACTAGCTCTCCTATAATGACATCGAGCACTTTTCTGCATTCTTTTGAATGTTGTTGTTATTAATTATTACTAATTTGAGCAGTTTGCTTTTATCATCTTTTGATATATATATATATATATATATAACTTTCTCTCTCTCTCTCTCTCTCTCTATATATATATATATATATATATATATATATACCAAGCCACAGAAAGCGTTTTGGAATTCTAGCAGCACATGTGAACTGGACGTGGTACTGACTTTCACCGCCACCTTTTATGAGCAATATTCTCTGCGGTCCTGTGTGTTCACAAGCAACTGGGGACACTTACAAATTTCCATTTGTCACCCAAGAAGTTTTCAGAATTTGCTGATTTGATTCATATATATATATAATAAAACCCCTAATTTCATCCTCGGAATTG
Organism: Sepioteuthis lessoniana; assembly: GCA_963585895.1. Lineage (NCBI taxonomy): Eukaryota > Metazoa > Mollusca > Cephalopoda > Myopsida > Loliginidae > Sepioteuthis > Sepioteuthis lessoniana. The sequence goes on from OY757913.1 coordinate 49,464,069, forward strand.
AATATTAAAATATCTATATAGATTTATTTTTGTTAACGCTTGTAAAATCTAAAGTACGCTTGTGTTATAATTATCTATGAAAGGAATTTCATTTGGGAATATGACCTTGGGCCAAATTTGATTTTGAGATAAAGATTGAAAGTAATCAATGAAACATTTGAAAAAATTGTTATTGGTTATCTGCTCGGAAATTGATCAGTCAAACAATCTCGATAAGTTGATTTATTTGGTATTTTTTTACCTCAAAGTAGTAGACGCTGGCGCACGTACACAAATACTTATATATATATATATATATATATATATATATATATATATATATATATATATATATATATATATTACAAATACAACGAGTATTAACCGATATGTGTATTTAGCTATATTATCATCAAGTCGTTCTGCTTGGTAGGTCCACCCAGTTTCTGCACAGGGCTGATGAATATAAGTTTTTGCTATTCAGCCGGCACTGGTGTTTGGTTTGGTTTGGTTTCTTTGTTTAATGGCAAATCAACCTTTGTAGGTTATTTAATACCAATGCTATTCTCCTAGAAGAACAGTAGTGGTACTATTTAACCCATAGCTGGGAGGATAAGGGGGTTCATACCTTTCCCAAGGGTATTTGTCCGAAAGTGAACGTAATAGCGCGACTGGAGTTCGAACTCGCGTACTACAATTTCGCAGACCATCGCTTTAACCATTACACCACGGGGACACCCCCGGCACTGGTGTGTCCATGTGTAGGAGTCCAGAGAAGGGTGTTGTAATATCCTAACTAACAAAAGGGAAATAACCTCTGATGCCACAGGGTTTACGGTCCCTACTACATCCGGGGGATTTGGTCAATAAAGGAATGTACCAGGCATAGCAGCAGATGTTTGTTCTCCCTCTGTCTTTAATCATCATTCATTTTATCGATTCATCTTGGTAATAGTCCATACCTAGCAAGTATCCATTACCTCAAATGTAAAGACTTTACATTGGCGACGAAGAAAGAGTCGTTTACTCACCAAAAACATCAAAAAAAAAAAAAAGAAAAAGAAAAGAACAAACCTGCCCACGTACCGAAAAAAAAACAAACAAAAAAAAAAAAGCAAACAACATGGCTGCTCTCCCACATTACCCAAAATTTAACTACAAATCACAAAACAAAGCGTCAAAATGGACAAAATACGTCAACAGACTGAGAAATTACTTCACTGCGTACAACATAGAAGACGATGAACGGAAAAAAGCTATACTTTTAACTTTTGTTGGCGAAGAAGTAAATGATCTTATTGATGAACTACCGTCTGAACAAACCACACCAGAAAAAAAAACGAAACACACTTCGATAAACTCGTCCTGGCTGTGCAAAACCACTTCAACCCAGAAAACAACACTGAGTATAACCGATTTATATTCCGAAAAAAAAACCCACCCCAAACATAGAGGACTTTCATTGGGAATTAAAAGAGGCAGAAATGCAGAAATAAAATCCCAGCTAATAACGGGCTGTTTATCAGAAAAAGTTCGCCAAAAGGGACTGATGAACCCAAACATGCTCCTAGGCGATCTAATAAGCTATGCCAAAATGACAGAAGCCATATCCAAACAAATGGAACAGATGCGCTTAGAAGACGCCAACTCTACTACAGAACCTACCACATCCATTAATGCAGTAACCAACAAAGTCACGCATGAACAACAATGGCCACGCAAACGCCCCCAGCAAAACCGGTGCAGAAATTGCAATGGGAAATATCCACATGAACGGGGACCGACATCCTGCCCTGAATTCCAGAACCAGTGTGCCTATTGCCGGAGATGGGGACATTTTACCTCTATCTGTTTCAGAAAACTAAATGACGAGGACAGACGGCGAAGAACAAACTGCTCCCCACGCCCACAAGCTCAAACCAGTCGACGACCGGTAAATTACATTGAGGACCATCAACGAGACTCAAACAGCGGCAGTGACACGGAATATGTATTCCATACAGGTAAAGTAAAAAACCTTCCTTACTTTGACCTATCTTTTGGTGATGGCCATCAAATGTTCAATGTGTTAGCTGACTCTGGTGCCACCATAAACATTTTGTCTGAGGCAGATTACAAATCCCTAAGACCAACGCCTCTGCTCCGACCCACAAAAACCGTAATATCTGGATTCGGTGTCAAGGAAGCCACCCCAGTCCTAGGTCAATTCAGCACACTTCTAAAGTTTAGAGGCATCTCCTGCCAAGCGGACATACATGTTATAAAGAACCCAGAAAAACCCATTATTGGCTGGGAAACATGTAAAAGGCTCAAACTACTGTCAGCAAACACTCATTCAGTCAACCACATCAGTAACTCTGATGCACAGACCCCACTCCCCGCTCTTAAACTTCTAGAGGACTACGCAGACTTGTTCAATGGTCTGGGTAAACTCAAAGAGAAAAAAGTTCACCTACACAGATGAAAACATACCACCCATCGCTCAGAGATACCGCAGGGTCCCCTTTCACGTAAGGAAGGATATAGAAGAGTTAATAGCCAAAGATGAGAAACTGGAAGTGATTGAAAAGGCAGACGGACCAACCCCATGGGTATCTCCTATTGTTGTAGTGCCCAAAAAGAGTCAAAATAAAATCAGGATTTGCATCGACATGAGGGCGGCAAACAAAGCTATCAAAAGGAAACGACACCCAACCCCCACACTCAATGAACTGAAAACTATTCTATCAGGAGCTAATGTTTTCAGCAAATTGGATCTAAACCAAGGCTACAACCAATTGGAACTAGCTGAAGAATCCCGATATATAACCACCTTTGCAACATACCTGGGCCTGTACAGATATAAAAGACTTTTTTTTGGTGTCAACTCCGCAAGTGAGATATTCCAGGAAGAAATTAGTCAAGCACTTACAAGGGAGCCATCAACATCAGTGACGACATCCTTTGCTTCGGATCAGACCAGCAAGACCACGACCAAAACCTCCATGCGATATTCAGACGACTTCGCGAAAAAGGACTCACCCTAAATAGCAGCAAATGTGAGTACAACAAGAGGTCACTGGAATTCCTTGGACACACCTTCGGTAATGAAGGCATCTGCCCAAGCGACCTCAAAATAAAAGCAATCCTTGGATTACCCGACCCTAAAAACGTATCAGAAGTCAGAAGCTTGTTGGGGATGACTAACTTCTGTGGGGCAGAATTCATTCCAAACTATGCAACCCTCACCCATGAACTACGTCAACTAACAAAAAAAAAAACAAAACAAAAAAAAACACACACAGTGGTCCTGGACTGAACGCCACACTGAATGTTTAAAAAAACATTAAGGAGGCACTGAGCAAAGCATGCTCACTTGCCTACTTTGACCCGAACAAACACACTGAAATACATATGGATACTAGTCCGGTAGGCATTTCTGCCGTGCTGTCACAAAATGGACGGATAGTACAATTTGCAAGTCGTGCTCTATCCGCAGTTGAACAGAGATACTCCCAAACAGAACGTGAAGTACTCGCCATCACATGGGCGTGTGAACACTTTCACATATATATCTTTGGAGCTCCATTCACTGTCTTTACAGACCACGAACCCCTAACATCCATTTTTAACAACACCCGCTCCCAACTATCAGCACGCATTGAACGCTGGGTTTTGAGAACGCAACCATACGACATGACCGTCGTATACAGACCAGGCCATGACAGCCCAGCTGACTACCTCAGCCGCCATCCAACGCACCTACCACCAAGCGACAGAGAACAAAAAATAGCGGAGGAATATATAAACTACATCCTCTCAACCTCAACCCCCAAAGCAATGACAATTGATGAAGTTGCAACGGAAACGGCAAAAGACTAGACACTCACCACCGTCATCCAAGCCATCCTTACCAACAAATGGCATGGTGTCGAGGATGGCATAAACAAAGCAACATTCCACACCCTGCACGCCAATCGTGCCGAATTATCACTTGCACACAAGGATAGCATCATCCTCAAAGGGCACCGGATAGTACTGCCTGAAGTACTACAAAACAGAGCTGTCAAAATAGCACATGCTGGACACCAAGGCATTGTGAAAACCATGGCTCTCCTCCGAGAAAAGGTCTGGTTCAAAAAGTATGCAGCCTCTAGTGGAAGAAAACATCAAGAACTGCCACACCTGTCAGATCAGTACCCATAAACCGGCAAGAGAGCCACTGCAAATGTCCCCACTACCAGCAGCCCCATGGGCAGAAGTCAGTGCTGACTTTGGACACCTCCAAAATGGAAAGTACCTCCTCGTTGTCACAGACGAATACTCACGCTATGTTGTTGTCGACATCCTGGACTCCATCTCAACAACATCAGTCTTACCTCGCCTAGACAAGATATTCGCCGAATTTGGCGTGCCAGTCTCCCTCAAAACGGACAATGGCCCACCATTCAACAGCCACGAATTCAAAACCTATGCCTCCATCACTGGATTCAGACACAGGAGAATAACACCCCTATGGCCCCAGGCCAACGGGGAAACAGAACGCTTCATGCGCACTGTAAAAAAGTCTATTAAAGCTGCCTTAAATAAAGGTCGAAGCTGGAAGCAGGAATTATTCAAATTCCTGCTGAACTACCGGACGACACCACATTGTACCACCGGCGCACCCCCAGCCACAATCCTATTTGGCCGGGCCATAAAAAACCGCCTGCCACACCTGATCACACCCATTGGTGAAGACTCCAGCATTAGGGAGCGTGACACCGAAGCCAAGTGAAAAATAAAGCAATACGCTGATAGAAAAGCGTACGTGAAACCCAATGATCTCAGGGTGGGTGATACAGTCATTGTAAAAAGCGACAACACCTCAAAGGCTCTCCCACCTTACCAGCCTAACCCAATGATTATTATAAAGAAAAAGGGATCTATGATCACCGCCGCACACAAAGGTAGCCAAACTACAAGAAATTCCAGCTTCTTCAAAAAAATCCCCAAGCCAACAACAAACCCTGCACATAACTTACTGGATTACCCCTCATCTGAAGATGAAAGCTACACACATACGACAACACCACCAGAATACAAAGACAACCAAACACAACACACAACCCTAAACCTCAGGCGTTCAAGCAGAACAAAACGGCCACCCAAAAGATTTGACCACTAACAAAAAAAAAAAAAAAAGTAATAAACATACCCGTACACAATAGTCTGAATCATCATCATTTTCTTTTCTCTCATTCAGGCTAACAGACATCTCCTCCGACATAGAGTCCGAGCCATCTGTTCAAGCATCCCAATCACTTCACAGACTGAATGAACTCCCTCCCCAGATAATTATTACCACCACTGTCATTGTTGTTATCATTATTTAAAAAAAAAAATTGAGCATTGTAATATCCTAACTAACAAAAGGGAAATAACCTTTGATGCCACAGGGGTTACGGCCCCTACTACATACGTGGGATTTGGTCAATAAAGGAATGTACCAGGCATAGCAGCAGATGTTTGTTCTCCCCTTGACTTTAATCATCATTCATCTTATCGATTCATCTTGGTAATAGTCCATACCTAGCAAGTATCCATTACCTCAAATGTAAAGACTTTACAGATGTCACTTATGAGTTCGTCCTTACCTCTCCATCAGTGCCCAGCATATCGTGTTCGTCTTACTTGAATGGTTTGTGAGATGGAAGATAAGAGGTCGTACTGCTTCTTTGTGATGTGATGCTTCCAGGATGTATTCAAAACCGCACGCAGCAGCCTTGTAAAGTTTCTATCTAGATTTTTCTTCAATTGTTTCTTGAGAGTTCAAGTGGATCAGGCATACGTGTACAGATTGTGTATATATGTGTGTGCGTGTAAGTCCGTCTGTAGTTAGAATTTTTTAAAATTTAGTTATATATATATATATATATATATGTGTGTGTGTGTGTGTGTGTGTAGTTCAAATTTGTTTAATTTGGTTATATATATGTATATATGTATGTAGTTCAAATTTATTTAACTTGGTTATATATATATATATATATATATATATATATATATGCGTGTGTTTGTGTGTGTGTGTGTGTGTTTGTGGTTCAAATTAGTTTCATTTGGTTATATATATACAGTGTATCACAAAAGTGAGTACACCCGTTACATTACTACAGATATTTAAGTATATCTCTTCATTGGACAACACTGACAAAATGACACTTTGACACAATGAAAAGTAGTCTGTGTGCAGCTTGTGTAACAGAGTTAATTTATTTTCCCCTCAAAATAACTCAAAATATAACCATTAAAAGCTAAACAGAGAAAAGATATCACCTAAACAATAAGCAAATACCTTCTTTCTTCTTTTTCTTTTTTTCATGCCTTTTTTTATTGACTTCGCTGGTTGCCATCTTTTTTTTTCATTTGCCGCTCGCCTTCTTTTTCTTTTTCTTTTCTTCATGCCTTTTTTTCTTCTCTTGGAGATGAGCTGTTTTTCTTCTTTTTCTTTCTTTTTTTCTGGGGGCCTTGTTTCGACAGTTGTCTTCTTTCTTTTTTTCCTTTCCTTCTTTCTGGGGGTTCCGCATTTTGTTTTTCTTGTTTTTGGTTTCTTTTTCTTGTTTCTCTGGGGGCCTTGTGTTTTTTCTCTCTCCTTCCATCGCCTGAACAAGCCGTTCGAAATAGATACCCACGTTTGTGAAATGGACATATGATGTTCATAACCATATAGATATAGAACATAGGAATCCCGAAACACCAAAAACACGTAACGACTTCTTTGTTCAGGTACGAAACCTTTTATTACCTTTGAGTTAAAGGTTTCGACATAAAGAGAGAGGCACAATCTTTCTATACTGGCTTTTCCATCTCCCTCCCCAACACGTGCAACACCCGCCACAAGGCCTCGGTGAGCAAGCGTAAGTCACTCTTCTTCTTCGGACCGCAAGACTCGACTCAACTAACTGACTTTTTCAAATCCCCCCAAATCCTCCGCGCACGCTTCCGGAGCATGACGTCATTCACATCCCCAAGTCACAATTTTCTCTCTGGGATTTTTATTTTGACATCTGTGAATGACACATCCTCCCTGCGCGCGCGCAACACCTGTGCTCAAGTTTGCTCCTAACTAACCCATGTGCTGAGCCGAAAGGTTCTCAGCCAAACTAAACCCAAAGGCAAGATATATAAAACGAAATCCCTCGGCCATTGTATCACAACATATCCATTGGATTCCCCCCAACGCACAGAGAATACATACATATTTAGGCAAACACAGAATTAGAAAAAGCACAATCATACAAATGCTAGACATATGAAAAGTTAAAATTGAAAAAAGAAAAAAAAAAAGGGAAAAATCATTAACAAAACTGTCAACAATCATCACGGACAATTAATTCTAATGGAACAGTCGCAGACATTAAACCTGAGTCAACCAGAATCAACCAAAACAATCTGTAAAACTCCCTCAATTGTAAAGATATTTAATACACATCTAACAATTTAATCGTCTGAAGAGCAGAATGTTCGAAACACGTGGCGCAAAAATATATACATACATGGAAAAATAAAAGAATAAAAAAACCTAGATACCAAATTGTAAATCATTTACTGACATTTTCATTTGAATAACAATAATAATAAGCCACCAAAAATATTGAAAACACGAGGATCAACAGAACGAAAATAACTAGAAAACAAAAATGGAGGGAAAAACAACTGTGTAAACGGTTTAAGCGACTAACAAACGGCATCTTACACGAGAAAATGTGGACATGGCTAAAAAAAGGGAACCTTAAAAGAGAAACTGAATCTCTTCTAATAGCAGTTCAAAACAAGGCCATAAGGACTAATTATATCAAGGCAAGAATAGATAAGACGCAACAAAATAGCAAATGTAGATTATGCGTTGATAGAGACGAAACGATCAATCACTTAATAAGCGAATGTAGCAAACTAGCACAGAAAGAGTATAAGACTAGACACGACTGGGTGAGCAAAGTGATCCACTGGGAATTGTGCAAGATATTGAAATTTGACCATACGATCAAACGGTATATGCACAACCCAGAATATGTCCTGGAGAATGAGACGCACAAACCTCTCTGGGATTTTGAGATACAAACGGATCACCTAATCTCAGCCAAACGACCAGGCCTAGTAATAGTCAACAAGAAAAAGAAAACTTGCCGAATTGTGGACTTTGCTTTCCGGCTGACCACCGAGCCAAATTGAAAGAAAACGAAAAGAAAGATAAGTACTTGACCTTGCCAGGGAATTGAAAAAGCTACGTAACATGAAAGTGACGGTGATACCAATTGGTGTTCTTGGTATAGTTATTAAAGGATTTTTACTGGGACTGGAAGACTTGGAAATAAGAGGACGAATGGAGACCATCCAAACAACAGGATTTTTATGATCGGCCAGAATACTGAAGTCCTGGAGACTTGAGGAGACTTGCTGTCACTCAAACTCTAGTGAGAAACCATCGGCTAACGCTGGTGTGAAAAACTCTCAAAGGAGAAAAATGATGATATATATGTATAGTTTATCAACTTTATTCAAACATGGATTAAAAAAAAAACGACAACTGCTGCCTAAATGCACAATACTCCGTTTGAACTCTATTGGTAATGATTTTTAACTGCCATTAATTGCGGCATACAAATCGATCTGGCATATAAGTCGACCCCAAAATATAAAGTAGGTTACTAATAGAATATATGAAACAAACAAATCTTATAAATTATAGCTTACATGCATATTGCATTATCATGAAATTGCGTAGGTAAACAACATACTGTAGTTGTCTGACTGGCTACCTAGGTGGTGTAATTTTTCGGTTTGTGTTTACCGTTAGTGCATCAGCTGTTAGAAATGGCGTGTAATATAGTGTTGATATGATGGTTAATTTGTATTACAATTCTATTATTTTACATTAATCTCGGTGTTAATTAGTTAAATATGTTCACTAAACACGAGGTAAAATTGAAAATGTTTGTGGCAGTCCACTGGGGTTACGGTAAGTGGTGTATATCGATTGTTAGGAGTCCTGTTCCACTGGTTGACCACTCTGTGGGAAAGGTTTAGATTTTAGCCCTACTGTATAAAACATCTAGTTTTGTAGAGGTTTATTTAGGCTTAAAAGATCAACTTGTACTGCGCAATTTACGTTAACTTTCTGTTAGAAGTGAAATTTCAAAGTGTGCGAACGACATGCCACTCAAAAACCGTACAAAACCATCCAGAATTTAAAAAAAAAAAACAATGTGATTTTGGATATTTTCTTTATCCGGGGCAACGCCAAGTATTACCGCTCGTGGGTAAGAACAATGCAATCGCGTTTCTCAAAACCTCTCCAATATCAACTCAGCGTCTTGAATTCGTCCGTATCTTCAAATTGTAGAGAAAAGAAAATCAACAAACACAATAAGTGACAATTTTGATAGAGTTTCTTCTGCCGAGTGATCAGTCAAATTTTGGGAAAATGAACTAGATCAGACGTATTTATTCAAAACAAATAGATTACATTTTTTAAGACAAAGATTTTAGAAGACTGATATTGTTTTTCATGTGATTGTCATCATGTTTTAGAAAAACACCACAATGAACTAATCAATCTTGGTCATTTAAAGAAAAAAGTCACTCAAAACATTATGGCACAATTATGAAAGTTATTTTCTTTTTTCTTCTTCCAACATCTATCTATCTATCTATCTATGTTTTTATCGATTTCTTTATATCTATCATTCTGTTTCTATTTATCTATCTAGCTACCCCTGTTATTTTTATCTATCTGTTGATAAGTATCATTCTGTTTGTTTCTTTCTTTCTTTCTATCTATCTGTATATCTATCTACTCTGGTTGGTGAAGTGGCAGATGAGGCATCTAGATAGGTTAGTAGTAGTTATACGTTGAGATTGAAATTTTTCTTTGTAGCAAAAATTATTTTAATCCCGCAAAAATATTTATTTTGAAATGGTAGTAAATCAAACAGAGCTCCAGGCTTGAACAGAGAGCTGTCATCAAATTTTTGCTGGCTAAGAAGTACAAATCAGGAAAATTTTATTGAAAAACCTGTGATGAGTTTGGAGGAGCATGTATTTGTAAAAAAAATTAATGGGCTAAACATGGGTTTGCCACTACGAGCCTGAATCGAAAATACAGTTCATGCAGTGGAGAAACTCTGCCTCTCCGGTAAAGAAAAAAGTTCTGGGCGCTGCAGTCAGTGAAGAAGGTAATGCTGACAGTCTTCTAGAACATGAAAAGACCTATCCCTATTGATTTCCTTGAAAAAGTTGCAACTGTAAACAGTACTTTTCGTTGCCTACCCCTTAGGCAAATTCGTTTTATTTATAGAATAACCCTCGTATATAAAGGGTCAACATTATTTTAAAAAAATAACCCGTACATTATTTTACGTGATAATACTAAAAGAATCAATCAAAATTAAGTTATCCTATGATATAGTACGTAGTATCTTTTTTGTGGAAAATAAATAAGACCAGACATATTTATTCAAACAAAAAGATCACATTTTTAGAAGACTGATATTATATTTCGTATGATGGTCATCATGTTTTAGAAAAACACCACAATGAACTAATCAATCCCGGCCATCTAAAGAAAAAAAATCACTCAAAACATTATTACATGATGGTGCTCACCTTCTCTCTCAGTAAGCTGCAACAGTTTGTACCGGGTGGATACATACATTTTCAAGGGCATTAATAACAATAGAATTAATCAAAATCAAATTATTCCATGACCAAGAAAACTGAAGAATCCTTCATGTCATTTTTTGGACCAATATGTGTTACTTGGCGGTTTTCTTTTTCTCTAAGCAAGATTCAACAAGTTGTACAAGATTAAATGGGTCCAACAGGAGAAAGGGTTACACAGGAGCTATTAGGATAGGAAGGATCATACCTTTTTCAGCGAGAATTTGAACACCGTTCTCTGACCCCGTCTTTCGCGCTGTTAAATCTTTTACTTAATCGGTTTCAAATTTTCAATAGCCTCTAAAGCATCATTTTTTTTCTTTTTAGCCAAAACGACCGTATTAAAAATGTTATTTTAAAACTTTTAAATCACTATAAAATCTTATGACAATCAATGTTAACGTTAATAAATTGTGTTAAAACAATATAAAGAACATTTTGCTGAATAAAACCAGAAAATATTCTGTCTTGTTTAAGGAATTCGATTATAGTTTCATACGGTACGGTGCGCTAATTGCAGGAACCACATTTTGGGATTCCCGGGTAGATGAAAAATACAGATCAGCAAACGGAACGAAATATGGAATTTGAAACGAGGAGCACCTGGCTCGTCACGAATAATCATACTATAATCATTACACTGCAGTTATTTAATAACTGATGATTGTTGGGATTCCCGGGTAGATGAAAAATACAGATCAGCAAACGGAACGAAATATGGAATTTGAAACGAGGAGCACCTGGCTCGTCACGAATAATCATACTATAATCATTACACTGCAGTTATTTAATAACTGATGATTGTTGGGATTCCCGGGTAGATGAAAAATACAGATCAGCAAACGGAACGAAATATGGAATTTGAAACGAGGAGCACCTGGCTCGTCACGAATAATCATACTATAATCATTACACTGCAGTTATTTAATAATTCAACTTTAATTGCACACAGCACGGCTTTAGGTTTGGTTTGGTCTGGTTTTATGGTAAATCAACCATTATAGGTTATTTAATGCCAAATCCGTTTTCATACATATAAAAAGTTTTATTTAAAACAATTAAATTTAACATAAGTACAACGTTTAAAAGTCAAAAATAGTTCTATTTCAAACAACTCAGTTTAGCATAAGTACAGTTTTTTGTTTATACAGTTAAATGTAAAAAAAACAGTTCAATTTCAAACAATTCAGTTTAGCATAAGTCCTCTGTTTAATTCTATTTAACCCATAGATAGGACCCTATCAAGTGCAAATAGTCCGGGCCAGAGTGAAGCTGGGAATGATGGCGATAAAGGAGTACTCTGCATTCACCAAAGCTCCAGCATTTCTGACGCCTGGCCATCAGACTGTTTAGTGTCATATCCTGGACACTCATTGGAGGAGTCTTACCCCTTTGCAGAGATGAAGTTGGTGTATTCTGCAGCCCCAGCTGACTGGGCCAACGGCTTTAGGGTTCAACTACACTTTCCCACACATGACAATATTCAGTTTGGCTTCTTTGTTTTAATGGCATATCAACCTTTGTCGGTTATTTGATGCTAAATCCATCCTTGTAGAAGAAAGAAGAACAGTACTGACACTATTTAACCCATAACTGGTGGGGGGGGATTTGGAGGTTCATACCTTTCTCAAGGGTGTTAGTACGAAAGTGAACCTAATAGCATGACTGGAATTCGAACTCGCTTATTACGATGTCACAGTCCATAAATATTTTTGTAAGATCTATTAAAGGACGGATGAATCTTCTTGTACGGTCAACGACTATCCAACACTCTTATACTGTGATGGTTAATAAAGATTATGTAAATATAACTGGGCCTATGAATACATGGAAATGCTGTAAATATATGATCGTAGCGTCACAGTTATCGTCGTTGGAAGTGGACACGGCTGCCCGAGTCCAAATCCTGAACGAGGCTGTTTGCGTTTCACATAGCGCTAATACCCTTGGGAAAAGTATGAATCCTACTATTCTCCCTACAGCAATGGGTAAATAGTAGGACAAACTGAGCTCTTTAGCCTTGGTATGGTAACCAGTGCAGGAGAAGGAAAACTCTGAATTCAAATCAGTTGTAGACTTGAAGAGGGGTGGACTCAATCAGGCTATTCCACCCTAAGACACGCGACATGAGTAGTGTTACCACGAACAAACTAGGTTATGGGACCATTGAAAAAATATAGTACGAAATTTCAGTCATCAGAGCAATAAGATATGTCAAGAAGTGAATAAATTTTTGTTCAGTTTGGGGTGGTTGAATTGCATATCAACGTTTGTTGGTTATTCAATGCTAAATCTTGCTTATATATATATATATATATATATATATATATATATATATATATATATATATATATATACGTGGTGCAGTTTCCAGACTTTTTTGTACAGGCATTTGAAATTGTCGTACACACTTGAAAATTGACTATGTTATTGCTATACATCTTATGAGATGACTGACCAATTTTTATGATTTCAGGTTCAAAGGAACAGCTACAGCAGCAATTGGAATACACCCTACTAAAACCTGATTGACACAGCTGGTGAATTTCAAAAATGCAATCTGGACGTAAGGACACTTTAGAAGAGCAATATGTAATAAAATTCTGTTTTAAACTTGGAAAAAATGCCACTGAAACGTATGGAATGCTTCACACTGCTTTTGGACTATCTTGCATGAATCGAGCATCGGTTTCTGAGTGGTATAAGAGATTCAAGGAAGGCAGGCAGTCTGTGAGGGATGATGAGAGGTGTGGCAGGAGATAGGAAGTCAATAGACCAGAGTTGATTGGCCAAAGGGTTAGGCTTAGGGTTACCACGTTGAGTTTTTAAGGGAGTTCAGGAAGAGATTCCGTCGGAAGAGGCCAGCACTCTTCAAATAGGTTCAGTTGCATTTCCAGCAGGACAATATACCAGTCTACAACTCCATCCTTGTCACAGACTATTTGACCAAGATGGGCATCAAGATAGTTCCTCAGCCTCCCGATAGTCCAGACTTTGCTCCCTGTGACTTTTGGTTATTCCCTAAGCTCAGAGGCTGTCGTTATGAGACAACTGAGAAGATGAAAGAGGCTGTGACGAAGGTCATTGACACGCTCACACAAGAGGACATCCATGGGGCCTTCCAAAAGTTATTGGAACGGTACAACAAGTGCGTTGCAGCCGGAGGAGATTACTTCGAAGGGGACTTGAGTTTTATGTGTATACTATCAATAAAAGTGCCCATAGGAAAAAAAAGTCTGGAAACTTATTTTATGATCCTCGTAGGTGGGTTGTGTTTTACGGCATATCAACTCTTGTGGGTTATTCAATGCCAAACCCTGTTCACACACACACACACACACACACACACACACACACACACACACACACACACACACGCACACACACAGAGCTATATATATTTATATGATTTGTAAACGAATCTTAGTTTTAAACGAACCAGAACTCATTTGTTTGCTTGCATCTAAATGGTTTTAAGTATTACTACTAAATACAAATAAATCTATTTAACATTACTCCTTTAGTTACTGACTGTTTAATGGTTTCATGTATAATAAATGACTAAAGATTTCTATTTGACCCATAGCTGAGACATTAATAGAGTGGACCTGAGAGTAATGTCAATAAAGGGATGCTCCACATTCCTAAACTCTAAAACTGAAGATTCATCATCAGAGGTAGTTTAATAACATATCCATGACACTAAATGGTCTCAAGTTTTGCTATCCAGCACTAATAATTCTACTTAAAATTATTCATTCGTTTGCACTGATAAATGTTATGCAATACAAATAGGTCAATTGAACAATCATTTTTTTTACATATAGTTGAATGGTTTCATGTATAATAAATGATTAACTAGTTCTATTTAACGTCTAGATGGAATGCTAACAGGTATTACTACTCCAGGTAAGAGTGGAGCTGGGAATTAATGGCAATAAAGAGGTACTCCACATTTCCCAGAGCTCAAGGATTGGAGTTTAGTGTCATATCCAGGACATTTGTTCTATTTGACCCATAGATGGAACCTAAACAGGGACTACCACCCCAAGTTAAAGCGGAACTAGGAATTAATGGCAATAAAAGGGTAGTCCACATTCCCCAAAGCTCTAGGACTCTTTCTTCACCATCAGATACAGTTTAGCATCATACCTAAGACACGTATCTGAATCTGATTTTTGGAGGTCATGGCAATCGATATATATTTTACTGTATACGATTCTTGACATCGCATACATATCGGAGGTTCTTCATTTTTGAGTAAGTTTTTGCGCGTGATATGTAAATGTTCTATACAGATTCCGACCAGTACAACTTCTTTTCTTTTCTTTCAAAATTCTGAGAGTTATTCAGCAATGTTTAGCCGGATGCTGTGAAGTTGGTTGTTTTGACGACTGTTGCACGACTGATGCTATTTCTCTTTGATTGTTTTATAGATGCTGAATTGGAGATCACTGTATGGGATTTAAGATGTGTAGTTTGTGAGATAAATAATCTGTTGATCCGTGAACGTGTGGGGTATGCCTGTCAAGGATTCATGTATGCACGCATTTTGTTTATCAGATTTGCTGATCTAACGAATAGAAAATGGTGGAAAACCTACAAGAGGACCAGGATGCGTTCATATCTTCAACGAAAGAGAACCATGTTGAGAATCAGGAGCCATCAAAAGAGATTCCCCTACCAACCGGCTGGAGAATATTTCAGCAGAGAAAAGAAGGTAAGTTTTAGAATTCCGTTCAATCTTAAACTTTTACATTTAAGGAAAGAATTAATTTTACGGTAGTAAGTTCTGAATGAATGTTGCGCTGCGGGCCACTTCGAGGTTGGTCTGCTTTCAGTGAGCCTGTTCGTTTGGACTTTCCACGTCCACGTTGTGTTGATAGATCCGCAGTAAAATCGATGAAGAGTCGTGTAAGAGCTGGCTTGGACTCCTCTCTATTCTAGTTGGGTTTGTAGAAGATCGAATTCATCAGTGCTGTTAACTACTTCAATAATTCAGAAACTTTTGCTAACAGGTGTAAATAAAACAAAACGTTTATTCATAATAAAATGATTAAAATCTTGTATACATAACAAAGGGTTTCATTTTCAAAGTTTGAATCTTTCGAACAGTGGATTCTTTAGCTTAGGGTAACAAGTTGACTGGCGATAATGTGTAGAGCTAATTTGCGTCAAGTCATTCCTATATCTTAGAGGTAGTTTCAAAGTGAATTCTGGTTGAATGGTCACGTTCAAGACTTTGGGTTGCGAATCCGGTGTCAAGGCCTTTGATCTTCTAGCGATGGGACCAACCTTCGATCTGCCTCTTCTTCTTTCGGTGTCTTCTTTTATGGAGGTCCAAACCCCCCAACCGCATGGCTCCGATTGACCAACTAATAAAACCCTGGACTATAGGCCTCGTATCATAATCATTGGGAAGGTGAAGACCCCCCCCCTCGGGGCCCACATTTGATTGGTCTGCTAATTAAGTCAATTGCCTTGTCGGGGAGAGGGCAAAAACTCCACCCCTATTTTCTTTGATTGTTGATCCAATCAATAATACTCTATTATTGTATCATAGCCTTGTGTCACACCTTTTGCTGAAAAGCCGTCAAGTTTCAATCATTCTAATCCTGACTCAACCCTGACCTTTCAAACAAATTATTTCCGTGCAATCCAAAATCAAAATTAAAATAATGAACATTTTCAAAATTGTCTTAATAATTCAAACTAAACGACCCCGAATTTGTACCAATGACACTTTGACTTTGACCCTTCTGAACCCTCAGCATCCATGCTAGTTAGGTGACTTTTTAAGGTTCAACTATTAAATAACTTTTATGATGATTCTGTTTGTTATACTACCTTATCAAAATTAATGTGAATACCTTTAATGAATTATCTCCATAATTAGTCAAAGTACTTACTTTAATATTGCTCGTCAACCTTTGATTACCTTTAATAAGTTTTCTCTATTATTAATCTAAGTATTCAATTCAATATCGCCCTTCAACCTTTGACACTAATCAAAGTGTCATAGTTCGATCCTCCCTGGGTGCACAATTTATGGCTTTGTGCCCGACTAAACGAGGGTTAATAAATATATCAGAGTTTCAATACGAATCAATGGTTTATAAGGAAGCTACAAAGATATTTGCAATAATCTAAACCCAAATTTAATCCATGAATTCACACGCTGATTTTCAAAGCAGTCTCTTTCTTCTGGGAAGATTAGCGCAACAATCTTCTTATCATCTAATGAATTATTAAGTTGTTTTGAAAATACAGTCCTATTTTAGTATTAACTGTTTAAATTCTATCCTAACATATTATTTTAATAGTAGTTGTATAAAAAGCACATTCCTAACGCTCAAAGTGTGTTTTTCTTAATTTACTACTGCTTCTTTTATGGTTAAACGCTGGACTACGGAAGTAGTACGCGAATTCGAACTTCACTCGCGCTATTTCGTTCACATTCGGGCAAAAACCCTTAGGGAAGGTATGAATCCCCCTGATCTATGCGTTAAATAGTACCACTACTGTCCTTCTAAAAGGATGGGTTTGACATTAAAAAACCGAAGGTTGATATGTCATTAAATAACAACAATCTCGCTTTCAGAATTTAATTTTGAAGGTTATATGCCCCTAAATATGAACGAGAAAAAAGAAATGACGTGTTTACTTTTCAAAGTTGATCATAATTTTGTTGTATGACTATGATCATCCAAACGTTGCAAGGATAACACTTCAGAAGCTCACTGACTTGGAATATAAGATTCGTCCAATTCACCATATTTTCCTGATGTCTCGCCAACCAACAACCATTTTTTCAAGAAACTGAACACTTTTTACACCAAAAATAATTCCGTTGCAAAGGAGAGATAGAAACTGAATTTAAAGATTTCTTCGTATGAAAACTTTTAGAATTTGTTTTGTTGGCTGTTTTGTTTTACGGCGTTTCAATCCTTTCGGGTCATTTAACGCTGAATTAAGTCATTTTGATAAAAGTTTCAAAACAATTCAGTTTAGTATGAAGAAATTTTTTGTTTACACACAGTTAAAGGTAAAAAACAGTTCTAATTCAAACAATTCAGTTTAGCATAAGTACAGTTTTTGTTTATACGTAGTCAAATGTCAAAACAGTTTTATCTCAGTTTTAGCAGTTTAAACACAGTTAAATGTCCAAACAGTTCTATTTCAAACAATTCAGTTAAGCAAAAGTACACAGCTTAGTTTTATTTAACCCACATATAGGACCAGATGCTACCACTCCGGGCCAGAGCCTCACAATTAGATTGTTTTGTTTATCCTGGACACTTATTGAGGGAGTCTTACCCCTCTGCAGTGATGCAGGCAGTGTATTCTACAGCCCCAGCAGACTAGGCTATTAGAATTTGAACAATCTTGTTAATCGATGGCAGAAATGCATTGATATTCAGGGATCATACTCTCGCAAAAAGTATGAACCCACTTATTCTTCCCAACCCACTTTACTGTTCTTCAACAAGACAAATTTGGATATTGAATAACACAGGAAGGTTGATATGCCATAAAGCAAAGAAACCAAACCAAACAATGGTATCAAAGCGAAGTTAGACGTAGGATTTCAATTCAGGTCACCGATTCCTTTTTCATGAGACAATAATCGTTACATCTAGCGGGCCTCTCAAAAGAAAGAATTGCCAGCAAGTTAAGGCTGGAAAAGACTAGCAATTATAATATACGAGGATCATTAAATAAGTTTCCAGGCTTTTTTCGTATGGGCACTTTTATTGATAGTACACACATGAAACTCTAGTTCCCTTCGAAGTAATCTCCTCCGGCTGCAATGCACTTGTACCATTCTAACAACTTCTGGAAGGCCCCATGGACGTCCTCTTGTGTGAGCGTGTCAATGACCTTCGTCACTGCCTCTTTCATCTTCTCAATTGTCTCATAACGACAGCCTCTGAGCTTAGGCAATAACCAAAAGTCACAGGGAGCAACGTCTGGACTATAGGGAGACTGAGGAACTGTCTTGATGCCCATCTTGGTCAAATAGTCTGTGACAAGGATGGAGTTGTAGACTGGTATATTGTCCTGCTGGAAATGCAACTGACCCGATTTGAAGAGTGCTGGCCAAGGAATCTCTTTCTGAACTCCCTTAAAAACTCAACATAGTAACCCTAAGCCTAACCCTTTGGCCAATGAACTCTGGTATATTGACTTCCTATCTCCTGCCACACCTCTCATCATCCATCACAGACTGCCTGCCTTCTTGAATCTCTTATGCCACTCAAAAACTGATGCTCGATTCAGGCAAGATGGTCGAAAAGCAGTCTGAAGCATTCCATAAGTTTCTGTGGCATTTTTCCAAGTTTAAAACAGAATTTTATTGCATATCGTTCTTCTAAATTTTCCTCACGTCCAGATTGCATTTTTGAAATTCACCAGCTGTGTCAATCAGGTTTTAGTAGGGTGTATTCCAATTGCTGCTGTAGCTGTTCATTTGAATCTGAAATCATAAAAATTGGTCAGTCATCTCATAAGATGTATAGCAATAACATAGTGAATTTTCAAGAGTCTACGACAATTTTAAACTCATTGAATTCACCACATATTAGAATTTTTTATGAAAAGATAGATTAAAGTAGAGTACCTGGGTGGGGACGAATAATAGATAAACAAGGATTTTTCTTTCATAGCTGTCTTGGAGAATTTGTAAAATCCCAAATAATACGTGAGAAGTATTTCTGGATCACCGCATCGGCAAAGAGAGAGAGAGAGAGAGAGAGAGAGAGAGAGAGAGAGAGAGAGAGAGGGTGATTAGTTAAATATTTCTTGAAGCTCATCTCTGGAACTAATCTTTTCGACTTGTGGATCAAACAATCCTTGAATACATCGAGTCTGAGTACTGTATATACAAGCAAAATTAAAATGAAATTAACCCGATTTTTTTCATATTATCACTTTTCTTTCCGCATTTTTAACAACTCTTATCTAATTGTCATCGACCTGTTTTTTGTTTTTTGTTGTTTTTTTTCTCATATCTTAAGTACAACATTTTTCAAAACTTAGGTTCGGATATCATTTTTCCTTGACAATACTTAAACGTCTTTCGACCTATTTTAACCAGACGGGATAGTCCCTGTGGCATAATGGCTTAAGTTCTAGACTGAGCCCTCGAAGTAAGTGAGTTCAAACTCCAGTTGCGATATTACGTTCACTTTCGAACTAATATTCTTTTGAAAGGTATGAACCCTCTGATCCCTCTCAGCTATCGATTAAACAGTACTACTGTCGTTCTTCTACAAGGATAGCTTTGCTATTAAATAATCCATTGACTAATATGTAATTAAATAAAAAAAGGGTTAACCCTAATTTAACCAGATCGTTTACATATATCTACAAAGGTCTCTTGAAGTATGGCAGCCAATTTGTCTGGAAGTTTTGGTCATTAATTTTATTTCTGTGCTGAATGACCGAGTTATTTATCTTTCGTTGACCCGTTCTTAAGATTCCTTTTCTTTGTATCAGTTGAGCAGGCCATTAATTCATCAATTCATCCGTTCAATTATTCGTTCAATTTTCCCCCAAGTAAACTGGTTTTAGTACAATTTTGTCCAAGTTGAATTTTCTTCCATCTCATTTCTAACCAAAATTATCGTATCTTTAAAAGAGGACCTTAAAGAAATACTAATTTCAAACAATATTAAATCATCATCTCTTTGGTATAATGTAACACTTAAAGCAGTGTCCGCGGCGTGCGAAATTATAATCGAGACGTGTGTTGTATACGACGTGTGTTCAAAAAGTATCAAGACTGAAGCAGTATTTGTAAAAACCGAAATGAAGAAAGAACGAAGCAATCAATTTCTTTAAAATGGTCCCCTTGAGATTCAACATATATTCCAGCGAGTTTTCCATTGGCCAAAGCACATCTTAAACATCTCTTCGGATATTGTGTGAAACATTGCTGAGGTATTTCTTCTATGTTCCCCACGCCCTCAAATCTTATTCTTTAGACTAATTTTTAGTTTAGGAAGGAAAATTCACACGGGTTTAGGCATGTTAGGTATAGAATATGCTGCACTTGCATAATCTTGTGCTTCACAAAAAATTGCGATTTAAAAAGGGACTTCATAATATTTTTCGAAATTAAGAATGACTTTACAAGACGTGTAGACATCATCCCTTAATTCAATAAGTTTTTCAACTGTGATTCTTGATACCATATAAAAGCTTGCCCAGTCGATTAAGGCGGGAGAAGACATCGACTGCTTCTCTGCAGAGGGGTCAGACCACCCCCAACGAGTGTCCTGGATCTGACACTAAACAATCTGATGGTAAAGTTCCAGTAATGCTAGAGCTTTCGGGAATGCCGAGTACCCCTTTATTGTGATCGCTCCCAAATCCACTTTGGCCCGGAACAGTAGCACCTGATAGGGTACTATCTATGGGTCAAATAAAACTAATCTGTGTACTTATGCTAAACTGAATTATTTGAAATAGACCTGTTTTGTCATTTAACTGTTTATAAACGAAAACTATACTTATACTAAACTGAAGTGCTTAAAATTTACTTCGACGTTAAATGACCCGAAAAGGGTTGATACGCCGTAAAACAAAACAACCGACCAACCAACACATTGGAGTAAATCATTTGTATTAAGAATTGTTACTTGAAACTATAATTGTTTCCTTAGGATTATTGTTATTAGTTACTTGAAATCATTTAACTGTGTACAAATTATTATTAAAAGGTAACAGTTACTTAAAACCATATGATTGTATATAAATTAATAGTATTAGATAGGAATAAGTGATACCATATAACATTTTTATCTTTATTAAAAATTGTTACTTGACGCTAAAATTGCTTTCTAAGGATTGTTGTTATTATTATTAGTTACTTGAAGCTATATAACTACGTGCAAATAAGTGATTATTATCAAATAGAAATAAATACTTGAAACCATCTAAATGTTTATGAATTAATATTAGATAGGAATACTTGAAATCATACAACTGTGTGGAGATTATTTGGGTTTGATATCAATATTTGGCATAAAACTGTATGCCCAAAAACTCTTTAGAAGCAACACAAAAAAAAATGTGAACGCAATTCCCAAACCTCTCGGCATGAAATAACGCCTGAAAGGTTGAATCGTTATTACAATCAATCAATCTAAATGGATAATTTAGATGTTATTAAACCTTTTTTTGCAAAATAAAGCATGGATTGAGGAAAAAGAAATCAAATTGAAAAATAAGCAAAACACAAAATCCAAATTAAAGTTATGTTTTTTTTAAAAATTGACCCTTCGTTAAATTCGTATTGCAATTTCGAAATTTTAAAAACTATGAATCCTTTAAAGTGTAAGGGAGATAATTCATTCGTGTACAATAAATCAGGTTCAATAAGCTATAAAGCTACTATTGATAACAGTAAATCTTCTAAAACCTACTTCACACACACACACACACACACACACACACACACACACACACACACACACACGATAAAATATCTGACTGATTAGAAGAGAAACAAGACGTGAAAACAATTCGGTGGAACGTTTATACAATTATTATTAGGAACATTTCTGACGAAATGTATGTAAATATAATAATATTTGACCAAAATGTATTTTGACATTTTATTTCTTTACCACACACACACACACACACACACACACATGGTTCAATAACAGGTCGAGTCATTGCAAAGATTCAAAAAGTGGCACTTAATAACTCCTTGCTTAACACTTAGCATTATAGGGTACGTATCAAGGGTAAAATTGGTCCATCCAAGGAAAAAGAATAGTGCTATCTCCTACACCTCAGAGCAGTAGCAATTGAAAAGGGAGCCTTTGATTCACCCTCGACTACGGTCGCCAACGTTACTTTATATATATATATATATATATATATATATATATATATATATATATATATATATAATGAACATATAGTACATATTTTAGTTAACTAAGAGATAGGTAGGGGTAATATAGTATTAATTTTTCAAAGGTGATTTTCTTAACGTTCGATTCACCAATCAACAGCTATGTTAGTGTATAGGGATTTAATATTTAAACTAGATAAGGATTTGTTTTTCATATTAATGTAAGTTAATTTATTAAGAAGTGGGCCGGAATTATTGGTGCGTGCATCGCTGATAATACCCAACAGTGGGGATAATGTTTTACCTAAAAGCCTAACGATATTATGGGCGGGAGGAGGTCAGATCCTATGCCAGAGAAGATAGGTCTTAAGGGATGATTAGATTTATGGGTTTTGGGAAGATCGTAAATTTTAGGGATGATGGGGTGGAAATTAACGAAGACCAAGATTTGTCCTCTTTTTATGGTGTAATGGTTTGCAAGCTAGATTCGCCGACCAATGTTAGTGAGTTCGATTCTCAGTGGGCATCACATATGTCTGGCCTTGTGTCACAGCTAAGCTTAGTAAATAAGTATATATTTTAGTAGTAACATATTATTACACTTAGCTATAATTCATAAAGAGTGTTCAGTATTGTCGACAGTTTGTAAGTAGATCTAGGCTTGGACAAGACAGCATAGGCACAAACCACCATCTTCTTCTTCTTCTTCTTCTTCTTTACATATCAAAAAAAGAAAATGAATGAATGAATGGATTTTTGCTAATGGTTGCGTCTAGTCTGAAGCGTTCAACACTTAAATACGGAAACAAAAAATGATTCAAGGGAGGTAACTTTTATCAAACTTGGATTTGTTTCTTAGAAATCAATACTTAAAATAATGATTAACGATAAAACAATGATAAAGAATAATCTGAACTGTTTTCCTTCTTTCTTTCTTTCTTTCAAGTTATTATTCGAGCTCAATTACTTTTCACACCAGTGATAACTGGTGACTTTCACTGGAGGTCAAATCACAGTAAGACTTCTCAATACTTCATCTATCACCTTAATATTCTAGCTATTATAAGTAATGGCCTCTGTAAAATTTTGGCTTTTCTTTCCTGATTTTCAGGTTTTCCGGTCTTTTTCCCTGACTCTTTGGAACCATTCCAAGTACTCCAGCAACAATGGGCACAACTGTCGTGTTCTACAATGCTTTTCCTTCTCTAACGAGGTTCAGATACTTATTAAACTTTTAACTTTTTTTTGCTATTTTCCCCGGGACAGTGAAATACGGTATTACTTCCAATTTCTAGATCTGGTTGCAGGTACAACGCATGGTTAGCGATTTAGACTAGTTAGACTCACTGGGTATCCTTTACTTCTGGCTTTGTGCCAAACTAAGTTAAACTTAGTCATTGACAACAGGATCTGATTTTCTAGCCTAGATTGTCGATGGTATCCTAGTGGTATAATGGTTAAAGCGCTGGACTGCGGAATTGTTGTAAGCGAGTTCGTACTCCAATCGCGATTTGGCGTTCACTTTCGGAGAAATACCCTCAGGAAAGGTATGAACCCCCTTATCCTTCTAGCTATGGGTTAAATAGCATCACTGCAGTTCATCTAGAACGATGGCTTTGGCATTGAATAACCTACGAAGGTTGATATGCCATTAAACAAAGAAACTCAAACCTAGATTGGGTGATCTGTTTTAATTCTAAAGTCACAGAGAATTTTATATTTTATATTAATTTACTTCTTGCGAGTTTTTCATATCAATTCCAACTGGTGATTTTCTTCTGGAGTTTGAGTGACAGCAAGTCTCCTCAGACCCCCCGGACTCTTCGAAATATCCAGGGTGATTCTAATAGCGTTGTAGTCTGGATGGTCTCGATTCTTCCTCGAATCTTCTGTTCACCCAGTCTTTTTTCCACAGATTCTTAGTGTTCCAAGGGTTCCAATTACAACGAATATCACCTTCAACTTCATGTTCCACAGCTATTATAGCTCTCAAGCAAGATCCAGATATTTTTCGAGTTTGTTCCCCGGCTTTTATTTTTATCCTGCAGTCTGCTGGAACGACTATATCCACTAGATGACAAGCGTTTCCTTCTTGTAAATTAAAACTAGGACTGGTCAAAGAGACAATTATTATTTTACTCTTTTTCGAGTTTTTCACACTAGCATTAGCCGATGGTTTCTCATTGGAATTTGAATGACAGCAAGACCACAGGATTCTCCCCAGTATTCTAGCCGATCTTAATAATGCGGTAGTTTGGATGGTTTCCACTCGTCCTCTTATTTCCAAGTCCTCCAGTCACTGTATCGATCCTTTGGTGACTGTACCAAGAGACCCAATTATAATTGGTATCATCGTCACTTTTATGTTCCACAGGTTTTTTTTAATTGCCAAGTCCGAGTAGATATATTTCTTTTCGTTTTCTTTCAATTTTACTCTGTGGTCAGCCGGTAGAGCAAAGTCCACAATTCTGCAAATTCTCCTTTTTGTTGACAATCGCTAGGTCTGGTCGTCTGGTCGAGATTAGGTGATCTCAAAATCCCAGAGGAGTTTGTGCGTTTCATTCTCCAGGACAGATTCTGGGTTATGCATATACCGTTTGATCGTATGGTCAAATTTCAATTTCTTGCATAATTCACAATGGATCACCTTGCCGACCCAGTCTTGTCTTGTCTTATACTCTTTCTGTGCTAGTTTGCTGCATTCGCTTATTATGTGATTGATCGTTTCGTCTTTATCTCCACATAAACTACATATGCTGTTTTGTTACGTCTTATTTATTCATGCGTTGATATAATTGGTCCTTATGGCGTTGTTTTGAGCTACTATTAGAAGAGATTCAGTTTCTCTTTTAAGTTTTCTCTTTATCATTTTTATTATTATTATTATTATTCCTTTCGAGTTTTTCATAACAGGGTCAGCTGATTATTATTGTTTTACTCTTTTGAGAGTTTTCACACCAGTGTTAGTTGATCGTTTTTCACTGGAGTCTGAGTGACCGCAAGTCTCTTCAAGTCTCCAGGACTCTTCTCAGTATTCTAACCGATGGTCTCTATTTGTCCTCTTATTTCCAAGGGTTCAAAACCCTTTACCAATTCTTTAAAGGATTCTTCCGAGCGCACCAAATACAATTGGTATCACGGCCCCCCTTCATGTTCCATAATTTTTTTAGTTCTCTAGTGAGGTCTAGGTACTTACTTCTCTTTTCTCTTTTTGAAAAATTTTGATCTATAGTCCACAATTTTGCAAGTTCTTTTTTTTTTATTTGTTAACCATCACTTGGTCTCGTCGTCTGGCCAAGATTAAATGATACGTTTGTATCTTGAAATCCTAGAGAATTTTGTGCGTCTCATTCTCCAGGACGGATCCTGGCTTTTGCATATACCATTTGATAGTATGGTAAAAATTTCAATTTCTTGTACAGTTTCTTGTAGATCACCTTGTCCACCCAATCATGTCTTGTCTTATATTCTCTTTGCACTAGTTTGCTACATTCGCTTATTATGAGATAAATCATTTCGCCTCAATCCCAACATTACCAACCTAAGCTATTCTTTTTCGCCATATCTGTTTTCGCTTTAAGACAGTTGGTCCTGATGGCATTGTTTTATGCGGCTTTTAGAAGAGATTCAGATGAGATGGGAGGTGCCCGTGGTGTAATGGTTACCGTCGTAGGAAATGGACACGGCGACACGAGTTCAAATCCAGGCCGAGTCTAATTGCATTTCACATAGCACTAATACCCTTGGGAAAAGTATGAATCCAATTATTCTCCCTCCAGCTATGGGTAAATAGTAGGGAAGACTAGGTTCTTCAGCCTGGGTGAGGAAACTAGTCTAGGAGAAGGAAAACTCTGATTTCAAACCTGTTAAACTTCGTTTAAAAATTGACCTTGTGTCACATCGTGCCCGATCGGAGGGGTTGGGTAAATATGATTAGAAGAGATTCAGTTTCTCTTTTAAAGTTTCTTCTTCTTCTTCTTTTTATTATTATTATTATTATTATTATTATTATTATTATTATTATTATTATTATTTCACTCCTTGGTGTTTTTTACATCAGCTTTTGCTGACGGTCATTCACTGAAGCTTAAGTGACTACAAATCTCTATAGGTCTCCAGGACTCTTTTCAGTATTCTAGTTGATCTTAACATTCCTCTAGTCTTTTTCCCAAGCCTTCGGGGATCGTTCCAAGTGCTCAAAATACAACTGTTATCATCGTCATCTCCCTGTTCCACTGCTTTTTTTTTTCTTAGTTCTCTGGCAAAGTCCAGTATTTGTTAATCTTTTCACTTTCGTTTATTTTCACTCTGTGATCCGCCAAAATAGCAAAATCTACTTAATGACGAATTCTTTTTTCTTTTTTTTTTCTTTTTGTTAAATTAATACTAGATTTGGTTGTCTGGCTTGGATTAGGTGATCCGTTTTTATCTCAAAATTTCCGTACGGATTCTGGTTTGTTAATTATCAGGAGGTCTGGTCTTCTGGTCGGGATTAGGATATCCGTTTGTATCTCAAAATCCCAGAGAACTTAATGCGTCTCATTTTGCTTTAGTTTCCTTGTTTAATGGCATATCTATCAACTTTTCTAGCCATCTAAAAGAACAGTTAAGTTAATAGTTAAGAGGGGGATCAGGCTATTCATTCCTTTCCCAAGGACGTGTCTGAAATCAAACGTAATAGCGCGACTGGCGATCACACTCACTTTCTACAACGTCGCAGTCCAACACTTTAGCCATTTCCCCAGTGGTACTTACTCCGCGTCTCATTCTCTTGGATAGATTCTAATCTGTGCATATATGATTTGGTAGTATGGTCAAAATTTAATCCTTTGCACAATTCCAAGTGGATTACTTTTCCCAACCAATCGTGCTTAGTTTTCTTTTGTTCTACTTTGCTACATTCGTTTATAATGTGATTAACCCTTTCATCTCTTTCCAAATAGTCTCCACTTGATATTTTGTTGTGTATTATCAATTTTCGCTTTAATATCATCATCATCATCATGTCGCGCCGCCAGCACGGATATCCCTGACCCTCTCTCGCCACTTCTCCCTATCATTCATCGCCTCCGGCAGGTCTTCAGGGTTACATCCTGTGTCCTCACGTAGTTGCTGTATGTAAGTTCGTGCTGGTCGTCCTGCTTTTGCACATCCATATGTGGGGGTCCACAGGAGTACATCGCTTATGAGCTCGTCCTTGCTTCTCCAGCAGTGTCCCGCGTGTCTGGTTCGTCTAACTTGTATAGTTTTCGTGATGGGGGGCAAGTGTCCGTATAGTTGGTGTCTCGTGGGGTGTTGTCGCCAAGACTTGTCCAATACTGCTCTCAACATTCTTGTGTAATTTCCGTCTAGTTTCCTCTCCAGCCGCTTAGTTAGCGTCCATGTAGTGCATTCATATAGCAGTTTCGACGCAACCGCTGCCTGGAAGAAACTGTGTTTTATTTTATCGGTTAGGTCCGACTTCCATATGATCGAGAGCCTATCGATAGCTGTCTATGCCTTCGTCAGTCGTGTGTCGATGTCTTGTCCTTATGGCGTTGCTTTGTGCTGCTATTAAGAGAGATTCGGCTTCTCACTTAAGGTTTTCCTTTCTTAGTAATGTTCAGGTCTTCTCATATGCAATCTCGCCCGTTTGTCGCTTGAAGTATCCACTCATTTTTTTTTTCGCATTTATATTTTGTAATTTTGTTTCTTTTCTATTTGACCTTATACTGCTATTGCTATTATTGGCTCTTATAATTTATCTTTTATTGCTCTTTTTACTCTATTTCTTGTGTATTTCAATTGTTGCATCGACGTAATACTCAACGCAGACGAGTCTTATTCCTCCTTCTTTTCTTGATACATTTAGCCTATGTTATCTCTCGGGTGTTAGGATTATTACATTACTCATTGCGAGTTTTTCAAATCAGCATTAGCTGATGGTCTTTTACTGGAGTCTACTCAGTATTCTGTCCGACTTCAACTATGCTGTAGTTAGGATGGTCTCTGCTTATCCTCCGATTTCCAGTTCCTCTAGTCCTTTTACTAAGCCTTTGCGGATCATTTCAAGTGCACCAATTACAATTGATATTACCGTCACTTTCATGTTCCATAGCTGTTTTACTTCTCTGGCAAGATCTAAGAAATTGTCTCTTTTTTTCGTTGTCTTTGACTTTTAGTTTGTGGTCGGTCGGGACGGCAGAGTCCATTATTCGGCAAATAGATTATTATTATTATTATTATTATTATTATTATTATTATTATTATTATTATTATGTTCCTCACATCAGCTGTAATTGTCTAAGTGAGAGAAAGTCCACTTGTTGATATACTCGTTTCTTCTAGCTTCTTGGTGCTTGTGGTGTATTCAGTGACCCGAGTTCAACCCCTAGACGAGGCTGTTTGCATTTCACATTGCGCAAACATCCTGTTCTCCCTCAAGCTTTGGTTAAATAGTACTGAAGACTGAGCTCTAACAATGTTATGGTAACCCCTCTGGGAGAAGAAAAACTCTGAATTCAGATTTGTTAAAATCAGCTTAAAAACTCATCTTGTATTGCATCCTGCTCGTGATAGAGACGTAGACTACGCCGATGATCTAACGCTTCACGCAAATACCTCAGCCCATGCCGAATCCCTACTGCATAGCCAAGTGCAATCATCAGGAGGCATCGGCCTCTACGCGAACGCAAATAAGATAGTTACTGCGTTTTAAGCAAGAAGAAGCCATCTTCTCTCTAACTGGCAAACCTCTAAAATTAGTTGACCTGTTCACATACTTCGGGAGGAATATCTCATCTATTTAAAATGATGTCAACATACACTGAAAGAAGACGTGCAATGCTCTTAGCAGGCTATCCATTGTATAGAAATCTGATCCTTCAGATAAAATTCATCAGGATTTCTTTCAAACGGTGACTGAGTCAGTACTACTGTATGGATGTACTATATGGACACTAACAAAAAGCATGAAAAAAAAAGCGAGATAGGAACGACAAGTGAATGCTATGTGCTGTTTTGAAAAAACCTTCGGAGCACCCCTCCTAAAAACAGCAGTTGTACGGCCACCTACTTCCCATCTCACAAATCACCCAAGTAAAACTAACAAGATATGCTGGACACTGCTGGTAAAGTAAGGACGAACTCATAGCGTCATTTTTTTTATGGATTACAACTAATTGACACACCAGTGTTGGCTGAAGGGCAAAGAGTGGCATACATCAGTTCTTTGCGGACATTGGATACAGCTTAGAAGGAGTGATGGATGATAGGGACGGATGGCGAGAAAGAGAGAGTCAAGGAACTGTGCTATCAGTGCGACTTGATGATAAAATCTGATGTTTTGATATTATCCATGTACATAAGGTGGTTTAATTTTTGTTGCCTTATGGTGAATTTATATTCTCTTCAAATTCTCTTTGGATATAATTTAGCGGTATTATCAACATGTTGATTACATCGTGGGGACAACGAGTCCTCCAGGAAGACGACTTTTTATATCTTCATTTCTGCTAGGCACTCTCCGGTTTTATTTTATTTTATTTTATTTTATTTCATTTATTTTTCTTTTATTTTTATCTTTAATGACAAAGTTAATCATTTCCAAGGAGATTTGAAACAGTTTTAGATCTTCGAATATCCATGATGACGAGGTCATGTCATATGCCTTCCTGCAGTTTATCCATAGCATGGCTAGATTTTCCTATCTACATAAATCCGCAATAGTTCCTCGCATATATTTGTCCACACAAAAAAATGCATTTCGTCCCATCTTGTCCAAACTTTCCGCTGTTTTATTCATGACCCTAATGTATTCATTTATAATCATCTATATTTCATTTTGGGGCCATGAGTAAACTAGTGAGTCAAAGAGATGTATTTTAGTGTTAATCTAGTCATAGCAACCTCAATCTAAACGCAAGCATTGGGGTGTAAACATGATGGTTGATTTAGGAGGGGGCGAAAGTTTTTCTTTAAAATGCGTCTTATTTTACGGGAAACACACACACACACACACACACACACACACACACACACACACACACACACACACACACACACACACACAGATAACTAAAATTTCCTTTATATTAGTATATATGTATTATGTTATCCAATATAATCGGCTCATAATTGTGAGATTTTTATTTGAGCAATAGATTTAAGATCATCTGATTTAAAGAATAGACTAATATCCATTAGCAAGTAAATGAACATCATTTGTAATCATCTAAATTCTCGATAAAACCGTAATATCAATGAAATATTAATCAGAATCCTTCACTCCTTCCTAAATAGTTGTATTAATATTATCATGGACTGATGTTACAGCGAAAAAGGAAGCTGCCTTATACACCGTTAAATTCAAAGTAAGTAAAAACTGGATATATATATATATATATATATATATATATATATATATATATATATATATATATATATATTGTCGCCTTTTGTGGCCTATCAACTCTTATAATGATTTAAAATCTTTTAAAACAAATCTAAAAACTTAAAAAGAAAAATCTTTTTACGACAAAAAACATCTGATGATGACTTAAAGACGAGAAAACCTGAAAACAATCAAAAGATTGATAACTACAAAGAAAATATTTCTATTTGTTTTTCTTTAACCCCCCCCACACCTAATATGTATGTAGCAACCTCTCCACACGAGCAGGATGTGATACAAGACCATTTTTATGCGGATATTAAAAGGTTTTTCTGAGTTTTCCTTCTCCTTGACCGGTTGCAATACCAAGGTTAAAGAGCACAGCCTGACCTACTATTTACCCCTTGCCGGAGGGAGACTACTAAGATTCTGACGTTTTCCTAGGTTATTAGACATATGTGAAATGAAATCACACTTGTCTAGGATTTGAACTCGGGTTGCCGTATCCATTTCCTTCGACAGTAACCATTACACCACGGGCACCTATCTACCTACCTGCCAACCGCTCTGCATGTATGTATATATGTATGAATGTAACGAAACAGAAAATTCATTATTATCCCCTCTCTTTCAGTTATGTAACGTGGCACCTGCTGTAAGTGTAGCGAAAAGCGTATTATTCACATAAAACACGCATGAATTTTTAGGTGCTAAATCTGATTTTTTTTAAAAAGTGAAGTGCCTTATACGCCGTTAAATTCAATGTAAGCAAAAACCGGAAATATAAATAAATAAATAAATAAATAGATAAAATAACAGTCGACATTAAGATTCAGCACAAGGAACTTTTATTACCAACACGAATGGAAAGGAAAAGAGGAAAAACCAGGAAAAATAAAAAAAAAGAACTGATGATTTACGTCAAACAGTTGGTATTCCGTGGGAAAGGCTATCAGAAAGGAGGTTGAAATTCGGTAACCTCTAAAAAGATGCACAGCCAAAGGAATTTGGCTACATTCAGCAGAAGTTCGAGTGAAAAATATACCAACTGAAGTTTGATTCTTTTTTTATTCCAGTAAAAGCAAAGCTGGCGTTTCCGGTTGGCAAACAAAACTCCTGCTTAGTTTTAAGCCATTGTATCCATCATTTTCTAATTTTTCAAGAAACTCTCTTTGATTACAGAACATTTATCGCCAAAAATTCACCATGGTATAACAATGTTATCAACTAGTTTTTTAAATAAATATCTATGGCAGAGAAAAGTATGTCAGTGTCAGCTGATTGACAAGTGGAACTGTAAACAGTGTCATTTGTAGTTGAAAAGAAGTACATCGGAACCAGATGGGCCCTGTCAAAAAACGTTGAAAAACTTCCTTTTTTTTTCAACTGAATTTTGTTGCTAAGCATTCAGACCCTCCCTACCCAGGCAATTTGTGATGTTGGAAAAATATATTTTTTATTATTTTGCACTGGGAAAGATCCAGTTTACAATATAGATAGGATGTCGAAGCGGACTCTGATTTCTTGATGAGTATGAACCCGAGTTATCTTTCCCTTGTTTTTATTATCAAATGTCAACTTTAAAATGGCATTTACGTCGTTGAAACTTGGTTTCTTATAATTACCTTCCACTCCTACTATCATGGATTTTCTTCCTCCTTCCCTTCGCATAATAAAAGATAAAAGAAACAAGGGAAAGATGATTTGTACACATGCATGTGAGAAAGTCAGAGATCGTTTCAAGTGTATTTATATTGAAAACAGGATCTCCTCACTCCGTCGAAAAACAATTGAAAATCTATATTTTTCAAATCTTATAAATTGCCCGGGTAAAGAAAAGTTTCCTGAATATTATGTTACGAAAATTAGTCACAAAACAATGTTTTTATTATTTTTTTTTTCAGACGGGACCCATGTAGTTGAGATGTGCTGAAAAAATAGGTAGTTGCAAGTATCTGTGTATAACCGACGATATAATTGCATGAGTTTCATTCATATATGAATAATGTATATAATACCCAAACTGTTATTACTTGTATTACACGTTTGCCAGCACCGAGTTTCTGGGTGAGACCCGTTTGATCACGTAAAGAATACAAAATAATAATAATAATAATAATAATAGTTCCAAAAGAAGTGTCTTCCAGGGGGACCACATTGTCATTGCAATGATACCGCTAAATTATAACCTTATAACATACGATGGAGGATATTAAAAACACAAATAGGGAAAAAAAAAAGAAAAAAAAAAGAAAAGAAAAAAAAAACAACGCCTTATGTATATGGATCATGTGAACCATTTTTGCCAAAAATAAAAGCAAACTGGAAGCCCTAAAACAAACGGAATATTCAGCCAAGACATAAGGAATTTGGAATTGAGAAATGACTAATGCCAGTAATGAATAAAAGAAGAAAAGAAAAAAATGGAATCAATATAACTATCCAATCAGGAAAGCATGTAAAACGCTCAGAGAAAAAGAAAGCCGCAAATACTTAGGAATATAATGAGCAGATCCTATGAAACACAGAAATGAAGGAAAAAGTCAGAAAGGAAGATTTTGGAAGAATAAGGAAAAAAAAACTGATAACAAAACAATATAGGAGGAACTTATTCTAAGGAGAAAAAAATACATGGGTTGTCTCCTTGGTGATCTCTTTTAGACCTTCTCTAAACTAGAAAAGGTAAGATCAGAAACATTGACTACAGAACGAGAAATTTGATGACGGTACACAGTGCCTTTAACCGGGCCATTAGCCTAATGAGTCGAGTGTTGGCCAATGATTTGGAAGACCAGGGTTCAATCCCTGGTCGTGTCATACCAAAGACGCAAAAATGGTACTTGATGCCTCCTTGCTTAACAATCAGCATTATAAGGTAAGGATCAAGGGTAGAGTGGAGCAATCCAGGGAAAGGAGTAGCGCTCTTCCCTTCACCTCGGTGTAGTAGCTATTGAAAAGGGAGCCTTCAGGTTACCCTCGACTAAGGTCGTTAACTTTACTTTTACACAGTGCCTTATACCCGAGAGATGATGTAGACAGAATATACGTGAGAAAAAAAGAAAAAAGAAAAAGGAAGAAGACTTGCAAGCATTGAGGATTGTGGGGATGTGACAACTTAGGGGTTTGAAGAATAATGAACCAAGAGAAAAAGAGGGATTAATCCCTGTAGCCAATAAAAAAAAAGAGAGATTAGTTATAATTGTGTTCAATAACAGCAACAATAAAACAATAACAAGGACAGATAGAAAAAAAATTATTAAATTGTGGAGGTGCCCGTGGTGTAATTGTTATCGTCGTAGGAAATAAACACGGCGCACGAGTTCAAATTCTGGACGAGACTGAGTGCATTTCACATAGCACTAATACCCTTGGGAAAGGTATGAATCCAATTATTCTCCCTCCAGCTATGGATAAATAGTAGGACAGACTAGGTTCTTCAGCCTTGGTTAGGCAACTAGTCTAGGAGAAGGAAAACTCTGAATTAAAACCTGTTAAACTCCGCTTAAAAATTGACCTTGTGTCATATCCTTCCCGAGCGGAGGGGTTGGTAAATAGGATTGAATCGAGAAAAAAAATGGGGAGAAAAACAACCTTATGAACACTTCAGTAGATCAATAAAGGAATTTGCACACGTGATGGCAGGTACAAGGCTAGGTGGAGGAAATGTAAAGAGGGGAACTGAATTATTATTAAAAGCAGTTAAAAAAACAAGAAGAGGTGAGACTCGAGAGAATAGCAAGGGTATGTTATAAAGAGAAAGAGAGACAGAGACAGAGAAAAAGAGAGAGAGACAGAAAGAGAGAGACAAACAGACAGACAAAGGAAAAAGAGTAAATTACGTAACTGGCGAACGCAGTGAGCTGGCCTAGAAGAAGTACGAGTGCAGGTATGACTGGGTGAAGAAGGAAATCCACTGGGAATTGTATAAACGACTAACTCGCCATACAGACAAATGATATATGCATAGGCCATAATTTTTCCTGAAGAAGGAGACAAACAAATTTCTATGGAATTTTGAGATGCAAACGGATAGTCCAATCCCGGCCAGAAAATGAAATCTTAATTTAATACCCCCTCAAACCCGCAGCACCTCATAAAATTCGCCGTTTCAGCAGATCACAGAGTAAAAAAAGCACAATAAACTGGATTGATACTTAGACCTTACTTGAGAGTTAAAATAAGTTAAATAAATCATAGTGGGAGCCATCGGAACAATCCCGAAGAACTTATAAAAGAGAGCGGGTAAATAGGAAATTTGAGGAAGAATTGATAGCCTCCTGACCACAGCACTGCTGAGATCGGCTAAAATACTTAGAAGATTATTTGAGAGCTAAAGAGACTTTGTCACTTCGTACAACTGGAGCCTCACTATCAAGTGGCTTAATGTCATATTCAGAACACTCGTTCGAGGGGATCTTACATCTTTGCAGAAATGCAATCGGAGTATCCTACAACCCCACCCCAGCCGACTGGGCTATCGTACTTCAGTGAAAACCACCTACTACAACTAGAGTGAAAAATAGAGGAAAATAAACTATATGAATAAAGGTTTGGTTTAATTTGGTTTTATGGCATATCAACCAATGTAGGTTATTTAATGCTAAATCCATTTTTATACATATAAACAGTTATATTTAAAACAAGTCAGTTTAGCATAAGTTTAAAACCAGTAAAATGGAAAAAACTGTTAATTTCAAACAATTCAGTTTAGCGTGATTACTGTTTAGTTCTATTTGACCCATAGATAGGACCCTAACAGGTGCTATCACTCCGGGCCACAGTGGACCTGGGAGCGATGGTAATAAAGGGGTACTCTGCATTCCCCAAAACTTCAGCATTACTGAAGCCTCACCATCTGATTGTTTAGTGTCATACCTTGAACACGCGTTGAGGGGTCTTACCCCTCTGTAGAGAAGTAGTCGCTGTATTTTGCGTGTGTCCACGCCAACGCAAACATGAGATCGGACTAAATGATAGTTATCACCTTGTACGTTAAGCTATTAAAGAAATAAAAACAGTATCTGGAATTAAAAAAAAGGTTAATTTTACGCTGTGAAACAATGATGTCTTAGCATCACAGACTATTAATGCCATTGTAACTTCGATCATAACCTTATTCTTATATATATATATTCTTATTCTTATATATATATATATATATATATATATATATATATATATATATATATATATATATATATCATATTCATAATTGACTATCAAAAAATTTCTATAAATGTGGATTAATTTTGATTATCAGAAATAAAAATCTAAGCAAAATCTATAAGATTATGGTCGATGCTGTAAATTCATGGCGGTCATTGTTGAGGTTAAGTGTAGGTTGAGTCAAATCGAGCCCTCCATGAGAAATTTAGCAAGTTAGAACAAGACTATTTTTAGGTCCCCAGAGGAAGGCGCAGCTAAAAAAAATGAGGATTTAAGGTTTATTTGGACCTTAAATTCTCAGTTAATCTTTTTTTAGATAAAGATTATTGTGTAACCTTAAATTTTAAAATAATTGGTTATTCTTCTTTTTAGAAAAATATGTTTCTAATAAATTGAAAACAAAATTAGCAGTCTTTGTGTATGTTTATGAAAATGTAATTGAATATGATGGCTAAACTCAGATTATTTACATACGAGCACTGGTAAACTTATACAAATGCTTAATTCACAGTGTATTAAAATGACTGAATGACAATGTACTTTACACAAATCACAACAAGTTAATGAAAAGAATTTTATTTGCTCTTATTTGGTAGGGTGCTGTTAGAAATTCTCACTCCTTCTCAGGTCCCCTGGTCCGAGAATTATGTACCAGCTGTAACTCCTTCTCATATATATATATATATATATATATATATATTAGGATTTTGAGTAAGTTCTAGCTGTTTTCCAGAACTGAGTGCGTGTAGTTTCAGATAGTAACACATCTATAAGGAAGTAATATGAACAAGCTTTAAATTTAGAGAAAATCATTTCGCCGAAGTGTAAACAACTTTGTTTTTCATCACGTTAAGCATTTCATGCCAAAGAAAGTGTATATGCGGGGAATTTTACTGCACTACTTTATTCAAAAGAAATCTGCTGCTGAAGCTCACAGAATTCTTGATGAGACTTACAACGACCATGCTCTGTCGGAAACAACATGCAGAGATTGGTTTAGACGTTGCAATTATAATGATTTTGATGTTGAAGATAAAGAACTCCTTGGTGCACTGAAAAGTTTTGAAGACGAAGAATTTGAGGCATTACTTCCTAAATATTCACGTCAGGTGCAAAATGAACTTGGAGAATCATTAGGAGTTGATCACATAGGAGTTTTGAAACGTTTGAAAGCATTAGAAATGTTTCAAAAGCAAGACACTGGGTGCCGTATGAGGTATAGCCGAAAGACGTTGAACGGCGTCTTGTCACGTGTGAACAGCAGCTTTAACAGCAGAAAAGAAAAGATTTTTTACATTGTATGGTGACCGACGATGAAAAGTGGATACACTACGCTAACTCAAAGCGTAAAAGATCGTGTGGTAAACCCAGACATTGCCCCGTCCGATTATTAATTGTTTCGATCGATGGCACATAGCCTGGCCTTCATTCTTATGAAGACGCCAAAAAAATGGGTCGACTCGTGGTTAGCCTCAAAAGACGTA
Organism: Sepioteuthis lessoniana; assembly: GCA_963585895.1. Lineage (NCBI taxonomy): Eukaryota > Metazoa > Mollusca > Cephalopoda > Myopsida > Loliginidae > Sepioteuthis > Sepioteuthis lessoniana. The sequence continues at coordinate 49,501,615 of OY757913.1, forward strand.
GAAGTCAAATGCTGCCAGAAAGATGGGAAAAAGTAGTGGCTAGCGATGGACAATACTTTCAGTGACATGTTTTTTTTTTACTAATTTTTGAAAATAAAACATAACTTTTCATGAAAAATCATCGAGAACTTATTCAAGGTCCTAATATATATATATATATATATATATATATATATATATATATATATATATATATATATATATCCAAAATTTAAAGAGGCTCAGTCGGCAGGGGCTGCAGAATATACCGACTGCTTTTTCTACAGAGGGGTAAGACTCCCTCAACAATTAACTGTATATGACACTAAACAATCTGATGGTGAGGTTCCAGTAATGCTGGAGCTTTGGGGAATGCCGGCTACCCCTTTATTGCCATCGCTCCCAGGTCAACTCTGACTCCGAGTGGTAGCACCTGATAGGATCCTATCAATGGGTCAAATAGAACCAAACTGTGTAATAGCGCTACACTGAATTGTTTGAAATAGAACTATTTTGACATGTATACTCTGTACTTATGCTAAACTGACTTGTTTGAAATATAACTGTTTATATGAATAAAAATGGATTTGGCATTAAGTAACCTACAATGGTTAATATTCCATAAAACTTAACCAAACCAAACCAAACCAAAATTTAAAGACGGCGTTCAAGTGGAATAGTACCTGAAGTGTCGTAAACGAGTCTGAGCTCTAGTCGGCCTATTACGTTCACTTTCGGACTAATACTCTTGGGATTCCCCCTGATATAGATTAAATAGTACTACTAATTTTTTTCGACAAGGATTGCTTTGGCATTAAATAACTCACGAAAGTTTATATGCCCATAAAGAAAGAAACCAAAATCTAAACTAAATCAAAAGTTCAAGCTCATCTGAGCATGAAAAAGTGACTTACCGCAAAAAAACTAGTTTCCAGTGTTTCTTTCGAAGTAGTTCTTCACAAGAAACGCTACAAAGTGATTTTTAAGATACATGCAAAGAATACCAACAAAATTCTCTCGTCTACATTCTTTTTGCTTATGATATTTAATTCATAAAACTTTTGAGTAATAACTTTTTATCAATATATATATATATATATATATTGTAATCCACAGACATGTTACAACAGTATATGGTTGTCGCTGTCTCACTTGGTGGTTTAGTGGCAGACTAAATGTGGTATAATTTGGAGAGTGCTCAATATCTTTAATATTGTAATAAATAAATATATATTTAAGAAAATGGTTGCTTATCTGCGACCACTGGTTTCATGTTGTCTTTATACAATTATCAGGCAGAAAAAGAAAGATATTTGAAAAATCGAAAAAATCATAAATATATAATCGAAAGAATTTTTACGTTAGAATTGCGTATAAATCTTTTTTTTTTTTTTTTTTTTTTTTTTGTGTGTGTGTGTATGTGTGTGTGCATCATATACGACCACACACAACGCAAATATAATCCACACACACGCACGCACGCAAACTTATGCGCAATTCTAACAATTTTTCAATTCCAAAAAAATTTATACGTTACTCTGACATAAAAATTATTTTGATTATATCTTTTCGATTTCTCAAAAATCTTTCTTTTCTGCTTGAAAAAAAGACACAGGAAAATAAGCAACCATGCTATTGAATATATATAAAAACTATATATACATATATATAGTATAAAGCACACTTTTTAAAATCAAAATAACTGGAAGGGCAGATATTTGGTGGCACTCTAGGTAAGCATATATCGCATAATCATGGCAACAGAATCAAATGAAATAATAAGAAGACATTCAGTATGTGTTTGACATTCCCGTATATTAGTGAAAAATGTCATTTGTTAGAATTTCACCTCACAAATTTTATAAAATGCTACGATGCAATATTACGATGGTATCTTTAATAAAGAGATTACCTAAAGACTTGTAGAATATGCAAAGATATATACTAACAGAACAGCAAGTCGGTTTGAAGAATCACAGATAAAGAATGGTACCAGGATAGCGTAAAGACCAAATGAAATTCAGGATCTTACAATTTTCAAGAGATTTAATATAAAAAATTAGGGTGCAAGTTATAGTAATTTACAAAGCTCTTTGCTTCGATGTGGCACAAGGCTGAATGAATGGGGCGCCCAATGAGACTCGAACTCACTCGTGTAGGTTTGCTAGTCTAGGGTGCATGTTATAAGCCAGGCGAGTTATACGGCGTGGAATACGCTATTTATTACTTCTGGAAGAAAATTAAACAGAAAGACTCGGCGAAATACTATGTAAGGATAGGAAATTTTCATGACTAGGATTTTGAATTAAAAAAAATGCTAATCTATTTCGGAGCAAATTTGCTTATCTAGAAACGTTCATGGGTGTGGCATCGGAATGCGGGTGAGGGGTAGGAGAAAGAAATTTTGAAAGGGTGTTACTGATAAAGGAGACATGCAAACCCTTGAAAATAAAATAAAAAAATTGAAAGACAAGAGATTTTTTTGGCATAGTTAATAAATAAAGGCATGTCTATTTGTTGGCTGAAACAGTTGCGTTTCTTTGTGATTTGGCCTATTTTCAACGGCATATCAACTCTTTATGGGTTATTTAAAGTCTAAATTTGATCAACTCGAAAATGCTCAATTGCTTTTTGTTTTTTAAATTACACTTTCTAAATCTATAATTATTTGTTTGGACACATTTGTATGGATTCAAGTATTCCGATCTAATACTAATAATTGGCTCATAATTCTATGGCTTCAAATATTCCTATCCAATACTAATAATTTACACACAATTCAATGGTTTCAAGTATTCCTACCGAATACTAATGACTTATACACACTTATATGGTTTAAAATAACTATTCCCATTTATTAACATTTGTTTGCACTGTTATATAGTTTCAAGTATTGCTATCTAACGTCGATAATTTGCAAGCAATTATATAGTTTCAAGTAACTAATAATGATTATCCTCTGTAAATAAGATAGCTTCAGATAATTATTCTTAATACAAATAATTCGTATACATCTGAAATATCCCTACTCTAACAATAATGTAATTCTTTTATAAAAATCACAAATGTTTGCTTGCTCAGTCAGCTCCACCGACTGCATTTCTGCTGAAGGGTAAGACCCCCACCAACGAGTGTCCTGGATATGACACTAAACAATCTGATGGTGAGGTTCCTGTAATGCTGGAGCTTTGGGGAATGCGGAGCACCCCTTCATTGCCATCGATCCCAGTTCCACCCTGGCCTGGAGTGGTAGCACCTGATAGGGTCCCATCTATGTGTCAAATAGAACTAAACCGTGTTTTCGAAAGTTTATTGTTTTTGCATTTAAACTACGTACTTATGATTGACTGAATTGTTTAAAATAGAACTCTTTTGACATTTAAACAGCATACTTATTCTAAACTGAATTGCTCGAAATAGAATTGTTTTGACAACTAAACTGTGTATTTATGCTAAACTGAATTATCTGAAATAAAACTGTTTTTACATTTAACTCTGTGTATTGCCCAGTCGGCTGGTGCTGTAGAATACACTGACTCCGCAGAGGGATAAGACCATCAAGCCTAAATTAGGGGAATGAAAGGAAAGCTTCAGAAACAGCCAAAAGGAAGAAGTAGTATTTTCCAGACTGCTCATAGGTCACACAAGAATTACACATTCTTATTTGCTTAAAGAAGAAGAGCAACTAATGTGCTATGCATGAAAGACTGTACACAATAAAACATATTCTCATTGAATGCATTGATCAGTCCCCTACAAGAGAAATATTTTACAACGCAAGTTACATGAAAAAACTGTTTAAAAAAACTAAAGTAGACGCTATAATGTCCTTCCTGAAAGCAGTGGGCCTATATGGAAAAATTTAAAGACTTACCTAAATAGTATTAACAATACCAAAGTATATAAAAACAAATCAGTTTCTGAAAATTACTGTACACTATGAATGAATATTTGAAGATGCGAAGACCCTGAAACAAACAAAATTTTATCCAAATGACTTGATTCGGCGTTAAATGACCCGAAAAGGGTTGATACACCGTAAAACAAACCAACCAACCAGCCAACCAACCAACCAACGAATGTTTACATACGTTTACATGGTTTCACGTATTCTTATCCAATATAAACAATTTTCAAACGGATCTATTTAAACCATGGATGATACCCTAACATATACTACCACTCAGAGTTAAAGAGGATATGGCAGTAATGCCAGTGATGAGAGAGCTCCAGAACCAGAGCCTCACCATCAGATGCAGTTTAGTGTCATATCCAGGACACTATACCTTTTCCAGTTCAAAATGGGAGTAGTTCATTTCAAAATGGAAATAGTTCAGTTCAAAATAAGAAAGTTAAAATAAAAAAAATTAAATTTATAAATATCTTTGGTGCTACAACAAGATATTGATTTGTTAAATTTTTTTAGCCTAATGGTTAGGTCAACTGAAAACAATTCATTTAACAATTCATTCAATTTATTCAAGCACTAGTGGATGAAAATCCTAGGATCATATTAAAGGTGATCAGTGAAAGGATTGAAGCCCAATTTGGGTTTAAATTGTCCAAATCTACAGTAGCGAAGCATCTAGATATGATGACTTATACGCTTAAAGCTGTAAAATTTGTTTTAGTTGACCCATAGCTAGGGCACCAACAGATATTATCACACTGGGCCTGGGAATAATGGCAATGAAGGGTTGGTTGGTCGGGTTTTATGCCATACAAAGCATTATGGGTTATTTAATGCCAAATCCTGTTTCTACATATATATTAAGTGCGTGACTTATAAACGCATAGTTTGTAGATAAAATTTTTAAATGAGCCTGATTGGTTTTTATGGCATATCAACCAGCGTTGGTTATTTAATACCAAATCCTGTTTTTACATGTGTATTAAATATATGATTTGTAAACATATTTTGTAGATATACACAGTTAAAGGATCAAACAGTTTTACTTCTAGTAATTCAATTTAGCAACAAACTTAAATGCTTCTAAGCATCGCTATCTATCAACGGAGTGGATATGGTAGTAATGGCAATGAAGTTCCCCAGAGCTCCTAGACTTGAGCCTCGCCATTAGGTTCCGTTTAGTGTCAGATAAAGCATATGCTATTTCACTTATCCAACGGGATTTTGAACTTAATCAACTCGTCTCACTTCCAACTGCTGTTTTTTTTTTTTTAAATAACCTATCTATTTGCACTTCGCAACCACTCATTAACAATGTTACAATTACCCCCCCCCCGTCCAAGAAACCTGGCGTTAATTTTTCAGGAGCATTATCTTAACCGGGGATTAAATATCATTATGTATAATTTTTATTATTAAGTCTAAATATAAATTAGACTCGAAATTGCTTTTCGAGACTCCGTTTTGACTGTTAAACTGACTGAACATAGATACAACCAAGAGGATTTCTTAAGTAACATTTATCAAATGTTTTGTACTCTCTTGTCATCTAAGAAATGTTTATTACTGCCCGACTGAGAGGGTCAATTCCTGAGAAGTTCTCGCGTTAATTGACCTTGTATCACATCTCACCACAGCGGGAGATGCGCAAATCCTTACTTAGAAAGATAGATATCATAAATCAGTAAATAAAGGGCACCTCACCTGGTGCAATTGTTAGGGAACTAGGCTAGCAAACTGTTACGAGAGAGTTCAAATCACACTGGTTGACCTATACTTCTGAGTGCGAAATCTAAGATGAGGTTAGTTAATTGGTTTGGGTTCTTTGTTTAATGACATATCAACCTTCGTGGGTTATTCAATGCCAAAGACATCCTTTTAGTCTGAAGCTAATAGTACGAGTGGTGTTCGAACTCGCTTACTTTGAGGCCGCCAGCAAACTATTACGAATGACTTCGATCTCACTGGGTGACCCATACTTTTGGTCTTATGCTAAACTAAGTTAACCATAGTATATGACTACCTCGCCACAAAAGAATAGGAGAATGTGAGTGAGTGAGTGAGAGAGAGAGAGAGAGAGTATGTGCGTGTATGTGAGGAAGAGAGAGAATAAGATATAGAGAGGGGGGAGAGAGGGAGTGTGTGTGTGTGAGAGAGAGAGAATGTATGTGTGTGAGATAGATAGAGAGAGTGAGAGTGTGTGGGTGTGAGAGTGAGAGAGAGAGTATGTGAAAGGGCGAAAGAGATAGATAGATAGATAGATAAAGAGAGAGAGAGAGAGAAAGAGAGAGAGATTATGTGTGTGTATTTGAGGAAGCGAGAGAATAAGAGATAGAGAGAGGGGAGAGAGGGGGTGCGTGAGAGAGAGAGAGAATTATGTTTGTGTGATAGATAGATAGATAGAGAGAGAGAGAGAGAGAGAGAGAGAGAGAGAGTATGTGAAATAAAGGGCGAAAGAGATAGATAGATAGATAGATAGATATATAGAGAGAGAGAAAGAGAGAGAGAGAGAATGTGTGTATATGAGGGAGAGAGAGAATAAGAGATAGAGAGAGGGGAAGATAGATAGAGAGTGAGTGAGTGAGAGAGAGAGAGAGAGAGAGAGAGAGAGAGAGAGAGAGAGAGAGAAGCGGGGTTATGCGTGCGTAATCTAAGTAATATATGTACAGTCAAATTCTTATCAGTCTTAATCCGCTACTTGTTTAGACAAGATAACGTTTTGATCTCGCATTCAATTGCTTACTTACACACATTCGGCATAAATAAACATGTATATAAGAACTGCTCTACACACCTGTTCCCATTTCTACGCTTTACTGGCTTTGTTAATATTTTCTACTCGATCTATAAAGCCTGACAAAATATGTGTTACTGTTGCTAAAATAAAGATTTCTGTCGCATTGTGAAGGAATATGTTCCCCTCACTCCAAAAGTGACTAGAACTTGGCGAGTAATGTTTTCTATGTTGCGACTGAACTGGCACACTCATCGCTATGCTGATCTTTAAAAGGTAATTAATTTTGCGCTGTGAATATTGAATATAATATGTCTAAACACTCTAACTGCTAAGTATCTTGTTTTCATTTATCAACTGATTTGTATAATCTGTTTTTTTGAAACAGTTGGTCATTCAATGTGAGTCCAACGATATCCAGGTAAATTTTCATTGATCTTACTTATTTAGTTAGTTAACGGTTTGATACATTTTGAAGTTGTTTTCAAATCAGTTTTATTTTGTATAAGTAACGAGCCTCCCTAACCCAGTTCTAAGTCTCGTTTAACATGATATACTCTGAAGTAGATTTTAGATTTTATTAAATTTACTTTTATTCATGAAAAGATTTTGTCTATTTTTTGTTATTCTTAATATTTTTTAAGCATTGTTATTTACAATCTATATATTACTAGAATTCTCATCGTCTCGTCGGCGAGGCTAAGAATACACTGACTGTGTCCCCTGCGGAGGGATAAAATCTCCCCACCCAAAGGGGTGGCCTGGGAATGATACTTGGGGAGTATCGAGTACCCTTTCAGTGCTATTACTCCTTGATTCATTTTAGCCCTTAGTGATACTACCTGCTAGGGTCATATGTATGGGTTAAATAGATCTACTGAAAGATTATCATTATGTGCAAAAAAAAAACCCTCTTAAGAAACACCAACAAACGAAAATGTAAATATGAACACGTTTCTAGGCATAAAAAACCCCATAGACGGGGTGACATGCCGTTAAAGTCAATCTCCTCTAAAAAATTTCTCATTATATATGTATATTCATATATATATATATATATATATATATTAACCAAAAATAACACACACACACACACACACACACACACACATATATATATATATATATATATATATATATCGGCATAAAGATTAGAGTGGCTGCTAATGATCAGGGAGACTAAGGTTCAATCCCAGGTCGTGTCATACCAAAGTCTCAAAAATGGTACTTGATGCCTCCTTGCTTAACACTCGGCATTATAAGGTACGAATCAAGTGTAAGTGTAGCAATCCAGAGAAAAGAGTTGCGCCAACTACACCTCGGTGTAGTAGCTATTGAAAAGGGAGCCTTCGGGTCACCCTCGACTCCGGTCGGCCAAATTATATATATATATATATATATATATATATATATATATATAAGAGTATCTGCTTTGATTGTATAATGTTCCACAAGAAATACTGAACTCCTCCTCCCTTCTATCTTTCTCTGTCTCTTTTTTTTTCTCTCTCTCTCTTTATATATATATATATATATATATATATATATATATATATATATATATATATCAGAAGCCGATTGACAGTGATCTGGACCTTATATCAAAACCAAGATTAGCTAATTGCGTGATTGTTCAGTTTGTCACGTTGAATTCCCGTTGTAACAGTGATCCATAATGATATTGATACTTCTATTTAGAAAGGAGGGAAATTTTCTAATTAGTATTTTGTATTTATCTCCATTATGTGTATATTTGGATAATTAAAAAATGACATTCAGCACGATGAGTAATCCACAAAATTATTATTAGCAATTGGACGTGAAACAGCTTTATTGTCTAAGTTAGACCATTCAAAGTGTTTTACTCAAATATAAAATTCTGCTATCAGGTGGGTTACTGTAAAGCACACATACACAAATACACAAACACATATTTTTCACATATAGATTTAACAACGATAGTTGATATGGCATTGAACAGAGATTCAACTACTCCGCTCTTGACACACACATCTACATACGCAGGAGGTTATTGTCGTTGGAAAGAGAATCAGCGATCCTTATTCAAATTCTGGATGAGGCTACTTGCGTTTTTCTTCGCGTTGATGCTTTCGAGAAAACATGAATCCGTTAGGTCTCCCATCAGTTATGAGTAAATTTAAAGCAAATCGGGTCTCTTGCGCCTTGCTAAGGCAACCAGTCTAGGAGAAAAAAATGAATTAAAACCAGCTGCATTCCGCTTAAAATTGACCTTGTGTCGCACCCTGCTCGTGGTGGAGGAGGTTGTTGGCTAAACACACTCATAGACAAATAAATATACTAAAATTCTGATTAGGGTGATATATATATATATATATATATATATATATATATATCAGGCTGTCATCAGCCTGACGTAAAGTTAGGCGGGTTTCGATCCCGGCTTTGAGCTTCTCACGTGTCTAGCCACATTGAAGAGTTGTCATACAATGAAACAGTCTGTCTGTGGATGATAATATATATATGTTCATCTGCAGTATATATATTTTCAAATTGAAGTCTCTGCAGTCCAAGAAGCACCCACTCACATCGTAGAAAAGGAAGTAGGCGCCTTTTTTAAGGGCGAATGCAGACGGGACTGGACATTTTTTCTTACTGCTGGCTCGGGTGGGGTCACCTCTTGTGCAGTGTTTTTCCGATTGGTTTCTTTGTTCAGTGGCATATCAACCTTCGCGGGTTATTTAAAGTCAAGTCAAGAAGAACAGTAGAAGTACTATTTAACTTATACCTGGGAGAATAAGAAAGTTCATACCTTTCCCAAGGGTATTAGTCCAAAAGTTAGCATAATAGCATAACTGGGGGTTGAACTCGTTTTCTTCGGGGCCACATTCCAGTACTTTAGCTATTACGCCACAGGTACTCTCCGAAAGAGGGTGGGTTCCTCGTGTTAAATTGCCTAAATAACCCACGAGACCTGGTATGCCATTAAACAAAGTAACCAAATCAAGCCAAAGTTTTCGCTCATTTTTTAGATTTAATTCATTTCTGTTCGTGAAGGACTTGAGAGAATAAACAGAGGTTCCATTAAAAAAGATTTGTACAGAAAATAACCGCATGTATTCACTATACCGGTTTTGGACAGAAAATTTCGTTTTTTTATTTAATTTTTGTACAATTGATAATACTATAAAACTGTTGAAAAGAACACTCAATAAACCAATGCTGAGGCGCCCCAAAAAGGGAATGCCAAATGGTCAAGCATTTTTTCTGATAGCCACGCATGAGTCTCGATTCGTGCGTAGCCCCCAACAATAAAATGACTTCATGTCAAATCTGACTCTGTGAGGAGCCGGATAAATATCAATAATATGGGTTCGCCTTCCTCCCACAGGTTTTCTGGGGGCCAGCTGGCGTTTGTGCTCGCTAGGTGTTATTAAGCTGATCGCCTGGTTCCAAAGGGTGTACACACCAGGCAATACCAACTTGGTTGAAATGAGTTAATCACTTGACACTTGAAGCGCCATAATATGGGGAATACCGACGAGATTAAGCATTTTTTTTCTGACGGCCATGCATGAGTTTCGATTCGTGCGTAGCCCTCCTCTATAAAATGACCTCATGTTGAATTTGACGCGCTGGGAAGTTGGACAAGTGCATCAGTAAATGAATGCAAGAATTATAAGTTAAATTCCCTTTTTTTATTAAATTCTTTTTATAACAAGGACGAAAAAAATATTGTATGTTCAATGTCACATTAAAAAAATTTGTTTGGGTTGGTTTGGTTTTATGACATATCAACCATTGTAGGTTATTTAATGCCAAATCTTCTTTATACATATATATCAAATATATGATTTGTAAAAACATTTCGTTGATAACATTTTTAACGAGCCTAAGTTCATGCTTTTGAACACAGTTAAATGGTTCCAAGTATTACTATGTATCATTAGTAATTCAATTAAACATCAGTCATTTGTTTACACAATGTTAAATCATCAATATTTCTATTTCAAATAATTCAGTTTAGCACAAGTCATTTGTTTGCTCAGTTTAAATCCCAATTTGAACCATCGATAAGACCCTTTCAGGTTCTACCACTCTGAGCCAGAGTGGATCTGGGAGCAATAGCAATGAAGGAGTACTCAACATTCCCCTAAGCTCCAGCATTACTGGAGCCTCACTATCACCATTGTTTAGTGTCATATCTAGGACACTCGTTGGGGAAGTCTTACCCATCTGTAGAAATTCTGTCGGTGTATTCTACAGCCCTAACGACTGAGATGTTATTAACAAGAGTTTTTCTAAAAATTATCTTTGCTTTCTAGATGCGTATATACATGTTTAACACAATGTGACTAAAAATTCATCAGAAAATTAAGAAATTAAATCTGTGCCAAATCGAGGTTTGTAGGAGTCTTCGTTGAGTAGTGGCTAACATGGTAGTAAGCGAATTTGAACTCAAGTCATGCTTTTGCATTCACTATCGGATGAATGCCCTTGGGAAAGGTATAACCCCCTTTATTCCTCCTACTATGGGTTAAATAGTATCACTACTGTTCTTCTCTTCTGAAGACAGACACATCCATCACAAAAAGTACTTACGTTTATTTGAAGTTGTTACATTCTCCCCTGGACCAGGCACCTCTGGTGGTGTAATGGTTAGCAAGCTCGACTAGCAAACCTACACGAGTGAGTTCGAGTCTCATTGGGTGTCCCTTTCATATGGCCTTGTGCTACATTTAAGCAAGAAAAAAGCTTAGTAAATTACTACATTCTCCCCTGGACCTGTTCCAAAAGAAAGGCATGGTGTGGCTTTATCCAATTTATGAAAATTAAGGGGATACAATTTCATCACTGAACTATGGCCACCTCTCCAATGAAGGGTTCCTATAAATCTCAGTAATTCGGCTTTATTTCTTGAAAAGTCGTATTCAACTGCCAAGAACTCTTTCTAGGAGAATCTATGTTATATGGCTCTCACTTAGACGATCCGCCAGCTCTCATCTCCTCACTTCGCTTCATTCTTCGGTTTTCTTGTCGGTCGCTTCGTGTTGCCATTTTTGTTCTTGTTTGTTTTATTCTGTTGTTATCTCCCGTTGTTCTAAGTTCCTCACTGCTTGGATGAGGAATAAGAACGAGACCACATTTTCATGGGTACTTATTTCTTTGATTTTATAGCGACTTTTTAAAATTCCCCTCACCCATCTGACTAAATGGGGAGTTGTTGATAAGAACAGAGATGGAGCAATTTAATTGCTTATGTTGAGCGTTTCTCTCTTACTGACTAACTTATTTCTAACTCTAGAAGCGTTTTGGTCACCCGATTGAAACCATCCAATAAGAATCGTGGCCTCAGATTGATCTCATGTTCAATAGCTGTCAATCATACTGATTAACTCACTGTGTATTTCCACGTGTTTAACAGCCCAGGACTTAATTTGAATGTCAAATTACAAGAAAATAATAGATCTCACCAATTTATAATGTAACAGTATCTCTCAAATTTCACGTAACTGCGTTCAATTCAATTTCGACTCTTCCTGGGCTTTGCGAAGGCAGTTGCGACTTTTGACCTGTCACCAGTAGATTATGCTAGCACAATCTTTTGATGCATCCACTATTCAGATTGCCGAAGGTGGTGGGTGTCATTACGTTATACTATCTATACAATGGACAATTTGACATTTTCTGTTTGTTTATTTGATTATTTGTTTCTTTTTCTGTCCGTAACCTCTGCCAAGAGGAGTGGAGTATTTATAAACTCTGCCTAAGATCAAAGTATCGTTCACTAGTACTTCTACAAAAGGATCTGTACAAGTGGATATTTAATCAGATTACAAGATAAGCAAACAAATGAAAAAAATTCCCCAAAATTGATTGATTTTTTATACTAACTAGTAAGTCTTATACTTTTCAAAATAACAACTTCTTTCATTCGCTTATTTTTATCTTATAGTTTAGTGGGAGGGGTTCCACAGTATAGATTTTACACTCTGATCCGAATATCAATTCACTTTCTCACGAAGGCAAGTTCGACACAAAATTGGATTAATGTGGGATAACTCTTACATGTGGCGAAAACAAAAATCCAGTTTCTAAAATAGATTTTTAAAAAGTTGATATGCTATAAAAGAAACGAAGAAGAATGAATTGGTGACATAACATATCCATTCGCCGAATGAAGACTGAAATAGAGAGGGAGAGAGAGAGAGAGAGAGAGAGAGAGAGAGAGAGAGAGAGATGAGGCATCGAAGGATAGGGACACGGTGACCCGAGTTCAAATCCTGGACTTTCACTTTGCTTGGGAAAGACAGGAATCCACCTATCCCCCGCCAAGCTATTGGTAAATATTAGAGTACGTAAACAGAGCTCTTTAACCTTGCTACAGCAACCAGTCTAGGAGAAAGAAAATTCAGGGTAAATACGTAAAACACACAAAAGAGAAGTATTTGTTCTGGTTGCTTATCTTCTTTATTTATGAATTTGTCCATTTATTTAGTCTCTACAGGCAGTGCTGATTGGAAAGCAGAAATTCGAGAACAGATGCAGCGCGAACTGGAGGAGAAAGTAAGGGCTGTTCTGAAGACCCCACCAATCGAACGGCTTCAGAAGTTACGAGAACAGAACAAAACCCCAAAAGAGACAACCCCGGATATTCTCCAATTCAACGACCAACTGTTGCAAAACTGGAACAAGTCAGAGAAAGAATATTATCGCCGAACACATCGTACGCAGTTGGCTATCAAAAAACAACGATTGGTTACCTCATTCGTTCATTCAGCTCCCCCTCTCTATGAACCGTTTGTCCGGAACGATCTTTCCGAATTAGGATGTCAAGGATTGTACAGTGCGAATCATTGCGTTTTCATTCGGCCAGATCCGCAACGCGTTTACGAAGAAAGGGATTTTATACACTTAGAAAAGCAGACTTTCTGTAAAGTGCAACGTGAGCTCGGATTTTATTGGCCTGATAGCCTCGGACCGCTTTTGCCTTCTATCAAGTTTCAGAACGAGGCTACGTCATTTGCAGAACCTCTGGCCCAATACATAAGTGGTAAGTACAGTTTTCGATTGGATTTTGTTAATATTTTTGGGTCACTTACGATCGGTGCCTCTTTTAAGTTGTAATATCCAATAAGTTTTTAATTTTGCTTTTAATACTTTTCATTTTCATTTTATTTTCTGTTGTTTACGGTTTCTTCAGAAACTATTACTGATGCAGACTACGCCGGTGATCTAGCTCTTCTTGCAAATACACCAGCTCAAGCCGAATCTCAGCTGCATAGTTTAAAGCAGGCATTGATCTATACATGAACTCAGAACAGAGTTCATGTAGTTTAATTCAGATGGTGCCATCCCGTCAGTAAGCTTATGAAATTAGCCAGTTTATATACATCTGTAGCAAAATCTCATCGACTGAATGTGATGTCAAGATACGCATAGTCAAAGCGTGGAATGCTATTGACAGGTTACTGATTGTATGGAAATTCGATCGCTCCGATAAAAAAAACTGATTCTTCTAATCTTTAACCATGTTATTACTGTTGGATTCTAACGAAAGGTTTGAGAAAAAATAGGTAGGAACTGTGCAAAGATTCTGCATACTGTTTTGAATAAATCCTAGAATTCGAAGCTCTACGGCCACTTACCTCTCATTACACAAACTATTAAAAAAATTGAACAAGACACACTGAGCACTCCTGGAAAAGTAAGAACGTAGGTAAGAAAGTATCTGTGGTGTAATGTTATCGTCGTAGGAAATGGACACGACTACTCAAGTTTACATCCTGGACGGGGCTGATTGCATTTCACATTGCACTAATACCCTTGGGAAATGTATGAATCCAATTATTCTCCCTCTAGCTATGAGTTCTTTATCCTTGGTTTGGCAACCAGTCTAAGAAAAGGAAAACTCTGAATTCAAACCTGTTAATCTCTGCATAAAAATTGACCTTGTGTCACATCCTGCTTGTGTGGAGGGGTTTGGTAAATACAAACTCATAAAATAACTCCTATACATGGATACTCCAGTGTTACTTGACAATGTAAAACTAACATTCATCAGCTCTGTGTGGACACTAGATGTCTTCCAGAGAACTTACTAAGCGAGATGGCTAATAGGAACGGATGACGAGAGAGAGAGAGAGAGAGAGAGAGAGAGAGAGAGAGAGTATTAATTTGGTGTCTGATAAAGCCTTTTACTCATTTCTTACACGACAACCTAGATTGTACAAACATCAACTATGCTTTACCAGAAAACTCAACGATATGATATATCGGTGACGCTACAAGTTCTTCTGCTCCTAGTTATGCAGAGGTGCAATAATGCATATGCATGAACGTGCGAGCATTTCTGTATGAGTATGTATGCATTTAGGCGTAGCATGTATTGATGCATATTGCATGTGAGGGTAAGCTTATCTGTACAAATGTATGTAGACATAGGTAGCGTATATATATATGAATGTGTGTGTATTGTAGTATCAAAAGGATAACTAAACAAATTAGGGAGATCAAGCAGATTTTAATACGGGATAGAATAGAAAGAGAAATATTTTTCGATATGGAAAAAGAGACCGTTAGTATTTGTTATGAACAGAGGTCTTCGATGCTAGTACGGTCAGTGGTTAGAAGATACTAATTTTGGGAAGTCCATGTTAGAGTTGTGTGGGTTCTATAGGCCTCATATATTTAGGAAAGCAATCAGGATATTGTCAGATAGTCAGTTTTGGAGCCCAAGGCAGAAGACTAGATATGACAGGCTGGGTGGGGGTACCTCTTTCGTCCACTGCTGTCGAATAGAACTTAGACGTGAGAGTTGGAACTTAGACTGTTGGTCTGGATAGGATAAGAAATATTAAACAATTAGTGCCAGAATCTATTTTATGTAGTATCATACCCATATCCCCGACCAGGAATAACAAGGGGGTGTTCTCGCGGTGTAATAGCTAAATTGACGAACTGCGGAATCGTAGTAAGCAAGTTCGAACACCAGTCGCGGTATTACATTCACTTTTCAGGCAAATGCCCTTGGGAAAGGTAGGAACCCCCTTATCCTCCCAGCTATGGGTTAAATAGTACCACTACTGTTCTTCCTGAAGGATGGCTTTGGCATTAAATAACCTCTAAAGTTTGATATGTCAATAAAGAAACCAACCAACCAACCAAACCAGGAACAACTTAAGAAGTAAATAAAGAACCAGCTTGTATATTCTCAGAATTCGTCTTCCTTTTTTTTTATCCTCGTAGAACTGACTCCTATTGTTTATGTTTAAATCTGTGAAAGATTAATCTGCCTTAAAAGAGTCAACACAACGGGAAACTGAATCGTTCTGCAGGTGAAACTGTGCGGCTACGATTAAAGTTTTTCCATGTATCCATCTTCTCTTTGTTCTTTTCTTACTTGGCTGGTTATTTCTTGTGCGCCGTATGTTATCTGCCTTAATATTTATGTGTTCTGGCCACTTTTATTTGTTATAGCATTTATATCTTACTTTGTTCTGCTCTCTGATACATTTCCAGGAACCTGATAAAAATACACTAAAAGGCGCTCGTAGTGTAATGGTAACCGTCATAGGAAATGGACATGGTGATCCGAGTTCAAATCATGGACGAGGCTATTTGCATTTCACATTGGGCTAATACCCTTCGGAAAAGTATGCATCAAATCTTCTCTTTCCAAGTATGGGTAAATAGTAGAACTCCTTAAACATGTGATGAAAACCGGTCTAGGCGAAGGAAATCTCTGAATTCAAACCTGTTAAACTCCGATTAAAATTGACCTTGTGTCACACCCTGTTTAAGCAGAGAGGTTGCTAAATGCCTACATAACAAAAAGCTTTTAACGGAAATTACAAATCAGATTCTTTGGCCCAGTCGGCTGGGGCTGTTGAATACACCGACTGCATTTCTGCAGAGGGATAAAACTCCCTCAACGAGTGTTTTAGATATGAAACTAAAGAATATGATGGTGAGGCTGGAACTTAGGAGAATGCAGAGTACCTCTTTATTGCCATCGCTCCCAGATTCACTCTGGCCCGGAGTGGTAGCACTTGATAGGGTCCTATCTATGGGTCAAATAGAACTAAACTGTGTTCTTGTGCTAAACTGAATTGATTGAAGTAGAACTATTTTTGACATCTAAACGTACTTATGCTAAACTGAATTCTTTGAAATAGAACTGTTTTACATTTAACTGTGTATAAACAAAAGCTGTACTTGTGCTAAACTGAAATAATACTGTTTATATGTATAAAAATGGATTTGGCATTAAATAACCTACAACGGTTAATGTGGTATAAAACCAAACCAAACTAACCAGATTCTTACACACTTGTTCTTCTATAATTTCTATAATCGATTGATTGATTCATTTTGACGGTATGTCAATCCGTCTAAGGTTATTTTATGCCTCGATGTTTGGAATTGTGTTCATTATTTGTTCCTGTTTATATGATTCTGTAGTTGTTTCTTGAGTGATTTCTTTTACACCCGCTCCTATCGAATACAAATAATTTTCTAAACAGATCTATTTGACCAATTGACGAGATCCTAACAAGTGGACCTGGGAGTAATGGCAGTGATGGTTAATACTCCACATTCCCCAAATCTCCAGAACAGGAGCCTCATCATCAGATGCAGTTTAGTGTCATACCCTACACACCTTTTTTGAAGTGGACGTGGACTTACCTCTTTGCACGGGATACAGTCGAAGTATTCAAAGCGTCGACGATAGGGCAGAAAATATGTCGAGTGTTCTTTTCATTTCTTACTCGTGAATGTCGACATATAGCTGACCTTGAGAAAAATATGGATCCAACCTTATCAGTCCCTGCATTCAGGAAGTCAAAAATATTTTCCACTTCATATCAGGCCATTGGCATGTAATGATCTCTAGGGATCGCAAATAAACACGCAATCTGTATTGGAATCCGATATCTACGCAAAAATATTCTGCACAAATTTTTCTAGTAACAAAGGAAAAAAGAAAGGCTTACTGTTTTCTTTTAGAAAACTATTAATTACATATAATATAATCACGCGCTGGTTGCGTGACATTGTGAACGAATACATAATTTATGTAAGTTATGATAATCAGAATAGAACTGATTTTATAACTTTGCATCCTGGATATGACACTAAACTCTATCTGGTGGTGAGGCAACAAATCAGAATCTCTGAGTGGGTAGTAATCCCTTCGTTACTATTACTCCAAGGCCCACTCTGACTTGAAGTGGTAGTACCTGTTTGGGTCGTATCAATGGGTCAAGAAAATCTGTTTAAAATCATTAGTATTTGATTGGAATATTTGATGCTATATAACAACAAATTAAATCTTTTTGAAATTATTTTATGGGATAGGAATCTGAGAAATTATAACTATGTGCAACCAAATAATTATTCTGAAATGGAATTGTTATTGTTAGATAGGATTACTTGAAAACATTTTACTGTATGCAAATTATTCGTATTAAGTTACTTGAATCTATTATTGTCTTACAAGGCGGCCAGGGGGTGTCCTCGTGGTGTAATGGTTAAAGCGACGGACTGCGGAATCGTAGTTCGCGAGTTCG
The DNA here is from genome assembly GCA_963585895.1 of Sepioteuthis lessoniana. Taxonomy (NCBI): domain Eukaryota; kingdom Metazoa; phylum Mollusca; class Cephalopoda; order Myopsida; family Loliginidae; genus Sepioteuthis; species Sepioteuthis lessoniana. The sequence goes on from OY757913.1 coordinate 49,519,790, forward strand.
TACTCCAGTCGCGCTATTACGTTCACTTTCGGGCAAATACCCTTGGGAAAGGTATGAACCCCCTTATCCTGGGTTAAATAGTACCACTACTGTTCTTCTAGGAGAATAGATTCGGCATTAAATAACCTACAAAGGTTGATATGTCATTAAACAAAGAAACCAAACCTAGGCGAGCACCTCTGGTGGTGTAACGGTTAGCAAGCTAGATTAGCAAACCTACGCGAGTGAGTTCGAGTCTCATTGGGCGCCCCATTCATTTGGCCTTGTGCCACATCGAAGCAAAGAGCTTTGTAAATTACTAAGGCTTACTAGGTGCCTCATGTGATGTAATGGTTACCAAGTTAGAGTGGCAAACCTTCACGAGTGAATTCGAGTCTCAATGAGTGCCCCATTTATACGGCCTTGTGCCACATCCAAGCCAAAAAAACTTTGTAAATGACTACTACTAAGTAGTTACTGTTTTCAGTTGGGGAGTCTCTGTGGTGTTGTGGCTGACGTGCTGGATTGCAAAATCGCTGTAAGCGAGTTCGAACTCCGGTCGTACTTTTGTTTATTTTCGGATTAATGTCCTGGGGTAAAGCATGGAATCCCTTATGCCCCCAGTTATCGGTTAAATCGTACTATTACTATTCTTCTCTAGGGATGGCTTTGGCATTGAATAACCAAGGAAGGTTGATATGCCATTAAACAAAGAAACCGAAACCGATATTACTAGTTAATTGAATATAATTGTTTGCGTATTATTGGCATTAGATAGGAATACTTGAAAACGTACAACTGTGTGTAAACGATTGATATCATAAAATAAGAATAGTAAAGTAAAGTTAGCGACCGTAGTCGAGGGTGACCCGAAGGCTCCCTTTTCGATAGCTACTACACCAAAGTGTAGGGGAGGGCGCTACTCCATTCCCAGGATTGCTCCACTTTACCCTTGATCCATACCTTATAATGCTGAGTGTCAAGCAAGGTGGTATCAAGTTCCATTTTTAAAGTCTTTGGTATGACTCGACCTGGGATTGAACCCAGGTCTCCCGGGCCATTGGCGAACACTCTAATTTCTTTAAAACATTCTTGTATATGAATTATTAACATTATATAGAAATACTGAATACCATATATAATTGAATAAAAATTTGTATTTGATAGTAATACATATATAAAGTAAAGTTGGCGACCATAGTTGAGGGCGACCCGAACGCTCCCTTTTCAATAGCTACTACACCGAGGTGTAGGGGAGGGGGCAACTCCTTTCCCAAGATTGCTCCACTTTACCCTCGATACGTACCTTATATTGCTGAGTGTTTAAGCAAGGAGGTATCAAGTACCATTTTAAAAGTCTTTGGTATGACGTGACCTGGAATTGAACCCAGGTCTCCCGGACCATTGGCAAACACTCTACCCACAAGGCCAATGAACCGGTTATATCATATTTGTAAAATATTGTGTAAGATAGGAATACTTGATATCATGTATAATTGTGTAAAAATTAGTATCAGAAAGGAATACTTGATATATACCTTTGTGTTAATAAATTAATATCGACAAATGAAAAAGGTCCAGTTGAAAAAATACAATCAAATATAAAAAATACGATTACTATCAAACTTTTAGAAATGAATCGAATTTCAGCATTAAATAACCCAAAATGAGTTTATATGCCGTTTAACAAACCAAACCAGATCAAACAAATGATTATCATCATTGATTTCTTGAAACAATATCATCATCATCATGTCGTGCCGCCAGCACGGATATCCCTGACCCTCTCGCGCCACTTCTCCCTATCGTTCATCGCCTTTGGCAGGTCTTCTAGGCTACATCCCGTATCCTCATACAGCTGCTGTATTTATGTTCTAGCTGGTCGTCCTGCTTTAGCTCGGCCATATGTGGGGTCCATAGGAGTACATCACTTATGAGGTCGTCCCTGCTCCCCCAGCAGTGTCCTGCGTGCCTGGCTCGTCTAACTCGGATAGTTTTCGTGATGGAAGGCAGGTGGCCGTATAGGTGGTGCTTTGTGGGGTGTTGCCGCCAGGACTTGTTTAATATTGCTCGTAACATTCTTGTGTAGTTGCCGTCTAGCTTCTTCAGCCGTTTTGTTAGCGTCCAAGTGGTGCATCCATACAGCAGTATCGACACGTCCGCTGCTTGGAAGAAACTGCGTTTCATCTTATCGGTCAGTTCTGATTTCCATATGTCCCATAGTTTATCGATAGCTGTCCATGCCTTCGTTCATCAACTGAAACAATATAATAGCTTTTAAAAATGACTCCAACATTAAATAACCCAGCCAGCGTTGATAGGCCGTAAACCCACGCACCCACCCAACCAGCCAGCGGTATTAAAACATGAATTAACGTTGTGACTTTTATATGAACGTTTTTATTATTCATACCATAAGGAAACTGTTTAAACTCTGTTACATCGTTGGTAGTTTCAAAAAGTTGTCATTGAACAGGTGGTTGAAGACGACAAAGGTGGTCACTTGATCCCTGGTGTGAAAAGAACAGACAAAAATGTTGTTAAAGTTTGGTTCCTACATTTATCAATATCTTTATAATTCAGGCCGGCCGTCTCGAGAAGTTTCCAAACCGTCTTTCAAAGAATCCCTTTATTTTCTAAGGAACATATCGAAGCCCTTGAAAAGGGGGCTTCTAAAGCATTGTATTCAAAAATTATATGTCCGCTCTGCGGCACACTAGAAATCCAGCTCATAAAAACTCAGAACGCAAACTTTCTCATCTCATTACCTGCTTCATTGTAAATGACCTTTAACTCCAACTGTTGGCCAAATCTTTACATCACCACTCGGGAGGTGAAGGTGGAAGACATTGTATAACATGTCGGGCTATCTATAATGTTTGGTTAGGTCATAACTTCATAATAACGTAATCAGTTTAAGCTGTTTATGTTATTAGCACGAAATGAAAAACATTTATATAAGAAGTCACAACTATCCACAATCACACCACAGTTGTCTGGATTTCAAATGCTATGCAAAGATAGTTATTTTCTTATTAATATTCACCGACAATTGTCGAAAGAGGTAAATTTTCAAAAAAAAAAAAAAAAAAAGAAAAACACCCCCAACTTTGGATAGTTTTTTTATACAATTTTTATCAACATCTATGTCATCTTACTCACCAGCAAGAAAAACAGAAAAAAACAAAACAAAAAAAATCTGATTTGCTGCCCTTATCTGTCATATAAGTAAAGTTGGCGACCTTAGTCGTGGGTGACCCGAAGGCTCCTTTTTCAATAGCTCCTACACCGAGGTGTAGTGGAGGGTTCTAGTCCATTCCCTTGATTGCTCCACTTTACCCTAGATCCTTACCTTATATTGCAGAGTGTTTAAGCAAGGCGGCATCAAGTACCATTTTTTTTTGTCTTTGGTATGACTTGACCTGGGAATGAAACCCGGTCTCCCGGACCACTGGCAAAATTGATCGGAGTAGAGTGTTTGCTAATAGTCATTGTTATGATTAATCATAATCATATGACAAGATCTTTAGAGAATAGCCTTGTCAGATGGGGCAGTGGGGTAAGACCTTCCACCGCAACGAGTGTCCTGGATATGACACTAAGCTGTCTGATGGTGAGGCTCCAGGCTTAGAGATTTGGGAATTGTGGAATACCCCTTTATTACCATTGCACCCAGGTTCACTTTGACCCAGAGCGGTAGCATCTGATCGGGTCCTATCTATGGGTCAAAGAGAATTGTTTGACGTTTAAACTGTGTACAAACAAATGACTTATGTTAAATTGCATTCTTAAAAATAGAATTGATTATTTAACCGTGTATAAACAAATGACTGACTTAATTGAATTGTTCGGGGTACATTGCAATACTTAGGAACACTTAACTTTATGCAAACGAATGAGTGATGTTGAATAGAGTATTTGGCGTTAAATAGCAATACTTGTAATCACTTCACTGTGTGAAAACAAATTATTGATATTGAATATAATTATAAGGGTTCGATAGCAATAATTGTAATCATTTAATTGTGTAGAAACAATAGCAATACGCGTGTGCGAACAAATTAGTTCTAACTCATTTGAAAAAGAAATTACCGACAAAGTGATCTCTTATATATCATGTACGTTTATAATAATATGTGCAAACAAATAACTAACGTTGAATTGTTACTGTTATATAGCATTACTTAAAACTGTGTGCAAAAAAAAAAAAAAAAAAGAAAATTAACTTAGTTTTGTTTAAAGATGATATCGAGAAAATGTATTTACAAATCATACCTAATGTATATGTATAAACAGGATTTGGCATTAAATAACCAATAATGCTTGATCTACCATAAAACCAAACCAACCAACCAACCAACCATTTAGCAAATCGCAACATGCACAAAAAAGGCTTTCTTTTGACAGTTAGTTTATTGGATAACGTCTTTTTCTGTGATCTTTATCCGTTTTCAATTCCATCGAAGTTTATTTTGGACCATCGACGATAAAATGCCGACAGCAAAATATCAGATGAGCCAATTTGGTATCCGATTTCATCCAATCAGCGATGGACTAACTTAGAACCATTTGGTTAGATATTTGCGAAATAAATAACATTATCAGCGGTCTTTTCTGCTGACATCTACACGGATTGGTTAGTGAATTTTCGTTCGTGATGAAGAGCAAGAAACTTCGTGACGAGCTGGCATTGCTCACCCTGAATGACCGTTCCTAATGCAAATCAAGTTATTTATTAAATGGACGCTTTAAATTAGGAAAATGGTTCATTGTTAGGAAATTCAGTGCTGAATCACATGCCAAAAATCTCATGAGTGCCGCCAATCAGGCACCGAGCTTGGTTGCTGCTCTTTTGAAAAGTCAATTAATTATCTTCAGTCGAAAGACTGGAATAACAAAAGAGCAAACCTGAGAATCACTATAAATATCTAACTAAAGCCTAGAAGAACGTACCAAATATTTGATGCAAGTTGTTTGTTGGTAATTATTTTAAAAAATAAAGGATATAAAGAGCTTTTATTTGGTCTAGTTTAGTTGGTTGGTAGGGTTTTATGGCGTATCAACCCTTGTAGGTTATTTAATGCCAAATCCTGTTTATTCAAATATAGTAAATGATTTGAAGACTTATTTTGTCGATAACATTTTTAAATGAGCCTAAGCTCATTTCTTGCACACAGATGGTTTCAAATATTACTATCTTACTCGAATAATTCAATTTACTATCAATCATTTGTTTGCAAGCAGTTAAATAGTACCAACTATTACTATGTATCGAACAATGTAACGTAATGGCCAAGGGATTTCGGTTCATGCCTTTGAGTTTAGTTAGGCTGAGAACCTTTCGGCTCAGCACATGGGTTAGTTAGGTGCAAACCTTGATGTAGGTTTAGGAAATTTAGCAGTACTTACCTATATTACATACTGATTGTGGGATGATCTTTATCTAGAATAAAGGCAGTAGAATCGCTTTGCTTAAAGTTTTTGAAAGGAAATTTTGAAGGGGATCTTGATCATTTTCTATACGTTAGGGAATATCATTAAGAAATTAAAAAATACTACCCAGGAACAAAATTTGTGTTACATCGTGTTATTTCTCCAAACTGGACATTTTGTTGTAGTGCAGTAGTTAGTGAAAAAGTCTCACAAATCAAGTAATACTGAGTAGTTATTATGATCCTCAAAATGTGCCTCATACTTTCGGCTTTGTGCTAAACCTAAGCTGATTTTAAATGCACCCCTCCTGGTGTAATGACTGGTTATCAAGCTTGTCTCGTACACACACTGCTATTGAATATTGAACTCGATCCTCATGTTATGAAATAGCCGAGGGATTTCGGTTCATGCCTTTGAGTTTAGTTTGGCTGAGAACCTTTCGGCTCAGCATATGAGTTGGTTGGGTGTAAGATTGAAGCAGGTGTTAACGCGGGTGCGCGCGAGCGGATGGAGGTGTCACTCAGATGTCATAACAGTCCGAGACGATACTGGGTGACAAGGTGCGGGTGACGTTACGCACCGGAAGCACGCGGAAGTTTGTGTGAGAATTTGAAGAAAATAAGAGTCGGGTTTTAGACGCTAAACGAGAAGGATCGAATTTGGAGCTCGCAGGCGCGAGGTGAACTTGCGCCCTATGGGGGGCCGCTCGAGTTGCGGGCCAAATGAATAAGACAGCATAGAAGATTGTGTCTCTCCTCCTTACGTCGAAACCTTTGACTCAAAGTTAATAAAAAGGTTTCGTACCTGAACAAGAAGTCGTTACGTGTTTTTGAGATTCCTGTTCTTTATATAGTCTATAGTAATGAACATTACATGTCTATTTTGCACATGGCCATATTCGTGTATATGGCTACGCAACACTCACAATATACCTATATTGCAGCCCTGTACAAAATCTAAGTCCCCGTAGTGTAGTGGCTAACGTGCGGAACTGCGACATCGAAGTAATACGAGTTCGAACTCCAATCAAGCTATTACGTGCTCTTTAGGACTAATATCAACGGGAAAGGCATGAAACCTCTTATCCCCGCTCAGTTATGGTTTAAATAGTACCACTATTGTTCTTCTACAAGGATGACTTTAAATAAAAAAGAAAGAAACCAAATCTAAGCTATGCTGACTTACGGTCAACTTACCCTGAAATTATCGGTTCCTGCAAGATCAATGAGGTTAAGCCTTCATGAGCCTGTTTCGTACTTTAACCGGTGACCCCTTAGTCACAGTAGATAATGTCGGGCAAATACTCTTGGGAAAGATATGACCCCCTTAGTCTCCCAGCTATGGGTTGAATAATACCGCTACTGTTCTTCTAGAATGGCTTTGGCATTAAATAACCTACAACGGCTGATATACCATTAAACAAAGAAACCAACCAACCAAGTAGATTCTGTGAACAAATTGCTAAGTTTTTAAGTTGTAATACGAAGAGAAAGGATAGTGGTCTCGCGAGACGGATTTTTAATTATTTGATAGGGGACTACATTCTGCTATGGTTAGCCTAAGAGTGAATGAAAAAGGAGTCTGCTTCATGTCTTTTCATAAGAAATCACAGGGATGTAGCCATGAGCAAAGTAACTCTTCACAAAATGAATGCCAAAGATAATAAACTTTGTCTTTTTTTATTTTAATTCGTGAGCGACTAAAGGCCCTAATTTATATGAACCTTAGTGAATAAGCATCTGTGTATTTGGTCTGTAAACTGTGCGAAAATTATTTCTTAAGACAAGCTTGAAAATGTATTAAAAAATATTAAAATTGTTTATGAACACAATGAAAGTTATGCTACGGTTTCATTTAAGTCACTTGACATCTACTTATTGTCCGAAGGGGGACGCCTCGGGTAGCGTAATGGTTAGCAAGCTAGACTAACAAACCTACACGAGTGAGTTCGAGTCTCATTGGGTGCCCCATTCATATGGCCATGTGTCACATCTAAGCAAAAAAAAAAAAAAAAGCTTAGTAAATTACTACTTATTGTCCCAAAGTGCCCACGTGACGTAATTGTTCACAAGCTAGACTATTGGTAATGAGTTCGGTTCTGGTCTTATTCCAAACTGACATAAACTTTGCATTGTAACGATGTGTGAAGAAACAGATGTTGCAGATTTATAGCATCAAATTCATGTTATTTCCGAGGGACTATACTGCAGGTGATTAAAAAAAATGAAAATGAAGATCTTAAATCGTTACATCATCACCGTTTGTAATGGCATATCAACCTTCATGGGTTATTCAATACCATAAGCCAACCTTGTAGAAAAACAGCAGGGTTACTATTTAACCCGTAGCTGGGAGTGAGGGTAAAAGGATTCATCCCTTTCCCAAATTTATTGGTCTAAAAGGAAACCTAAAAGAGCGAGTGCAGTTCGAACCCGCTTCCTTCGTGGTCACTCTCCATCCAGTACGCCACGAGGACTTCCCATTAATAATTTGTGTAAAGAATGGTTATTTGAAGCTATTATTGTTTACTGAGAATTATTATTTTCTGTGACTTAAAATCATACAACTAGGTATGAATTATTAGTATTACATAAGAATACATGAAACTATTCAACTGTGTGTAAATTGTTTGTATTAGATGGAAGTATTTGAATTCGTATAACAGGGAAAAATTGATTGTAGACAAATAAAAAAGTGCAATTCAATAAAATTGAAATGGAACATTTAAGATGTAGTTATGGTTTGATTTGGTTTGTTTTGGTTTTATGGCATATCAACCATTGTAGGTTATTTAATGCCAAATCGTTTTTATACATATATATTAAATACATATGATTTGGTTGGTTGGGTTTTATGGCATATCAACCATTGTAGGTTATTTAATGCCAAATCGTTTTTATACATATATATTAAATACATATGATTTGGTTGGTTGGGTTTTATGGCATATCAACCATTGTAGGTTATTTAATGCCAAATCGTTTTTATACATATATATTAAATACATATGATTTGGTTGGTTGGGTTTTATGGCATATCAACCATTGTAGGTTATTTAATGCCAAATCGTTTTTATACATATATATTAAATACATATGATTTGGTTGGTTGGGTTTTATGGCATATCAACCATTGTAGGTTATTTAATGCCAAATCGTTTTTATACATATATATTAAATACATATGATTTGGTTGGTTGGGTTTTATGGCATATCAACCATTGTAGGTTATTAAATACCAAATAGCTTTTATGCATATATATTAAATACATATGATTTGGTTGGTTGGGTTTTATGGCATATCAACCATTGTAGGTTATTTTATGCCAAATTGTTTTTATACATATATATTAAATACATATGATTTGGTTGGTTGGGTTTTATGGCATATCAACCATTGTAGGTTATTAAATGCCAAAATAGTTTTTATACATATATATTAAATACATATGATTTGGTTGGTTGGGTTTTATGGCATATCAACCATTGTAGCTTATTTAATGCCAAATCGTTTTTATACATATTAATTGAATATATGATTTCTAAACACATTTTGTTGCTAACATTCTTAGATCAGCCTGAGCTCATTTCTTTTGCACACAGTTAAATGATTTCACTTATTTCTGTCTAATATCAATAATTCTATTTACAATTAATCGTTTGTTTGCACAAAGTTAAACGTTTTCAAGTATTGCTATTTAACACTAACAATTCAATTAGATATCAGTCATCTGTTTACACATATTTAAATAACCAAACAGTTCTATTTCAAACAATTTAATTTAGTACTCAGTTTTAATGTCAAACAGTTCTATTTGACCCAGAGATAAGATCTATCAGGCCCTACCATACCGGGCAAGAGTGGACCTGGGAGTGATGGTAATGAAGGCGTACTCCGCATTCCCTAAAGCTCCAGCATGACTGAAGCGTCACCATCAGATTATTCAGAGTCATATCCAGTTCATTCGTTATGGAAGTCTTATCTCTCTTCAGAGTTGCAAATGGTGTATTTTGCAGCCAATTGCGCCAAATATAGTTATAAAATGAATGAAATTGTAACCCATTTTGTTATTACAAAACAAAACAAAACAAGATATGACCATGAGGAAGACAACAGCAGAATATCCATGAAACCGTAGCTTTCTTTATTCATTCCTTCTTACATAAGAACCTTTTATGTAAATCGGAGAAGGGAACCTGCCTCTTTAGAGCCGTCTGAGTCTCTCCAAACCATAAACTGTGACATAGTCGAAATAGCAATTAAAATTGCGCACACTAATTTTCAAAACTTAGGAAGCAAAATGATATCAACACGCAACTAGCAAAAGCATGGACAGCTTCACATAGCACTAATACCCTTGGGAAAGGTATGAATCCACTTATTCTCCCTCCAGCTATGGGTAAATAGTAGGACAGACTAGGTTCTTCAGCCTTGGTGAGGCAACTAGTCTAGGAGAAGGAAAACTCTGAATTCAAACCTGTTAAACTCCGCTTAAAAATTGACCTTGTGTCATATCCTGCCCGAGCGGAGGGGTTGGGTAAATCGTAAAAGCATGGACAGCTATCGATATGACTATCGGTCATATGGAAGTCAGACCTAACCGATAGAATAAAACGCAGTTTTTTCCAAGTAGCGGTCGTGTCGACTCTGCTAAATGGATGCGCCACGTGTTCAATAACTAAACGTATGGAGAAAAAGCTTGACGGCAATTACAAGAATGCTGCGAGTTGTATTGAACAAGTCCTGGAGGCAACATCCCACAAAACAGCAGTTATACGGCCACCTACCATCCATCACGAAATTTATCAAAGTTAGATGAACCAGACATGCAGGATACTGCTGTAGAAGTAAGGACGAACTCATAAGCGATATACTCCCGTGGACCCCTTCACATGGACGAGCAAAGGTAGGACGACCAGCTAAAGCCTATATACAACAGCTCAGTGCCGATACAGGATATAGCCCTGAAGACCACCTGGAAACGATGAATGATAGAAACGGGTGGTGAGAGAGGTTCAGGAAGATCCGTGTTGGCGGCACGACATGATGATGATGATGATGATGATATATGGTCAATTACAAAGTTGAACAAAAGGCTAGAAGTACTGAGTATGAATGCAATCCAACTCATTATTAATGGTTTTCTAGCCTGAGAAGCTAACCATTAATCATTTATAAAGCTGAACTTATATGAGGCATGAAGATAAAAAAAAAGTATAGCGCACTCAGTGAGATTGATTTTACTAACTGCTACTCAAGCTCGCTAACTATGACACTACGCACGGTAACGTGGTAATACATGTTGAAACATATTCATATTTGTCTTTCTGCGATTGTTGAATATGAGTTGTCCCCCCTTAATAATAGCCTATTTGTAGTTTGCCTATTATTTGTAGTTTGCAATTGCTATGATGGATAGCCAATCAGAGCTAACCTCATTGTTTATATAGCAATGAGGTTGCTATATAAACAATGAAGTTAGCTCTGATTGTCAAAGTAATTTGATGGTTGGCGCCTTTGGTGGTGTAAGAGTTAGCAAGCTAGACTAGCAAACCTTCACGAATGAGTTCGAGTCTCATTGAGTGCCTCATTCATACGGCCTTGTGGTTAGTAAATTACTAAATTTTTTGGATTGCTGAAAGCACCGGTTCCTGCTAGACCACTGAAGTTAAGCAGTGATGAAACTGTTTAATAACTGGATGGGTAACCACTTAAGCTAATAGTAGGTACTGTAAGCAGTCTGAGGTTTGAGTGCCATATCTAAACAAAGCTTTGTAAATAGCAATTCTCATTGTGTTAACTGCAATTGGGTTGTCTGATGTGGAAGAAGACTGGAAGAAGTGTTGACGGTGTGTGGTATATATATTAATTAAATTTTTACTTACTAATTAAAGTCTAAACGTTAAAAAATAACGACATTGAATGAATGTGGTCTTCTTAGATAAATTTCGATAAGGCCATGAAATAGTTCCCTATTTCGGCATTATATAGGAAAACGGTCCTAGTCTGTGAGTTAATACTAATTTTGGCAACCTACTATTTCTGAGCCAGTTACCTAGGGCTGTAGGATACGTAATCTGCATTATTGCAGAAGATTGGTTGGTTGGTTGGTTGGACGGGTTTTTATGGCATATCAACCTTTTGTAGGTTATTTAACGCCTAATCCATTTTTATATAAATAGTTCAATTTCAAACAATTCAGTTTAGCGTAAGTACAGTTTCAAAGACAAAACAGATCTATTTTAAGCAAATCAGTTTAGTATAAGTAGAGTTTCAATGTCAAAAAACGGTTCTATTTCAAACAATTCAGTTCAGCATAAGTACTCAGTTTCGATGTCAGAACAGTTCTATTTCAAGCAGTTCAGTTTAGCATAAGTACACTGTTTAATTGTCAAAATATTTCTATTTCAAGCTATTCAGTTTAGTCAAATAGTTCTATTTCAAACAATTCTGTTCATCATAAGTATTTAACCCATAGACAGGGCCCTATCAGGTACTACCAGTCAGGGCCAGAGTGGACCGGGGAGCGATGGCAATGAAGGGATGCTCTGCATTCTTTAAAGCTCCAGCATCACTGGAACCTCACCATCAGATTGTTTAGTGTCATACCAGGACACTCATGGGGGGGGGGGTCTTACTTCTCTACAGAGGTGCAGTCGGTGTATTCTACAGCCCCAGCCGACTGGGCAATACACAGAGTTAAATGTAAAAACAGTTTTATTTCAGATAATTCAGTTTAGCATAAGTACGCAGTTTACATTTCAAAACAGTTCTATTTTAAATAATTCAGTTTAGCATAAATACGCAGTTGTAATGCAAAACTGTAAATTCTCGAAACCACAGTTAAGTACTTTTTGACCCATAGTTATGACCCTATTAGGTGCTACCACTCCGGACCAGAGTAGACCTGGGAGCAATGGCAATGAAGAGGTACTTCGCATTCCCCAAATCTCCAGCAATACTGGAACTTCACCATCAGATTGTTAAGTGTCATATGTCAGAACATTCGTCGGAGGGAGTCTTATCCCTTTGCAGAGGAGCAGTCGTTATATTCTACAGCTCCAGCCGACTGAGCAAATTTGCAGAGGGGTAAGACCACTCCACCCCAAAGAGTGTCCTGGATATGATACTAAACTATTTGATGGCGAGGCTCCAGATCTGGAGCTCTGGAGAAGGTGGAGTACTCCTTAATTACCATTACTCCCAGGTCCACTCTAACCCAAAGTGGTAGTACTCGTTAGGGTCCCTTTATTATATACCGGGAAAGAACTGACAACATGTATAAACATATAATCTGCTTCTTTTCTTTTTATTTTATCACGAAATGCACAAAATAGTGTAGTGAAGGAGAGGATCAAATATGGCTGAGTTTGCATACACCCAGAGGCGAGATACAAATCATCAATTAACAGCTTCTTTTTCATTCTGCTTTGGCGAAACTGGTACAGGGCCAACTCAAAACATTTAATCATCTTAACTTCTACATGTTTCTCGACTTTAGGAGCCTTCTCAAGGCACCTATCTTTTTTTTTCTTTTGGGATTCTACCCGCTTTCGACTTTAGCGAGTCTGTTTCTTCATGTCTCTAGTTTTCGCGTACAAGGTCACATCAAGGCTAAAGCATTTTTAGTTTCCACTCACTTCTCTGCTTCTGCTTGTCTGACTTTATTTCAAGGCATTTAATCATCTTAATTTTCACCCGATTCTCTGCTTTCGCGAGTCTCCTACAGTTCAGGCGTTCATCTGTCTTTCAACCCTGGGCAATCTGGTGCAAGGCCAGCGCCCGGAGCGGCGTGACGTGTTGTGACTCTTCTGCATAGTTCTTCCTTTTCTACCGGTCGAAAATATTTTCCACGTTATCCTCGTGGTCATACTTCCTTTCGACATGCCACCCATGCAATTCACATGGCATTTCCGCCGTGTTTTGTTTACCTTAAAACACAGGTGCACATCCTGTTATGCCCCTGCCCCAGCGTCGACTTCCTTCCAGCATGCCATCCACGTAATTTACTCGACATGTAAAAGTCAATATCCAACGCCATCTACTGATCAATTAGAAATGTTTAACTAATTCAGTGCGCATAAACAAATGACTGATATTAAATTGAATTATTACAGTTAAATTGCCATGCTTGAAACCATTTAACTGTGTGCAAATAAAACTACTGGTGATAGACTGCAATACTTGAAGCTGCTCAACTTTGCAAACAAAGGATAAATACTAAATAGAATTATTCATGTAAGATAGGACTACTTGAAACCGTTAAACTGTCTGCCAAAATTGAATTATTGGTATTACATAGCCATGATTGGAACCGTTTGGCTGCGTGTAAATGAATAAATAGTGCTGAATATAATTATTGAAGTCAAACAGTAATACTTGAGAACATTTAACTTCGTGGAAATAAAACTATTAGTCTTATCAATACATCAAACCACATCACTGTGAGCAACAAATGATTAATATTTAACATCACTAGTGTTAGATAGAAATATTTGAAACAATTTAACAGTGTGCAAACAAATGAACTCTGGTTCGTTTTAAAACGTTATCTTCAAACTATTCATTTACAAATCATATATATTTGATATATGTATAGATAACATTTGACTACCAGGTTAATATGCCATAAAATCCCACCATCCAGCCAACCACTATTTTCCTTGGTGTTTTAAAAAGTTAGTTACTTCCCTTGTCTCCGTATTGATTTGAACTTTATTTAATCTCGGAAACCGCTCCCACTGTAGTGAGTCCAATCCTCAATGGTGGTCTATAGATATGGCTTTGTGCCAGACGAAACTAAACCTAGTAAATATACTTTCATAATACAAAATTTAGCGAACTCGTTTCCCAGTAACTTCTTTTTTAAAGGGTGGTATATCTCTTGTGTCAGATTAAGTTAATGGTTGGCTGGTTGGGTTTTATGTCATATCAACCTTTGTAGGTTATTCAATTTAAATATTGTTTATACATACATATGTATACAAATATATGATTTGTAAACAAATAGCTTATAGATAACATTTTGAACAAGTCAGAGCTAATTTGTTTGCACAGTTAAATAGTTTCAAGAATTCCTATGCTACACGAACGCTTGCACACCGTTGACTCGTATTGCTATGTAACAGAAATAATTTTATTTAATATTAATAATTTCGTTGAGCACAGTTAAAAACTTATATTACTGATTTGTAGGTGAATAGTTTGTCGGTAGTTTTATTTAAAAAAAAAAGGTACAGCAAATTTGTTTGTACATAGTTAAATATTGGTGTTTTTTGCGCACATTTAAATGGTTTCATGTATTGCAATTTAACACTTACAATTCAATTTAACACAATTCATTCATTTGCACATAGTTAAATGGTTCCAAGCATTGCTATGTAATACCAATAATTCAATTTTCCACACAGTTAAACGGTTTCAAGTATTTCTATCAAACACGAATAATTCTATTTGGTGTTAATCCTTTGTTTGCAAAGTTAAATTGCTTCAAGTATTGCGATCTATCACCTATAATTCTATTTGCACACTGTTAAATGGTTCCAAGAATTGCTATGTAACACTAACAATTCAACATCAGTCATTTGTTTGCACACAGTTAAATGGTCAAATTTGACCCTTATATTGGGTCCTTAACAGGTGCTAGTATGAAATCATACCCATAAACTAGTGGGTTTTTGTTAGCCTGGCCATTTGTCACGTGGTGTGGAGCCTGTTGTTTCTTCTCACGTCCTACCATGGGGCATTTCACTGGTTGTACAAAAATGAAACCTAAACAACAAACAGAGGGTGAAAGGAAGAAACAGACAAACAGAGATTTAGAACTGCAAAACTTTAGAGGTGAAGTCTGGCCCTTTTAAGCATTCTAGTATGTATTTGTAATGGCTAAGACGAGAACTCTGCGAAGGTTCTACACAGCTGCCAAAAATGCTGATTCATCTGGGCATCGTCTAAATTGCTACATGCTCCGAACTGACTGGTTCTCTGCTCCAGACTGATCGCTTCAGGATCTCATCCCTAATTGACTGACTTCCTACTTCGCACCCACTGCTTCTCTTCCGGTCTCGCAGGTTTTCATGGGCATAGTTCTTTGTGAGGTCTTCGCACCAAAGTAGACAAAGAAAGGTTTTCTGAACAACTCCGACGCCACTTCAAAGATGCCGGAGATAAGATCCTCTCCTTGGCCACCCACCCACAAACACACACAGAGATCCACACATACACATCCATATATATATATATATACATGAATGCTCATTATTGTGCCACACTACCACTTTGGGTCAGTGTGGACCTGCCAATGAAGGGGTACTCCACATTCTCCCAAGTGCCAAGACTGGAGCCTCACCGTAAGATAGTTTATCGTTTTATGCAGGAGACTAGTTGGGATTAAGGTCTTACCCCTATGCAGTTCTCTAACCATTATACCACTCGAAACGCCCAGTAACCCGGTGTTCAATTCCAGGTCCAGTTATACAAAGGACTCAAAAAATTGTACTTGATGCTGCCTTCCTTAACACTCAGCATTATAAGGTACGTATCAAGGGTAAAGTGGAGCAATCCAGCGAAGGAAGTAGCATCATCCCCAACACCTTGGTGAAGTAGCTATTGAAAAGGAAGTCTTCGCGTCGCCCTCGACTACGGTTTCCAACTTTACTTACGTATACGTGTAATAAATGCATACAATTATTTAGAACGAAAGAAAACTGTAATAGATTAGTTTAGCACAAGACTCAAAACATAAGGCACCCGGTGATTGCCGAATGCCTAGCTTACTCATACTTATATTATACAATAACCGTCTCGGCGGGACTTATCATACGCAAATGACACGAAATTGTATCTGATGTTGTGGCTCCTTTCAGGAAATCTAGTGAGAGGGGAATACCTCTTCATTTTATTACTCCTAGATCCACTTTGAACTGAAGTGATTGTACCTGCTTGGGTCTCATCTATGGGCCAAATTTATCTGTTTAAAAATTATTCGCATTTGATACAAAAAGAAAAGTCTAAAGAAACAACATAAAAAATATAAATATGAAAATACACTGAGCACAATTCTCAAACCTCTAGCCATAAAATAACCCTTGATGGGTTGACACGCCATTAAAATCAGTTAATCAATCAATCAGTCAATTAATCAATCTTACACCATATAAGGGTGCCTTTAAAACTAAGCTTTGCTTTAATTCAGCTCTGCGTCACAGGTATACCTTTACCCAACCCATTACTTCTACCAGAGGTAATATGCGACACAAGATCAGTTTTTTGCTGTTTGAATTTAGAGTTTCTCTATTCCTAGACTGGTTCTCTAACAAAAGCGAGGAGCTGGTGAAACTAAGAAAGAAAGAAAGAAAGAAAGAAAGAGTTGTGGAATAGAAAGAAAGAAAGAAAAAAGGCGTTCATCGCCTCAGGCAGGTCTTCTGGACAACATCCAGTATCCTCACATAGTTGCTGAATGTATGTTCGTGCTGGTCGTCCTGCTTTTGCACGGCCATGTGTGGGGATCCACAAGAGTACATCACTTATGAGTTCGTCCCTGCTTCTCCAGCAGTGTCCTGCATGTCTGGTTCGTCTAACTTGAATAGTTTTCGTGATAGGAGGCAGATGGCCGTACAGTTGGTGTCTTGTGAGGTGTTGCCGCCAGGACTTGTTCAAGATTGCTCGCAGCATTCTTGTGTAATTGCCGTCTAGCTTCTTCTCCAACCGTTGCGAAAGGTATGAACCCCTTTATCACCACCCCCAGTTATGGTTTAAATAGTACCACCGATTTCTTCTACAAGAATGGCTCTGGCATTAAATAACCCACGAAACTTGATATGCCATTAAACAAAGAAACCAAACTAAACCAAACAAAACACTAGACAAAATTACTCCTATCAAAATATCTAATACAAATGCCTCCTTGGTTATTCAGATAACTGTGTATTTCTCACTATCGAATCCAGATAAGAAAAGCCAGGATTATGAATGCTGATCTTCTAAGCAAGCAGACACTCCTCATTGGCACAACACAATCTTAAGCATTATTCCTCACTTCTGTTTGACCTTGTGCCTTACTAGACTAAGCTTAATAAATATCTATAATATGACCTAAAAACGCTATTTTTTTTAAATTTTTGATAATTTCTGCTTTCTTTAGTGTGAACGTAGAAGGCTACGAATAATTTAAATGCCTGTAGGTTAAAATATCCAGTGCCCCGTGCTGTGTTATTTGCGCCTTAATCTCTAAAAGGACAAGTGGAAAAGCCTGGAAATAAATATATGACGGAGTTGAGAAAGAAGAAAGATGGTGGATGAGAAGCGGGGTAAAATAGAAAGTGAGTAGAGTAGAAAAGCTAAGTGGTTACTAAATCAAAGAGTTGGTGAAACTGAGAAAGAAGTAATGTTGAAAGAAAGAAAGAAAGAAAGAAAGAACAATAAGTCAATGAAAGAAAGAGAGAAAGAATGAAAGATAGAAGTGTAAATTGTATAAATAAATAAATAAATGAATAAATAAATAAAGATAAGTTACGAGAAAGAAAATGAAAGAAAGCACAGTAAATTACAAAAAGAACGAAAGTAAGAAAGAATGAAATAAAAGAACAATGAAAGACTGAATGAATGAAAGACAGAACAGTTAATTGTAGAAATAAATACAAGAAAGAAAAAGAGAAAGAAATTTTTAAAGTCATTTAAAGTAAGAACGATAATTTAAAGAAAGAAAGTAAGAAACGATAAAAGAACGATAACTTAAAGAAAGAAAGAAAGAAAGAAAGAACAGTAAATTACAGAAATAATAAGAAATTAAATGGAGAATTGAGGATTTTTCGTTATTAACAGTCCGAAGCCGAACTATAAAACAAAGACGAAAATTTAGTGAATGAGTGGGGTTAGAAAGAGTCGGGGTTAAAATTGGAATGAAGACAGAACAGAAGACAAAGAGAGAAAAATATGAAACGCAAAGAAAGAATAAGAAGGTGTTGGAAAGAGAAAAGAGAAAATCTGGTTGTTAACGCTAAACAAAAACTAAAAAAAAGCAAACAAAAACAAATAAAAAAAAAAACTGGTTGAACTTAAGGTGATAAAAGTCCAGTGCTTTCACTGAACTGAAATCAAAAGATTTTATACGTTGGAGATATAAACGAGAAACTAGTTTTTGTGGCCTTCAATGGAGAGACGTTTACATAAACCTGGCTAAACAACAATCCACCCCTCTGTCTCTTTCTACCTCTCTCTGTCTCTTTACAACACAAGGATGGGGTAACGTTTAGATTTGATTGCCAACTCGAAGTAAGTTTAAAGTTTTACCCCACTTTTTTTTTTCAAATATCAATTAATCCTTTTTCTTACCTAATATAAAAAAAAACAAAAAAGAGACACTGACATACAGCAAAAGGATTTTGTTTGCCCGTTATCCTACCTGCGTGAGCACACACACACATATGTATATCACATTTAGTGTAGCATATAACCTTCCAGTGCTCTACACTTAATTATACTATTGAATTGAAAAGTTCAATTTATACATACATTCAGTTTTTATTTTCTTACACTTTTTGGTTGTTATACATACATACATACATACATACATACACACACACACACACACACACACATATATATATATATATATATATATATATATATATATATATATATATATATATACCTTCTCCGTTTATTTATTTTTCTTTGATTGTTAAAGTAAGTTGGGCTGAGTTTCTGAAATATAGCATTTTCTTTATATTAATAATTCTGAAAAAATCCTGTGCTCTGCCTTTGAAATAGAACTGCTAAATTTAATGGGTACATTAGATCTATAGGAATGTTTTAATGGAAAAGAAAATGCTGTTCTTCACTGAACTCTCATTGCGAAGGATTCTCCAAGAATAAGTAATAAACAATAAATAGTAAACAATAAATAAGAGGAAAACCATGCTATGGCAAAATATAACTAATCGTGGAGAACTTAAATTTTCAAACTTGAAAAGAAAAAAAACTAGTGAAATATTTGTTTTATTAAAATAATTACTCACATTTGATTCAACATTACTAATTAGGTTTATAGGCAGTTCAAGCTGCAGATGTAAAATGATTAATATTATTGTTGGTTAACTTAGATTAAGAATTTAGAAATATACATACATATATATATATATATATATATATATATATATATATATATATATATATATATATGCACACACACATGTATAAGTTGGGATAGGGTGGACACAGAGTCAATGATGTATGGCAACTGTCCGTTTCTTGTCTATGCGTTCATATCATATATACGCTCTATCAAAAGTATTGAGCATTCTTCATTTATAAATATAGCAAACTAGATTATCAATTATATATATATGTATATATATATATATATATATATATATATATATATATATATATATATATATATATATAGCATAACATAACATAAAAACATTAATTAATGCAAGTAAGAAAAGTTTGCGAGAAAAAGTGCTCTACGCTATTACAGCAGAGGGGGCATACAACTCAACTTAGCAAAGTATCTCATTATGAATACTCGAATCTGCATATTTAACTTGGTGAAAAATTATTTTTGTTAACATTACCGACAAATAAATAAGCGACCCCCCCAAAAAAGAAAGAAACAATCAAACAATAGTTAACAAGCGTATTTCGTATTCCAATGCAGTGATTTCAGTTCTCACTGGATACCTTATACTTGTGTCATTGTACAAGAATAAGCAAAATCAATTTACTGTAGATAGTTGTTTGAAAAATATCTATGCTCGAAGACCATTACTGTTACAGTGTGTTCGATCTTCACTGGGAGCCCTACACTGTAGCATTTTTCCAGACTTAGCTAAGCTAAGAATATTTAAGTAAATAATGAAAGAAAAATGCAGTATAAATATGCTACACGATTCTTTCATTGTTAGGGTTGGCCAACTGAATTAATACTCTTATTGTTATTATACCTCCTGCCACTTCAGTTCAGAAGATATACAAATAAGCAATAGTTGACTTATATCGGGAGCAGATTTCATTTTGTGCGTTAAGTCGTTCTGAGTTGTCATTCATTGTAGAGAACACGAGTTACGGTTCAAGTAAGCTGAAGTTTTTTTCTTTTTACGGAATTGATCGGATAAAAACGTTTACAAAAAAAAAAAAAAAAAAAAAAAAAAAAAGAAAAAGAAAAGAAAAAGAAATAGAAAACTCCATTAAGCTACAAACAAAGAAACAATATTCAGAACAGACCGAAAAAATTTCATTACACCCTTTTTCCCATCAAAACTCTTGACCATTAAACAACAAATAAACTCATGTATAGCCAAAATACAACCTGAAAAGTAAAATCTCTTCTAACTCAAAAACGATTTCAAAATTAAAACAGAAAATTAATTCTTTAGTGTTAATGGCATATCAACCTTCGTGGGTTAAAGAATGCCAAAGCCACCCTTTTAAAAAGGACTCTGTTTAATGCATCACTGGAAGGATAAGAAGATTCATACCTTGCCCAAGGGTATTTGGCCGAAAGTGAACGTAACAGCGCGACTTGAGGTCGAACTCATTGACAACGATATCACAGTTCAGCCACTACGCCTCTTGAACTAGCTCAAAATAATTATTGAAATTCGATTTATCAAATTTTAAGCGATCAAAGATTTTATTTCATGTCATCGAAATTAATTTGAAGAAATGAAACAACCGAGAAAACACACTTTTCTTTCTGTGTATTTGTGAAAAGGTAAAAAGACTTCTTTGATATACTGATTTTATAATTATATCTATCTAATAAAATTATCAAGATGATTGCATGTATACAAATGAAACCCAGCAAAAACGGCAAATCATAGCAAATTTTCTTTAGAGAAATATATATATCTTCTTAGAAAATAAAGCAATTTCCAATCCGGTTTGCCACAGATTGATAATTTTGTGGGGTCTCCGTTTACGCTGAACATCCACATTCCCCAATATAACGATGAAATGATAATCAGACTTCTTCACTCCATCATGGATAGAACATCGAAATATATTATGGATCGCTGTTCCAAAAAGAACCCAACAGGTTCACGAGTCGTCTCGTATGTATTAAACAAATTAACTGCCGGATCTATACAACTAGAATTGAATCTGAAATATGTATTGGAATCTCATCAAATTAGCCAACAATTAAATCAAATTCAATGAAGGGACATTGTCATAAATCACAGGAAACTATCGAATTGTATTCAGTACGTTTTGCCAAGCGGAAATAGAAAAGAGCTACAGCTATTTTAAAACTAAACAATAAAACAAAGCAAAAGAGATTTTTTTTTAAAAAAGTTTTTTATTGAATTTTCAAGCAAACTGGTGATTCACACTGGAGATTAAGTGACAGCAAATCCTTGCAGAACTCCAGCACTCTTCTCGGGATTATCTGGATGTTCTCTTTTTTGTCCAACATATCACGATAGACTTTTCAGGACCGTTCCCAGCGCTCCAACGGTGATGGGTACAACTGTCACCTTCAGCATTCACTCCGCTTAGTAACTATTATCTCTTCATGAAGATCAAGTGACTATATGCCTCCAGGACTTCTCTCATTATTCTGGTTTTTGCATTTTTTCAGTGCATTAATTTCTTCCTCGGATTTCAAAGACTCTTCGTATTTGTTTCAATCGATTTGATAATTGCCATTTTTTTCGATTCGCTGGTAAAGTCAAACTCTTCACTTTTTTCATATCTAATGAATGATCATCTGGAGCAGTGACACCCACAGTTTGACAAATATTATTCATCTTGTTTATCTATTTATTTATTTTTGTTGTTCTACATTGGAAGATCCGTTTGAATTTCAAATTACTAGAGAATTTTACATTGACAAAAGCAAAAAATAAAAAACTAAAGCAGTTTTTGGCTTATGCTTAGACCCAGTCGTTTGTACAATTTTTACTGAATCAGTGCTTCTACCCAATCATATACACCCTTTCTGGACTAATTTTAATTATTGTTGAAACTGACAGTCTAATCTTTGCTGTCACACAGACATCTTGGTTTTGATGCGATTTTATCATCATTTTACAATTTAGCAAGTCTTCTCAGTTCTCCTGGATTTTTCTAAGTATTCTCGCTGATCTTAGTAGTGCTGCAGTCTGGACAGTGATTATTGTTATTGTTGTTGTTATTGTTGTTGTTTTGGTTATGGTCACACCGGGGGTATCTTGTGGCTGTAACTGGAAATCAAAGTGAGGTTAAAACTCTTAGAATTCACAACATTCTTCAGTATTCTCATAGATCTTTAAATTTCTTATGGTCAAATATTCATTGCTATGATCTTTGAGGCCTTCCCTCTTGCCCTTGCTATTATGGTCATCATTAACATAATTTGACTGAATAAAAAATGTCCTGATATTTTGTCTGGATTCATGTAAAAAATCTTAAATAAAACAGCGAGAAACAAAGACGGGACTCACCACAAAATTTAAAAAAAGACAAACAAACAAGAATACGAAAGACAAACAGTTGTGCATTTATTAAAAAATATCATGATTTCCATTTAAAAGAAATGTACGAATATCCTTCCCGGGCAGCTATAACTAAATATTTATTCTATTTTTTTTATCGCATGAAAAGAAAGAACAAAAAATACATTTAACTCAGAACCTGGGGAAAAAAAGAGAGTGAGTATAAGAGAAGGCAAAACAGAAAGCATTCAAGTACATTCTTCAATTGTTTACCTGCGGTTTTTCTCTTCTTCAAACAACTACCAAAATTTCATCGCTTAAAACACAAATCTTAAGTACAGCAAAAATGAATAAATAAAAATAGAAAAAAAAAACGTCATTATTGAAAAAAAAAAAGAAAAAAGAATGAAAAAATAGTAAATAATAACCATGAGAAAAGAAGGAATTTGTTTCTTTAAAAAAAAGAAAAAGAAGCAAAACTGTCAGAACGAACGATATCGTGAACTTTTCTGAAGGAATCGAGGTTATCTGAAATTTTTACATGGTACTGTATTTCATTTATGACATTTTTATTTAAAAATAACATGACAATGGAAAAATAAACTGAAAGCGAACGAAATTGGAAACAATCGATATCAATTATATGTTGGGCTAACTATAATGTCCCTTAGAGATTTGAGAATATTGATCTTAACAGCAAAGAAACAACAAAAAAATGCTTTGTAAAATACGAGGTTGGTAAGGGATCTTTTGTTTTTTATCAGCATAGAAAGAATTCAAAATTTTCAAAACTGCTTAAAAATTTTGAGACAGAAAAGAGCAAAGTTTAAATAAATATAGTTTCACGTTAGCATCTTTAAGACAATATAAAGATATAAAGAAATACTATAAAGTGGAGTAAAACGTTTTAAAAAGATTGATCAATAAATACACTTAAAAAAGGTCAAATACAAGATCTTTTTAAGAGATTATCCCTGAAAACTATGTGTCACTGAATTAAAGGTGTATATAAAGTACTTTTGAAATGGCCTTTATCCTGTCTTAACGGACCAACTTTTTACTGAAAGGACCAGTTTCACAGTTTATTGGCCATTTCTTCAACAGAGGGACATGTTCAAATTATGCAGGAAACGTCTGACAAACCACAGACGTTAAGCGGTAACTAGCTTAGTCAGTGTTTAGACGGGTGACTACTTAGTAACAGTAAACAACGAAACGCCTATGAGTCGGATTAAGCAAAGATTAATAAACAACGACAAATGGGAACATAACGGAATTTTTTATCTTGAAACAAAGCCAGTAGATTATTCCTTTCTTTATCCAAATACATAAATAACCCCATGAAGGTTTACTTTTAAACAAAAAACAAACAAAACAAAACAAAACAAAAAACAAGCAAACAAATACATGCATTTTTGAAACCAACGTAAACCAAGTTCATTATAACATTCATTAAAGGTAGGTATCTTTCGTTTTTCGTCGGTAAGCACAAAAATGGAAGCAAAAAAAATTGAAAAACGGGTTGACGGAACGCAGCCCAATTACCATATCCAATACATAGTAATAAAAAATACTGATAACTACGAGTTGGCAACTTCAACAGCCGGCACCTCACACCGTTCTCATCTGAAAGTGGCCCACCTTTATTTATCACCTGCCAAATTCACTAGGTGTCGCTCCAGGCCATCTTTGCTTAATAAAACGGTAGACAACGAAGTAAAACGTGACGTACAATAACAAAGAAAAATCGTCAGATATATTAAAATTATATTTCATTCCAGAAACAAATGTGGCTGAATGGATGAAAATAATTGAATTCATCATATTTTACAGGTGCTTTCCCGAAAGCCTATTTTTCCCAAATTAGTCAGCTTTAGTGGAGCCCCATTATCTATGGCTTAGGATGTTAAGTTTTTACTCACTTCAAACATTTGGTCATTGTATGTATTCATGCTGAAATAACATTTACATAGGTATGAAATTAACTTTTGTCATTAACAAGACAGAAGGAAGAAAGGAAGTGAATTGTATTTGAATTATTTATAAAAATTATAAGTAAAATAGAAAGAAAGGAAAAAGAATGGAAGAAAGACTTGAAAGAAGCGAAGAAGGAAGGAAAGAAAAAAGGAAGGAAGGAAAAAGTAACGAAGGAAAGTAGGAAAAAAGGAAAATGAATTTTAAATTATTTACAACGATGAAAGAAGAAATGTTATATTTTAAGTTATAAAAAGGTTTAAAGGAAAGAAGAGAAGGAAATAACATTTACGAAAATTATTTGGAAGCGATCAAAAGGTGTAATGGAAACAATAGTAACAACAACAACAACAAAGGAAAAAGGAGAGGGAACAAGTTGGAAAGAAAGAAAGAAAGAAAGAAAGAAAGAAAGAAAGAAAGGGATTAATAGAATGAAAAAAAAAATTAAATGTATTTTTTCTTTTTTACAACGAAGAAAGAAAGAAATTTTCTTTCTAAAAATTACACAGTAATACAAAAAAAAAAAAGCAAAAAGAAACAAAAAAAAAACAGAAAAAAAACCCCAGCAAAACAATGCAAAACTAAAACATAAACAAATCTGTTTATTTCAGAATAATTTTATCTATTTTGGTTGCTGAATACAAAAAAAAAAAAAAAAAGAAAAAGAAAAAAAAAGAAAAAAGAAAAACATTTTTCTTCATCACCTACCACTTTTTCAAGAAATATTTTCGTTTTATATTATGTCTTTTCGTATAATTTTGCATAGTATACATGCATACGTTGAAAAAAATGTTTTGATGTGATTTTTATTTATTTTTGGCAGTTGAATTAAAGAGTATTTTTTTCTCCATCACTTGACAATTTATTTTTCATAAAACGTGTTTTCTTGCTTTTCAATTACAGGTTTTCGTATAGTTTTGATCTATACATAAGAATAATTTATTTCGCTTGAATTTAATACTTACTGATATTAAAATTAATGTTTTAAACAATAAGTATTTACTTTATTTTATAAAAAAACCCTGAATATGCTTTAGAAAGAATATTAAAAAAAATAACACAAAAAATAAACTGTACATCTTGATGTCAAAAGCCTGGTGAGAAGCATTTTGGTTAATCCAAAGTGTTGCTTCTATCACTTCATTTTAAACTTAATGAAACAGTTTCTTAAAGTCCTATCAAAAGAGAGAACCTGTTTTATCAATCAAAAGATCGAACCTGTTTTGTTTATCAAAAGAGAGAACTTGTTTTATCTATTTGTGCCCAAATGCCCACTGGTTTAAGTTAAATTTGGAGATGGCTTAATTACCAGACTTGCAATGAGAAAAC
Source organism: Sepioteuthis lessoniana (assembly GCA_963585895.1). Lineage (NCBI taxonomy): Eukaryota > Metazoa > Mollusca > Cephalopoda > Myopsida > Loliginidae > Sepioteuthis > Sepioteuthis lessoniana. Next base: position 49,545,925 of record OY757913.1, read on the forward strand.
TCACCTCTGATGTGTGTCCTGGGTATGACACTAAACTGCATCTGATGGTGAGGCTCCAGTATTAAAGTTTGGGAAATGTGGAGTATTCCTTCATTATCATTACTCCCAGCTCCCTTCCAAACCGGAGTGGTTGTATCTGGTTGAGTTCCATATATGAGTTAAATAAAACTGTTCAATCTCTTTTTCGGGATTTCAATCCCGAAGAAAGATTGAACAGTTTTATTAAGTTAAATTTTTCGTGTTGGATAACAATTCTTGAGACCATTTAACTGTGCGCAAACAAATGAACTCTGGGTCGCTCAAAAATGTTGCCGATAAACTATTTACTCACAAATCATATATATATATATATATATATATATATATATATATATATATATATATATATATATATATATAGTTTACATGTGTATGTGTGTGTGTGCATAAAACAAAGTTTCGCATTAAATAACCCACAAGGGTTGATATGCCATAAAACACTGCCAAACCTCATATCTGGTGCAAAATTTTATTTGATGAACGACGTTGACTATCATTCAAAAAGTAATTTCTAAGTTTAATGAAATAGTTTTCTTCTCTCCACACAGTAAACCAAGTGCTCTGCGGTGTGAATCTAGTACCAGGTAGTGTGACCGACAGCAATGTTTCATCAACGAGAACTCTCGTGGTAGGACGAGAAACCGTTACTCATGAGTTGGGGAATTTTCAAAAGGGATAGTCAGTTATAAAGCGGCAGAGAACAAAGAACGACTTAAATTTCAGGTCTTGTGGAACCGCTCTCTAACCCGAACCGCTCTCGCCCATGAGGGTAGTGAGGAAGACTACGATTTAGCAATTCCTTTGTCGACTCAAAAATGTCACTTCACGTTTTCTTGATTTGAGACCGGTTAAGAGAGAGGTTGAAACATAGTCATAAAGTGAGTGGTATTTTTTTCTGTGACAGTATGTCTGACTTTATCTATGTCTATATTGACATCGCTTTCAAAAGACGAGATATTACTATCGAGGTATGTGAACTAGTCTGTTAATTTCTGAGGCTTGCTATTTACTGAAGAGATGGCACTAACTTGAGCTCTGTTTTATCCAAGTTCACGTAGAGAGCAATTTCTTTTGCTGCCTGCTTGAGTTAGTGTATTTGCAAGAAGCGCTGGATCATCTGCGTAGTAGAATTAAACTAACTATATTTTCTTATAAAAGTAATTTAGAATAATAATAAATAGATAGATTGAAGTTTTTGAATTTTGATCATTAAGTTTCTTTTTGATTTTGTATTAAATCGTGATTTCATGGAAACATTTTGAGTGTATTTTTATAGTATTTGTAGAATGTCAAAAGAAACCAATACTCGGAATTGAAACAATGTTTTTAAATTATTATGAAAGAAGGAATGACGGAAAGAAGACCCTTAAAATTGTTTTAAGAAAGAAAGAAAGAAAGAAATAAGTTTTCTTAAGGTCCTTTTTTTATTTTTTGGTTGGTTGGTTGATTATGTTTTAGGGCATATCAAACCTTGCTGGTTATTTAATGCCAAATCCTGTTTATAAGTAAATATATATGATTCGCCGACGAATATTTTTTGTAACATTATTTATAAACGACTCAGAACTCATTTGTTTGCACACAGTTATGTGGTTTCAAGTATTGCAATTTAACGCTAGTATTTCTATTCAACATTTTTTGTTTGCGCCCAGTTAATTGGTTCCAAGTATTGCTATGTAATTGCAATAATTCAATTTAACATGAGTCATTTGTTTGAACACAGTTAAATGATTTCAAGTATAGAAAATAATCAAAGATTTCGGCCAGTGATAGGACTCTATCTTGTCCCGGATCAGACTAGGGATAATTGGCAATGAAGGTGTACTCCAAATTCACCAAAGCTCCATGAGATGCAATTTGGTGTCATATCTAGGACACCCGTTGCGGAAAGAGGTCTTACCTTTCTGCAGAGATGCAATCGGTGTATTCTATAACCCCAGCCAATTGGGCTAGTTTATTTTTTAAAATTGTTTATAACTATCTCCAACTTATGTGCCAACTCAAGCATGAACCTAACTTAAATCATACCAACTTACACATGAGCTATGAGATGAACACAAGCCTCCTCAACCTGGTCTATGCGTGAACTTAATCTCGAACATAAGCGAGACTGTTTTAGGTTGGTTGGTTGATTGGTTGGTGTTTAATGCCAATTTTTTAAAATGTATATATACGTATTGTAAGCGAATATTTTGTTGGTAACTTTTAAACGAGTTGCTAAAACTCATTCGATTGCAAGCAGTTAAAATTGTTTCAAGCATTGCTATTTGATACTATCAATTCTATTTAAATAAATCATTTATTTGTACACAGTTAAATGGTTTCAAATATTCCTATCAAACACTAATTATTCTATTTAATATTATCCTTTGCTCACAATCAAATGGTTTCAAGTATTGCTATTTAACATTAGTAATTTTATTTATCAAGTATTTCTATCAAATAGAAATAATAGTACATGATTGAACAACACTATTTAAACCATAGATAGGATCCTAACAGGTACTACCAGTCTGGGTTTGTGTGTACCTTTTGGTAATGGCAATGAAAGAGTATTCCTTATTCTTCAAAGATTCAGGACAGGAGGTTCCCCATCATCAAGGTCATACCCAGGTCTCTCGATGTTTGGTGGGGGGTATTTTACCCCTCTGCAGATGTGCAGTCTTCGTATTCTACAGCCCCGACCGACGAGTTGAAGAGACTGTTCTAATAACAGCCAAGTCATTAATGTTGTTTATATTATTCATTTGAAGTGACAATAAAATAGTTCACCATTGTTATTTTAATTCTGGTTCTTTGTTTCCACTAACTACATTACTATTAATATAATCTACTCTACACCTTTGACAAAAGTTGGCTCTATGGTTCCTGTTGTCTCGGGCAAGCTGACCTAGGACTCTCTTTAAAGTATTGTAAAGAGTGTTTAAAAAATATTATCATTTTTATGGGAGTTTCTTTATGATGTTATGATTTTAAAGTCTCCACCTGTTCATCATCCCTGTCAACACATTATTGGAATCTTCTCCTGGTAGTTTTCGTCATCATACTTTTTCATTTTTTATAAGAATAGTCCCATATGAATATTAACATTTCTAAAAATCACATGTGGGAGATTCCAAGAATGTATCGACAGGGATGGTGAATATATTATAACATAACATATAAATTATAACATAACTGTACTCCTATAATAGTGTTATTTCTTTTAATAACACAGTATTATTTTTAAGCGAAAAAAACATATATAGAAATAAAAATTTTATTACAATAATCAAATAAAAGAAAACACTTCCAAAACAGCATAATTTGCTCAGACATTCACAGATAATGCCATGAATGAAGTCAAGTAAAACAGTTCCTGGTTGGTAAGTGTTAAATCTTAGGCCGCGACAACTTGGTGAAGAAATGTTCTGCATTTCAACACAAAGACAGTGAAGAGGACAGGAAAACGGAAAAAGAAACAGGAAATCTAAACTGGCAATGTACATCGTAAAATGGACGGCTAGTGTGACCCATAGATTCTTTTATGACTTCATCTCACTCCCCGTTCTTTTCCAGGATGTAGCTGTTGCAAGTACTCCGACTTCGCATCAGGGAGTTTTTTTATGCGGTTTGTTTCTATTGCATTCTCTTAGTAAAGTTTCGCATTTCTCTACTTGTATTTGAAAAGTTCTACGAATTCATCGAAGTATAGTAAAGGGTGTTTAAAAATGTTATCATTTCTATGGGAGTTTCTTTATGATGTTATGATTTTAAAGTCTCCACCTGTTCATCATCCCTGTCAACACATTATTGGAATCTTCCCCTGGTAGTTCCTTAAACATTGGCATCCAGGGCAACTGCACATGTTCCTGGTAACTTGGGTCAGCCTTGACGATGGCCTCCCACCATCAATATTGATCATCTAACTGCAATTCTTGTGACCAAATCCCTGTAATAGAAGTTCTTACCTTTCTTTAAATTACTTGAATTATTCTGAGGAAGAATATTGATATATTTCTTATCATATTTAATTCATTTTTTTGTTTTGTTCTGATTCATACAACAGTTATTTTATACTTCTTTCTTTTCTATCAAATCTGTCTTTATATCAAACAAAGTGTAACACACACACACACACACACACACACACACACACACACACACACACACACACACACACACACACACACAAATATATCTATATATATATATATATATATATATATATATATAAGAAAACCAAAATATTATATATAAAGCAGCTGATCTGGAAAAGGAAAAAATTATGCTTTAACAGATTAGATTTTATGCATATAAAACTCAAATAATTCCAAGTAACCATAAATTAACATTAAAAATAAATCAGAAAAAATTATAAACTTGGTTATTTTCAAGAAGCTAGCTATCTCCGATATGGTTTGCATTACAAACACGACGTGCCTTTTTATTTCCTATGTCGATTATGAAACTATCTTGAAACGTCTTAACCAAAGAAACAAAAATGTCCAAATTTGGCGCATCCCACGCAGCATTACATCAAATCGTCTTCAATGTATTTGGTGTGTCCTAAAATACGTAAGTAATCTAAATATGTGTAAGCATGTTATTCAGTTTCTTCTTTCTTTCTCTTTTTTCTAAAAGAATCCTTTCATAATAATTCAAAGATATTCGTACATAAAAATAATAGGAAACGGAAGTTAAAAACCAAGTTACGTGCCGTTGCCATGACGCGAGGCAGTGTAAATAAGTGCGATCTATAAAAAGGAGACACAAAAGACACCTAGTCATTGATATAAAAGTAATTGTCTCTCTTGTCAACCCTCAGCACCAAAGTACATAACCTGCGACAAAAAAGGCATGACCAAACAAGTTATCCAGGGTGTGACTGTGTACTTACGCTAAACTGAATTGTTTGAAATAGAACTATTTTTGAATTAAACCTGTGCATTTATGCTGAACTGAATTGTTTGAAATAGAACTGTTTTTGACATTGAAACTGTGTACTTATATTAATCTGAATTGTTTAAAATAGAACTGTTTCTGACATTGAAACTGAGTAAACAAAAAAAACTATTCTTATACTAAACTGAATTGTTTGAAATAGAACTGTTTTTGACATTAAAACTGTAAACAAAAACTATTTTTATACTAAACTGAATGGTTTGAAATAGAACTGTTTGTATGTATAAAAATGGATTCGGCATTCATGAATTACAGTAGTTGATGTGCCATAAAACCAAACTAAACCAAACCAAACAAAACTAAAACAAGGTGTGACAAAAGAAACCCCTAACATATTGATCTGTTACCAGTGTTATGCAAGTGAATTTGAACAAGTGGTAATGGTAGCCCTTTCTTGCTAATGTTATACAATCTTCTTTTTTTTTTTTTTTTTTTTTAGATAATATCAGTTACGATCATAACTTGGACCGGTGCACACAGTGCATTTACTGGCGAATGTTTAACTGGTACAGAAAGAGCTTTTCGTACACATTTCATGTCACGTCTGAATTATGCTGCTCTGAATTGAAAATCGATACTGTTATGGGCTGAAAATTCAACCCGGAATAGCATTATTCCGATGTAACATGAAATGAGCACGAAAAGCTTTCTGTGAAGCAATTCACAATTAAAAAAAACAAAAACATCAACAGCAAACACACCGTGTGCAACCGTCCAACTAAAGAAAAAAGAAGTAAGATGTTAGCTAGGTAGACCTACCATTTCCACTTGCCTAAGTTGGTTGGTTGGTTGGTTGGGTTTTATGGCATATATTTGTAGGTTAATTAATGCCAAATCCATTTTTATACAAATAATCAATTCTATTTCAAACAATTCAGTTTTGCATGAGTACTCAGTCTAATTGTCAAAAACATGTCTATTTCGAGCTATTCAGTTTAGTCAAACAGTTCTACTTCCAACAATTTAGTTTAGCGTAAATACGCAATTTAGTTCTATTTGACCCATAGTTAGGACCCTATCAGGTGCTACCACTCCGGGACAGAGTGGACCTGGGAGCGATGGCAATGAAGGGGTACTCCACATTCCCTAAAGCTCCAGCATTACAGGAACCTCACCATCAGATTGTTTAGCATCATACAGCACATTCGTTGGAGGGTCTTACCCCTCTGCAGAGGTGCAGTCGGTGTATTCTATAGCCCCAATTACTTAAGTTTGTTTGCACCACAAAGATGACTGCTCAAAATGTGGGAGGTATTTCTGTCGTACCCTGAATACTACTGAGACATAATGCTAACTGTATAGCGCCCAAGAAATAAGTACAACCCTACGATTTTTATTTCAATAAAAAACTTAATATTCTTCTAAACCAGAAAGACCAGGCTTTAAGTTTTTCCAGTTGCACATTATATAATCAAAACGGATATTATTAGGTACCAGTTATTACCAAATTCTACAGGATTCCACTCAGACAGTATACAAGCTTTTGAATTCTGTCTTGTTGGATGATTATCATTTTTCAGCTTTCTATTTAAATACATTACACAGGTGCTTGCACTAGTATAAATGCATATTTTTTTAATGTTGTAGAGTTTGGTATTGAATAATTCTTTATAATATCTGTTTTCACTGATAATGTTCCTCGAGAAATAATAAAATCCTGGTAACTAACTTTTTTATTAAAGCTTATCTGGGTGTATTTATTCTCAAAGAGCTACAAAAGTTTTTCTTCCGAAGAAGCACGTTTTTTGGAACTAACCCTTTGAAATCTCTCTTCAAAAAGAAAGTTTATTAGAATTATATGAAAAAATTTTTTTAACATATTAAGACAACAATATTTCATTGATACACGTTGGAGTATAGATGACAGACATATTATGGCTATGTTCTTCAAGGGAATGATATATGATTGAGACATTTTGTCAATATATATAAAAAAGAAGTTCTAATATAAAAATTAAAAGTGTCTAATTCACCAGGCATTGTGTATTTAGACAACAATCTCTCATTGATACAAGTTTGAGTAAAAATGATCGACAAATTAATATACCCCTTTGATTTTCTTCTATAGATGGCAATTTGATTCGCTTTCTGGCCAAATTAGACCTCAATTATAAACTAGAAAATTCTGGGCATTAATAGTTACGGTGTGCTGTATTGCGCTCCTCTTCCTCATGTTCATTCTTCTTTAAAATACTCCTAGGAGTCAAAGGAGCTCAAATGCCAATCTTCATTAAGATTTACCCATTAGCAAATAAGTTTGTAAGTAGAAGCAATTTTTTCTGGGTTATTTTCCTCCCAGAAATTCCAAGCGGAGGGCACTCAAGCACTTTTATTTGTTTTCTGAAGTAATGGATATCCTGATCAGTTTTAAAGTTAAAATATTCCGAGTAGCTCGATCAACGAGTGCCATTAAAGCATTCATCGAAGAGAAAGGATTTCACAAGCCAAGTTTTATCAAGACTGGTTCATTAGCTAAAAAGTCCATTGGTAACAAGCAAAGCAGTATTGGAATAGATTTTCGATGCTAATTGTTTGTGCTTTTTATTTACAATTTAACCCATGCATATTGTTTTGACACGAGTTAAAGAGAAAGGAAAGACTGGCAGACGAAAAAGAATTTTCTTCGTGTTGTGACTTGTATAGCTCAGTGACACAGCACACACCAATTTAGTATAAACATATTTTCTAGTAGTCCTGAACAATTCACATACACAATTCATAGTCGGCGATCTTAAACAGTTAAGAATATTTATCAACTTGTTTTATTGTTAGTTAAGTCATACATCCAATGTTTCCCATACGTTTATTTGTAAAATATCTGTTTATTTGTCGCTCAGCTAGGAGGTACATATCGGCATGGATCAGTAGTTTGAAAGGAAGTCTCTCTTTAACTAATAATACGATAGTGAATTTGCTTTTCACAGCGACTCAACACTCTTAGTCTTACTGAGCCCAGCAAATGTTTTAGAAGTCACCCATGGCTTGAAAGTAAGCCATCTTCTCTTGCTGGTTAATTAATGATGAAGTTAACTATATAATTAATTCCTTCACGCAACTTCAGTATCCAAAATCTTTTATACAACATGCCAAAATAAAAGCTCTCAAAATTCACCAGCGTAAACGTTCTCCCAAAATTCAAAGCAATAATTTTTCTAATAATATTACATTACATAGTAACCGACAATTCAACCACAAACATCATTAAAAAAACAAACCTAAACAACCCTAGAATTAAAACACTCAGTAACTTTTCAAAGACAATTAAGAATCTAATTAATAATGAATATAACAATACCCACATTGAATCCAGAGCAAGGATGTATGAAATTCCATGTTTGGATAGTAAGAAAAATATGAGTGAATCCGGTCGTTGTCTCAAAAAACGAATTTACGAGCACATTAGACTTGAAAAAAACATGAATAACAGTTTGATCAGACATTTTAGAAACTAATCAGAACTTTAATTTTAAAGATTCCGAGATGATAGTTTATATACATGATAAAAAAAACCCAAATCGTTGAATATAGTATCATTTCAAACTACAATACTATTAGAGACCCAGTTTTTCCAATTTGTCTTCTTATTTGATCAGATTGGAGCCGAAAAGTTACAAAATTCTTAATTAGATATAATTTGGTTTCATCGTTGATAGATTAATAGATGTGATATGGATTTTATAATTTTCTTAGATTTTTCGTTTCATTTAATAATTCACACGCCCTGATGAAGGTCTTTGAAAAAGGACAAAACGTTTAACGCAGGCAAATAATTCAATAAATAAAACCCTCCTTTGAAAACCTTGTGTACATCTATCTATCTATCTATCTCGCTACGGCTCTCAAATAGATGTTTGTAATATTACTACACTACATAGATGTTTGCATCACCACGGTTCTAACGAGTCTTTGAATGTAGCACAACGCCTTAAGTGTCAGTCAGACGCCTGTCGTAACTTCACCGAGAGAAAAAGTGAACAATACACAAAACACCGTTTGGTTCGCTAATACAAAAGTTTATTCGCTACTTCACCGTTTAGTAGTTGTAGAGAAGAGAGAAACACTGTATGGAAAATGAGTCGACTGCTTTAACTTAACACAGAGAAATAAAACGTCGTGAGGAGAGAGAGAGAGAGAGAGAGAGAGAGAGAGAGAGAGAGAGAGAGAGAGAGAGAGCAGACACAGACCTTGATACTATCTTTCTCGTTCTCTTTAGTAGTTTTCACATGCACTTGCTTCCAGGTTCCATTTTAACAGCTTTGCGGCAGGTGTGGGACCTTTCCGCAGAACACACCACAAAAGTGGAGCCGTAATTTTCGGCCATTGTCACGTATTGTGTCCATCTGACCGTCTTTTCCTTTCTATTGCACGTCCTCCAAACGGCTTTTCCGTTTGAGTTTCTTCCAGCCAATCAGAATCTGTGGCCGATTTGCTGCCTATTCTTAACCCAAACCTTCGCTGTAATCCTGACCGAGATCTTCGCATTCGCTTCTCCCTCATAGCTTTTCTCTCCCTTGCAGTCTCTGTGACAGCCTCGATTATCTTTCTCATATATCTTCCTTTCCTCTCCACCGTCCTGTCGTCGACCATTAAATCTCGCTAGGAAACAACGACAATCAACTGGGGTTCCTAATTATATATATATATATATACGCGGTGCCTTCAATAAGTTTCCAGACTTTTTTTTTGTTCAGGTGTATAAAATTGTCATAGACCCTTGAAAATTCAGTATGTTATTTCCCTACATCTTATAAGATGACTGACTAAGTGAGGGATGATGAGAGGCGTGAAAGCAGTAAAGAAGTCAGAACACCAGAGTTGATTGGCCAAATAAAGAATTTCATGGATAAGAACCGTCATGTGTCTATAGAGACAATAACTGCTCAGTTTGATGTCAGTGTGGCAACTGTACACACAATTATTCGTGAGGAACTGAAGCTGCGGAATATTTGCGCGAAGTTTATCCAAAGGGTGCTCAGAGAAGATCAGAAAGAAAGACTTTGTCATGACAGCAGGGAGATGGTCGAGCTGATCAATTCAGATCCCGCAGTTCTTGATGCTCTGTTGACCTGCGATGAAAGCTGGATCTACTGCTAAGACCCAGAGACCAAGAGACAGAGTTCCCAGTGGAAGCATGCTGGCTCTCCCAGACCCAAGAAGGCCAGATAGAGCAAATCCACCCACAAACTTTTGATGGTCCCTCTTTTTGATAGCACTGGCATGATCTACATGCACTGGGGTTCCACTGGACAGACAATCAACAAGGAATACTATGTTGAGGTTTTAAGGGAGTCCAGGAAGAGATTCCGTTGGAAGAGGCCAGCACTCTTCAAATCGGGTCAGTGGGATTTCCAGCAGGATAATGCACCAGTCCATAACTCCATCCTTGTCACAGACTATTTGACCAAGATGGGCATCAAGACAATTCCTCACCCTCCCTATAGTCCAGACCTTGCTTCCTATGACTTTTGGTTATTTTCTAAGCTCAGAGGCTGACGAAGGTCATTGACACGCTCACTCAAGAGGACTTCCATGGGGTCTTCCAGAAGGTGTTGGAACGGTACAACAAGTGCATTGCAGCCGGAGGAGAATATTTCAAAGGGGACTAGAGTTTCATGTGCGTACTATCAATAAAAGTGCCCATACGAAAAAGAGTCTGGAAACTTATTGAAGGCACCTCGTATATATATATATATATATATATATATATAATGTCGTTTGCAGTATCTATAAATAAAGAATGCTGAGTATATGTAAAAAAGCATATAAATCAAAGTTGAAATAGCGTAATATCAGTTTCTCGCCTCGTCTTTGTTTAATGATCAAATTGGTGAGAAACTGAATCATCAAGCATCGTTGGCTGCCGGGTCTACGCTATGCCAACATATACATGCGTACTCTCTCAAACGCTCAAACACACACACACAGACACACGTGCACACATGCACACACACACACACACGCACACACACACACACACACATACATATATATATATATACTTAGTGAGTGCCTTGCTGCCAAGTTGCTGATTGAGACTAAGCTTAATGTCATAGAGTTCTTTTGTACTATCCAAACATTATTGTTCGTGTCCAGTGAGGTCAAGCAAAAGAAAACCTGGCAATAGAGACAACGTATATTTCTCCAGTTCTTCGGAGAGACATATATATATATATATATTCCGCCAAAACAATGTATACACACTTCAGGAAAGGAAAAAAATGTACAATATACAAGTCAAATATTTTTATACAGATTTTTTGTTTCCTGAAAGGTGTACGGATTTTACTTTTTTTGGCAGACTATCTATCTATTTATGTACGTTAGATGTTAAAACTCACAAAAATATCTTACTCCTTAAATCTCTCAAATTACGATCCTCAAGAAGTCAGCAAAATTTTGCTCTCTACCTTAGGATTGAAATTCGTGAAACTGAAGTCGTAGAAAAATATTTGTGTGTTTTAGCATTTGACATCAGATGCATGAGAGTATTGAGCATTTATTTTTGTTTTTTTACTTACATTCTAATTTTATTACTATTTTTATAACGCACGTACGATTTTCATTCAACTAATGGATATACGATGTCATCAGTTCACCTTCGGTCACCGTTTTCGTTTTAAGTCTATCAACACTTTTCAAAAATGTTCTTAAAAGAACGTTATTTCATGTAAATATTTCTCCTTACAATGACCTAAGGTCGAAACTAGTTGAGAGCAATCGAAAAATAGATAACACAAAAGAAATATTTCACTTTTGTTCATCTTCACACACACACACACACACACACACACACACACACACACACATATATATATATATATATATATATATATATATATATATATATATATATATATTATTAAAGATGAGTGATACTGATCTGTTTTTTCTGCACATTTAAACTAACACCAAAAGACTGCAAGTTCAGACATGATGTCACCGGCACATGACGAATGTTCTCATTCAAAATATTCATTAAACTCAGAAAACCTTATCTATTGCGTGGTCGTACCCACATCCTGAACAATGACCAAAGAAAGTCAAAAGTACGTGTATTCAGGTTACAACATCGGAGATTACGGACCATTACTAAGCAGCTTTCAACTTCTGTAGCAAATTCCTTTTCCCTAACATAAAAAGACTAATAAAAATCTCTACTCTAAATCCATGTTAACATCTTTAATAAAAAAAAAACTACAAGAAAATCTACTGCCTAAATACACACACGATCACATTATATATATATATACATATATATAATGGGAAAACGTATAAATGATCGAATAAGACATCGATCAACAAATTAGATAATTTTTTCTTTAATTTAAGAGAAGAGTTTGTTGAAAAACAAATTTACAAAGTCTTCTTGTAAAAAAAACCCATAATATTCATTCTAGCGTAAATATTGCCTAAATGTAATTGATTTAGTGAGTGTAAATTGATTTTAGCGTGTATAAATTGATTTTGTGTGTGTGTGTGTGTGTAAAAGATTTTTTTGTGCAAATTAACTTCAGTGTGTGTAAATTGATTTTGTGTGTGTAAAAGATATTTGTATGAGTGTGTCATCATGTAGGAGAGAAAGTATATTTATATGCTCATATGTAAACAGCTGCAGCTGAAATATTTTTCTTCAGCAAGCGAAGATTGTTATGGTAGTATGAATAAATCTATGTAAACAATATTTTCGTTCAATTTAGAATAATTTAACGATGTTGAGATTAAATATATTTTTGAAAAAACAGAATGTTAGAGTTTAACTCAAAAGAAATAAAGCCGAAAGTTTTGAGGGGATTAACTTAATTGATCTATAAATCTACTAAAGAATTAACAATTCTATCGCTTATCTATAAGATTAAGGTAGGCTCGAAATTAGATAAAGTGTTGATGATTTATCTATTATTCTAATTAGTTAGAAAATGTATTTTAAACAATCGAGGATTCGGTTCGGTTTCTTTGTTTAATGGCATATCAACCTTTATATGTTATTTAATGCCAAAGCCATTCTCCTAGAAAAACAGTAGTGGTACTATTTAACCCATAGCTGGGAAACAATCGTGGAATGAAAAGATTTCTTTAATTTGTTTTAATCCTTCAAAATTTTCGCGGTAAGTCAAATATTGTCGTTTGGGCTTTTCCTAAAATTTCTTCAAGATTCGTAGATGACAATATTTGACTTATCGCGAAAGTCTCTTTGAGATAAATGTAAAAATACAGATACAAAAATTACAGCTTCTCCAGCCTATTTTTGTAGAAAAATTAATCAGTTGATTTTCCACACACACACACGCACACACACACATATATATCAAATCGTGCTGACCGCACGGAGTTCTCTGACGTTCTCTTTCACCTTTTGTCCCTATCGTCCATCGCTCCTGGTTTTTCCGCTAGACTGCACAGAGCTGATGTATGTAAGTTCTTGCTAGTTGACTAACATTGGTTCGTTCATTTGTTGAAGACCATAAGAGAACTTTATTTATGAGCTCATCATTACTTTTCCAGCAATGCCCAGCATGGCTTGTTCATCTTACTTGGATGGTTTGTGTGAGGGGAGATAAGTGGCAGTGTTTTGTGGGATGTTGCTTACAGGATTTATTCAAAACAGGACGTAGCATTCTTGTTTAGTTCCAATCCAGCTTTTTCTCCATGAGGTTCGTTAGCGTTCAGGTAGTGCATTCATATCGTACTACTGGCACAACCACTGGACTATATTTATTGAAATTTTTATATGTCAATCTGGGGGACGTATTCTCTTGATATTCATTATAAAGAACTTGTAATTGTCAAACAATATCTCTTTCAAACCCAGCTAAAATATTCTGGTCATTTTCAGCAATTAAAACTTCGTTAGAATTATTATCAAAAACACATTTCAACATATGATTATGTAAAATTTTAATATAACAAAAACGTTAATATGACAATTTCTTGAACACTCCTTTTTATAAAAGAACATCTGTCGTTGTTCAAGCAACATTTTTCGCCGTCATAAAGTCCTGATAAAGGTTTATTAAAACCGAAACGTTATAACATTGACTTTCCATCATAATAAATTCATCATATTTAGAATATTTTGATCTTTTTTTTTTACCACCACGTGGCGAACTGGTTTATTAGTGTACTGCTACGTTTTAAGTGGTAGTCGGATCCTATTATAACCTCATCGCGAGAAAAAAGATGAACTAACAAAGATCCCGTCTTGGTTCATTAACACAAAAGTTTATTCGTTACTACACTTTTTAAATTGTCGTCGGAAGAAACGGAGTATGAAAGTTGAGTCGACCGCATTAGCTGGACGAAGAGAGACATGTCATGAAAAGACAAAGAGAGCCGAAAAAGACCTTGAATTTTCTTTCAAATTTTCTGTTGCAGTTCTAACGTACTTGTTCGCTGGTTTCCTATCCACAGCTCATCCAAAATGGGGCTGCAACCCTTGGCCGTCTTCACATGGTCGTATCTAGTCTTCAACCGATGGTCTTTTCGGCGTCCTGTCTCCCAGCCAACTAACTTTCAAACCCGAGTCGTCCCCTTACTTCCGCCTGGTGTCGGACGGTGGAATATATCCGTTTTCGGTGGTTCCACACTTGCTCAGATGATTTGGAACCACCGTTTTTTTTTCTAGTCATTTTTAATAACCGTAGTCTTTCACCCGTGAATGGCTGACTTTCAACAAGTGCTTTGGCCTGACTCCTCAGTGGTCAGCTGGCAGTTCCGTCGACTCAGTCTGCTTTTTCTTCTTATCATTTTTTCTTCTCTCTCTTCTTCCCCAGAAATTAGCCTCCCATTCTATTTATAACTTGGACCTACCATGAGTAGCTCAATCACGTTATATATATATATATATATATATCATGTCAGTGACACCAAAATATTGCAATCAAATTTCAGACTATAGATTTAATCAAGATGAAAATTGCGATGAATATGTTAAGAAATTATAAGCAAATTTGCATAAAAAACTGGAATCTAAAACAGTTGACTGTTTTATTTTATATCAAACCTTGTTGGTTATTTAATACTGAATCCTGTTTATATATATATATAGATACGATTACGATTTGTGAACGTATATTTTGTAAATAACATTTTTAAACAAACCAGAGCTCACTTGTTTGCTCATAGTTAAATGGCTTCAAGTAGTACTATTTATTATTTGTACACAGTCACATGGTTTCAAGTAATTCTTCTTTATATCAATAATAACCACAAGTAAAAGATTGAACAGTTCTATTTGACCTATATATGGAACCCCAACAGATACTGCCACTCCAGGTAAGAATGAAACTTAGAGTAATGGTAATGAAGAGGTACTTTGAATTCTCCAAATTCCAAGACCTGAGCCTTACCATCAGATTAAGTTTAATGTTATAGCTATGACACGACAATATTTAACCTAGAATACATTTAAAACACAGTATGGCAACAGTATATTTTATAGATGATTAATTACAATATCAACTAAATAATTTAATGCTATCTACTCCAGTCTGTTTATATCTATCATTCCACCCCCCTCTCTCTCTATATATATATATATCAGTGGTACAGCTTAGTATTACTTTTAAAATAAAGAGATACGATTTTATTTTAAAAATGACTAAAATATGTTCTAAAATAAAACTTAAAACCCATTTTAACCGATTTAGCTACTTCAGGCTATCATCTCTTCTGCCCCATTAAAGAGGGTTTAAGAGGCAAACACTATGCCAGTGCCGAAGAAGTGGAAACTGCAGTGATGAAGTGACTCAAAAAACAGCCCACAAAATTTTACGAGGCAGGGATACATGCTCTCATTCGAAGGTGTGTAACATAATAGAACGGTTCATAGAAAATTGAATGAATCGATAAATAAATAAATAAATAAATAAATGAATAAAACAGACAGTAGTCGCTGAATAACAAGGCAGAGGCGCTCGTTGTAGTTAAATAACTAAGGAAAACTGGAGGTCTGAAATCTTGTGCGCATGTGCATAGGAAGCGGATGTTTCTGCTCCCGACATGATAGTCAGAAGTGAGGGAACAACTTGTTCCTTTCGGGAGTCGACAGCAGGACGCGATAAAGTGAAGATGTTAGAATCAGGAAAAAAATCAAGGTCTCTGTCTGCTCATCCTTTACTCACTAGGATGTGTTGCTTATAATTGTCTTGTTGACGATCGTCTCATGCTTCTATACGGCTTTTCTTTCTACCGGCGGCTACTTGTTACCTAGTAGTAAATAAACCATTGGTGTATGTTTAACAGAGTTTCGCATTTGTCAACTTGTTACCACGGCGAGTTCACAACGGGGGTCTATAGTCGCTGCCGCTATGGTACAGGTGGAACATGACTATTGAGAGAAATGGTCTGTGTTGAGGAATAGAGATATGATTCAGCTTCGTTTTGATATATGATACATGTTCCTATGTCATTAATTATTATTCTTGTACTAAAGAGAAGGCATTACTTCTTGACTCACTCTCGTATATATATATATATATATATATATATATATTGTTAGCCACAGACTGTTTCGTTGCATCACAACTCTTCAGTTTGGTTAGACACGCGAGATGCTTCAAGTGTAAAATTCAGCTTGGCTCACAATATGAGACAAGGTAAAAATTCTCACTGTGCCGTAAAAAAAGTGATGCGCCGGAAGAGATTGACCTATGAACTGCATGATAGTTATTTCCGCTCGATGATGATCACACCTGCAATTCCGAAGATAGCGGATGTGACACATCCCAATGGCCAATAATCGAAAGAAAGCGCGCAGGTGTGCTCGGCTGATAATATGGGACAAGGTGAAGGTCCCACTTCAATGATGCACCGGAAGAGAGTGACCTGTGAACTGCATGACAGTTATTTCCGCTTGACGACGATCACACAGGCCATTCCAAATGAGCGGAAGTAACACATCCCAATCGCCTGAGATCGGGAAGATTGCAGAGGCGTAGAGGCGTGTCTTTATCTCTGCGTGGGAGTTTGAAGGTAATATAAGGCCGACGAATTGAACAGAAGAAGATGGAGAAAAAAGGATCCCGCTGTTCACGAAACCTCTCTCGTCGTCACGCAGTGTTCGTTGTCTCGGCCATCGTCTCCTGACATCGAAAAGTTCAAGCCTCATCGACGAACGATCCTAATTCCTCTCCTGACTGCTCCTACTTCACACAAGCGTCCGTCGAGAAAATAAATATATATTGTTATATACAAATTCCGTGTTGTCGTTTGTTTGACCAGAGGGCGGAACGTAACACAAGCTGAGATCGAAACCTAGCTGAATTTACGTCAGTCAGTTATCTTACCCCTGAGCTATCGTCCTTCTCAGCCGGATCAACGGAATATTTTACGTATATGTTTTTACATATACGCTATTGGCTACCGGAGTGCTCAGTTTATGAGAAGAGCTTTGTATTTACGCGTATGTGGCAGCCAGCAAGTCCCAACTCGAGTGCTCAACCTACTTGGGGAAAGTATGCAACACAAGGTCAATTTTTACATAGAATTTAACAGGTTGGACTTCAGAGTTTTTTTTCTTAAAGTGGTTGCAATAGCAAGTTTAAAGAAAACTAGTATGGCCTACTATTTACCTATAATTGAAGCGAGAATAGTTGGATTCATACCTTTCCCAAGAGTATTAGCGCTATGTGAAATGTGAACAGCCTAGTTATGGTTTTGAACTCGGGTCGCCGTGTCCATTTCCTACGACGGTAAATATTGCACCAAGAACGATCGTCTACGTGTACGTTTGTTTTTGTGTGACACAAGCATGCGCGTGCGTGTGTGAATTTCAATTGTAGATAATGCAATGCTATTCACGCAATTTGAATGACATTTACGATTGATCTTTGCTAAGTAATCAAGAATGAAAGAAATAGAAAAACCAAGGTTTGAGATGTCAGTGACTAAAGCAATTACCGATGTTATTATCCAATATAAATATTGCAGTGCTGAGAGGAAATCGAAGTTTATTTTCATTCCCAATCAGTGTAAATATCTTATGTCATCGATCGACATAAAGGGACGTAACTGCAATTTCAAAGATGAGCTTAGTTCATTGCAGTCTCCGAGCAGTCAGTGCCGGCGCTTCTGATTTTAAATCTAAAGCAAAAGGGTAAACAAAGTTTATTGCTTACGTTCCCCTCCCGGGGTTGAGCATTCCACCCGCGTAATGCAAACTCTTCTAACGAACTGAGCACGCCGGCATCCGATTGCGTAAACTGTAAACAAACGAAAGTTGATACAAAATGCGTTAAATTCCCGTGCTAACGTTGGTCGTCGAAATGGCTGAGCGGTAAGTTATCCATCGAACGTAAAGTAAGGCGGGTTTCGATCCTTGCTTAAAGCGTGACTAGCCAGACTGAAGAGTTGTGATACAACGAAACAGTCTCTCCGTAGATGACAATATATATATATATATATATATATACGTGTGTGTGTGTTAAAATGATAGATTGTGGTGAATTTGACAACATTATAGAAATATGTGGAAGGTTGGATAAATCAAACACTTAAAACAGGTTAAGAAGGCACGATATTTCGTTCTTTTATTCTATTTTAAAAACTTTTTCAGGCAAAACCATTTTCAGAGTTTTTCTATATATAAGCAAATGACTAACATTATAAAATGACGGAGAGGATAAAGGTGTAGAAGGAAGAAGGAGACGGTTTAGAGTAAAATGTATCAGGTTTCATTAAAGATTTTTGATCCTATGAAAGTGGAAATAGTTTCAGTGAGCTGACAGGAAAGAAATAGGGAAAAGGTAGAGGGGAAGGGTTTTAGTATATCCTGTTTCTTTGAAGACATTGATTCTAATGTGATGTCTAGATGGAAAGGGAGCGAAAAAGGTGGAAAGAAAATGTTATAAGGAAAGAATCCTCAAAAGTATGGTGGTACCGGACATTGGTCTAATGGTTAAAGTGTTCACTAATGGTCCGGCAGACCTGGGTTCAATCCCAGGTCGAGTCATACCAAAGACTCAAGAAATGGTACTTGATGCTACCTTGCTTAACACTCAGCATTATAAGGTTGGGATCAAGAGTAAAGTGGAGCAATCCAGGGAAAGGAGTAGCGCTTTCCCCTAAACCTTGGTGTAGAAGCTATCAAAAAGGGAGCGTTCGGGTCATCCTCGACTACGGTCGCAAACTTTACTTTACAGAGTAGAAAAATATCCCATTTTTATCCGTTTTCTATTATGATATTGCTTTCGTGGAGTATGATGATCCATTGACCTAGCCGTTACAGCGTTCGCCAAAGGCCCAGGAGACCAGGGTTCAATCCCAGGTCGTGTCATACCAAAGACTCAAAAAAAGGTACTTGATGCCGCCTTGATTAACACTCAGCATTATAAGGTATGGATTCAGGGTAAGATGGAGCAATCCAGGGAAAGGAGTAGCGCCCTTCCTTACACCTCGGTGTAGTAGCTATTGAAAAGGGAGCCTTCGAGTCACCCTGGAGTATGGTCACCAAATTTACTTTTTTTATGATGTTAAAAAACAAAAAGTCAAAGATATCATTATTCTATGCAAAGATTTGACCTTTTAGCACCAACAGGTGAGCAAGAGATTTTATGATTTAAAATGGTAATATGCACTGACAAAACCCCGAACCTGTTTCCTTTTTGTTGTGTCACTTTGAAAGTTCGAGCAATACTAATCACTAACTGATCTTTCAAATTGACATTCGAATTTCTTTCAAAGTTATTTTTATAAAAGGAAAATTATATTTTCCAAAATAAAAAATGCATCATACTCTCCATAAGATTTTAGCACCAGTGAATACCTCATATTATCATAAAATTGATAAACGTAAGAACGAAACCGTAACAAGTGACAACGTCTTTCGTGACATCCTGTCATTACTTCTTTCTAGACAACTTTTCGAAACTATTTGGTTCCGTCGGCATTCCTTTTTTGGGGCCATCTCAGGTGCCGAGCAAATAATTCAACTGCTAGGCCGGTATTGCATGGGGGTAAGGCCTCTTGAAACCAGGCATCAACTTACAATTACCCATTAGGGAAGAATGCCAGGTGGTTCTGCCTGGGGGTGGGGAAGTAGAAAAATGTTTAAATAAATTTTTAATGGTTAACATAACGATATTTATCAATATCTTTTTAAATTGCACATCATTTGTCAATATTGGTTGGCTCAAAGTTGTATGATATCAAATATTCCTATCTAATACTAATTTATACACAATTATATATGGTATCGATTATTCCTATCTTTTCCTGATAATTCATACAGACTTATGTTTTAAAGTAATTATTCTTACTATATATATATATATATATAAGGAAAGTAAAAAAAGTTAATATTCTATATATATAAATCATGATGCCGAGATTAAAAAAATGTTTTAAGAAATTCTTTGGAAATTATTACATGATCCTGACCATGACCTAAGGTCGAAACAAGTCGATGAAGTCTCAAAAGTAATTATAGGAAATAGTCTTGTGTGTGCTAGTCATTGTGTTCTTCTTTATATATATATATATATATATTCTCATATGGTCCGCCAAATACTTATTTGTTATCTCAAATGTTTGTCTTTTTAAGAGAAAAAAGTTAATTCTTTACTCACGTTATTTTTTTTATCACCAGATTCTTTTAGTCAAGTAACTTTCTGATTTAATCATCCCTGAGAGAGAGAGAGAGAGAGAGAGAGAGAGAGAGAGAGAGAGAGAGAGAGAGAGAGTCATCGTAGCTTAACGGTTATCATGTCAGACTGTGACATCGGAGTAAGCGAGTTCGAACTTCAGTTAGGTTATTACGTTCACTTTGGGAAAGTTATAAAGTTATAAAACCCCTTCTCCGAGCTATGGATTAAATGGTATAATTTCTGAACGGCCCATTGACATAATGGTTAAAGTGTTCACCAATGGTCCTGGAGACCGGAATTCAATCGCAGGTCGAGTCATACGAAAGACTCAAGAGATGGTATTTGATGCCTCCTTGCTTATCACTGAGCATTATGAGTAACGGGTCAAGGGTAAGATGGAGCAATCCAGTGAAAGGACCTGTGTAGTAGCTATAAGGATAAGTTTTGCATTAAATAATCCACGAAAGTTCATATGCTATTGTTATGTGGAAAGTTCGATAAATCAAACACTCAACTCAAATTTAGATGTGTTCGGCTTTATTTTATCTTCACGGACTTCTCCAAGACAGAGACAGTTTTCTGAGTTTTTCTATTTAAAAGCATGTGAGGAGAGTGGAGGGGTATAGTTGTGGCAGGAAAGTGGAGATAGATTTTCGGGAGTTGATAAGAAAGAAGTATGGAAGGGTTTGTGTGAAAGGGGTTTTGGCATAAAATCTATCTCCTCTTTCAAAACAAAAAATATTTAATGAAACCTGATACATTTAACTTTAAATCCCTTCTAACTTTTCCTGCAACAACTATACCCACTCCGCTCTTCTCATATGCTTTAAACAGAAAAAAAACTCAGAAAACAGTCTCTGTCTTGAAGAAGTTCGTGAAGATGAAATAAAGCCCGAACGAAATATCACTCATCTAAATTTGAGTCAAGTGTTTGATTTATCCAACTTTCCACAAATTTCAACCGTACTGTTAGAATCATAACAAATCTATCTTTTCAATATATGCTATTAAACGAAGAAACCATCACTCTGTAGAATTTTTTTACCTTTCTGATCCTACGTGGAATTATTTTACGTGCCTTTTGCAATCTTTTAGTTTTTTCCCCCTAAGAATATTCTCTGAAAACCCGAATAAACGGTAATATCACCGTGTCTGACTGGTCTGATAAGCTGGTTTAGTCGTGGGGGGACTACTCATGTAGCAAGACTTGGGCAGGAATAGCCTGGTGGAGCTCATCCCTCTTCATGTCAACAATTGGTTTGAATTCAGAGTTTTCTTTCTCTTAGATTGGTTACGATACCAAAATGTAAGAGCCCAGTCTGCCCTACTATTTACCAATAGCTGGAGCGAGACTTGTTGGATTCATGTGAAATGCAAATAGCCTCGTTCAGGACTTAAGCTCGTGAAGCCGAATCTATTTCCTATGACGATAACCGTAACGCCACGAACGCCTTCAAATGCTAATACCGAACGTCTAATCTTGTGAATATTTCCCATTGAAGCTTTAAACATTTTTGCCTGATCTCTGAACTTAGAGAAATCGTCTTGTCTGGTTCCTTGCCAAATGGTTCGGTATCGATGCCAGAGATTGAATATTTATGGCTGGGAAAATTACCTTCGAAAATGTATCGCTATATTATGTTCTCTTGCTATTCATATCCGTAAAAAGTTAATTCACTTTCAACTTAATATATTCTAATATCTTGCTTTTGTCATTGGCTTCAGAGTGATTTTTAGTCATTTTTTAAAGTAATGTTTTTTCAAACTAATTTATTATTATTATTATTATTATTATTATTATTATTATTGTTGTTGTTGTTGTTGCTTTCACGTTAAATCGAAAAAGACGATGAATTTTTTTGAGTGACATCGATAATAGTTTCCTGTTATTGATCTGAGTCTCTCCCTCTCTCTCTCTCTCTCTCTCTCTCTCTCTCTCTCTCACACACACACACACACACACACAAACAAACACGCACGCGCGTGTGTGCATACTGGATTATTGTGTACTTTAACGACATTTCGGACATTTTTCTCGCAGAATAGTCGCTACAGGATAAGTTTTGAACCATATGAGTTGAACACTGTTGTCTTCCTGTTAATGTATAACAATGTATTTCACTCTCTCTCTCTCTCTCTCTCTCTCTATATATATATATATATATATATATATATGTGTGTGTGTGTGTGTGTGTGTGTGTGAATTTGGGCAAGCACTCAGCCACGACCAGGACGCAATACAAGGTCAATTTTAAGCGGAGTTTAACAGATTAGAATTCAGTTTTCCTTCTCCTAGACCGATACCAAGGTTAAAGAGCCTTACTATTTACCCATAGATAGTGGGAGAATAGCTGAAGTCATACTTTTCCCAATGGTATTAGCACTCTGTGAAATGCAGACAGCTTTGTACAATATTTGAACATGAGTCACTGATTCCGTTTCCTACAACGATAACTGTTTTTCCACAAGCATATACATATTTATATATATACATATATAACCCTAACCCGGCAAAAACGGCATGTCAAAGTGAGATATTTATCCGAGCAATACATTTCAAATGCCCAAAATATATAGAGTAAAGCATTTTTTAACTAAGTTTTTGACCTCTATGATAATATATATATATATATATATATATATATATATATATATATATATATATAGACACCTTCGTACGAGCAGGATGTGACTCTAAGGCGATTTTCAGATGGAATTTAACAGGTTATGATTTAGAGTTTTCCTTCTCCTAGACCAGTTACCGTATCTTGGCTAAAGTTTGCTCCACTATTTGTCTATAGCTGGAGAATGGTCGGATTCATACCTTTCCCAAAGTATTAGCACTATTTGAAATGCAAACGGCCTCGTCCAGGCTTTGAACTCTGATCACCGTGTCCATTTCCTACAACAATAACCATTACACCACAAACGTCTTCATATATATATACTGAAGGCACCTTTGGTGTAACGATTCACTTAAAATGGAATGGAAACGGTGACCCGAGATAGTTTGCATTTCACTTCGAGCCACTAGTCTTGGAAAAAGCCATAACCTATCTCTTCTCTCATCACCGATTGGTAAATAGTAGGATAAACTGGGCACTTTAACCTTGGTATAGCAACCAGTCTAGGAGAAGGAAAAAATTGAACTCAAACCAGCAATACTCAGAAAAATTGACTCTATATTGCATTCAACCCCTGGCTATGGGTTTGTGTAAATATATATATATATATATATATATATATATATGTGTGTGTGTGTGTGTGTGTGTGTATGTATATGAGATATGTTCATTTAAGCGATACGTGAAATTCAGAAATTTAGCGATTTCCTTCGATATTGACACAGGTGTGTTCCTGATCATTAAATGGGATAGGAGGGGTGTGCTGACTCTTCTAGGAATTAACTTTCTATTCTTAATCTTACTGGTTTCCAGCCACAAATATCTAGGCCTCCCGGCAAAGTCAAAATAAATAAATAGAATTCTATTTTTATCAACGTATCAAAGTATTGCATAACGGAATTCTTCAGAGAAAGCTTCATCTTTCGAACAACTCTCGCTACACTTCTCCAAAATGTGTTGACAGTGAATGTCGATGTATTTAACTGTATCCCGTCGGTTGCAGTTCAACGAGGTCGGTGGTTGGGGCATGGGTTTTTGGCAGGGATAAGACCCTGAAAATGGCACTCGTCCCCACGATCAACATCACACAAGGTCCAGACTAGCCTAGATTTTTCTTCTTTTTTTTTATCCTGCTCGAAGACAAGAATACGGTTGAAGAATACCCTACACTCTGAAGGCTAAAATAAAAAAAACGATCTGCCGTCCTATTTACCCATGGCTGGATATATGGGAAGAGATTCAAGCCTCTCACAAGAGTATTAGCACGAAGTTTCGTCCAGGATTTGAACTCTGGTAATCGATTCAATTTTCAACGATAATAACCGTTTTGCTACGCGTCCCCCCATATATATATATATATATATATAATTTTGAAATTATAAGCCCGTAGAAATTTTTACTTGGAGTTTCACGTCTGACGATCCTGGAGATACGCGAAACGTAAAGTAACAGGAATATCACAGGATTATAATTTCAAAATCTTGAGTTTTAAACTTGGACTGTTATAAAAACACTGACCACTGTCGAACTCATTATATATATATATATATATATATATATGTGTGTGTGTGTGTGTGTTTGTGTGTGTGTGTGTGTGTGTGAAGGAGGACTAAAAAGATCATTGGCTAAAAGCTTTTTATGATGACATACCAGCAGCTGATGACTTGTTTGACCAATGAGATCCAAGCACTGCAATAGGGATGGGAGAAGTGTGTAGACTGTAAAAGGGAATACGTTGAAAAATGAACGTCATTTGGTCACAATCTATGTAAGTATCTTGTTTTCTCTTTCAGCAAATCCTTATATATATATATATATATATATATATATATATATGCACACAAACAATCGATGTTCAGAAAATATCGAGACTGTAGCGATATTTACAAAGACAGAAATAAACAATAACTGAAACGTTGATTTTCGACATATCTTTTCAGTGAATTTTCTATTAGTCAAAGCACCTCTAAAACTTCTCTTTTGATACGGTGTGAAGTTGTGGCATTGTACTTTTTATTGGCGTAATGAGTAGAGTGTTCGCCAAAGGTCCGGGAGACTGAGGTTCAATCCCAGATCGAGTCATACCAAAGACTCAAAAAATAGTACTTTATGCCACTTTGCTTAGCACTCAGCACTATAAGGTAAAGTGGAGTAATCCTGGGAATAGAATAGCGCCCTCCCCTACACCTCGTTGTAGTAGCTATTGAAAGAGGAACCTTTAAGTCACCCTCGACTAAGGTGGCCAACTTATTTTTAATATCCTCTTAATATATATATATATATATATAAGTTGGCCGACCGTAGCCGAGTGTGACCCGAAGGTTCCCTTTTCAATAGCTACTACACAGAGGGAAGGACGCGATTCCTTTCCCGAGATTGTTCAACTTACACTTGATCGTGCCTTACAATGCCGAGTATTAAGCAAGGAGGCATCAAGTACCAATTTTTGAGTCTTTGGTATGACTCGACCTGGGAGTGAACGCTGATATCCTGGATCATTAACGAACACTCTACTCTCGATGCTAATGGGCTGATGTGGCACGTCAAGTCTTGTCGGGCTATTTTATACCAAACTTTTTTTAATCGTTGAAACTAATTCATTTATAGGTTACGTTACGTTATTTGATTTGATAGCATATCAACCAGCGATGATTATTAAATATCAAATTCTATTTATATATATATATATATATGTGTGTGTGTGTGTGTGTGTGTTGATTAGTTAGAGGCGCCGGTGGTGTAATGGGTACTGTCGTAAGAAAGTAATACGGTGACCCGAGTTAAAAACCTGAACATAGCTGTTTGCATATCACATAATCTTAATACCCTTGGGAACGGTATAAATCTAACTATTCTTCCTCCAGCTATGGGTAAATAGTAGGGCAGACTGGTCTCTTTAAGCAAGGAGAAGGGAAACGTTGAATTCTAGCCTGTTAAACTCCGCTTAAAAATGACACAAGGTTAGTGTATATATATATATATATATATATATATATATATACTTTTTGATCGTAAATCTCAAACGAAATATTTTTGGCAAAACAAAGGACGGTACAAGTTGTCACCAGAACTTTTTCCGTGTGACCTTTTCTTATTTAGCAAGCAGAAAATTTATTTCAAGGGTAAGAGGTTTGTGGACATAGAGTAATAATTATGCTGAAAGGCATAGGAACAATTTTGAATAAAATTAACCCTTCATTCATAGTTTATTTCTGTCTTGGTAAATACAGCTTCAGTCTCACTTTTGAACCTACATCGTATAAATACAGTTACATTGTGTTTTACATATAAGTATGTGGATGCTTTCATATATACTTAACGCTCTCATTCGGCATTGGTCTGATTATATCAATCTCAAAGCAAAGGTTAGCTCTTTGGCTTTGACTTTTGGCACGTCGATTGGTTTTTATTCCGGCTTTGGACTGAATCTGAATATCGAGCCAGCTTCGTTCAGTTGGGAACAAAACCAACTGTCAGAAAAGAGAGGGTAGGGCGATTGTGTGGCACGAGGAATTCAAGAGTTGAGAGCCTATTTCCCTTGAAAATCAGCATTCCTTTTAACCAGGGCTCGCTGAACCAACATCTGGAGCGGGGGGAAATACACATCTATCTCAGTTACGTGGCAGGTTGATTCTATATGAGAAGGCGTCTTGAGATTAACGATTTTCCGTAAAGAAAGCATGCATCGAAAGGTCACCTGTTGACAGTTGACACTGTGTAAAACAGATATATATATATATATATATATATATATATATATATATATATATATATATATATGTTTCAAAACTCTGAATAGTAATTGGTATGTCAGACTACGTCAAAGAAATAAGATGCGACCTAGAAATAGAGACAGATGAAAGAGTGGGCTACGCTAAATATATATATATATATATATATATATATATATATATATATATATATATATATATATGTCACGTTGCTAGCATGGATCTCTCTGACTCTCTCTCGCCACCCATCTCTATCGTCCATCGCTCCCGGGAAGTCTTCCGGGATATATCCTGTATCGGTACAGAGCTGTTGTATATACGTTCTAGCTGGTCATCCTGTGAAGGGGTCCACAGGGGTATGTCGCTAATGAGTTTCTCCTTACTTCTCCAGCAGTGTCCTGCATGTCTGGTTCGTCTAACTTGGATAGTGAGAGATGTTAGGTGGCCGTACAGCTTCTGTTTTGTGGGGTGTTGCCTACAGGACTTGTTCAATACAGCTCGTAGCATTCTTATGAAATTACCGTTTAGCTTTTTCTCCATACGTTTAGTTAGCGTCCACGTGGTGCATCCATATAGCAATATCGACACGCCCGCTGCTTGGAAAAAACTGCGTTTTATTTTATCGGTCAGGTCTGACTTCCATATGACCGATAGCTATTGATAACTGCCCATGCCATTGCTAGTGGCGTGTTGCTGTCATTCTCGGTTAATGAGACGCAGATTCCGAGGTAGGCGAACATGTCCATTTGTTTCAAAGGACCACCCTTTAGTGTGGAGATATCGCTTCATTGATGAAAGCACATGTATTCTATCTTGTCTACGTTGACATGGAGGCCTATGCTACCTGCTACTCATTCCAGACTATGTAGGGGTTCAGTTTGGGCGGGTATATTTGCTAGAAGTGCTATGTCATCGGCGTAGTCCCCGTCCGTAATAGTTTATGCGGGGTATCTTCTGCTTCTTTCTTTGGTCAGCTTGAAACCTTTTTCTTTCATTAAATCTATAAACGTTCTAAGCACGTAATCTAGAAGGATAATAAACAGGTATTGGGCTAATGCATCTCCTTGTAGCACACCTGTTACACTGTCAAAGTAGTCTGTGTCTTTATCCGAGGAGCGAACTTTTACCGTCGTGCTTTTATATAGCATCATTATGACTGCGACGGTTTCTTTGGGGAGGCCATAGGCAAGAAGTATTTGCACCATCTCCCCTCTGTGTATGGAGTCAAATAATAGTGTTGCCTCGAGGTTTTTTGCACGTAAACCTTCTAGAATTAAACGGATAGTCAAATTTTGTGATGTCCTGGATCGATTTCTTCGAAAACCATTTTGGTTCTTCCTAAGTATTTTCTCAATTTTCGGTTCTATGCAGTTGCGTAGTAGAGCATGGTAGATTTTGGCCACTATGAATATAAGGGTTATACCTCGATAGTTCTTGGCTATTACGAGGTCACCCTTCACAGGGAAAGTGAAGATGCATCCCTTTGTCTATCTGTCTATTGTATTTTGGTTGTATACGTCATTACAGTTTAGGAGCAGTACGTCGTCGAATTCCTTGGTCTTCCATATTTCTGGGAGTATTTCATCAAGCCCTGCTGCTTTCCTATTTTTTAATTTTTCTTAGAAGTGAGTAGAGTTCTTCTTGCTTAAACTATCCAAGTTTGGTGTCTAGTTCATTATTAATAATTTTTGAGATTGGTTCGTGCTTAACTTTCGGAGGTTTTCTGAGTAAATTCTAGAAATGTTGATTACACAGGTGTATTTGTTCTTGGCTGGCGGCTTTCAGTTTAGCTCTCGCAGTACTCTTCCTTCTGCTTAATTCGTTTACTTTCTGCCATGCTGTCCTAGATTGTCTATCTTCAACCGAGTCACTCCTATCTTATTGATATGATTTTGTATGCATTTTGTTTCATTAGAACTATGCACTTCAACTGACTGTTTTTACAACAAAGGGCCCAACAGTTTCGTGGGTCGTTTAGTAAGCAGATTTCATTTATTGACGTCATAGATTATCTGCCACGAGCAAGACGTGACACAAGGTCGAATTTTGGTAGGAATTGTGCTGGTTTGAATTCAGCCGTTTTCTTTTCCTAGACTGGTTGCCGTATCAAAACAAAAGAATCCAGTTTACCAAACTATTTGTATATGGCTGGGCTTGGAAGAGATGCATTCGTGACTTTCCCAAGAGAATTATTGTGAAGTGAGACGCAAATAGCTTCGTCCAGGATTTTGAACTCGGATTGCCGATTCCTTTTCCTACTGCGATACCGTTACGCTAAACGTGCGTCTGACAAATAGTTGTCCCAAAGAGTAAGGTTATCTGGTCTTTTTTCTCTGTCACTAATTAAATAATACTTTTAAAAATAGAAGAACAGTAATCAAAATGGTTTCACTACACACGTTAGGAGATGTTAGGCATAAATCAAAATGGTTTATGTCGATTCAATTCTTTACATACCAATGATAAAATAGTCTCTCTAGTCATTATTATAGCAATGGGTTCGAGGTTCGTTTGATACTCAATATTTGTGGCCTCATATGTGCTTGGGTTCATTATCACATTGAAAAAACAACCTTATATCATTTTTAGCTCCCAATCAAAGGGAAAAGCTTTCAAAATTTTTGGCATTTAGTTCCATCTATCTTTGATTCGGTACAAAAATGACAACTGCCCTTCTACAAGAATGGCTTTGGCATTAAAAAAACCTACAAAACTTAATATGCCATTAAACATAGAAGCCAAATCATACACAGAGGAAAGATAGAACGAATACATCTCGCATATGGTCTTCCCAAATAAACGGTTATAATGATGCTCTACAAAAACAAGAAAGATATGGTTCGCTCACCTGATTGGACATTGATTTCTTTGACATAATCACTGGAATCTTTCAAGGGGGATACATTGATATCATTTCTATTCCTAACCTGTCTAGATTACGTTCTTCGAACGTCAATAGATATAATGAAAGAAAATAGCTCCATACCAAAACAACAACAAAAAAAATGGCAAGAAACAGACGATATCCCACAGAAACTATTAGTGGTGCTGACTACGCAGACAATCAAGCACTTCTTGCAAATGCATTTGCATTTACTAAAAAAAAAATATTTTTATTTTTTGTTTATCCATTCTCTATTTTGATATTGTTTCTGTATAGTAAAATATCCGCCAAGTAAGGTGAAATTTGACATAAATCTGGACGTTGTTTTGTGGTTTGTTTTGGAAATGACTGTAGATTCTTATAATCTGCTGGATTTTTTTTGTTGCAATGTATGGGTTTGATTAGATTGGCTTAGGAAAAATTAAATGTGTTTTTGAGAAAATGTGGGAGAAAATGGCATTTCGGTCATTTAAAATATGTTTAGTCTGAGAAAGTTCTTGGAATAAAAAAGAATGAAATATCACTACTACTAAACTTTGTAAGTGTTTGATTTATCCATCTTTCCACTATTTTAATCATCTTGTCAGATTCACCATAATCAATCATTTCAACATATATATATATATATATATATATATGGGAAATCAACTTATTTCCATACTAAAAAAACATGCAAAAATTAAGCTGTAATTTCTGTATCCGTACTTTTAGATTTAAGGATTAACCGGCGCTTTCTCGCTTGTTTCAAAACTTCTTCGGGAATTCGCAAATGACAACATTGGACTTGCCGCGAAAAATTTGAAGAATCAAAACCTAAAGTAATTTAAGAAATCTTTTGCCTCTGAGATTGTTAAATATACATTTTTTTAACCAAATAGAATCATAGATAAATCATCTAATATTAAAATCTAATTTTAACCCTCCCTCAATCTTATAAACGAAGAAATAAATATTTCTTCAGTAAGTATGAAATTATTCTTGCTTACTCAACAACTTTCGTTTTATTTCTTTTGATTGTAAATCTAACATTCTTTTCCTTTAGGAAGGCATTTAATTTCAACATCACTTAATTACCATAAATTGAACGCACATTTTTGTTAAGATTTTTATTGCATTAAAAATATTTGTACAACTAGTCAAGCTGCCCCCGGCTAAAGAAAACTTTTTAGCTGCAGCTGAATTAATCCTAAAGCATAGATATATTTTTCCCACTGCATAGTGACGGACTAACTCGTTGTTTTTTTTTCACACGCAAAATATTTTCATTTAGATTAAGGCTAACAAAGAATGAGACATTTTATGCATTAATCTTCACTTTATCTTTTAGAATATTTACGCTCTGACTAAAATCATCTGACAAGAAAAGATTTTGTAACTTCTGTTTTTCAATAAAATTTTCTCTTAATTTAAAGAAATAGAAATGTATTCATTTGTAGATCGGTGAATCATTGAATAATTTACATCAATTTTCTCTTTCTCTCTCTCTATCTCTCCCTCTCTCTCTCAATATATATATATATATATACTTCCCGCCACGAGTAGGAGGTGACATAAAGTCAATTTTTCAGTAGAGTACAGTTGGTTTTTATTTTAATTATTTTTATCGATTGGTTCTAAACCAAGGATAAAGAACTCAGTCTACCCGACTAATTACCCATTGAAAAACGATACGATAAGTTGGAAAGCATTTAATAAAAGTAGTGATGTAATGATTGGCACCTTAGCAATTAGCTTAAAACGTGGAGTATTCAGTCATTGTAAAATACCGTTTATAGGTTTCATTTAACCTCTTTGTTTTAATGGCATGTCAACCTTCGTGAACTATTTAATGAGAAAACCATTTTTTGTAGAGAAAATATTAGTGGTACAATCGAACTCATTTCTAGGCATATAACTGTACAATCGTTAAATATTATAGAGGGATAAAGATTGCGACCCTAGTCGAGGGTGACCCAAAGGTCAATAGCTGGATTACTCCATTTTACCCTTGATACTTACCTTATAATGCTGAATGTTAAGTAAAGCGGCATCAAGTATTATTTTTTGAGTCTTTGGTATGACTCGACCTGGGATTGAACGCCGGTCTCCCGGACCATTCGCGAACACTCTACTCATTAGGCCAATGACCCAGTATACTTACTATAAAGGAATAGGTACCTGAAATAGTGTTATTATCAGTATGTTTATTATCATTAAAAATGACTGATTTCAGCATTAAATAACCCAACACTGGTTCACATACCGTAAAACTAACCTATCAAACTATATGTGGTACTATTTACCAAGGGCATTAGTCTGAAAGTGAATGTAATAGCACGAGTGAAATTCGAAATCTCTTTCTACAATGTCACAATCTAGCAGGTTAACCACTACACAACACGACTTCCTATCTCGGTTTCTGTATTCTATTTTAAAACATGACAATGAACCAAATTTCTTGAAAAGAAACTCAGAATCACTCAAAAATCGACGTTAGGAATGACCCTGAGAGATAAATAAAGAGATTAACCATTGATCTGAGAATTAACCATAGAAATGATTGGACAAAATAAAAACGGAAGTAGTCAAGATGCATAGCTAAAAAAAAAAAAGAAGGATAACTGGATGGTGCTAAAGATTAATAGAAGAGAGCACAAGAAATAACAAGCGTAGTAGAATCGAGGACGGTGGACTAAAAATTGCCACCACAGATGCCTATATATATATATATATATATATATATTTATATTTATATATCAACCATTCTGCAAGATCAGGATTCGTCACAAAGTCAATTTTATGATCTGAGTTTAACAGTTTTCCTTCTCCTAGACTGGTTGCCATACCAAGGTTAATGAGCCCAGTTTGACTTACAATATTGCGCTTCACACAAATACACCTACTACATGGAAGGCAGCCAGAGGCATTGGTTTCTCTGTGAACGCAAATAAAACGTTTTCTAAACAAAAAGCTATTTTCATTTTAAGTGTTAAACCTCTGAAATTAGCAGACCAGTCGATGTCAACAGACATAAGCAGAAGGTGTGGATAACTATTGAAAGGTTGTCGATCATATAGAAACCTGACCTTTCAGATAAAATAGGGGTTTCTTTCAAGCTGTGGCTGTGTCGGTACTACTGTATGGATGCATCACCTGGACTCTAACAAAAAACCAAGAGAAAAAGCTAGATGGGAACTACACAAAAATTCTATGTACTGTTTAGAACTGTTTTGAACAAATCTTGGAAGAATCCCTCCACAAGTATCCAAGTAAGACGAACAAGATATGCAGGGTAGTACTAGAGAAGTGAGGTCGCACTTATGAGCGACGTTCTCTTATGGACTCCTACACACAGACACACCAGTGTTGGCCGACGAGCAGGTGCTTACATACATCAGTCCTGAGTGGACACTAGATGCAGTCTAGAGGACATAACAAGAGCGAAGGATTATTGAAAATTGTTTAGGGTGAATACATTTATGGGTGCTACTGTACATTGAGTGCACACCATTTTTAAATAGGTGAACATAAAAACGACGTCTATGGTCGCAAACAGAATTAGTCTAAAATAGCTTAATCTCTTCTCTTAAGAGTCATCAACCGCAAGAGTTGTTCAATTCTGCAAGCAGATGTGCATATTCATCGATCTAGACACATTGACCTGTTCAAAAACAGTGTGAGAAATTTTCGATATACTCCCGAGATTGAGACAAAAGAAGACAGCGTAGTATAAGAAAGGTCACTTGCAAGGAGAACAGAATCAACAGGTTGAGTATAGAAGGAATGACGTGAAGAGAAAGAAAGGATAGATTGATAGATAGATAGATATGAACAGATTATGATGGATATATAGGTAGGAAGGAAAGTAGGAAGAAAGAAAAGGCGAGAAGGACGAGAAGAAGACAAAGAAGAAAGGATAGATAGATAGATAGATATGAGCAGATTATGATGTATAAACAGGAAAGGAGGAAGGAAAGAAAGGAGAAAGAAAAGGCGAGAAGGTCGAAAAGGAAGATAAAGAAGGAGAGGATAGTTTGGTTTGGTTTTATGGCATATAAACAATTGTTGGTTATTTAATGCCAAATCCTTTTTATACTTGTATATCAAATACATGATTTCTAAACACATTTTGTAGATAACATTCTTAAACGAGTCTGAGATCATTTTGTTTGCACATAGTTAAATGGTTTCACTTATTTCTATCTAATACGAATAATTCTATTTACTATTAAACATTTGTTTACAGACACTCAAATGTTTTCAAGTATTGCAATTTAACACGAACTATTCAATTAAATATTAGTCATTTGTTTACACACAGTAAAATGATAAAACAGTTCTATTTCAAACAATTCAGTTTAGGATGTCAACAAAGTTAAATAGGACCTAGTACTGTTATCTATTACTAACAATTTAATTAAACAACAGTTAAATGATTAAACAGTTCTATTTCAAGCAATTCAGTTTTGCATAAGTCATTAGTTTGCTCTCAGTTTAAATGTCAAATAGTTCTCTATTTGACCAATAGATAGGACCCTATCAGGTGCTACCACTTCAAGCCAGAGTGGAACTGGGAGAAACGGCAATGAAGGGATACTCCTCATTCTCCAAAGCTACAGCATCACTGGAGCCTCACCATCAGATTGTTTCGTTTCATATCTTGAACACTCGTTGGGTGGGGGGAGTTTTGCCCTTCTGCAAAGATGCAGTCGATGTATTCTACCGCTCCAGCCCTTGCCAACCGGGCTAATAGATAGATAGATAGATTATGATAGATAGATTGGAAGGAAGGAAGGACGGACAGACAAATGGACAGGAAAAGAAAGAATAGGTAGATTGGGGTTAATAAACAGAAAGAAAGAAAGAAAGAAAGAAAGAAAGAAAGAAAAGTAGATAGATAGCAATGAACAGATTGGGACAAAAGAATAGTCTTGTGATTACTTAGGATTACCAATCTAGGTAAAGACGTGAATTCACATCTCAAAATTCTGCTCTTTCTCAATTAAATAATCTCGTTGCTTGCTTGTTATGAAAGTTGACGGAGGTGAGAGAGAGAGAGAGAGAAAGAGAGAGAGAGAGAAAGAGAGAGAGAGAGAGAGAGAGAGAGAGAGAGAGAGAGAGAGAGAGAAATGAGACTCTAGCGAACCAATCACCAAAAACTACTTTAACGCACGGGCTGTCATGATAATAAAAAGCTGTTACATACATTATCAACCTCTACCAGATAGGGTTCAGTCTTATGGGCAGAACAAAGCGAATCGGACATCGAGTTAATTTTGCAGCCCACGAAGAGCACTGAAATCCCTGTTAACGACTTGCGAGGCTAACACATTGACAATGGTTATACTCACACTTTAAAACCGACCAGCCATACAAATACAAAGTCCTAAACAAACTGGCAAAAACGACACATCAAAGAAAGATCTTTATTAGAGCAATTAACTTAAAGTGCTTTTAGTCGATTAAACGATTTTCAGTATAATTTCCAAATAAATGGTAATTTCTGGGGTTTGCATTCACGCAGAAAAATCAGTTTTTAATCATTCATATTTTCGATTTCATGGCGATAATTGTGAAACAGTAATTTAAATTCTTCACTCGATCCTAATATAAACATCAGTATCATCTCAGGTAATAAAATGTTAAAGAAAAACTACAAATATTCATAATCTCTCAACTTTCTGGACAGAAAACATATCAAATTTTAAAAACAAAAGTCTCCCTGGATGGAAAAAAACAAAAAAACAAAACAAACTTGATTATATCCAAGAAAATGACTAATTTTGGCGAAAAGCTTTTCGGGAAAAAATTTGGGAGAATTTTTCTATAGAATTAAACTTAACTGAAGAGATCTTGTAAGACAAGAAAATTATAAAATGATTACAAAAGAACATATATATGTGGTTATAGAGGGAACATGGTTAATATGAGAAAATTTGCTGTCTATATATAAATTTATACATATATAACAAAAATAATTGAATTCTCATCCGCTTTGGCTCGTTCTATTTCTAGGAGTTTCATATGTTTTGAAAGAGAAAACACGTTTCTTAGATGGAAGGTTTTTTTTCTTTTTTAATTCCGTCCGAGAATCGTGCTTACTCTTTCGAATTCAAGATTTGAATTGATGCAGATATTATTCAGCTCTATTGGCTGGGATACACGTATTTTGATTCATGCAAAGTTTTTAAACGATTGTTTTTCTTTTATCTTTTCTCATATATATATATATATATATATACATATATATATATATATGAAAGAACCCACTACTATTGATTTCCTTAAAAAAGGTACAACACTTAACAGTGCTTCCTATTGCTAAGATTCCCGTTTTTTTAATAGAATCCCCCTCGTATATATATATATATATATATACGAGGGATATATATATATATGTGTGTGTGTGTGTGTGTGTTAAGTAAAAAATAAGATAAAACAAAAAACTCATTTTTCAGGGTTTCACGTTGTCGATCCTCAGGTCTGATAAGTCTGATTTTGTTACATTCTTTGTCTGTATCGAGAAAAATCAAACGTGTTGAATATTAGCTCATATGAACATCGACAATTTGAAACTCTGAGTGGTGAGTTTATTCTATTCTATCTTATTTCATACTTTAATAATATTGTGTTGCTCTCCTTTTTTCGTGCGTTGAGCTCTCTAAAGATCTGACGGAGAAAAGCGCCTTTAGCATTAGATTTTAAATATATATATATATATATATATATATATATATATATATATATATATATGTGTGTGTGTGTGTGTGTGCGTGTGCGTGTGTGTGCGTGTGTAATTAAAATATGTATATATATGTATATATATAATTAAAGTATATATATATATATATATATATATATATATATATATATATATATATATATATATATCGGCGTGTGATGGTTGTAGTCGTAGGAAATGGACACAGTGTCCCGAGTTCAAAATCCTGATATTAATCCATTTATTTTCCCTACAACTATGGGTAAATAGTAGAGATTCTGGGCCCTTTAACCTTGGTATGACCACCAGTCTAGGAGAAGGAAAAATCTCAATGCAAACATGTTAAACTCCAGTTAAAAAATAGACCTAGTGTCGCATCCTGCGGAGTGGTCAGTATATATATGTGACGATACCCTCTCGCCCCTCCCCGAATACGTCAACTTCTTCGAACCATTTCGATCTTGGCCGGTGATCAACTAGTGGTTCCGATAGGAGCATCGCACATTCTTTTCATGGCCTCAAGAAATACAATCAAGGGAGTGGAAGGAAAGAACAAAGAACAAACGAACAATATGAGCTTGGGTTAACTCAAAGTGCAGAAAGATGAGTTATGTAAGATTGCATTCCCTTGTGCATATGTAGACTAACGCTAGGGTGGATTTCTAGCGAAAATTCTACAACCCACGAGGAGTGCTGCCTCATCTTGACCGGTCTTCGCTCACTGCTCTGGACCCTATCTCATGCCAACTGGTTTCTCTGTTGTCCGGTGTCGACTGGCCACTCGTGTCATCCTTCGCCAACTGCTTCCTCTGGGTTCCTTCTTCCAACTCTTCTCTGGCGTTCCCTTCCTACTTCCGGTCGCGTCGAGATCGCAGGCTCAGGCCTTTGTTTGGTTTCGCGCCAAAACAGACAAAGGGATCGTCTGCTTGGCGGACCACCTACATAGTGTTATATATATATATATATATATATATATATATATATATATATATATATATATAACAGTATTATTTTATGTCTGTGTCTTGAAAAATTCTGTCCCAGTGATATGAGAAGTATTTGTTAAGACAGGGTCCTGAACAACGCAAGTTCAAATCCAATCAAAAGCTTATTGCTTATTTTTACTCCGCACTGCTTAGTTAAAGATCGTAGAATAACTATATTAGTGTTGCAATAAAAAAAAAAGAAAAGAAAAAAGAGATGTAATTAGATCTATTCAAAAAGAAATAATATTTGAGTGAGTCAAAAGTTTCGAAATATTTTGGTAGTATATGAGGCACAATTCAGCAGCTCCAGATTGTTTTACCGAAGTCAAGAAGGCAACGAACCACACTAGACTGCAAGATACCGTGCTCGCCTGATACTCTCCGAGTGCTACTTGCTATATTTGTCTGTAAGCCTTGGAGAACGGCTTCGGAATCCACAGTTTTAGACTTACCCGACCATTGTCTGATCGTCGAGGTTCTTAAACCATCTGGTTACTGTACATGCATGTCTGTATTGATCAACAGCGCTCTCACTCTTTTCACAACTAATGTTTTTGTTATGACCCAGTTCAAACTCGTAAAGATTCGTTCCCGAATTAGGTGTCGTTGTACGTTCATCTTTGTGGCTTTCAAATGTACAACTTGTCAGCGCACCAACTACCACGATACTATCAACCACAGTAGGCACCTACCACTGCTTTAACTGCTTTGGTCACGTAATATTCGTGCCATAAACTAGTACGTACCAGAATAATTCAAACGTTTCTCTCTCTCTTGTAAGTGTCGTATATTCAACCAACCGATAGTTTATATTTTTCGACATTTTGCATCTATTTCCAGTAAAACTTGGTCGACTTTTAAGTGAAAACTGGTCCATCTCATTTGAAACATTGAGAAGGAAAACAACGTAACAAGTGGCGATGGAAGGTCGGATTACTTTTGCTGTTGGTTGTTAGTATTGTATCTGTCTTAAGATGATTGATTAGTTTTTAAAGGCAAATGAATGCAACCGTTTGCTGGCGAGAACTTCTGATCCTTTGCCTTTGTAATGCTATTCAGCTTTCTCTTTTATTGTTCTGTAATCATATTGACAGCTTACATAATCCAGTGTAGTTTGAAGCTTAAAAGAGAAAATATAGCCCAGGAGAGATAGATTGATTAGGACAGACAAATAAGAATAAAAGAAGGAAAGACAAAATAAATACGAGATAGATAGATAGATAGATAGATGTAAGCAGATTAGGATTAAAAACAAGAACAAAAGAAAGAAAGAAAGAAAGAAAGAAACAGAAGGAGGATAGATAGATAGATAGATAGAAACTAAGCAACGAATTGTGATAAATATATTATGATTAAGCGTGACATTAGATTGATATTACAACCAATGATATAGACAGTCATATCAGATGATATTCAGTCAGTTGGATATATTGAAATGAAGACTTCTTTGCTATAGCCGTTATTAATTATATAGGTTTCAGAACATTTGATTTGATTAAGGAGTTACAATGCCTCTCTCCTTAGCAGTAGCAACGTCCGGCTTGTGTCTATAGTTACAAGGTGTCGTTATAATCTTCCATATGCAACTGATTATATATATATATATATATATATATTCGTTTGGTCCCAGGAGGTCTTTTCTCTAAACAGCACCTGCCCTTTCTGCAAGATGTTTATTGCCTGGTGTCTGAATCTCACCAGAAGGGATTTAATTTCGTTTAGTTTGGGTTCTTTGATATATCAATCTTCGAGAGTTATTCAATGCCAAAGCTATCCTTATCGAAGCACAATAGTCGTATAATTTAGCGCATAGCTGAGGGAATAAAGGGCTTTCCTACTTTTTCCAAATGTGTTTGTTCAAAAGTGTTCCCAATAGCACGACTGGAGTTTGAACTTGCTTCTACGATGTAGCAATCCAGCACGTTAGCCACTACAACACCGGGACTCCGGCCGGTTTTGTTTGAAGATAAATCCATATGGAGTCAGTGCTTCAAGACGTTTTATCTATCTATCTATCTATCTATCTAATGATGAATAAACATATATGAGATTTTATAGATATTTAATAGCATGGATGTTTATCTGCAATCCAATGTTTCATGCCGCCTTATAACGACAATCATCTGGCAGGTTTCTCAGCATACTCCTTGGGTCGGAGATAAACATTGATGCTATTAGATATCTATAAAAACTAATATATATTTGTTTATTATTATTATTATTATTATTATTATTATTATTATTATTATTATATAATAACCACTCTCCAAATTATACCGCATTTGGTCAAATAGGCAATTTTCTTTCAAATTATTTCTTCTTTCATTGTTTCCAATTAGTTTCAAACTAAAGTCATCATCAGGAAAAAAGGTTTTGTGAAGAAAATTTATTTTCAGAAAGTTTTTCTTAAGCTTTGAGAGTTGATATGTTATTAGAGAAGGGATAAAAATCTACCTAGACTGGCCGAAAAACTGTGTACTCATGCTAAACTGATTTGTTTGAAATAAAACCGATTATCTGTATTAAAATTGATTTGGTATTAAATAACCTACAAGGGTTGATATGTCATAAAACTCAACCAACCAACCTAAACTGGCCTTCACTTGATCGTCGGGGTCACTAATTTTGAGCGTCCTGACCGTGTATCTTTCTCTTCCTGCCCCGTTTCAAATCAGACAACCACTTCTTTACGGTTGAATATCCAGAGGGGTACTGATCAAGACTGTTGTCCTTGTCTTTGTTGGTTTCCTTTGGAGGTATTCTCTTTTTATGCATACTTGATCACAGATCTAACTTCTTTCTTGTCAGTCTTTTGTTTTTCTCTCAATTATTGATTTTTAAAGAGTATTAGCTGTAAAATAATGACGACAAACATTTGAATTTTGGTGGATAGTGATATAAGACTATAGTATACAGTTATGGCTCATAATAGGATTTGTGATCCTTGTTTTCGGATGAAGACGAGGACATTTAAAACTATCCTTCCATCTATATATCAATGTGTCTCTTTATATATATATATATATATATACTGACAGAAAATAAGATTACAATACCCAGAATATGTTTTTCGGTTCACTAAGCTTAAAACATGCAGGTAATATAGCTGGATTTCAATTAAGTATCACATGTACAAATAGATATGTGCACAAGTTCCAAAATTAAGTTTGCATTGACCCATAGACCACATATCAATATATCTCTCAGATCAAAATCGACCTTGTTCTTCAGAGTATTACTGCTTTATTTTCCAACAGTATATATATATATATATATATATTAAAGATGTTTATGGGTCTTACTAGCTGACTTGGTGAGTTAATGGAGGACCCTCGTGTATATATATATATATATATATATATATATATATATATATACAAGGGTATTCAAAAGGTTCTAAGCCTCACACAGAAAGAAATGCCATTGCCGAACATTTTTGTTTTGAAAACACACCACCTCTTCTTATTAAACTAGAAAATTTTAGAAGATTTCTGTCTTAATTTCTGTGCAGGCGAGGTCCATACAAAGGTGAGAGGTGTGCAATGAGTCTGAATTTTGAATGAAGCCTAGATCCTTTTGAACAAACCTTGCATATATATATATATATATATATATATATATATATATATATATATATATATATATAATGTAAGTTGTGATCAGATGAAGATTTGAAGAATAAGATTCCTTGAACAAAGTAAGTTACTGAATAATCGCTCTGAGTAGGTATCTAAATACAGACACGAAACTAAATATCTCTTTCCAAATTTACTGCTTGGCAAACTCAAATCAGATGTTAGATATTTGAAGTATTTTTTCTAAAAAAAAAAGCAAAAATCTATTTATAGTTTTACTAAATCATATAGCATATTTAAACAATTGACAAGGATTTGAAAATATACATGTTGCATGACTGTTTATGTCATGTAACAAAAAGTAAGATATTTAGATAAAAAATAATTACTTC
Source organism: Sepioteuthis lessoniana (assembly GCA_963585895.1). Lineage (NCBI taxonomy): Eukaryota > Metazoa > Mollusca > Cephalopoda > Myopsida > Loliginidae > Sepioteuthis > Sepioteuthis lessoniana. The sequence continues at coordinate 49,587,381 of OY757913.1, forward strand.
CTTATTTATTCCATTTTGCTGTCTACCAAAGAATTGAAATTCATGAAAAGGGAGTAGAAGAAAATCTTTGTGAGTTTTTATATCTAATATTTACTGTATATTTCTCTACTTATAAATTATTGAGATCTTTTATAGTTTTATCATTCTATTATTATTATGATTATTATTATTATTACTCCTTGCGGGTTTTTCCCACCAGTTTTAACAAGTGGCTTTTCATTGAAGACTAAGTTACATCAAGTCTCCTCAGGTCTTCAGAACTCTTCTAAGTATTTTAACTGATTTAAACAGTACTGTGGTCTAGATGCTCTCAATTCTTCTGATCTCCGATTCGCCCAGTTTATTTTCCAGGTCTTTGGGAACCTCCCAAGGGTGCCAATTACAATCAGCATCATCGTCACTTTCATATCCCACAGTTTTTCAGTTCTCTGGCAAGATCCAAGTATTTGTCTTGTAGCATTCTTTTATTTTCGCTCAATGATTCGCTGGTAAGGAAAATGCTTTAGAAGACACAAGTTCTTTTTTCTTTGTCAGTTAACTCTTCGTCTAGTCTTCTGTCAGGGATTGGGTGGTCCGTTTGTATCCCAGAATTAAAGGAAATTTTATGAGTCCCATTTTCCAGGGCAAATTCTTGTTTGTGCATATACCATTTGTTTGTATGATCAAATTTTAATCGCTAGCACAATTCCCAGTAGATCACGTTTTGTACCTCATCATGCTTACTCTTGTATTTCTTTTGTGCCATTTTGCTGTATTTGAACACAAACACGCACACACACACAGATATATATATATATATATATATATATATATATACAATCGATCGTGTACACAGATAACAAAGATATATAGGTACATGTCCACAGATGCCCACGTAGCTGTACATACATACTTTATTAGTTAAATACATACGTGTGCCCAAGTCATTGGTAAGTCTATTATTATACACTCTTTATATTACCTACCGTACACAGATTTTTTTGGCGCCAAAATAAGTTAGGCTTCATGAATAACTGAAAAGTTTTGCCTGCGAGGCTAGTTTGGAAACCTTTCATTTGTTAATTCGATTATTCCTGAGTACTGAACAACTGCTGCCTTGTACCAAACTAATGTTAATAAACGTCTCCCTCATTAACTGTTAATATACCTGTTCACATAACCGTATGGATCAAAGATATACGCTAACATATACATCTAAAAACTGAGAAACACACACACACACAACGCTTAGTAGATGTCTGCCGACATACGCACCGTATCTATATTTGCACGCGCATGGGCTCACACTTTTATTTATACGCAAGGCTTCGGATTATATCCGCATATCGTTACCTATATTTATACTTGTAAATTTTCCAGTAGTCATAATCACGCTCGCTCATGAATTAGAAATGTGCATGCATATTTAACAAGGATACATCTGAGTGAAAATAATAATAGGAAAGAAACATACACACGCAAGTATTCGACTCCATGCACGCATACAAACAATTAAGCCGTTTACAGGCATACACAAACGAGCGTATACTCCGTGGCTTTGATAAGATAAAACTGTATACACATATACAGTGACTTTATTAAATGTATTTACCTCTTCTAATAGTATCTATCGATCTTTGAACAAAGGCGGTTAGCCTTCTGAAATTTCCATAACAAGCCTGAATGCATTGCAGCAATTTTGTTTATGTATAAAGCTAATAGTACCCGAATTTGAGATTGTTGTTGTTGTTGCTGTTCTCAAATGTATAAATTGTACCAGAGTAAATCTTGGGATTTTTCGTTTAGCCGGGCAGGTGTTATAAATATGAGAAGGTTTAATGTGTTTCCTTGGAGTTGCTGCTGCTGCTCTTACTGTTGCTGCTACTGCTGCGGCCGCGTTTACTTCTGACGTAGAATCAATGGACCATAAATGGGAACTATCAAAAGGAGAGTTTATTTATTTATTAAAAAAAGGGGGGGGGGATCGATCAATGAAAACGCTAAAAAAGGAACAGAGACTTTGGTCAGACGGCGTCACTAGATATTTCTCGCCCGAGAAACTTTATGAAGCCAATTTCACACACAAACAATAACTGCCTGGTTTTATGCCTGTGACATAAGAATACCGACTCAGGACTTTAAAAAAATTACTCCAATTTATTCGCTTTGATGTCGTTCAGCATTTTTTTCCGTCAAAAGTAGACATTACCAAAACTGAAATGGCATGTAAACACACTGAGATTTGTAGTTCTTGGACACAGCCATCTGAAAACATCCAAGAAATCTGGAATATTTATTTGAAATTTGTTGGAAGGTACGCGTAAAGAGAGAATTTTTCTGTTAAGTATTACTCAAATACTGTGTTCAAATACATTTCAGCTTCTTAAACTTCTTAACGAAATGAATTTGGCAAATACAAAACCATTTTTTTAGAACATGTGGATTTTTATACTGAAGCTTAATTTCTGTTAAGTATTATTGATGCTCTAGTTTACCAATTCTTGCTATGTATTATAAATACAATAATTTACTAGTTCCTGTTAATTAATAAACTAGTTCAACAATTTCTGTTAAGTATTATTAATACACCCGTTTACCAACGCAGTCAAAAGAATAATGAAAATATTAAAGAAATTTTACATTTATATTATCTAACTTCAATTTATTTTCATTTTTAGAAGAATTATTCTCAATCATTATTATTCATAATTTTTTTAACATGACTCCAAAGACATCGTGAGGTAGAATAAAGAATGAGTTGTAAATTTGAACTTTTAAATTTGAACTTCTTTAGACTAATGGCTCTCGTAGCTTACTTGATAAAGCAGCTAGTTCAATCAACTAGGCTGCTAAAGGAAGACACAAGTTCAAGCCTACTCTTTAATGTTGCCTCTCCTAGTCTCTGTTTATCACTACCGTAAACTGATGACCCGAGTCAATCATACCAAAAATATACAAATGTACTAAAATAAAAAAAACGATGCTACACTGAATTTGTTTATCTATAATCTTTTATAATGTTCGAAACGATTCCTCGTCGCCACTTTTATAATGTTCGTTCAGGAGATTATTATGACCGACACTTTATAATCTCTTCATTCTCTCACAATACCGAATACTGAGCATGGAATGCTCAAGCAATATTTAGAATACTGACGCACAATTCCTCGTCAGACATCTCTCTGACCGATTTATATATCTAGCTCTTCTAGTCACGTGACCCCAGTAGTACAATCCATTTCAACAGTTGTATTTGTTGGCTGGATATCCGTGTTCGAGCACGCAAGACGGTATCGGTACATCTTCTACATAACATTATCAATACGTTTTTGATATCAAAGTAAGGTTTCTTTGTTTAATGGCATATCAACCTTTGTAGGTTATTTAATGCCTAAACCATTCTCCTAGAAGAACAGTTGTGGTACTATTTAACGCATAGCTGGGAGGATAAGAGGGTTCATACCTTTCCCAAGGGTATTTGCCCGAAAGTGAACGTAATAGCGCGACTGGAGTACGAACTCGCTTACTACGATTCCGCAGTCCATCGCTTTAACCATTACACCACGAGGACACCCTCAAAGTAAATTATTGGTTCAATTAAGTAAGAATAATGACTAATACTCTGCTCTGTCCAATTGCTACAAAATAAAACACAACTATAACAAATAAAAATTATGTTTAGTATTTATATGAATTAAAAAAAATTCTCTTTTGAACGTTAATTTAACTTCAGAGTTGGTTACACTTTAAAGTTGGTTGGTTGCGTTTTATGGCATATCAACCCTTGTTGATTATTTAATGATAACTCCTGTTTATACTCATATATATTAAATATATATGATTTGAAAACACATAGTTTGTAAAAAATATTTTAAACGAACCAGAGTTCGTTTGTTTGCGCACAGTTAAATGGTTTCAGGAATTTCAATCTAATGATCCTATTCACTATTAACTATTTTTGAACACAGTTAAATTATTTCAGGCAGTAATTCTATTTACGATTGATTATTTTTTTGCACATAGTTAAATGGTTTCAACTATTGCTATGTAATACTAACACTTTAATGTAACCTCCGTCATTTGTTCGCACACAGTTACATGGATATACATATGAATTGTAGGTGAATAGCTGGTTGGTAATTTATTTTTAAAAAGGTAGGGCTAATTTGTTTCCACAAAGAGTTTATATTTTGTGTATACTTAGTTGCCGGCATCTTAGATAAAAAAAACAACAAAAACACAAACAACAACATACAAATAAGCAAGCAAATGACTTTCTCTTTAGTTGATAAATAACGTTCTATCTATCATTGAATAATTATGGAAGTTTATTTATCCTACTGAAGAACTTAAAATTTTATTCTTTCGTTCACAACACACACACACACACACACACACGTGTGTGTGTGTGTGTAAAAAATCTTATATCAACACTAATGTGTTTATTCTTTCATTCATAACACACCCAACACACATATATATACTAATATAAAGATCGATAGATAGCTAGATAGAGGTTTTAATGCATTATATATGCAACAATTTTATATTTAAAAACCCAGACAAAAAATAAGTTTTTTTTAATATTTTTTAAATGATTCGATATAATGGTTGAAATCAGGAACAGACTTTTCATTATATGAATGACACTGTTGCAAACATTTTGAAAAGAGGTTGATAAAAATGCACATAAAACGTGTGCGTTGTTTATCATCATCAATTTCCGGTTAGCATTTTAAAAAATCGATGCCTGACGTTAATGAGATAAATCACTTCCTGTTGTTTGTTCTTTGTGGTGACCTTCAGTTGAACAAGCAATTGGGCTGCCACCCCTTTTGTATACTTTCATTCACAATTTTCACGACCAAAATAGCTCAGAAATTATTTTATATAATCCTAGCAGTATTGTCAACTTCGGGAAATACACACACACACGCACACACGCGCACACGCACACACGCACACTCACAGGTATGCACGCACACATACACACACACACACACACACACACGCACACATACACACACACGCACACATACACACACACGCACACATACACATACACGCACACATACGATCATACACACGCGCACACACACACACACGTTTCTTTAATTTTGGATTATATCTCTACTAGAGGTTTAGATTTCTTTTTATAAATATAAAAAAAAATCTGGTTTATCTTTGAATGTAATTATAGAGCAAGTTGAATGACATTACGTTGAACGAAGCAGGAAAAAAGAAGAAGAAAAAAAAGAAAGAAAAAGACAAAAAAGAAAAAAGAAAAAAAAAAGATAAACAGATTCATATGATGTACCTTTCACGAATGGTTATGATCATAACTTGTTTCTTAGAAGTAATGTCTAAGTCTCTAAAGAAGACAAATAAGAATTCCAATTGATTTCAGGTAAAATAAAGAAATCAAGTATTGGTTCTTTTTCTAATACAGTCAAGAAGAAAAAAAAAAAGAATTCAGTCTGAATTATATATATATATATATATATATATATATATATATATATATATATATATATATAGAGAGAGAGAGAGAGGGAAAGAGAGTGAGAGAAATAACACTTATATCAGATAAATGATGGAAATTCGTACAAGTCGAGCGTACTGGAAATATTCTAGACAACTTGAGGAGTTCGTATCAAAGTATAAACGACGGCCATTGGATATTAAATTTTGGCCCTACGGACCCTATTGGCCAAGTAACGACCAGGATATTCTTTTAGAGACCCCAACTTTTGTTAAGTCTCATCCAAAATTTCGTGAACCACTTTACACAGAAATAAAAGGTGAGTAATTCATAACCGATTATAATCAATGGCTTCTGTGACTGTTCATTTAACTGTAAGTGTACCCCATTATTATATCACATTGATCCAGAAAAAATATACGAAAATATGTGTTTACTGTTCATCAAGAAAATTTCATAATCTACATTAAAAAAAAGTCAGATTGATTTAAATATACACGTCAATATTTAATATTTTTATTTATTAAACGGAACTTTATTACAACTGTTATGTTTTGAAATACCAGAGACGTTAGGAAGATAAAATATACTAATTCTGTCCGATAAAAGTTGTTATTTATTTAGTATAAAATCCAGTAGGATACTAAGCTCCCTCTGGTGGTGAGGCTCCAGTTTTGGAGATTTGGAGATTGTTGAGTGCTCCTTCATCCCTCTTTGACTTTGACTTTGAATATATACTCCCTGGCCCACTCTAACTCAGATTAGTAGAACTTATTAGGGTCCCATCTATGTGTCAAATAGAAGTGTTCAATAATTTACTAAGGATTATTATTATTAGTTATTTCAATTGGTTAGGGTCCCATCTATGTGTCAAATAGAATTGTTCAATAATTTACTAAGGATTATTATTATCAGTTATTTCAACTGGTTAGGGTTCCATCTATGTGTCAAATAGAAGTGTTCAATAATTTACTAAGGATTATTATTATCAGTTATTTCAACTGGTTAGGGTCCCATCTATGTGTCAAATAGAATTGTTCAATAATTTACTAAGGAATTTTATGATCAGTTATTTCAACTGGTTAGGGTTCCATCTATGTGTCAAATAGATCAGTTAAAAGTTATTCAGATTTTATAGGGACGTGTACAAAACACACACACACACACACACACACACACACACACACACACACACACACACAATAATCAAAAGAAATACCAGAAATACAGGAAAAGTCAAACAAAAAAACTAACAACAACAAAAAAAAAAAGAAGAAAAAACACGAAAACCTACACAACAAATGTAAATATGAGCTTACAATGAACGATATTCTCTTAACTCTAGGTATGAAATAAACCTTGATGGATTGGTATGCCGTTAAAATCAATCAATCAATATACACTAGATGTATGGGCTCCCAGTGAGAATCGAACACACAGTGGGATATTCGTATTGCTGGCCAACTATTACATGACTCTAGATGCACTAAAAATTAACATAGCTTAAATTTTGTATAAGGTAGCAAGTAGAGAGCACCAAGTGAAAATAGAACTCACTTCTTGGCTGTAATTGATATGCGAGCCTAACTGACTAAGTATTACGCCACGATGAAGTGCCTCATGATAAGTATTGTTTTAAAAGACAAAGCTAAGTGAAGCATAGATTTAAAACAAAGCCATATTTATGGGAAACAGAGAGGACCGAACTCACTACTAACTAGTCAGTGATGCTGGCTTACTAACCATTACACAGCAATGATGCGCTCACATTCGCTAATAATTGTTACAATTAGTGTATGAATATTATATGCAAATATAGCAACCATTATGGGATAACAATATTATCACATAATGGATGGGTCATGTGTTGATGTACAAATAAACGAATCTTTAAATAGCCAAAAAAATTTCATAAACAGAAAAATGCTCATCAATCACATGTTTATTCTTACTTTTAGACCACGATTAGGTACCGAATATACTCGTCTATTGGTCGAATTTTATGATATGATTTTTTAAGTCACCACCTGTTCATCATCACTGTCAAAACATTAATGGGATCTTCTCTAAGTGGTCTCCGTCATATCAGTTCTATTTTTTCCTTTTTCATAAAGATACTCTTATTAAAAAATAAACATTTATTTTAAACACCCGATATATAGGGTTTATATTTCAATTCAATAAGAGAGTAAGTTGACTTTCTAACAAACATAGTGAGTATTCGGCTAGTAAGTGTAATCTTTACTTTCAAGATAACATTGCTTAGTTAATGCGTATCCCTTTTAGATAAAGTTACTTGTAAATAGGAGTATAATAAGGAGTAGAGTAATCGGATAGTACACAAGGGCCTTAAGTAAAAAGAGGCATAAGTAACAGAAATCTCCCTTTTGAAGCAGTCACAAATTAATCAACATTTATAGTGATATTTAATTTGCATAAGGATATTTAAAAGCAACTTTTGATTAATGATTCCAAATTTTAAAAACAGATTTTAATAAAGAATTAATTTAGGGGTTAACAGATTTCAGTAATTTTATTATCTATCTATATAGTGATACATTCCGTAAATATGTGTGAGGGATATTTATCTAGTTCCCTTTCTCCTAATTAGACACAAAGTCACTTAGACTCCGAAGGAAACAAGCCTCACTCGAGGAGAGGTGCCAAGAATAACTCAGCTCCGTTGTCATGCTTTTTTTAGAGACCCTTAGACGTCGGGCTATAAATTCAATAAATACGCCGTAGATGATGAGAAAAATACTGCTTGGCTGGGCAGGTTTTCTGGGGCCTTGTGCTCCAAAACACGTCTGTATTGAACTTTGGGGTTTTAAATAAAGCTTATTGGGAAGGGTTCTGTTGAAGAAAAAGATCGCCTTGGGCTGGTTTGACTTAGTTTTTCTATCACCCTGCTCGAAAGGTGTATGTAAGTGTGTATCCACCTATCATCTTTTGTAATGCTTAACAACTTTTGAATGTGTATTATATTTATTATGAAACATTTTTTTTTTAATTAGAGTAAAGGTTATATGTAATTTGCATAAGGATCTTTAAAATCAGGTTTTGATATATAATTGTGCTATTTTATTCATTTTATTTTGATTTTTTATCTTCTTATTTAAGCATTTTTATGGATAAATTTTGTTTGGTTTGGTTTCTTTGTTTAGTGGCATCTCAACTTTCGTGTGTTATTTAACGCCACAGCCATCCTTGTAGAAGAACAGCAGTGGTACTATTTAACACATAGATGGAAGGGATAAAGGTTAGTTAGTTGGTCGGGTTTTATGGCATATCGACCCTTGTAGATTATTTAACGCCAAGTCCATTTTATGCAAATAGTCAATTCTATTTCAAACAATTCAGTTTAATTGTCAAAAACATTTCTATTTAAAACTATTCAGTTCAATTTCAGCTAATTCCGTACAGATTTTGTTTACACGCAGTTAAATGTCAAAACAGTTCTATATTTAGTATAAGTACAGTTTCAATGTCAAAAACAGTTTCATTTCAAACAATTCAGTTTAGCATAAGTATACTGTATAAATCAAAGTATACGGCTTAATTGTGAAAAAAAATTCTACTTCAAGCTATTCAGTTTTGTCAAAAAGTTTTAATTGAAACAATTCAGTTTAGTATAAGTATGCAGTTAGTTCTATTTAACCCATACATACGCCTTATCAGGTGTATTCTACAGCCCCAGCCGACTGGGCAAATGCTCTTTTGGGAGGACTCGTTTGTTGGTTGGTTGTTTGGGTTTTATGGCATATCAACCTTTGTAGGTTATTTAATGCCAAATCAATTTTTATACAATTAGTCAGTTCTATTTCAAACAATTCTGTTTAGCATGAGTACTCTGTTTAATTGTCAAAAACATTTCTATTTCAAGCTATTCAGCTTCGTCAAACAGTTTTAATTCAGCTAATTAAGTTTAGTATAAGTACTGATTTTGTTTACACAGTTAAATGTCAAAACAGTTCTATATTAAACAATTCAGTTTAGATTAAGTACGGTTCCAATGTCAAAAACAGTTCAATTTCTAACAATTTAGTTTAGCATAAGCACGCAGTTTAAATGTAAGTGCAGTTCATGAAAATAGTTCTATTTCAATTCAGTTCAGGATAAGTACGCAGATTAAATGTAAGCACAGTTCAATTGTGAAAAACATTTCTATTTCAAGCTATTCATATTAGTCAAACAATTCAGTTTAGCATAAGCATGCCGTTAGTTCTATTTAACCCATACATAGGGCCCTATGAGGTGCTACCACTCCGGGCCAGAGTAGATCTGGGAGCGATCGCAATAAAGGGGTACTCCGTATTCTCCAAAGCTCCCGCATTACTGGAACCTCACCATCAGATTGTTTAGTGTCATATTCAGGACAATCGTTGGGGGGTCTAACGCCTCTGCAGAGGTGCAGTCAGTGTATTCTACAGCCCCAGCCGACTGGGCAAGAGAGATAAGGGAGTTTATACTTTACCCAAACGTATAGTGAACGTAATAGCATGACTGGAATTTGAACTAGCTTATCAAAATATTGCTGTCCTGCAAGTTAACCTCTACGCCACGGTGACACCACCGATAACTTTTGTAACGAAGCCATTGTTGAGTAACCATAAAAAGAAATAATCGTATTTTCTTAACTTCGCTTTCTCATTTTGACCAAACTTAACAAGACAAAATTCTCTCTATGTTTACATTTATCATAACATTATCGGAGGTGCCCGTAGTGTAATGGTTATCGTCATAGGATATGGACACGGCGGTGCGAGTTCAATTCCTGGACAAGACTGATTGCATTTCACATAGCTCTAATACCCTTGGGAAAGGAATGAATCCAATTATTCTCCCTCCAGCTATGGGTAAATAGTAGGGCAGACTAGGTTCTTCAGCCTTGGTGAGGCAACTAGTCTAGGAGAAGGAAAAACTCTGAATTCAAACCTGTTAAACTACGTTTGAAAATTTGACCTTGTGTCATATCCTGCCCGAGCGGAGGGGTTGGGTAAATAGGATCATTACATTATCGGAACAAAAAGAAAAATTCAGTTTTTAAACAGTCATATTATGCATTTCTCCATTGATTGGTTTGCTTTGGTTTGGTTTTATGGCATATCACCCATCGTAGGTTATTTAGTGCCGAATCCATTTTTATGCATATAAAAAGTTCTATTTCAAATGATTCAGATTAGCATAAGTACGCTGTTTAAATATCAAAAACAGTTCTATTTCAAACGATCCAGTTTAGTCAACAAAATTAAATGGTTCCAAGTATTGCTATGTATCACTAACAATTCAATTAAACATCAGTCTTTTTTTTACACGCAGTTAAATGTAAACACAGTTCTATTTTAAACAATTCAGTTTAACATAAGTACATGCTTTAAATGTCAAAAACAGTTCTATTTCAACGGATTCTCTTTGGCATAAGTATACAGTTTAGTTCTATTTGACCCATAGATAGGACTCTACCAGGTGCTACCACTCCGGGCCAGAGTATACCTGGGAGCAATGGCAATAAAGGGGTACTCCGCATTTCTTAAAGCTCTAGCATTACTGGAGCCTCACCATCAGATTAGTGTCATATTAGGACACTCATTGGAGGAGTCTCTCCCTTCTGTAGAAATGCAGTCGGTGTATTCTAGAGCCCCAGCCAACTGGGCCATTTCCCCATAGAGTAATTTTTGTTTTGGTAAAAAATATGAAGTAATTTTACTAATTTTGCCTGTTAACGTTTTTATTGCGAAATCAAATAAATTTCTTTTCGATTTAATACCTCTGTTCAGTAAGCTTGGGCAGTAAAATACTCCGACTGCACCTCTGCAGAAGGATAAGACCCCCCACGTACTCACACACAACAACAAGTATTATTGGTATGACACTAAACTGCGTCTGATGGTGACGCTCTTGTCTTGGAGCTTTGGGGAATATGGAGTAGCCCTTGATTGCTATTACTCCCAGTTTTACTCAGACGCGGATTAGTAGGACCTGTCAGGGTCTTATCTATTTATCAAATTTAACTGTTCAATAATTTACTAAAGATTATTATTATTCATATTTACCAAGCCCTCCGCTCGGGCAGGATATGACACAAGGTCAATTTCTAAGCGAAGTTTAACAGGTTTGAATTCAGAGTTTTCCTTCTCCTAGACTAGTTGCCTCATCAAGGCTGAAGAACCTAGTCCGCCCTACTATTTACCCATAGCTGGAGGGAGAATAATTGGATTCATACCTTTCCGAAGGGTATTAGTGAAATGCAATTAGCCTGGACCAGGATTTGAACTCATGTCACCGTGTCCAAGATTATTATTATTAGTTATTTGAAAGCATACTGCAGTGCCAAAATTATTTATATTACGTAGGAATACTTGAGAAATAGAACTATTAAAGTTAGATATCAATACTTAAAACCAATTAACTATGTGTAAACAATTGAATTCTAACAAATCGTTTAAAAATATAGTTACCAACAAACTACTGGTTTACAAATCATATATATCAACAGATTCATGTATTGAATAACCCTCTAGGGTTGTTGTACGATAAAACGACGCACAACTAAGCAACCAACCCACGACTTTATAGCATGAATGTTAACATAGTCAAAATCCCATGTTTCACTTCTAAGTAAAAAATAAATTAAAAAAACAAAACAAGCCAAAACAAAACAAAAATGAAAACACTTGTATTACAACATAATTTTCTCTGTTCATAGGATGGGTATTTGGTTAGTATGTTTAATTTATACATCGAGAACATCATTGCTTGGTTATTGGGTATTTGTTTTAGATAAAGTTAGTTTATTGTTAAAATTTGAATAAGGGTAAAAAAAAAGGTTTAAATAAATAATTGTTATGTGCTATTCATTTTCATATGAGTACTTCTTGTGGATAACTTACAGAATAAAGTCATTTGTGTCTAAGGATAAAAAGAAGTAATCGTAACTTTTAAGCTTTGACTTCTCATTCATAGATAAACACTGATATTGAACGACTAATGATTTGAACATAGTCAGTAAGATATGTTTGTAAAGATATTCTATAGCAGGGTTTTAAACGCACAGCCCTCAAAATAGTTATCTATGGTACGCGGTAGAACAATTTTCTTGACTAATATTTTCCTAAAACTTGGTAATTTGTACCCAGCCCCGAGCAACGTATCTCCCCAGAGAAGGGTGGAATATACTTTCATATTTCAGTTGCTTTCACGTCAAGATCGAAAGCTGAAAAGTAGAGATAATCCAATTCTATATACATTCTTAATAAGAACGATAGCGAAATTTACATCGGTTTGTTTCAAAGATCTTTTGTGGTAGAAGTGTGAGAGATTATGGAAATTAACTCAGACAACAGAACGCGAGAATTTATTTTGTTTCATAACGTAAGAAGGGGTCGATCTGACTTCATATTGCCGTGGATTTGTACTTGAGATGGTTTGGTTTGATTGGTTTGTATGGCATATCAACACTTGTGGGTTATATAGTGTCAAATCTTGTTCACACACACACACACACACACACACACACACACACACACACACACACACACACACACACACACACACACACACACGTACATGAAGGTAGACATCTGATTTGTTTGTGAATAGTTTGTAAGTAACATTATTTTCAAACGAGCCGCAGCTCATTTGTTTGAACATGTTTAAACAGTTTTAAGTATTGTGATTCAACACTAATAATTTCATTTGATATTAATCATTCGTTGGCACACAGTTATATGGTTTCAAATATTTCTGTCTAATACTAATAATTCTATTAAATATTAATAATCTATTTTCGCACAGTGAAATGGTCCCGAGTAGAGTAAATGACTGAATAGTTCTATTTGACCTATAGATGGGATCCTTATAAATATTACCATTTCAGGTCAGGGTGGACCTGGGAGTAAGGGTAATGAAGGGGAACTCCACATTCTCTTAAGTTTCAGAACTGTACTCTCACTATCAGATGCAGTTTAATGTCATACCCAGGACATTCATGGGGGGGGTCTTAACCATCTGCGGAGGTGCAGTCGACAGGGCGGGTACCTGTGATAACAGAAAACTAGCACACACAACAGGACATGAAGAAATTTGTTTTCTTTTATAAAGTTAGAAAAAATTGATTTGTCTACTCATATTGGCATGAGGAAGGTGTACCTGAGATGACAGATAACACATATAAATAGAAAATAATGGACAATATTTGAGAGCGGATTGGCGAATAAACAGAAATTATGTCTGCTATTTCTTTAAACTTGATAAAACTTTGAATTTGGCTTTTGTCTTCTATATTTATTATATACACAGTACAATTTATTGATATTTACGCATAGAATGCAATAATTTCCATGTTATATAATAGCCAAAGGATTTCGGTTCATGCCTTTGAGTTTAGTTAGGCTGAGAACCCTTCGGCTCAGCACATGGGTTAGTTAGGTGTAACATTGAGGCAGGTGTTAACGCGGGTGCGCGGGGGTGGATGGAGGTGTCACTCAGATGTCATAATAGTCCGAAACGAAACGCGGTGACAGGGTGCGGGTGACCGGAAGCGCGCGGAGGTTTGTGTGAGATTTGAAGAAAGTAAGAGTTGGGTACTAGACGCCAAACGAGAAGGATCGACTTTTGGAGCTCGCAGACGCGAGGCGAACGTGCGCCCTATGAGGGCCGCTCGAGTTGGGGGGCCAAATGAAAATGACAGCTTAGAAGATTGTGTCTCTCCTCCTTACGTCGAAACCTTTAACTCAAAGTTAATAAAAAGGTTTCGTACCTGAACAAGAAGTCGTTACGTGTTTTCGAATTTTGAGATTCCTATGTTCTTTATATATTCTATAGTACATTATATGTCCATTTCGCACATAGCGTTAATTGTGAATTTGGTACACATACCCCACTTATTATCATATGCAAATTTATTTTGATGAAATAAAAGCACATAGAAGCCAATCAGTTTTATTGGAGATTAGTATTATAACTGGTGTCAATCATCATCCTCTCATCGTATTGTTGGCCTGCTGTGTTTTTCTCTCAGGACGTAATGACACTTTTGATTGATTTGGTTTGGTTTTATGGCATATCAACCGTTGTGGGTTATTTAATGTCAAATCCAGTTTTTACATATATATTAAATATAGGATTTGTAAAAGTGAAGAAGTGAAACAAAGCGACTGATTTTCTGCTGTTAAGCTTATCGATTACATATAACAAACTATTTGGATTCTTTCCGCAGAAGGGTATTGCTTCTGCAGCTTCAGTTCTTTTTTACTATACAGAAATCCTTCATTATTTTTCTTCTATATCATTAATATTTACAAAACGACTAATGATATTGAAAATTATAGAATAAAAATTGCTCATCAAAATCCTAAATAATTTTTAATGGGTGTCGTTAAAATATAATTGTTTTTGGTTTGGTTTTATGGCATATCAACCATTGTAGGTTATTTAATGCCAAATCCATTTTCATACATATAAACAGTTCTATTTCAAACAATTCAGTTTAGCATAAGTACAGTTTAGATGTCAAAAACAGTTCTGTTTTAAACAATTCAGTTTAGCATAAGTACATCGTTTATATAACCCATAGATAGGACCCTATCAGGTGTTACCAATCCGGGCTAGAGTGGACCTAGGAGCAATGGCAATGATGGGGTACTCCGCATTCCTCTAAGCTCCAGCATTACTGGTGCCTCACGATCAGATTGTTTAGTGTCATATCAGGACACTCGTTGGGGGAGTCTCACCCCTTTGCAGAGATGCAGTCAGTGTATTCTGCAGCCTTAGCCATCTTGGTCATATAATTGTTTTTGAAATTAAGTTTAAATTTTATAAATTGAAATATACCGTTTTTGTTTATTTCATTCTTTGAATTCTGAATGTATTTAGATATGATACCTAGTTATTTTTGACAATTAAGATTACTATAGTTTTACTTTGTATAATGTGCCGTTTTTAGATTATGTTCGGTGTCTTTGTTTTAATCACAATATTTTATGCAAAGCCATCCTTGTGGAACAGCAGTGGTACAATTTAACCCATAGCTGTGGGAATAAAGGGGTTCATATCCGAAAGTGAACACAATAGCGAGACTGAAGTTTAAACTCGCTTACTACGATATCACAGTCTAGTATGTTAGCCATTATGCCACTGCAACTCCCAGTTTTTAAATTAAATTTTGCCTCTAAAAATACGCTTCGGTAAGTCAACCAATCAAGGAGAAGGTTTAGTCAGCTTAAATAATGACAATGTATCTTATCCTGCTCAAAGCAGAGGGTGGGTAAATAAATCTACTTACTTAGTGATGTGGACCCGATTTGGGACCACGAAAAGATAACTCGGAACACGGTATAAGTTTAAGGACATATTGAAGTAACACGATACAGAGAAAAGTGGTGGCATAAGCTAGGCTTACTTGTCAGTCGAATATCCAGTCGCCACAACCGGCTGAACATCCATCTAACCAACGAGAGTACCTGGCTCTCGATTAATATAGGATTTGGAAGAGTCCATCAATGGGTAGGAAACGGTTTCATAACACCTTGAAAATTCCTGCCTCTTTTATAATTTAAATAGTCTAGACCCGTCGACAATGAAAATTAGTTTATCGTTCCTGAAAGAATTTCGGCGAGAATATAAATCCAACCTTTACAGGATGGAAAGAGAGACAAGATTTTAGATTTTATTTCTTTTTTGATCTTAACGGCATGTCAACCCGTCTCGGGTTATTGTACATCGAGAGGTAAGAGAATTGCGTTCATTGTATATTTGTATTTACATTTTTTCTGTAGTTGTTTCTTAAGAGTTTTTTGCACACATATAAATAGTTTCAAGTATTCTTATCTAATACCAATAATTATACAGTTTCAAGTAATTATTCCTATTTAATAATAGTGTTTGCCCACAATTATACGGTTTCAAGTAACTAATGATAACCGTTAGTAAACAATTATAGTGACAATTAACTTTTCTTAATACAAATAATTTACAGTTATATGGTATCAAGTATTCCTGGGGGGTGTCCTCGTGCTGTAATGGTTAAAGCGATGGAGTAAGCGAGTTCGTACTCCAGTTGCGCTATTACGTTCACTTTCAGGCAAATACCCTTGGGAAATATATGAAACCTCTTATCCTCCCAGCTATGGGTTAAATAATACCATTACTGCTGTTCTAGGAGAATATCTTTGGCATTAAATAACCTACAAAGATTGATATGCCATTAAACAAAGAAACCAAACCAAACTAATCAAGTATTCCTATCGAATACGAATAATTTTGAATTAACGTATTTGAACCATATATGGAACCCAAACTGATAAGAACACTCCGAGTAAAAGTGGACCTGGCAGTAATTGTGTACTTTGCTATATATCCAAAACCGTAACCTCATCATCAGATGAAGTTTAGTCTCATACCAGGACCCCACCTCGTTTTTAGGAGGTACTCATCTACAAGAGGTACTGTCAGTGTGTTCTCAGCTCCACTAATAGGACATTTTCTTACGCGATTCAGACAAACCTTTGATCAGGCAGTTCTAAGACAAATAAATAAAAAAAGTTTTCTGCTTTTCATACGGACATTTCATTTTCTTTACGTTTACAATAATCTAAGATCTTTTTGGTTTAGTTTCTTAGGTTTTAATTGTATATCACCCTTTTAAAGCTACTTCCATCCTTGTCGAAGAACAGCAGTGATACTATTTAACTAATTGCTAGAAAGATTAGCGGTTCATATCTTTCCCAAGGGTCTTAGTCTGAAAGTGAACATTTTAGCACAACTGGAGTTCGAACTCGTTTACTTCGAGGTTGCAGTCCAGTACTTTAGCCATTACATCATGGGGACGATTTTGAAAGCCTAATATACAAATTAGCAAACCCTGTTAAGAAAAGATCGGTACCTCTGCCAAGTCATACAGCAGGCTATTCGGAAACTTATCTAGGAAGTACAGTTTTATGCAAAACCCAGATTTGGACATCGACAGGCACAAATTTTATATAGAGATATATAAAATTCGTAAATTATATATTATCTTTTCTGTTAATGATATGTACTATAATTAACTTCTTACAGTTTTAATGCCTTGAAAATCAGCTTTCTAAATCATGATATTAACTTGAGCTCGAACATCGAACACCGGTGTAAATGTAACAATGCAAAAATTACCTCGTCACGAACTGGTCACATTATGCTAAGTTTATCTACTAATTTTAGTATAGTCTGGTACAATATCAGAGCACTGGAGTTCATTGTGGAAAAAGAAATCAGTACTCTCTTAAATTAGTTAGTTGGTTGACTGGTTTTACCGCATGTCAACCTTTGTTAGTTTATTTTATGCCGAACTGAGTTTAACATTTATGGTCTCAAATTATAAATGGTATAAAGATGAATCTTAACGATCACTTTAAATGGATAAACACGCCATAATTAGTTGTGATATCAGTGTTTTAAGAGTCAATGTAGTTCAAAATGATTTTAAGCAGTTAAACACTTCATACTAGTTGTAATATGAATGTTTCAAGATTCGTTGTATAAATAAAGCTCAAGATAATTTTAAACGAGCAAATACTTCATATTTAGTTGTAATATCATTGTTTTAAAGTCAAAGATATTAACAAATTCACAATTGTTTTAAAGAAGCAAACACTTCATACTTAGTCGTAGTATTAATGTGTTTTAAGGTTCAAGGTATTAATGTAGTTCCTAAGCATTTTAAACATTATCGCACACAGATCTATTTGTTTCATAAATTAGACCGTACTTAGTACTACTTCTTTAGGACACGGTGGATCTTGGAGTCATGACAAAGAAGTGACTCCAAACTCTCTAGAACTCTAAAACTCGAACATAATCCCCAGATTTAGTGGAGTTTTATGCTCAAGATACTTAGATAAGTCAAAGAAACTAATTTGCTTACAATCGCACTGCTCTAGTCATCCCGTGTCTTGACTTTTATTCATATTGTTTTTTTTAACGACTTTGATTTGAAAATCCCCTTTTTTCTCACTGAAATTCATAAAAGTGTCAGCATTAAAATATTCAATTTGGATTTAAGGGAAACTTATAAATCTAGTGCCTTACATTATAAGCACCTGTTAAGACTGAAAGTGGAGGTAACTTCTTTTTTATTGTACTGCTTGAGTAGCATTGGCGCACTTACAGTGACGGTTATTGTAGGAGGTAATAGAATAATCGACTCGAGTTTGCCTTTAATTTCATGCTAATGTCCTTGGAAAAGGCATGAATCAATCTTCCCACCGAGATATAGTTAAATAGCAGGGTAGAATTAGCCGTTAGTTTGGCAACCGGTATAAAAGAAGGAAAAGTCTGAATTTAAACCGGTATTACTCTGTTTAAAATGGCCTTGTGTCGCATCTTGCTCATGTCCAAAGGGGTTGGATAAATAACAAATTTGTTTCCTGCTTGGGTACCTAACATATTTATCGGGAAATGGTTTCCCTAAATGACATAAATGCAAAGCAGCTGAAATTCGAACTTGGTCCTCCAATTCTCTTTTAATGCGAGTCCTCTGTTGTACTGGAGAGCATGGATCGTATTTTTCTAGTTTATTTCTCCTGCGCAGTTTTCTTGTTTATTTTTCCAAGCTTATTTTTCCAGCATCTTTTTTTTCAGCTTATTTTCCCAGCATCTTTTCCCAGAATATTTTAACTGCTAAACTTCGAGTAAGTCCTATATGCGTCTTATATACCAGCAAATAAGACATTTTTTTTTGCTCTCGTTCCTGTACCAGTCATATTCGATGTTCTTCCTCGTTGTCTTCAGAACTCTCAATTCTTCATTCATTAAAGCATGGAATGGTCCTACAACTGATCCAGAGATTAAACTCACGACTGCAATGAGTCGAGATAAGATTCACAAATATTTCTTCTTAATCTATTAGGAATTGATTTTTTGAACGGTTAATCAATAAGAAGTATTTTCTTTCGCTTTAGTTCTGCAATCTTAGTAAAGATTCTTTAACGAGTCTCTTTTATTCTGCTCTAATCATTTGTCGTATTGTTTTTCTATTGAACTATGTTCACAAGTGGTTTACGCTTGATTATTTTAATAATATGGCATCGTTATTGTCCCCAGCTATGGGTAATATGTACCCGAAATTATTATTTACTAAGCTTAGCGCAGGTGGGGAGGGTCCTGGTGGTGTAATGGTTAAAGCGATAGACTGCGAAATCGTAGTACGCAGTTCGTACTCCAGTCGCACTATTACGTTCACTTTCGGGCAAATACCCTTGGGAAATGTATGAACCCCCTTATCCTCCCAGCTATGGGTTAAATAGTACTACAACAGTTCATCTACGAGAATGGCTTTGGCATTAAATGACCTACAAAGGTTGATATGCCATTAAACAAAAGAAACCCAACCAAACCAAACATAAGTTTAGCATAAAGAGAGAATCGAACTCACGAACAATGGTTTGCCAACCTAGCTCGCAAACCATTACACCAAGCTGGATGACCATTCATGTACATAAAGTAGTCGGAAGAAGTGGCCTTAAAGACACTACAGAGACCAGTCATCTGGCTGAGACGTACTGCTGGAACCTACAGACTTTTGTATAAAGATTTAGACGTATGTAGTCGGGTATGTGAACACCATATAGTTTACTATAAAGAAAAAATAAAGTGTGGATTGATGTACCCGACTTAATGTCCTCATCTTGGTTGTTATTATAGTCAAAGGCTGTTTTTATAATCCCTTGGCAAGATCTAAGCATTTGTTTATCTCTTCGCTTTCTTTTATTTTCACTCTGTGGTCCGCTTGAATAACAAAGTCCTCTAGATGACACCCGTTTTTTTTCCTTATAAATTAATACTAGGTCTGGCCTTCCGGCTGAGATTGTGGGATCTGTTTTTATCTCAGTCTCAAAGAATTTTATGTGTTTTATTTTTTTGGACGGATTCTGCGTTGTACATATACCATTTGTCTGAATGGTCAAATTTTAATCTCTGGCACAATTCCTAGTGGATTATCTTTCCCACCTCGTCGTGTCAACGCTTGTACTTTTGTGCCAGTTTTAAGCATTCGCTTATGAGATTAACCGTTTCATCCATTATCTCCACATAATCTACACTTGCTTCACTGTTGTGTATTATCAATTTTCGTTTGTTTCGAGCTGTAATTACAAGAGATTCAGGTTCTCTCTTCAGGTTTGCCTTTCGTTGCTATTTCTTGGTAATTTCCCCAATTTGTCGCTTGAAGTATCCATATAGTGGTTTTTCTTCTCATTTTTGTTTTCTAGTTTTCGTTATTTTTCTGTTTGTCCAGCAGCCATGAACAGTAATTTCAACCTTAGGTTAAAATTACTGTTTGTGGCTACTGGAATTGCTCTTACCTTGCTCTTTTTCGTGTATTCGAATTATAACGGCTACACAGTCCTCGATGCTGGTGAGTCATCCTTCTCCTTTTTTCTTGACACATATAGTCTGTCAATGTGCTCTTTAAGATATAAGGCTTTTTCTCTCCCCTACACCTCGGTAGCTTCGAGTCACCATCGACTAAGGTCTCCAACTTTACTTATATCGTAATCAATGTCCTTGTCCATCAGTCAAAGTTTCTCCTTTATCTATCTTAAGAATGATTTATAATATCTTATAATGGAGACTAACCAGGTGTTTATTCCTTCGATGAGATTTCTCGAAGAGTACTTAGTTTCGAGAGATTTTTTGTTGTTCTTTTGAGGTACTCTTTTAAAAAAAAAAAATTCTTTCATCTCTGTTTGTTTTTAGTGTGCACTTCCACTATTTCCCAACTACTTGTAATTTTCTTTTCCTCAAATGGTTTCCTGATTCAGTAGTTCTTTTTCTTCCGCTTTTCTCTCTTCTTTCCCTTTTCACATTTTCCAATCCCAAATTCCATTCCTATAGTTATTATTATTATTACTTAATTTTTTAGCTTTACTTTAGGTTTCTTGTAATCCTTCCCCAGATTTGCACCCAAGACCTACGGTGAAGGAAGGAAGTGATTATACGTATTTTGTTTATTTTTATTTTTTGCCTCTTTTGAGTGATATTTTTTAGTCCCATTGATCGTACTCTCCGAAGGAGATGAACAGTTTCGCAAATTGCAATTTTTTTATATTTCATATATGCTGGGACTTATAGGCATTTGGTTAATGTGTTTATCTACCGCTTTCTTGATCATATCAAGGGCTCCTACAATTACTGACTCGGTGGTAGTTTTAAGGTGCCACATTTTCTCAATTTCTATTCCCAGGCCCTTTTATTTACTTATCTTATATTCTTTGACTGATATGTTATTATCTGTTGGTACTGACATATCAATAAGACATGCTTTTCTTTTATACTTCTTAAGCACTATATCTGGTCAATTTCTTTTTATTTTTCTGTTATTTTATCATATTTACCCAACCCCTCCGCTCGGGCAGGATATGACACAAGGACAATTTTTAAGCGGAGTTCAACAGGTTTGAATTTTTCTGTTATTTTATATTGCAAAATAGCAGAGAATAGCAACTTCTTGGGTTTCTATTATCGGTACTAGATGTTTTCAGGACCATCTTTCAGATTTCGGTATTTCATTGTATTTAGATACTTTCCAATTAATATAATGATCCATTTTTATCATGTTTTTCATATCAGTGATAGGATTAAGCATGCGGGCATTTACTGATCAATTGATTCAGTTTTTTTTGTTTGTACAATCTACATATTAGGGTTGATATGTTTTATAATGTTTGCCTGTTAGTTTCTTGTTGGTAGAATCTGGCCTTGTGCTGCTATTATTAACTCCTCTGTTTCTGCCTTTAGTTCAGCGCATTTCATTGGTTTTTTTATTAGTTTAATCCTTGTATTTTTGCTTCTTTCTTAATGCTTTTTGTTTCCTCGATTACTTTATCTTTTTGCCTATTTCTTTCGGTGTGAGGTCGGGTTGATTAGCAAATTTATTCTTTTCTTATGCTTCACATGTGTTTTTTTTAACTATTACATCTGTTCTAGTGTCTAAACAATTCTTTAATCTCATTGTGATTGTTTTGTAGGTAATTTCTAGTTGGATGAAGCCTCTTCCACTATTTTCTCTCTTGACGTAGAGACCTTCTATATCTGCTCTTGAGTGATGCATAAATTAAACTTAAGTACCCATCTTTTTTTTATTTTTTATTTCAGCTAACGTTTAGTTTATTATATTATATTATTATATTAAAACTATATGCAACTGCTTCTAGGGTGTAAATTGCTATAATTTAATTTTTTGCATTCAATTCTGGATCCAAATTAGACGAACCAGACATGCGGGATACTGCTGGAGAAATAGGGACGAACACATAAGTGACGTACTCCTGTGGACGAGCAATGGCTAGAACCTACATTCAACAGCTCTGTGCTGATACAGGATGTAGCCTTGAAGACGTACCGGAAGCGATGGACGATAGAGAAGGGTGGCAGGAGAGGGTCAGGGATATCCATGCTGATGGCGTGACATGATGATGAGGATAATTCTCCCAAAGAATTCCTTTTTTACGATATCGATATCGCGATTTCCAATCATTTTATGCAAGGAATTATGTTCCCAGGCATTTTTGATTGACTCAATCCTGTTGCTTTTGCTTCTTTCTTCATATTTTTTCATTATTATTATTATTGTTGTTATTTTACTCCTTTGAGAGTTTTTCACGCCAGCTTTAGCTGATGTTTTTCGACTGGAGCATGAGTGACAGCAAGTTTCCTCAAGTCTCCAGGACTCTTCTCAGTGTTGTATTTTGATCTTTTGACCCGGCCAAAAATGCCATTCCAAGGTGATTTACCGGAAGGAGGTGACACATTCCAATGGCAGTTATGAGAGGAAATCGCGTGGGCGGAAATTGGCTGATGAAATGGGACGTGCTAAAAAAATTCCTATGGTACACTCATAGACTGTTGCACCGGAAGAGAGTGACCTGTGAACTGCATGACAGTTATTTCCGCTTGATGACGATTAAACATTCGATTTCAGCGATCGAGTGGGCGTTGAACTATTATATAGCTCAGTCAAGACGGAAGTCAGTTGAGTTGATTTCGAGTCCCAGTGGGAGTTCCGGGCCAGTTGAGTTGCCGCCAGTTGGAGAAGAGATGTGGTAGGGAAAGCTACACCAGGCCGAAGGGGCTTGGGGCCCTGATGAGTTGGGGTCCAGAGAAGTTGCTGTTAAGACGCAGTAAAGGAAGCCAGCACCCAGCAGAGTGAGCCCCTAGGCCTCCGGTTGAGCATCATGAGAACAAGAAAGACACAATGTGACGGTCATAACAGTGGGGTCAAAATATTACAGTTTATGTTCGGTCTCCAGCTCCCTCTCACAGTAAAACCCCACACAACCTTTTTCGAACCCTTACAAATAAAGTGAGAGGGAAATAATTTTGTTAAAGAAGTCTTCCTGCGTATTTGTCCTGTGTCTGTTTGTTTATTGTGTCGTTGTGATTATGATGCTGTAGATGACAATATAATATCAGTATTCTGGCCGATCTTAATAATGCTGTAATCTAGATGTTCTCCACTCATCCTCTTATTTCTAAATCCTCTAGTCTATGTACCAGTCATTTGGTGATGGAACTGAGCACGCTAATTACACTTAATATCACCGTTACCTTCATGCTCCATTGTTTTTTCTTTTCTCTCGCAAGGTCTTGGTACTTTTCTCTCTTTTTGCTTTCCTTCAGTTCTACTCTGTGGTCCGTCGGGACAGCAAAGTCTACTATTCGGCCGGTTCTCTTTTTCTTGTTGACTATCACTATGTGTGGTCGGCTGACCGAAATGAGGGGATCTGTTTGCATCTCAAAATCCCATAGTGTTTGTACGTCACATTTTCTGGGACGAGTTCTGGGTTGCGCATATACAATTTGTTCCTATGACCAAATCTTAACTTCGAGCCCAATTCCCAGGGGATCACCTTCCTTACCCAGTCGTGTCTAGTCTTATACTCTCTTAGCGCTAATTTATTGCATTCGCTTATTATGTGATTGATCGTTTCGTCTCTTTCACCACTTAATCAACATCTATTTTCTTGCGTCTTGTCTATTCTTGCTTTGACATAGTTATTCCTTATGGCGTTGTTTTGTGTTGCTACCAGAAGAGATTCAGTTTTCTCAAAGGTTTCCTTTTCTTAGTCATGTCCAAGTTTTCTCGTCGTGTGATATTTCGCTTGTTTGTCGCTTAGAATGTCCATATAATTCTTTTTCTTCACATTTTTGTTTTCTGGTTATTTTCATTCTGTTGATGCTGGTGTTGTCTATATTTTTTCTGGGCGCTGTAATCAGTCTTCTCCCGCACTTTTATTATTATTATTATTATTATTATTATTATTATTATTATTATTATTATTATTCTACGCCTTGAGTTTTTCACGTCAACGTTAGCTGATGGTCTTTCTTTGAAGTTTGAGTGACAGCAAGTCTCCTCAAGTCTCCAGGACTCTTTTCAGTATTCTGTCCAATCTCAATAATGTAATAGTTTGGATGGTCTCCACTTGTCCTCTTATTTCTAAGTCCTTTAGTCCGTTAATTAACCCTTCGGTGACTGTACAGAGAGTACCAATTACAATTGGTATAGACGTCACTTTCATGTTCCACCGTTTCTTCAATTCTTTAGCACGATCGAGATATTTATCCTTCTTTTCACTTTCTTTCAATTTTACTCTATAGTCAGGAAAGACAGCAAAGTTCACAATTTTGCAAGTTCTCTTTTTTTTTTGTTGTTGATTATAATAAGATCTGGGAGTCTGGCTGAGATTAAGGGATCCGTTTGTATGTTAAAATCCCAGAGGAGTTTGTGTGTGTCATTTTCCAGGACAGATTCTGGATTGTTCATATACAATTTGTTCATATGGTTAGATTTAAATTTCTTGCACTATTCCCAGTGGATCACTATGCCCACCTAGTCATGTCTAGTTTTATATTCGTTCTGTGCTTATTTATAACATTCGCTGATTATGTGATTGGTCGTTTCGTCTTTATCACCACATAACCTACATTTACTGTTTTGTTGCGTCTTATCTATTCTTGTTTTGATATGATTGGTTCTTATAGCATTGTTTTGTGCTACTATCAGAAGAGATTCAGGTTCTCTTTGAAGGTTTCCATTTCTTAGCCCCGTCCATGTTTTCTTGTGTAATATGTCACTTATTCGTCACTTAAAACGTTCATAGATTTGTTTTCTTCCCATTTTTGTTGTCTGGTTATTGTCTTTCTATTGGTTTTTATGTTGTTAGTATTGTTTCTGGTGGCTGTAATCAGTCTTCCTCCCCGCTTTTGTATATAGTTTTCAAGTCTTCGTATTGATGCATCAACACTGTCTTCAATACTGGTAAGTCCTCTTCCTCCTGCTTTTCTTGACACTTATAACCTGTCAACGTCATCTCTGGGATGTAATGCCTTATGCTTAGTGATTAGTTTTCTTATTCGCTGGCCAATTTGTTTAAGTTCTTTTCTGGTCCATTTCAAGAATGATCAAGAATATTTTCGAGAGGGACAGCTCAGGTATCTATTCCTTTGATAAGGTTTCTGCTCCATAGTTTAGTCTCGAGTAGCTTTCTGGTTTTTCTGAAATATTCTTTCCTAATTTTTTCTTTCATCTCCTCTTGTTTAATGGTGTCAACTTCCAGTATTCCAAAGTATTTGTAGGTTTCCTTTTCTCCGAGCGTTCTAATTTTGTATTGATTTGGTATATTATTATTATTATTTCATTATTATCATAATTATTTTACTCCTTTGAGAGTTTTTCACACCAGCCTTAGCTGATGGTTTTTCACTGGACCCTGAGTGACAGCAAGTCTCCTCAAGTCTCCAGGATCCTTCTCAGTATTCTGACCGATCTTAATAATGCCATACTTTGGATGGTCACCACTTGTCCTATGATTTCTATGTCTCCCAGTCCCTTTACTAAATATTTGGGGATTGTTCCGAGCGTACCAATTACAACTGATATCACTGTCACCTTTATGTTCCATAGTTTTATAAGTTCTCTTGCAAGGTCAAGGTAGTTATCTCTCTTTTCGCTTTCTTTCATTTTTACTCTGTGGTCCGTCGGGACAGCAACGTCCACTATTTAGCAGTTTCCCTTTTTCTTGTTGACTAACACTAGGTGTGGTCGTCTGGCCGAGATTAGGGGATCTGCTTGTATCTTAAAATCCCAAAGTAGTTTTTGCGTTTCATTCTCCATAGTTGTGCATATGACATTTGTTCCGATGTTCGCCTTTAAATTTCTTGCACAATTCCCTGTGGATCACCTTAAACACCGAGTCGTGTCTATGGTTATACACTCTTTGCGCTAATTTGCTGCTTTCGCTTATTATTTGATTAATCATTTCGTCTCTATCACCACAGAACCAATATTTGCTATTTTTTTTAACGTCTAATCTATTTTTGTTTTGATATAGTCCTAATGGGTAAATAGTAGGATAGACTAGGTTCTTCAGCCTTTGTGAGGCAACTAGTCTAGGAGAAGGAATACTCTGAATTCAAACCTGTTAAACTCCGCCTAAAAAATTGACCTTGTGTCATATCCTGCCCGAGCGGAGGGGTTGGGTAAATATGATATAGTCCTTATGGCGTTGTTTTGAGCAGCTGTTAGAAGAGATTCAGATTCTCTCTTAAGGTTTCTTTTTTATGACCATCTTCAAGTCTTCTCGTGTAAGGTCACTAAACTATATTCTAGGAGATGTCAAGTCATCCCCTCGTTGCCATTACTACCAGACCACTCCGACCCTAGGTGGTAATATATGCAAGTCATATTTATAGATGAAATAAATCTGTTAGAGTTAATATTCAAAATGATTCTGAACTTCATTAAATAATTGGACCTTAAAACATTGATATTGTAACTAAGCATCAAGTGTTTAGCTGTTTAAAATGAGTGTGAACTTTATTTATGCTTTGGCTCTTAAAAAATAGATATTACAACTAAGTTTGAAGTTTTTATTAATTCAAAATTATTGGGTAGATAGATTTTCGTACCGTATACAATTGCAGACCATAACTGTTTAGCTGACTTCGGCATAGAATAACCCGGTACAGCTTGATTTGCCGTAAAACCAACCGGCCATCTTAATCATTAGACAAAAAATCTATTTGAAAACAAGCTTAAAAAAATAAAGCTATTAGATGGTTGTTAATGGAGCATATTCAGACAGAAGCAACGAATTGACCTTCTTGGATTTACACCACTTGAGTCAAGACATATGTGGGTCGTGAGCCGACATTTACTGAACTTTATATGAACGGTAAACTCACTCGCATGGATCACTATATAATAGTAACACGCGTAATCTATATCATAGTGATCCGATTTTTGTACGCATCTAACCATAACACAAGAATGGTCCATCGTAGCGAGATATCTGTTAGCGCAATAACGTTTAAATGTTATAACCAAGAGAATAAAGCAATTTTTAGTGTAGTTTTCAAGTTGATAATAATGATAATGCAAATTCTTCTTTCAGGCTCACTCCGATTGGTTGATTGTGTTTCATGGCATATTAATTCTTGTTTGTTATTTAATGCAACATTCTGTTATATATATATATATATATATATATATATATATATATATGATTTATTTGAGAATGCTTTGACAGTAACATTAGAAACAAGACAGAGGCTCATTTGTTTGCACACAGTTAAGTGGCTTCAAGTATTGGTATGGTACACTAACAATTCTATCTTACATCAGTCATTTGTTTACAAACAATTAAATGGTTGAACAGCTCTATTTGACCTATAGATGAGACCCTAATAGGTACTACCATTCCGGGTCAGATTGAACATGGGAGTAAAGGTAATGAAAGGGTGCTCCAGATTTCCCAAAGGTAAAGGACTGAAGCTTTACTATCAGATGCAGTTTACTGTCATACACAAGATACTCGTTTAGGTGGAGGTCTTACCTCTCTGCAGAGATGCTGTTGGCGTATTTTACAGCCCCACCTAACTGGGCTTTCTGGGGTGATTATAATTTCTCAAGAAAAATAACTATTTAGTACCAATGATAAAGTAATTCCTCTTGTTTATTGTTGCGTTCTGGTTAGTGAACGCTTGTAGTATTAAATAAAGGACAAACCACAATATGAGGAAGGAGAGTTATATTCTCAGGAAAAAGTATATACAATAGAGAGACTGTTAGTAGACAAGAACATGGGATGAGTGAATACAGAATAAGGATATAGGCCAACGATAGTATTGGCTTCCGTTATACGAAGTGGCTCTTCACCTTCTCGACTGCCCTGTATTAGTAGCTACTGCTATATATGGCAGATTGACTAGCTCATTGTGTGGAAAAGGTGAATGATACCCAACATTTATTTAGTTATTTTTTTAAATCAATTATGATGTAAATTCTATGCGAATGTTTTTAGTTGACATGCTGTCAAAAGTGGGGTTTAAGCAAGAAGAGTTTTTTCTCTCACTTTGATTCTGCAATCGTATCAGACAAGATTTCCTAATGAGTCTCTTTGGTATAGCATCAAATTTCTGTTGTTTATGAAACATTGCTTGATTTAAATACTGAACCGGCTCATCATTGCTTAACTTCGTTGATCTGGCGGAAACCATCTTTCGGTCAAATGTTCTGCTAGTAAACTATGTTCTCAAGTGAAACTCTTCCGATTCTTTTAATCATATAATTGAAATCTATCCGTATAATGAACGCGTGATTTTTTTCCTGTTCGTTCTTTTCTTTTCTTTTTTCTTTCTTTTTTCGTTTATCTGCGTATTTCTCTGCTAAGTTGAGTGTGTGATATCTCTGTACCTTGCCCATTGGCAACATGACTTCCCAGTAAGTCTGACAAGAAATCTAATTAAATATATTTTTCAAATTAAGTAAAAAAAATTCTCTATATACTTAACGTCTTTTTTTTTCTTATATTCCTATTTTTTAATTCTTTTTAGGAACTATATTACCTTTTATATTCTTTGAAATAGTCACTGCTTTTATATGCATATTTCATATCCTATGGATTCTAAAAGGACTGTGGTATTTCTACAGGCGTAGATACCATATTCTGATCCTAGGCTGAAGTGTCGAGGATGGTGGAACAATTTTATTCTATGAAGTAGGCACAGATACTACACTCTGATGCCGTCATTTTTTTACGAGAACAATTAAAGTATTTCTACAATCCAACTATTTTTGTGACTGAGGCGTCCAGTTATAAGATAATATTGGTCTTATTTCGTTTTCTTACATATCAACCATTGTTGGTTATTAAATGCGAATCCTGTTTTTACATACATATTGAATATAGGATTTGTAAACAAATTTTCAATACACACAGTTAAAGGATTTAACAGTTATATTTCTAACAATTCAATTTAGCATAAGTCAACAAATTTAAATGGTTCCAAGTATTGCTATATATCACAAACAATTCATTTAAACATCAGTCATTTGTTTACACATAGCTGAATGATCAAACAGTTCTGTTTCAAACAATTCAATTTAGCGTAAGTCATATATTTGCTCTCAGTTTCAACGTTAACAAATGTTGACCTATATATAGGACCCTATCAGATGCTAGTGGATCTGGGAGTGATGGCATTCACCAAAGCTCTGGCATTACTGGAGCCTTTCCATTAGATTATTTAATGTCATATCCAGAACACCGGTTGGAGAGGTCTTACCTCTTTGCGAAGATGCAATCGATGTATTCTATAGCCTCAGTCGGATGGGCTGCTGTAAGATAATGGTTAGCAAACTGAAACTGCCTATCATTACTTCTGAGTAATGAGTTCAACCACCACTGTGTGCCCCTTATGGACAAAACTCAATTAAGCTTCATCAGTTCGCAGACATAAGTACATTTCATTTTTTAACTTGCACACAAGGATTTGGCAACATTAAAGGCAAGTAGATTTCCAATACTTACTTTCAACGTCCTCCACTCAAGTAAGAAACCAAAAAAAGAAAATCTTTTGTATGGCCCTAAACTGAATTTAGTGGCAAGGCTCCAGTTTGGGAGCTCTAGGGAGTATAGAGTCCTCTCTTCGCTGCCATTACTTCTCAGTCACCTCATACCCGGAGTGGCAGTACCTTTTCGGGTCCTACGTATGGGTCAAATAGATTTATTTGAGAAGACGCTTAGAAGGATTTAAATTCTATTAATACATTGGCTCCTGCACTATTAATAATCTGTTGATTAGGTTTGAAGAGTTTACCTGCTTTGAATAATTGTGAATAACATTAAACTGCTTGCTAATTATTAATATTAGATAAGACTTTTTGAAATCAAATAATTTGGTAAAAATTATTTTTGCCCGATCACTTCGAGCTGTAGAATATGCTGACTGCACATCTGAAGCAAGAGCAAACTCATTAGCAACGTTCTCTTATGAACTCCTACACATGGATTTGCCAGTGTTGGTCGACCAGCAAAGACTTACAAACATCATCTCTGTGCGGGTACTTGATGCAGTCTAGAGGGCCTGCCAGAAGCGATGGATTGCGAGAGAGATTCAGGAAACTCTGTGTTGTCAGTACGACTTGATGATGATGACTTGAAACTATATAATTGCCTACAAATAAAGACTGACGTCGGCATTAAATAACCCAACAAAGTTTGATATGTGTTGGATCTGAGGGTAACGGCAACGTAGGGTTGATTCCAACACATCCCAGAAAGCCAAAACAAGATGCAGTTTAATTTCATACCCAGTGCACGATTTGTACTTGTGTCCCACTAGTAACTAAAAGTATTAATTAGTAATCACATATTTATCTAGTAGCTGATTTCATATCTCCATGGAATCTAGCGATTCCGAATTCCGTATCCCATTCAATAATCCGAAACTCTTTCGCAAAATTCCAATAGTTCCACCTTTTTATACTCTTTACATTGTGTGATAACATCGTAGTGATATATCATCAGCAGGGAGAGTAATTGTTGCAACCTTATTTTCGATCTTTTAATCATCTTTTTAACAGCCCTGTCCGCTAGTGTTGTAGAGCCATAATGATATCAATCACAACAGTAATAGAAATACATATACAAATACATGCGGACTCTTTCGTTTCGGATACGAACGGGTTTATTAATTTCTGGCTTCAGTCCATGGCGACACGAGAAGAGAGACACAATTCTTAAAAGCCTATGCTAACCATACTATGCTGACCCCACTCCAACGTGCGGCACATTTTGTGATGTTTAAGATCTCAATTCATCTCTGCTGGTCGAGACCCGAAAGACTTTACCGAACGCCTCAATGGTAGAAAACTCAACTGCACCTTCAACGGTCGAATCTCAACTACTTTCTTTTCAAAATACACAAATTCTCAGAACCATCTCTTCTGGGCATGACGTCATCAACACTCCAGTCACATTTCCTGTCTGGGGTTTATTATGGCAGATGATGATTGTCATATTGCCGCGTGGGCGTAAGACTGCACCATCTTACTATGCACCTGGACTAAGAGACCCGAGTAGTTCAAAGCCTTACCGAAATAAATAACAAAATACAATTAACGGAAAATGATTAATATAAAAATGTATTACCTTAATTGTATAACACTAGGCCAGTAGAATACGCCGACTACATCGCCGCAGATGGATAAGTCCCTTTCCAGAACAAATGTCCTAGATATTACTCTAAACTATCGGATAGCGAGGCTCCAGTTTTGG
>OY757913.1:49624435-49754435 GCA_963585895.1 Sepioteuthis lessoniana
TTTTGACAATTAAACTCTGTACTTATGCTAAACTGAATTGTTAGAAAGGGATCTGTTTTGACATTGAAACTGTACTTACACTAAACTGAATTGTTGAAATAGAACTAATTATTTGTATAAAAATGGATTTGGTAATAAATAACCTAAAAAGGTCGATATGCTATGAAGCCCAAACAACCAGCCATTCCAATTTTCAGTAAACGAATGGGTATACTACTTTTGAAACTAAAATAACACCCAAAAATTTTTAAAACTAAAAAAAAAAAGAAAAAAAAAGAAAAAAAGAAGAAGATCAAACTCTTTTTTTCACAAAATGTTTCCCCGGTCGATAACGTAAGGTCGAAACTAGTGAATAACAATCAAAATATAAGTAACTATAAGGAAATATTCCTTTTTGTCACTTTTGTTTATCTCTTTCCACACACACACTCACACACACACACACACACACACACACATATATATATATATATATATATATATATATATATATATATATATATATATATATGTGTGTGTGTGTGTGTGTGTGTGTGTTTGTACGTGCATGCGTACGCGCGTGTGTGTGCGTGCGTAATGTACTAGCTATATATTTTTGTATATGGTCGATCACGCAAAGTAGAAAAATTGCAGTGCTCTAATTTCCGCTTTCTAATGATCGGGAATATGCAAGTAAGTGATTGAATCTGTTCAGGTAACGTCGCTTCAAATCTTAGGTGCTTATTAGTATGCTTACATATTCAAGGAACCATACAGACATCTGTTCTTTATTATCCATGATTTCAAGGCTATTTCAGAATTGAATCTATCCGCTTGACGTCATCAATAATCTCCTCTCTCTCTCTTTATATATATATATATATATATATATATATACATATTTACCCGACCCCTCCGCTCGGGCAGGATATGACACAAGGTCAATTTTTAAGCGGAGTTTAACAGGTTTGAATTCAGAGTTTTCCTTCTCCAAGACTAGTTGCCTCACCAAGGCTGAAGAACCTAGTCTGTCCTACTATTTACCCATAGCTGGAGGGAGAATAATTGGATTCATACCTTTTCCAAGGGTATTAGTGCTATGTGAAATGCAATGTCTCGTCCAGGATTTGAACTCGTGTCGCCGTGTCCATTTCCTACGACGATAACAATTACACCACGGGCATCCACAGACTGTTTCGTTGTATCACAATTCATCAGAATGGCTAGACACGCGAGATGCTTCAAATGGAGATCGAAACCCGGCTAACGTTACATCAGCCTGAAAGCATACCTCACAACAGTCTCAGCGTAAGCGAAGGAATTTTAACGCACATGGATTAATTTTCCTTTGTTTAAGTTAATGCTAACGGAGAACAGAGTAGTCAATTCGTTGGAAGAGCTTTGCATTACGCGATGGGAACTCAACTGAATTCCCGTCTAAAAAAATGTTAAATTGTATGTATTTTAAATTGTATGTATTTTAAATTGTATGTATTTGTGCAAAAATTAGACAGTAATCTTTGTCTCGGTATTTTTGCACAAATCAACCAAACGGCGCTTTCGAGCAAGTTCTTAAATTTTGAGATGTTACGCAAACGACAATATTTGAGCAATTTTTCCTTCCAAAATTATCAAAAATACAATTTCTTAGGCAATTAGATTCGTAGACTCTCCTGTTGCTCACAGATAAAGTGATGTAGTAATTGGGGATTATAAAAATAACGTTGCTTTTTTTTACACGTTCAAGTCGATGTTATAACTGATTCTGATCCTATTCAAATTTATTTTGAGTGAGATTATAAAATTGCTATTGCTAGATATCTGTTTACCTATTGTTTTATTTTCTTTGAAGTGCCGGCAAAGACTGTTGAAAGCCAGGAAACTCCTTACAACAATAATATCCGATGGACGCGGCATGTAGTTGTCTACGATTCTGAAAAAACACCCCCAGAAAACAATCCTGTGCCCACCCCGAGTGACTGCTGTCCGTCCTTGGTCTTCGAATCTCGATTTGAAAGCGGCAATCTGCGTCAAGCGAGAAGAGTGTAAGTCTATTCTTTATCTTTCCGATTAAAATGACAAATAAGGAATTGCACGGAAATTATTGTCAGAGGATAATGGCCGAGTCGCTGAGTGCAATGTGGCTGCGTGCATAGACAGCAGCGGGTATTTAAACAAAGAGGTTAAAGAAGATTTTTACACACCTGCACAAGAAATCGACCATGTGATAGAGTAGAGTAGAGTAGAAGAGAGAGAGAGAGAGAGAGAGAGAGAGAGAGAGAGAGAGATCCTGTTCCACAACGGAGACGACACACTCAGGAGAACCAAATGGCTCACCAGGAGAAAACCCTAAGAAAAGGAAAAAAATAAAGAAAAGTTTTTCCTTTTTCGAAAATGACTGTTGGAGAGCCAACTTTCGCCCGCCTCCCTTTTTATAAAGCTAAAAAAAAATCCAACGGATTCATAGGTCCATTGATCTTAATGCCATATCGATCCGGCTAGGGTTATTTTATGCTTAGATATTAGAGAATCGCATATATTGTAACCTTCATATATCTCTTTGTGCAGTTGTTTCTTTTGCGCACACTAATATGATATCAAGAATTCCTATCTAATACAAATAATTCGCAAACGGTTGTATGATTTCAAATATCTCTTGTACAAATACTTTATGCACAATTATACGGTGTCAAGTAATTATTTCTATTTAATCATAATCATTTGTTTGCAAACAGTCACGTGGTTTCAAGTAACTGGTAATAATATTCATTGTCAAACAATTATTGCTTCAAGTAGCTATTCCTAATTCAAATAATCTACGCACAATTATATGAAATCCAATATTCCTATCAAATACAAAAAGATTTAAACAGATTTATTTGACCCATTGATGGGACCCTAACAGGTATTACTACGAACTGAATTATTATTATCATTATTATTATTATTATTATTATTATTAGCAACTGAATCTTGAAGTAATAGCAATGAAGAGGTACGAGGATCATTAAATAAGTTTCCAGACTTTTTTCGTATTGGCACTTTTATTGATAGTATACATATGAAACTCTAGTCCCCTTCGAAGTAATCTCCTCCGGTAGCAATGCATTTGTTGTAACGTTCTAACAACTTCTGGAAGGCCCCAAGGAAGTCCTCTTGTGTGAGCGTGTCAATGACCTTCGTCACAGCCTTTCATCTCCTCAATTGTCTCATAACGACAGCCTCTGAGTTTAGAGAATAACCAAAAAGTCACAGGGAGCAAAGTCTGGATTATAGGGAGGATAAGCAATTGTCTTGATGCCCACCTTGGTCAAATAGTCTGTGACAAGGATAGAGTTGTGGACAGATGCATTGTCCTGGTAGAAATGCCACTGATCCGAATTGAAGTGTGCTGGCCTCTTCTCTAGGATTCTCTTCCTGAACTCCCTTAAAACCTCAACATAGTAACCCTAACCCTAACCCTTTGGGCAATCAACTCTGGTGCATTGACTTCCTTACTCCTCCCACACGTCTCATCATCCCTCACAGACTCCCTGCCTTCCTTGAATCTCTTATGCCACTCAAAAACTGATGCTCAATTCATGTAAGATGGTCGAAAAGCGGTCTGAAGCATTCCATAGGTTTCTGTGGCAAGTTTAAAACAGAATTTTATTGCATATCGTTCTTCTGAAGTGTCCACACGTCCAGATTGCATTTTTGAAATTCACCAGCTGTGATAATCAGGCTTTAGTAGGGTGTATTACAATTCCTGCTGTAGCTATTCATTTGAAGCTGAAATCATAAAAATTGGACAGTCATCTCATAAGATGTATAGCAACGACATAGGGAATTTTCAAGAGTCTGCGACAATTTTAAATGCCTGTACAAAAAAAGTCTAGAAACTTATTGAAGGCACCACGTACATCACATTCCACAGAGATTCAGAACTGAAACCCCACTATCAGATTTGAGTAAAACCC
The DNA here is from genome assembly GCA_963585895.1 of Sepioteuthis lessoniana. NCBI lineage: Eukaryota > Metazoa > Mollusca > Cephalopoda > Myopsida > Loliginidae > Sepioteuthis > Sepioteuthis lessoniana. Next base: position 49,628,374 of record OY757913.1, read on the forward strand.
AGGAGATTCCTTTTTTTAGTGGTGGGGAATCTTAACCTCCCCCAGGGAATACAATCAGCGTATTGTAAATCCCGCCGACAGAAAGAATCAGGGTTGGTCTGAAGAATTCCATAATGATCATTAACGTTTTAGTCAACTGCTTTTCGATCATGGCGTTAATTCGACCGAAATCACGAATGAATCACGGCTTCTGAGTTGGGAACAAGCGACAACAAGCAACAAATCAAGAATCTTCTTTACTAACACTAGTGAGATATACACAACAATCTCAACCACCAAACATATTTTTAAATATTTTTTTAATATTTGCAATTTGAGTGACATTCATTTCTGGCACTCGAACAGAATAATCACAAGAATTTGACGCATTACAGAACGCTGGAGATTTTTCTTAAAATATCGGGTCGGGAAGACTCTTTAAAATAGTTAAAAGAAATAACAAAAACTTGAAAATAGATTACGAAGAAAGTTCTGAAAGTAAAGCTCTTTATTTATTTCCACGGAGATTACAACAGATACAGAGAACACAATAACACTGTTGGATAGAGCAAGTTTCAACTACAAAAAACAATTTTTCTATCATCACTGGTTATGCATTTTCTCACGTAAGAAGCAAGAAGTTACATGGAGAGAGGAGTTGAACCGAAGTCAATATATGACACAAAATCGTTTTTATACTGAGGAGCTACGCTCAAATCGAGATGCAAATCAGAGGCACACTTCAAAAAGTAATACTACTTATTTTAGTCTGATTTTCTACAACGACAAAGGCGGATAGTGGTGGTTATGGTATTAGTGGATAGTAGAGGTTATTATATTAGCGGATAGTGGTGGTTATTATATTAGTGGATAGTGGTGGTTATGGTATTAGTGGATAGTGGTGGTTATTGTATTAGTGGATAGTGGTGGTTATTGTATTAGTGGATAGTAGAGGTTATTATATTAGCGGATAGTGGTGGTTATGGTATTAGTGGATAGTGGTGGTTATGGTATTAGTGGATAGTGGTGGTTATGGTATTAGTGGATAGTAGTGGTTATGGTATTAGTGGATAGTGGTGGTTATGGTATTAGTGGATAGTGGTGGTTATTGTATTAGTGGATAGTGGTGGTTATTGTATTAGTGGATAGTAGAGGTTATTATATTAGCGGATAGTGGTGGTTATGGTATTAGTGGATAGTGGTGGTTATGGTATTAGTGGATATTGGTGGTTATGGTATTAGTGGATAGTGGTGGTTATTGTATTAGTGGATAGTAGAGGTTATTATATTAGTGGATAGTGGTGGTTATGGTATTAGTGGATAGTGGTGGTTATTGTATTAGTGGATAGTGGTGGTTATTGTATTAGTGGATAGTGGTGGTTATTGTATTAGTGGATAGTAGAGGTTATTATATTAGCGGATAGTGGTGGTTATGGTATTAGTGGATAGTGGTGGTTATGGTATTAGTGGATAGTGGTGGTTATGGTATTAGTGGATAGTAGTGGTTATGGTATTAGTGGATAGTGGTGGTTATGGTATTAGTGGATAGTGGTGGTTATTGTATTAGTGGATAGTGGTGGTTATTGTATTAGTGGATAGTAGAGGTTATTATATTAGCGGATAGTGGTGGTTATGGTATTAGTGGATAGTGGTGGTTATGGTATTAGTGGATATTGGTGGTTATGGTATTAGTGGATAGTGGTGGTTATTGTATTAGTGGATAGTAGAGGTTATTATATTAGCGGATAGTGGTGGTAATGGTATTAGTGGATAGTGGTGGTTATGGTATTAGTGGATAGTGGTGGTTATGGTATTAGTGGATAGTGGTGGTAATGGTATTAGTGGATAGTGGTGGTTATTATATTAGTGGATAGTAGAGGTTATTATATTAGCGGATAGTGGTGGTTATGGTATTAGTGGATAGTGGTGGTTATTGTATTAGTGGATAGTGGTGGTTATTGTATTAGTGGATAGTGGTGGTTATTGTATTAGTGGATAGTGGTGGTTATTATATTAGCGGATAGTAGAGGTTATTATATTAGCGGATAGTGGTGGTTATGGTATTAGTGGATAGTGGTGGTTATGGTATTAGTGGATAGTGGGGGTTATGGTATTAGTGGATAGTGGTGGTTATGGTATTAGTGGATAGTAGTGGTTATTATATTAGTGGATAGTAGAGGTTATTATATTAGCGGATAGTGGTGGTTATGGTATTAGTGGATAGTGGTGGTTATGGTATAAGTGGATAGTGGTGGTTATTGTATTAGTGGATAGTGGTGGTTAATGTATTAGTGGATAGTGATGGTTATTGTATTAGTGGATAGTGGTGGTTATTGTATTAGTGGATAGTGGTGGTTATTGTATTAGTGGATAGTAGAGGTTATTATATTAGCGGATAGTGGTGGTTATGGTATTAGTGGATAGTGGTGGTTATGGTATTAGTGGATAGTGGTGGTTATTGTATTAGTGGATAGTGGTGGTTATTGTATTAGTGGATAGTGGTGGTTATGGTATTAGTGGATAGTGGTGGTTATTGTATTAGTGGATAGTGGTGGTTATGGTATTAGTGGATAGTGGTGGTTATGGTATTAGTGGATAGTGGTGGTTATTGTATTAGTGGATAGTGGTGGTTATTGTATTAGTGGATAGTGGTGGTTATTGTATTAGTGGATAGTAGAGGTTATTATATTAGCGGATAGTGGTGGTTATGGAATTAGTGGATAGTGGTGGTTATGGTATTAGTGGATAGTGGTGGTTATTGTATTAGTGGATAGTGGTGGTTATGGTATTAGTGGATAGTGGTGGTTATTGTATTAGTGGATAGTGGTGGTTATTGTATTAGTGGATAGTGGTGGTTATTGTATTAGTGGATAGTGGTGGTTATTGTATTAGTGGATAGTAGAGGTTATTATATTAGCGGATAGTGGTGGTTATGGTATTAGTGGATAGTGGTGGTTATGGTATTAGTGGATAGTAGTGGTTATTATATTAGTGGATAGTAGAGGTTATTATATTAGCGGATAGTGGTGGTTATGGTATTAGTGGATAGTGGTGGTTATGGCATAAGTGGATAGTGGTGGTTATTGTATTAGTGGATAGTGGTGGTTATGGTATTAGTGGATAGTGGTGGTTATTGTATTAGTGGATAGTAGAGGTTATTATATTAGCGGATAGTGGTGGTTATGGTATTAGTGGATAGTGGTGGTAATGGTATTAGTGGATAGTGGTGGTTATTATATTAGCGGATAGTGGTGGTTATGGTATTAGTGGATAGTGGTGGTTATGGTATTAGTGGATAGTGGTGGTTATTGTATTAGTGGATAGTGGTGGTTATGGTATTAGTGGATAGTGGTGGTTATGGTATTAGTGGATAGTGGTGGTTATTGTATTAGTGGATAGTAGAGGTTATTATATTAGCGGATAGTGGTGGTTATGGTATTAGTGGATAGTGGTGGTTATGGTATTAGTGGATAGTGGTGGTTATTGTATTAGTGGATAGTAGAGGTTATTATATTAGCGGATAGTGGTGGTTATGGTATTAGTGGATAGTGGTGGTTATGGTATTAGTGGATAGTGGTGGTTATTGTATTAGTGGATAGTAGAGGTTATTATATTAGCGGATAGTGGTGGTTATGGTATTAGTGGATAGTGGTGGTTATGGTATTAGTGGATAGTGGTGGTTATGGTATTAGTGGATAGTGGTGGTTATTGTATTAGTGGATAGTAGAGGTTATTATATTAGCGGATAGTGGTGGTTATGGTATTAGTGGATAGTGGTGGTTATTGTATTAGTGGATAGTGGTGGTTATGGTATAAGATGATAGTGGTGGTTATGGTATTAGTGGATAGTGGTGGTAATGGTATTAGTGGATAGTGGTGGTTATTGTATGAGTGGATAGTGGTGGTTATTGTATTAGTGGATAGTATTTTCTCCAACGTCAAAGGCGGATAGTGGTGGTTATTGTATTAGCGGATAGTGGTAGTTATGGTATTGCCTTTCGGCAACAACCCGTTTTTTAAAATTTTTTAACATCTGAGTGTTGTTCTGGGAAAAGGGCATCTGATACGAAAGCAGGTTTTCATTGAATTTTTTTGTGCAAAAAAAAAAAAAAAAAAAAAAAGAAAAAAGAAAAAGATTTATAAATATTTAGTTAAGAAATGGAATCAGCGACCCGAGTTCAAATCCTTGACGAGGTTGTTTGTAATTCCCATCGCACTAATACCTTTAGGAAAGGTATACATCCAACAATTCTCCCTCCAGATATAAGTAAATAATAGGACACACGGGGCTTTCTAAATTTGTTTTGGTAACCAGTCTTAGAGAAAGAAATCTATGAATTCTCCGTTAGAATTGACCTTGCATCGCTTCTTTGCCTTATTTTGATAAATTTTGTTTATTCTATTTATCATCATTATGGAAATAAATTGGAAGTTTTACGATTTCTTAACTTTTACAGAGCCTAAACAATCGACGTGAGCTCAGTTAGGCGATGGGTACAACGATATGAGTGAGAACTTCTCTTCAAAACAGCTGTCAAATCATAAAATGAAGAGTGCCTCAGATATTCTGAATGGCATGTCAGATAAATCGAAGTTTTATTGGAAATCTTGAAAATCGAAAAACTTTGACACCCCGGCTTTATTTATTCCTCTCGGCAGTTGATATTTGATCAGTGATGACGTGTAACAACACACACCTCACTTTAGCTTTTAATTATTATTCTTTTAGTCAAGAAGAAAAAGCCCAGGTTTTACAAATGATTATGTCAGCCTATCAGTTTCGTTAATGGCTGGTAACTAAGGTATTTGCTTTGTAGCTGATTTCAACGGTGTTTATCCATTTCATAATAGTCTCAGCAAACTATCAAATTTTCCTTGGTAACAATAGCAAGTTGACAAAAATGAGCATATTTCCTACTTAAGAATTTAAACTAAAAACAAAATTATGTGATAAACGGTTGTCGATTTCTGTTTCTAAGTTGAAATTTCGTGAATTGATAATACATATATCTAGCACGAATAAATTAAATATAACCTTACAATAATGAAATAAATAAATAAATAACACCAAAAATGATTTGGTGAAGTTAGTGGCTCATTTTTATTTTCTGTTTATCTTACTTTTGATGACATAGGGGTCAGCTTATACAGCAAGGTTAAAATCCAAGTTTTTACCTATTAGCGGTTATCCAGTGGTAAAGGTTTGGATTTTAGCCCTGCCGTATAAGTAATTGTTGAGATTTTTTCAGACTTAAAACGTCAACTTGTGCGCCATATTATCCAGCATGTTTCGGTTTAAAATATGCCCAATGTTGCCAGTTCATAAGAAACTCAAGATTGATAACCACAATCATCACAAATGAGGATAATAATAAAGAAATATTTATAAAAGCTAAAAAAAAAAAAAACTACAAAAAATTAAGGAAATAAATTGATGATTTAAATAAATGTTTTTTTCATAGATTTTATTTTTTTCTGTTTATCATTATTTCATTTCATTGTATTTTGATTAATCAAATATATAAAAGTAAAGTTGGCGACCTTTGTCCAGGGCAACCCGAGGCCTCCCGTTTTCAATAGTTACTACACTGAGGTATAGGGTAGAGCGCTACTCCATTCCCTGATTGCTCACTTTACCCTTGATCCTTAGTGCTGAGTAAGGTGGCATCAAGTACCATTTTTTGAGTCTGGTATGACTCGACCTGGGATTGAACCCCGGTCTCTCGCATCATTGGCGAACACTACTCATTAGACCAATGGCCCGGTAAATCAAATATGTAATTTAATTCATATTATTTTGTTTCATAGTTTTACTTTAAGTTCAAATTAATGCAATAAGAATGAAATTACAATGGGGGACAACTCGCGGCGTAGTGAGCAACTTGTTGGACGACAATATCGAAGTAAGTGAGTTCGAACTCCAGTCGTGCTTGTGCGTTTACTTTCGTACTGATATCCTTTGAAAAGGCATGAATCCCCTTATAGTTAAAAAGCACAACTACTGTTCTTGTACAAGGATGGCTTTGGCTTTAAATAATCTACGAAGGTTGATATCCTGTTAAACCAGGAAAATACAAATGCGTATAATTACAGCTGTAGAACGGTTCTCGAAGTTGGTATAATTTAAATTTGGACCAACCCAAAAATGTATTTACTTTTTGATATTTTTAAGAACATCTTAGAAGGAATCTCCATGGCGTAATGGTTAATGTGCTGGACCTCTCAGTACGTGAGTTCAAACTCCACTCACATTATTACGTTTATTTTCGGTCTAATACGTTTGGGAAAAGTATTGAACCCCTTAAACCTTTAGTTATGGGTTTAATAGTATTACTGTTATTCTTCTGCGGAGGTGATTTTCACCTTAAATAATCCACGAAAGTTGATATCCAAAGAAACCAGAACAAACGGACACGTTTTTTTTTTATTTCCTCATTGTATCTGTATGTAAAAATTAATCTGGTGATATACTGCACGTGGGGAAGGGGTTGCGTACTTGTATATAATCGTCGTCCCATTTTTTTTGTGTCACTGATTTTTTGACGTCTACTCTTAACCTTTTTATTGCTGTTGACGATCGAAGTTATCTCCTCACCCTCCCTTCTTTTCTCAACAAAAACTTCGGATTTTGCGTTTTTCCCTTTTTACTGGAAATCTCTATGCAATAAACTAGCTTATAAACAAACATCAAGTAAATAGATGAGGCTATGATAATCATTCATTTTAAATTAGGCTTGCTTTGGTTTGGTGCCTTTGTTTAATGACATATCAACCTTCGTGGGTTATTCAATGCCAAAGCCATCATTATAGAAGAACAGCAGTGATACTATCTGACCCATAGTTGGGGAGGGCGTTAAAGAGGTTTACATCTTTCTTCAGGTTATTTGTTCGATAATGAACGTAATAGCGGGACTGCCGTTTAAACTCACTTACTTCGAAGGTGCAGTCCAGTACATTAGTTATTACGCTATGTGGACCCCTATTGGGCTGGGCAGTGAAAGCAGCTTCTGTGGTCAACAGCAATAAAAAAAGGAGGGATAGAATAGAGTCATGAGTTTACAAAAATCGATGATGTCGAAAATATGGGACCATAATTTTACCATGGTAACTAGAATTGTCATATTATGAAATCCATCTCTAGGGTTTTGGATGAAAAATCACGTAGTCTTTTTTTCAAAGAGTTTTGACGATTTGATAAGGCTTTTAATTAATGTCCTTTTTTTTGCATTATGTAATTCATTTTCTTTTGCACATCTGTTCACAGAGGACAGTTTGAATACGAATTAGTACTGAAGACAGATTTATATACGAATCGACACACCCAGTGGTACTTCTTTCGAGTGGAAAATACGGTGCCCGGCATCGCGTATAAATTTCGAATTGTGAATTTGCTGAAAAGAGACAGCCTTTACAATTATGGTGCGTGGAAAAGCTTTTAATTTTTTAACATTTCTTTTACATTTCTTTTTGAAATTCTGATATAGAGAATAACACAAGCAATGAATAAGCGCAACAATTTTGTAGGCGGTTGCTCTACAATCAATTTAGCTATGGAAAATACTGAAATGCATAAAATGTTTTTTCCCAGTAAATAGAAGTAAACGTATAAGTCCGAATACGATATAACATCATTGGGGTGGAGAGTCCCTGCGGTGTAGTGGTAAAATGACTGGATTGCAAAAATATAGTTGGAGGTGCCCGTGGTGCAATGGTTATCGTTGTAGGAAATGGACACGGTGACACGAGTTCAAAACCTATACGAGGCTGACTGCATTTTACATAGCACTAATACCCTTGGGAAAGGTGTGAATCCAATTATTCTCATCTATGGGTGAATAGTGGGGCAGACTGAATTCTTCACCCTTGGAGAGGTAACTAGTCTAGGAGAAGGAAAACTTTGAACTCAAACCTGTTAAACTCCGCTTAAAAATTGACATTGTGTCATATCCTGCCTGAGCAGAGGGGTTGGGTAAATATGGATTGCAAAATTATAGTAAGTGTGTTTATAAACCAGTCATGCTATTACGTTCACTTTCGGAATAATATCATTGCAAAAGGTAAGAACTCTTTTATCTCTCCAGCTTCTGGTTAAATAGTATAACTGTTCTACAATGATGATTTATGATATTAAAAAAAACCTACAAAAGTTTATATGTCATTAAAAAAAGAGATCAAGCCATATATATATATATATATATATATATATATGAAAAGACGATGTACATAAGTATTTATTAAACTTGATAAAGTTTGCTACTGACGAAATTGATGAAAACAAAAATATAGAAAAACTGTGTTGCGCCAGTATTTTGAATAGAGAAATCCAATATTAGAAAATGGACTATATTTGGGGTCGAACGTCAACTATTAGCGCTGTTACGGAATACGCATAAAAGTGGCAGCACGTAGGGTTCTATATATATATATATATATATATATAATGCTGAAAACGTTTTTAATTCCCCAAAAGCTACATGCACGGAGATGCTGGGCAATATGATATTTTCAAGTATTAAAAAGGATGGTAATTAACCAAAATAAAAAGTCACAATTCACAAGTTTCTCGTTGTTGATCTTCAGGTGAGCTTGTAGTCAACATGTTTAACGTTGAAAGTGTTGAATACTATCTCATCTGAGAATCAAAAACGTGAAACTCTAAGTCGTAAGTTTTTATTGTTTTACTTTTATCCCATTTATACATAATAGATAGATAGATAGATTATCACAAGCGTTTCCGGTTAATTGGTTTATCAATTCCCTCTGTACCCACGTTGTGTTTGAAAGATCCACAGAGGGAGGATGACACAGTCTTTTTTTCTGACAGCTGGGGTAGCACTTTGGAACAAATTGCCAGGGTCTTGGTGACTCACAGAGAAGAAAAACTCTCCGTTAACAATTGACAGCTATTAATGTTGTAACAGTAATATATATATATATATATATATATATATATATATATATATATGGAATTGGGTCGCTTTTGTTGTATCTAAGAGACAGACAATGGAGGTATTCGATGGTGCAGTCTTTCGATGTTACTCAATTTTTCGGAAAGTGAAGCTTTAATTCGTGGAGATATTTCTTTTTTTATTCTTTTGTTTTCGATATGGACATCAGATTTCTTTTATCTAACCATAAAAAAAAATATCTTTTTTATAGAGTATTCTGCAAGAATCATTTTGCATTCCTCTACTACTTTTTGATTAGTCAGCCAATCAAATACGCTGATCTACGTTTGTGGAAAGAGTATCTCCTCTTCGTATCAGATTTTAATTGTTCATCCAATCAAATCACAATATTGGGGCTTATTGAATTAAGGGTCTCAGCCCTCACCTTTTGGAGGAGTATCTCTTTTCACATTAACCGAAACAAAAATAAAAAATCAGATTAATCTATCTAAAGATTCGACCTTTTAATCCCAACAGGTGGACAAGAGATATCATGATTTAAAAAAGGACCATTTCACAAAAAAACCCTAAGCCTGCTTACTTTTGACAATTTGAAAGTTCGTTTAACCCCTCACTGACCTTTTAAATTGCCTTTTAAATTTCTTTTAAAAGTCAATAAGTCTGTTTTATATTTCTCTTAAAGGAAAATGACATTTTCCTAGATGTAAAAAAATGCATTATACTCTTCATAAGTTTTTAGCACCAGTGAATACCTTGTATTGTCGTATATATATATATATATATATAATGGCTTACGGGTTAATTGGGAATACCGTATAGTGACTTCGATCCTCACTGCATTTCTAAAATTTCTTCTGTTATCTTTGTGTGTTTCTGCAGAGAGAGAGAGAGAGAGCGACCAAATTATATTATTTTAAAGAGGTGAAATGCAATAGAGAAGTTGAATCGCTTAAAGAGAGAGAGAGAGAGGGCTTGCTGTAGAACAGTTGTACAAAAGAAATTTTAGGAACGCAAAGAGGATCGAACTCGCAATGCTGTTTCTTCTATTACTCCACTAACGATTATCCGACACTGATGCGTCTTAAATAGGACGGTCATTTAATAAATGAGAATTCTTTGAAAAAAAGCATCATATTTTTGTCCGTAAATGTAGACTCTACAAAGTTTGGAATTGGTTTGTAACCAAAATTATTTTAGTCTGCAAAAATATTTGTTTTAAAGCTATTCAAATTAGTGGCAAATCAATCAGAATGTTCCAGGACTGAACAGAGGTCTAACATCAAATTTATGATGGCTGAGAAGTGCAAACCAAACTACCAAAAAGTGTGAGATCTGCACAGAGAAGCATGTTTTAGTCAAAAATGATTACAAATGAGCTAAACACGAGTTTGTCACAAAGAGTCTTAGTCAAAAAGATATTCCTTTGAGAGGAAGAATATTGACTCTCAGGAAATTAAAAAAAAATTACGGGAGCTGTGTTGAGAGGGTTATGCTGAGAATTTTCTGGGATAGAAAGGACTCATCTCAATTGATTTCTTTAAAATAGGTGCAATAGTAAACAGTGTTTCTATCGCCGACTTCTTAGGCAAAATTCACTTTATCTATTAAATGACCATGGTATTATCTTTTATGCTTAAGTCATAAGTATGGAGCATTCAGTGAGAATCGATTTTACTACACAAATAGAATTATCCGTTGCAATTGACTACGGACCCTTATCCCACGGCGATGCACTATATATATATATATATATATATATATATGTGTGTGTGTGTGTGTGTGTGTGTGTGTTTAGGCAATAGATTATCTTTTCGGCTTGGCTTCATTAAATATGACAGGCAAGTATTGTTTATTCAGTTTTTTATTGATTTTTTTCTCACCGGCAATTAAGATACCACAAAAGTAGATCAAGATAGCACAAATGGGGACCAAGACTGTTCCAAGCCTTTTTTAAATGAAGTCCGAGAAATCTTTGTTCATTTTAAAAGTATTTTGTCGTTGTGTGTAAAATCCAGGAAAATCTGATGTCGAAATGTGTGCGTGTGTGTGAGTGTGTGCGTTTGGTGTTTTTCCCCTAATCACCGAGAAAGATTCTTTGTATCTCTCTTACTCGTAACTAAAAAAAAGAAAAACAGCCGATCTGTCATAAATCAATAGTTAGTGAACGCGTTTCTCGATTCAATGAACCTGAATTCGCTCCGCTCCAATTGTACTCTGTTGTAGGTTTGTTCTGGTTTATTTGAGGCCAATAAAAAATAAATACGTTTTCTTGATAAAAGATGCAGAAGGCGAATGAGAGAAAGATATTTAAAAAATCGTTAATTTCCATGCTCTATTCTGATTCTTCTTTGTCAATGAAACGAGTTTAAATAATCCGTAGAATAACGAAATGACGCTACATCTTAAAATTGAAGACAGTATTAATTATCTCCCTTTATTTATTTTAAGGGATGCGCCCTCTTATTTATTCCGAAGAAGAATCGAAGAAGAACGGAATCGGTTGGATGAGAACTGGACATCACATACTGTAAGTATTTGAACTCTGACATCTTGTTGAACGTTTTTATAGGGTATAAACACACTTATACTACTCTACTACTGACGTTGCAAATGTACACAAGTGCGATACCTAGCGTGTACATGTTACATAGTAGAACGCTCAAGGGTGGTTTTACGGAGCAACATATGAAATGAAAGTCACAGGGAATATCGCTAAAAAATAAGTACAACCAAACATATGATTCTCATATAAAGTTTTCTTCTAAACTGAAGATACTATTTACCAACCCCTCCGCTCGGGCAGGATATGACACAAGGTCAATTTTTAAGCGGAGTTTAACAGGTTTGAATTCAGAGTTTTCCTTCTCCTAGACTAGTTGCCTAACCAAGGCTGAAGAACCTAGTCTGTCCTACTATTTACCCATAGCTGGAGGGAGAATAATTGGATTCATACCTTTCCCAAGGGTATTAGTGCTATGTAAAATGCAATCAGTATCGTCCAGGATTTGAACTCGTATCGCCGTGTTCATTTCCTACGGCGATAACGACTACACCACGGGCACCTCTTCTAAACTGAAGATACCAGAAATTTATCGCTTCCAGTGAAATATGAACAATGAAAAAAATATTATTCATGGGTAATATTGTAAATAAATGGTACCGAATTATCAAAAAGTGACAGCAGCCGAAAAAAAGGAAAACGAACTGACAGAGTTAAATGTCTCTTCTGTTAGATGATACGCTCGATCCTGCACTCTGAGTGGTCTTGCAGCGGTCATTATTTAAATTATCACCAACCCAACACAGAAGTGGAGTTGGGATGATCTATGAACCCTAGGATATATATATATATATATATATATATATATATATATGTGTGTGTGTGTGTATGTGTTATGGGTTTCGTGATTCGATTTCTTATTCTCTTTTGGTGGCTAGGGTACAAGGAGACAAACGTTCGGTGGAAAAAGGAATAAAACAACAAAAGGTCCTAACGCTAAAACAAGTTATGATCTAATGCTTTTACCCATCTTACAAAAAAAAAGGTCTCATACAGCAGCCGACACTAATAACGCTACTTCTTATCTATTGCCAAACTCAACAGCAAGTATACTCTGTACATTTTGATAACAATTCTAAACAAAATACAAGATTATGCAATTGCAGCACCCACTACACTCACTAGACCAAGGATAAGATTAGATAGCGTCGAGGACACTAAAAGAAATATAGATTTACATCATACCAGAATTGGAGTTTTAAAGGCCTTTCGGCTAATAGAATATTCACTGGAGTAAGTATGTTTAATATCAATGGAAGAATTTTGAAGAAAAACTTTCATTCATCGACCATTTTCATCTTGTTAAATAGAGCTTGATGATACTTGATACCACCTTGCTTAGAACTCAGCACTATAAGGTACGGATGAAAGGTAAAGTGGAGTAGTCCAGAGAATGGAGTAGCGTCCTACCCTTCACCTCGGTGAAGTAGCTATTAAAATAGGAGCCTTCGGGTCACCATCGACTAAAGTCGCCAACTTGACGTACTATATATACATATATAAGTAAGTTGGCGACCATAGTCGAGGGTTACCTGAAGGCACCTTTTTCGATAGCTACTACACCAAGGTGTAGGGGAGGACGCTACTCCTTTCCCAGGATTTCTCCACTTTACCCTTGATCCGTACCTTATAAGGCATCAAGTACCATTTTTAATGTCTTTGGTATGACTCGACCTGGGATTGAACCCAGGTCTCCCGGGCCATTGGAGAACACTCTAACCATTACACCAATGTCCGGTACTTATATATAGGAAATTGGTGGCAATCAGTGGCACTTCTTTCGTGTGATATCAAAAACAATTTTTTAGTCACTCTGTTCTTTATAGAGACAATTTATGCATCATTATAAAATGATAAACTCTGTTGGTCTCATTATTTCCGTTATACCTCATTAATATTATATATATATATATATTTTCCATGTTACTTGGTCTCATACATCCGTTTATTATAGTCACACGAGGAAGTCAACGATATCCGTGATTTTTTCACGGTTAATAACTTTTTAATTACCCTACCTTTCGTCTCTCTCTTTCTCTCCCGCTCGTCTCTCATCTCCCTCTCGGTCTTAGACTTTTCTTTTTCCTCTTTCATTGATTATTTATACTCAATTTCTCCCTTCTATGCTTTGAGATATATATATATATATATATATATATCTTCCTCTCTCTCTATATATACATAGAGAGAGAGAGAGAGAGAGAAAGAGAAAGAGAGAGGGCGAGAGAGGGATGGGCAGATAGAAAGGGATTACGATTTCTCTTTTTGAAAACATTCTATTGATTTGTGTTTGATCCTAACTGGGCGTCCTGTCTTTATGTGTGTATGTTTGCATATGTGTGTGTGTGTGTGTGTGTTTGCTTAGCAAATATAATAAAATATCCATCTATATATAACAACTATAGGTATGGATTAATCAAGAACATTATCTATCAAATCCTAATGGTAACTGGTACATACACGTGCATGTAAAATATATGTTACCTGCATGATATCAATATTTGTGTATGTTTATATGTCTATATATGCACGTGCGCGCGCGTGCGTGTATGTGTGTGTGTGTTTGTGTGTGAGTGTGTATGTGTGTGTGTGCGCGTATTTAGAATATGTTGACAACGCTTTAACAATGAAGACTTGTTCTTTTGTAAAAATGTAATCGTGTTCCTGAGATTGTTTTCTCTTCTTTTTAGGTATAGTCGAAATATGATGAATTTACAATGTCCGCTTCTTACGCGAGGAATACCATATTTTATGCTTGAATGGCAAATGGTAAGATATCTATCACACTTAGAGACACTAAATTACATAAATGAATTTTCGGGTAAAGATTGAATATAACTCCGGAAAACATCTGTAATTAATTTGTTGTAAATTACTGACTTGCAAATTTCTTTTAACGCAAGACTCATTATTCCCTTAGAAACTGATAAACACTTTGTCGACGGAGCTGAAATACACTGACTGCATCTTCTGCATGGGAAGTGGGTAAGATCTCCACCCACAAAAAGGGGTGTCCTTAAATTGATAGTAAGCTGCAACTGGTCGTGAAACTCTAACTCTGGAGCTCTGGGGAGTGTGGAATACTCTTTCATTATCATTATTTCCTAGTCCGCTCTGACCCAAAGTTGTTGTCCCTGTTCGGGTCACATCTATGGGTCGAATAGATTAGCTTGAACGTAGAACATCAATTGATAAATTCAAAGAAAACAGCTTCGAGCTGACAAAGAAAAGAAGCAGAAGGTACCCCGCAAAAACAATTACCGACGCCGACTAGGCCGATGACACAGCGATTCTGGCAAATACACCCAACCAAGCCGAAACACTACTGCATAGTTTGGAACAAGCCGCCGAAGGCATTGGCCTCCATGTCAATGCACACAAAACTGAATATATGTGCTTTAATCAAACAGGCGATATTTCCACACGAGACGGAAGCTCTCTGAAATTGGTAGACAAGTTCACCAAGGAAGCCGTGTCTCATCAACCGAAAAAGACATCGACACGCGGCTAACGAAACCATGTACAGCTATCGATAAGCTATCGATCATATGGAAGTCAGACCTGACTGATAAAATGAAACGCAGTTTCTTCCAGGCAGCGGTCGTATCGATACTTCTATATGGATGCACTACTTGGACGCTAACAAAACGGCCGGAGAAAAAGTTAGACGGCAATTACACAAGAATGTTGAGAGCAATATTGAACAAGTCCTGGTGGCAACCCCCCCCCACAAAGCACCAGTTGTACGGTCATCTACCCCCCATCACGAAAACTATCCAAGTTAGACGAACCACGCACACAGAACACTGCTGGAGAAGCAGGGACGAGCTCATAAGTGATGTACTCCTATGGGCCCCCACATATGGCCAAGCAAAAGCAGGACGGCCAGCTCGAACATACATACAGCAGCTCTGTGAGGATACGGGATGTAGCCCTGAAGACCTGCCAGAGACGATGAAAGATAAGGAGAGGTGGCGAGAGAGGGTCAGGGATGTTTGTGCTGCTGGCACGACATGATGATGATAAAGATGAGAAGTACTTGAAACCATAAAACGCTCTGAAGAATGTCCATTTTCTTTTTTAAGTTGAGAAATGATATTGTGAATTGAATTTCCATGACCAGAAAATATGGCGAAAACCAACGCACGATATAAGAAAACACTGGACAGCTATTTCGACCTTATTAGGTCTCATCAGCAGTGTATATGTCCACCACTGGAGATCGAACCAGTGACCACAGATTGCAAAGCCGAAACTCTACAACTGAGCTACCAGTTCATATCGCACAAAAGTGACGTTTATAGCTGGTAGCTCAGTTGTAGAGTTTTGGCTTTGCAATCTGTGGTCGCTGGTTCGATCTCCAGTGGTGGAGATCACGGTATACATTGCTGCTATGACCTAATAAGGTCGAAACAGCTGTCCAGTGTTTCCGTACGTCGTGCATTGGTGTCCGCCGGATTTTCTTGTCATGGTAATTCAATTCTTTTAATAGGAACACTTGAAAGCATATATCGTTAAAAGTATATATATTTACCGCTCGGGCAGGATATGACACAAGATCAATTTTTTAGCGGAGTTTAACAGGTTTGAATTCAGAGTTTTCCTTCTCCTAGACTAGTAGCCTCACTAAGGCTGAAGAACCTAGTCTGCCCTACTATTTACCCATTACTTGAGGGAGAATAATTGGATTCATACCTTTACCAAGGGTATTAGTGCTATGCAATCAGTCTCGTCTAGGATTTGAACTCGTGTCACCGTGTCCATTTTCCTACGACGATAACCATTACACTACGGGCACCTCCTTAAAAAGTATAAAGCTATGATTGTTCTAATACATTTACAAATTAATCCTAAGGGTTGACATTATAATAATACATGTACCAATTAATCATAAACGTTGACATGTTATTTCACATACAAAAAAAAAAAAAAAACGGAGAAAGAGAAAAGAAACTGGTAGTCTACATGTATGCTTATTACGATTCCGCAATCCAGCGCTTTAACCATTACACCACGAGGAGGAGGATGTCTGCGGTATACAGAGTTATAGAACTGTCAAACAAGTATACAATACGAGGTGCATTCAATAAGTTTCCAGACTTTTTTCGTATGGGCATTTAAAAATTATCGTAGACTCTTGAAAATTCACTATGTTATTGCTATACATCTTGTGAGATGACTGACCAATGAACAGCTACAGCAGCAATTGGAATACACCCTACTAAAGCCTTATTGTCACAGCTAGTGAATTTCAGAAATACAATCTGGACGTGTGGACACTTTAGAGGAACGATATGCAATAAAATTTTGTTTTAAACTTGGAAAAAATGCCACAGAAACCTATGGAATGCTTCAGACTGCTTTTCGAGGCATCTTGCATGAATCGAGCTTCAGTTTTTGAGTGGCATAAGAGATTCAAGGAAGGCAGGGAGTCTGTGAGGGATGATGAGAGGTGTGGGAGGAACAAGGAAGTCAGAACACCAGAGTTGATTGGCTAAAGGGTTAGGGTTGGGGTTACTATGTTGAGTTTTAAGGGAGTTCAGGAAGAGATTCCGTCGGAAGGGGCCAACACTCTTCAAATCGGGTCAGTGGCATTTCCACCAGGACAATGCATCAGTCCACAACTCCATCCTTGTCACAGACTATTTGACCAAGGTGGGCATCAAGACAGTTCCTCACTCTCCCTATAGTCCAGACCTTGCTCCCTGAGACTTTTTGGTTATTCCCTAAGCTCACGGGCTGTCGTTATGAGATAATTGAGGAGATGAAAGAGGCTGTGACGAAGGTCATTGATACGCTCACACAAGAGGACTTTTATTGGACCTTCCAGAAGTTGTTGGAACGGTATAGCAAGTGCATTGCAGCTGGAGGAGACTACTTCAAAGGGGACTAGAGTTTCATATGTGTACTATGATTAAAAAGTGCCCATACGAAAAAAGTCTGGAAACCTATCGTATGCACCTCGTATATTGGTTTATTTTTCTTTTAAGAAACATAAATCACTGTCACCCCTATCAACTGTTTCTCTAGTTTTATTATTTTATACTAAGCTGCACAGTTGTGAAGGTGGTTAGAGGATACTGTGAACAGTTGTAATAGTCATAGAGGAGTCACTCAGTTATTAAACAATTATGTTCTGACGAGGAACTAATACTGAATTATTAATAAAATCGATCTTTGTTTTAATCAAATATTGATTACCTACGGGACTGGAAGCACAACATTCCAATGTACCAGAAAATGGAAGAGTAAAACTGCAAATTCTGTCCCAGGCTGCTTACGTTCACTTTGTATTCAACTCCTTGTGCAAGGCATGAATCCACATCTCTCAGTTTTGTACCATTGTCAAATATCTTAATGCAATGACTTGTCACACGTCCTGGAAAAAAGAATGGTTGGTTGTTTGGCTGGGTTGTCTTTTTATGGCATATCAAACATCGTAGGTTATTTAATGCCAAATATTCTTTATACATATATATATATCAAATATGTATGATTTTTAAACATTTTGTTCATCACATTTTTTCAACGAAACCGAGCTCATTCTTTTACACACACTTAAATGATTTCAAGAATTTCTAACACGAATTATTCTATTTACTATTATTTATTTGAACACAATAAAATCATTTCAAGTATTGTTATGTAACACTAATACTTTCATTTAATATCAGTCATTTGTTTGCACATAGTTAAAGGGTTATACATATATCATTTGTGAATGAATAGATTGTTGGTAATTTTATTTTGAAATGAGTTTGCCCATAACAGCTGCTATTCTTTCTGCACGGTTAAATGGTTTCAATAATTGCGATCTAATACAAATATTTCTATCTAATACGAATCATTTGTTTGCACTCAGTGAAGTGGTTTTAAGTATTGCTATTAGTACTAATCATTCTATTCACCACAATTCATTTATTTGTACATAGTTAAATGGTTCCAAGCAGTGCTATGCATCACTAATAATTCAATTAAACTGCAATCATTTGTTTACCGACAAATAAATGGTCAAACAGTTCTATCTGACCCATAGATAGGACCCTATCAGGTGCTACCACACCAGGTCATGGAGGTGCCCGTGGTGTAGTCGTTATCGTCGTAGGAAATGGACACGGCGACACGAGTTCAAATCCTGGACGTGACTGATTGCATTTCACATAGTACTAATACCCTTGGGAAAGGTATGAATCCAATTATTCTCCCTCCAGCTATGGGTAAATAGTAGGGCAAACTGATTTCTTCAGCCTTGGTGAGGCAACTAGTCTAGGAGAAGGAAAACTCTGAATTCAAACCTGTTAAACTCCGCTTAAAAATTGACCTTGTGTCATATCCTTCCCGAGCAGAGGGGTTGGTAAATATTACCACACCAGGTCAGAGTGGACCTGGGAGCAATGGAAATAAAGGAATACCCCATATTACAGCATTACTGGAGCCTCACAATTAAATTGTTTAGTGTCAAATCAAGGACACTTGTTGGGAGGTTCTTACCCCTTTACAGAGAAGCAGTCGGCATATTCTACTGTTCCAACCAACAGGGCTAAGAAAAGAATGAGAACTTAGAGAAACCATTCTCCCATAATTTACATACAAGGGCAGTAGTAGTAAAAAAGAGAAAAGTTTCATTGGGGATTCTGCCAATGAAAAGCTTGCTGGAATAAATGTGTTAAATGTGAAGGGGACTATTTTGAAAAAAGTTAATGCGTCATTTTTTTTTCTTTATTTCTACCTTGGCAAGTACAACTTCAGTCTTGCTACTTTCTGAATACACGTCAAATTCATTTACTTTTCTTTTAACCATCATGAATCACTGTCATTCCAAATCACTTTTACTCTTGTTGCATCATTTTATACAAATTAAAATGGGCAATAGTAAAGGTGGTAGGAGGACGATGTCAGCCGTTATGATAGTCTCAGAGTAGTCACTCAGCGATCTAATAATAAAGCTCTGAAGAGAAATGAACACTGAACTGTTAACAAAATCAATCTTTGTTTTGTTAATCAAATATTGATCGCCTAATTCATAACAGCTGCACGGGAAAATGTAACCAGCAAACATTTTAAATTCTGTCTAAGGTTGTTTATGCTGATTTGTACTCAAGTTCCTCTCACTGAATTGATAAGTTTATCAATCATTCTTACTGCTAACATCTCAAATAATTCTAATCGTTTTTGAACACTTCAGGACGTTGATAAGGTGGCAGAGTATAACGTCAGTAATGATAATCACTCGTAGTTCCACGGTAAAGTCAGAGAGGCATTTTTAAACTCTTAAAAGATTAAAAAAAAACACCTATTAAGCAAACAATTCTTTTTTCACTTATAGATAGGTAGATAGATATAAATATATTGAGATAGATGGATGGACTGATAACATTAGTAATGATAATCAGTTGTAGTTCCACGGTGAGGTCAAAGTTGTTTGTTTGCTTGGTTGGGTGTTATGGCATATCAATCCTTATGTCATTTAATGCAAAATCATGTATATATATATATATATATATATATATATATATATATATATATATATATATATATATATATATATATTGTCATCCACAGACAGACCTGTTTCGTTCTATCAGAACTCTATGATTGTGTGTGTGTGTGTGTTTGTGTGTGTGTGTGTGTGTGTGTGTGTGTGTGTGTGTGTGTGTGTGTGTGTGTGTGTGTGTGTGTGTGTGTGTGCATAATATGATTTGTACACAGTTTGTCGGTAACATTTTTAAACGAACCAGACCTCATTTCTTTGCTCTCAGTTAAGGGATTTCAAGTAATGCTATTTAACAGTTTAATTTAATATCAGTCATTTGTTTGTATACAGTTGAACGGTTGAACAATTCCATTTGACTCGTATATGGGACCCTAACAGATACTAAAACTCCGAGTCTGGGTTAACCTGGGAGTAATAGCAAAGAAAAGCTACTCCATATTCCCCAGCGCTCCAGGACTGGAGCTTCAGTATCATATAGTTTCGTGTTATGTCCTAGGACACAGGTCAAAGTGACTTTTTCTATCAAGATAAGATTCCTAAAAGAGAAAAAAAATACCTAAGCAACAACTTATTTTCAATAGATAGATAGATAGATAGATTGATAGATAGAATGTAATTTGAATATTACATTTGAATATCACATATGAATTCATCAGCAACCTTTCCGATCAGAATGGGATTAAAAATCATCTCCAAAATTCCATAAGACCTGAGAATTCAATAGGCTAAATTGTTGTCGAAAACACTTGGATATTAAATAAGACCAACAATTTTTTTTTAAATTGAAATACTCAGGACCTTAACAATAAAATGAAAATAAAACTTAAACCATATAGTAGTACCCGCAAGGCCACAGCTTAAAAGAAAACCTGTTTTTACTTATCAAAGAGATTAAATTTCTATATGATCGAAAATTGTTGATAGCAATCCACACCTTCCCTATACGTATGTCGACATTGTCTTCAGCTAATAATGCTGCCAAGATATGGGAACAGGTCAATTAATTTAAGAAGTTTTGCTACTTAAACTAGAGATGGCTCCTTCTTGTTTAAAAAACAGGAGCTCTGATTTATTCGTGTTTACGTCGAGAGGCCAATGCCTCCTGCAGCCTGCTCCAAGCTAGGCAACGGGGATTTGGTATGGGTGGATGTATTTGCAAGAAGCGCTAGATTATCTGCACAGTCTGCATCTGTGATTGTTTATGCGGGATATCATTTGCTTCTTGTCTTTTTTTAATGCGAAATCATAATATTCTATTTGAACTATTGAGGTTCGTAGCACGTAATCTCGGCAGATTATACATATAAATGGTGGTAATGTATCTCTTGGTATGACTCTAGCAACTATGTCGAAGAAGTCGGTGACACAATCGAGTGAGCGAACTTTTACTTTCGTGTTTTTATAAAGAATCTTTAGAGCCGTAACAGTTTCATTAAGGAGAGCAAATGTTAGTGGTATTCGCTCTATTTTCCTTCTGTGAATGGAATCTACGAACGATAATGTTGCCTTGAGATTTTTTTGTTTGTACTCTTTCGATGATTCGACAGATAGTTAGAATTTGAGATGTGTATCGATTTTTCTCAAATTCAGGTCGGTTACGATTAAGGAACAGGGAATTTTAAACCTTAGCTGCAAGAACAGTAAGAGTTATATCTCCATAGAAGTTACCTTTGGCATTAGATAACACACTAAGGTTGGTATGCCATCTAATAAAAAACAAACAAACTATAAGTCAGTAGATATGAATATAATTTGATAGATAGATAGATGGACAGAGAGATAGATAGACCGATAGACAGATAGATAATTTAGAAGCGTGATAGACCTGTTTCGTTCTATCAGAACTCTATGAGTGTGTGTGTGTGTGTGTGTGTGTGTGTGTGTGTGTGTGTGTGTGTGTGCATAATATGATTTGTACACAGTTTGTCGGTAACATTTTTAAACGAACCAGACCTCATTTCTTTGCTCTCAGTTAAGGGATTTCAAGTAATGCTATTTAACAGTTTAATTTAATATCAGTCATTTGTTTGTATACAGTTGAACGGTTGAACAATTCCATTTGACTCGTATATGGGACCCTAACAGATACTAAAACTCCGAGTCTGGGTTAACCTAGGAGTAATAGCAAAGAAAAGCTACTCCATATTCCCCAGCGCTCCAGGACTGGAGCTACAGTATCATATAGTTTCGTGTTATGTCCAAGGACACAGGTCAAAGTGACTTTTTCTATCAAGATAAGATTCCTAAAAGAGACAAAAAATACCTAAGCAACAACTTATTTTCAATAGATTGATAGATAGATAGATAGATAGAATGTAATAGATAGATAGATAGATAGATAGATATAATGTGATAATTTAGAAGCATGACAGACAGACCGATAGACAGATAGATAATTTAGAAGCTACCCATGTTTGAATAATAGATTACAATCACTAATATTATCTTGGAGTTGCATTTGCTTGCACTAGAATCGGTCAAGTATCTTGTTCAATCGTCAACTTCAAATATGGTTTGAAGAATAATTACAGTGTAAAAATCAAATGTTTTACGTGACAAGAGAGTCATGAGCGTCGTGCTTTGAGTCTCACCATCCCTCATGCTCATTATATAGAGCATAATGTTATGCCTCTCTCTCCCAGATATATCCTTCTTTTTTACCTCTTCTCTTCTTCCTCCGTTTTTCCTTCCTTCTTCTTCCTTCTTCCTCACTTCTTTCCTTTTCTTTTTCCATGTAATAGGGCTATTCATTTTGGAAAAAGCCTCGTTTATAGAAAGTATTTCTAGAAAGTAATGAGACAAACTTTTTTTCAGGTTGGTAACTTTCATTGAAAATACGCTGATCAATTTTAACCAATGCCTAATCATTTTCAGTGTCAGACGTTGATCAGATTTAATGCGTGTCTATACTGTTGTATTTTTCTCGCGCTATCAAGTGACTGGCACAGCAGAACGGGCTCATCTTTCCCTGTCAATCGACCGTCCAAAAATGCCATGTATCAACCCAAAACCTCATCTCCGATAAAACTTGAACTCTACAAACCTGCGTTAGTTTGTGAAAACATTTCTGTCATATTGCACTGATGTTTGCCAAAGGAAAACTTCTTCTGTTCCATTTTTGTAATACATTAATAAAAATATTTTACTCGGTTGAACGTTAATTCTGAGAGGCTAAAACGAACTGGATAGTTTTACGTGTGTCCAAAATCAATATTGACTATTCGATTTTTAATTAAAGTTGCTAACCTGATAGATAGGGAATTGAACAGATTTTACTGAAATTATTCAGTGTGGGATTTAGTAGAGAAGCGAGAAAGGATTTGAAAGAGTTGACTGTCAATTAAAAAAAAGCTTCTGTTTGATTAGAAACAGACAATTAGGAAGGAATGAGGAATATACAGCTATTTACTCATCTCAGCTTAGTTGTGGCACAAGGCCAGAAATATGAAGCACTCAATGAGAATCAAATTCACTTACAATGGTCTGCTAATCTTGTTTGCAAACCATTACCAACCGTGAGGTGACCAGAGTCCCATTTTTTAGTTATTTGCTATGATTAGCTTAGTTGTGACACAAGGTCAGAAGTGTGAACCTCCCAGTGAGATTCGAACTAATGGTCTGATGATCTATATGACTAACCATTAGACCACATCGTGTAGGTTCCCTGGATGTGGGAATATTGCTTCTCAAACGAAACCTATAAATGAGATACAATATAAACAAATGTATATATTTAAGTTGTCTGAAATTCTTTAGTGAAGCATTGTGTTATATACTTGGAGATACCGAAAGTTGTCACTTGATGTTGATGCAAGGAAAAAACCCAGACGGGCTGATTACAAAACCCACTCACATTATTTACCGATGTAACATTTTATTCTGACCTGTCTTAAAGGGGAAGATATGGAGAGGCCTTGTCCAGTCTATAGAGGATACCTTTTAATTTATAAGCTCAACTTCACTCAAAGGAAACTCGATTTCAGTTGACTACAATTCCTATCTTTCAAAGTCTCGCAGCCCAGTCGACTGCATCTCTGTAAAGTAATAAGAAGCCAATGCCAACGACTATCCTAGGTATGAAACTAAACCATCCCGGAACTTTGGGTAATGTGGAGTACCTCCTCATCGCCATTTCTTCACTCTGATCCGGAGAGTTAGTATCTGAGAAGGTCCAATAGAACTCATTGACCATTTAATCGTATATGAACAAATTACTGATGTTTTATTGAATTGTTAGTAATACATAGCAATACTTGGAACCATTTAACTGCTTGCAAACCAATGATTGTTTGTTATTTAATGGCATATCAACAATCTCGGGTTATTTAATGCCAAATTCATCCTTTTTTTAAGTACTATTTAACCCTTAGATGGTATTTGTCCGAAAGTGAACGTAACAGCGCGACTGGAGTTCGAACTCGTGTACTATGATTCCGCAGTCCATCGCTTTAACAATTACAACACGGGGACACCCAGCAAACGAATGAGTAGAATTATCATATTTACCCAACCCCTCTGGCAGGATAAGACACAAGGTCAATTTTTTAAACCGAGTTTAACCGGTTTGAATTCAGAGTTTTCCTTCTCCTAGACTAGTTGCCTCACCAAGGCTGAAGAAATCAGTTTTCCCTACTATTTACCCATAGCTGGAGGGAGAATAATTGGATTCATACCTTTCCCAAGGGTATTAGTACTATGTGAAATGCAATCAGTCCAGGATTTGAACTCGTGTCGCCGTGTCCAATTCCTGCGACGATAACCATTACACCACGGGCACCTCCAAAATGTTGAATAGAATTATAAGTGTTAAATAAAAGTACTTGTAATCACTTTATTGAGTGCAAAGAAATGATTAATATTGAATAGAATTAGTATTTGATAGCAATAATTGAAACCATTTATCTGTGTAGAAAGAATAGCAATATTAGGGTGCAAACAAATTAGTTCTAACTCATTTAAAAATGAAATTACTTACAAACAACTCACTTTCAAATCATGTGTATATCTATTTAAATGTATGTATAAAAAATGACTGATGTTAAATTGTTTGTGCTACATTGCAATACTTGAAACCATTTAAATGTCTGTAAAATGATTGATTGTAAATAGAATTATTTGTGCTAGATAGAAATACGCGAATCCATTTAACTGCCAAAAAGAGCTCAGGCTCGTTTAAAAATTTTATCCACAAAATATGCTTACAAATCATATAATAATATTATGATATATAAGTATAAATAGAATTTAGCATTAAATAATCCACACTGGTTAATATGCCATAAAACCCAATCAAAACAAACAAATGACTGATGTTAAATTAAATTGTGACTGCTACATAGCAATAATTGAAACCATTTAACTATGGGAAAAAATGAACTTAGGCTCGTTTAAAAATGTTATCTCCGAAATGTATTCACAATTCTTATATATTTAATATATATGTATAAACAGAGTTTGGCATTGAATAACCAACAATGGTTGATATGCCATTAAAACCAAACCAAACCAAACCAAACCAAATCTGATATATATATATATATATATATATATATATATATATATATGAACAGAGTTTGGCCTTGAATAACCTACAATGGTTGCCATGCCATTAAAACCAAACCAAACCAAATCAAACCAAACCAAATCTGATATATTTAATATATATGTATAATCAGTATTTGGCATTGAATAACCTACAATAGTTGCTATGCCATTAAAACCAAACCAAACCAAATCTTATATATTTAATATATATGTATAAACAGAGTTTGGCATTAAATATCCCACTGTGGCTGATATGTCATAAAACCCAACCAACCAACTAATCATAGTTTCGCGTGTCTGACTCAAGTCAATGAACAAACGCTTTGATTTCAACTCTTTCTCAAGTTTTGCTTCGTCAATCGTGTCCCCTAACAAGTCACTTGTCAATTATGCCTTCACAAATGTTCAACACATCCAGAATGTCGAGGATGACAGCCCATTACGTCTCAATTATCATTATTGATTGTTTACAAGATTTTTCTTTCCGTCTAATTTTTGTTAGTTTTTCTCTGCATCTTGGAGAAGTAGATGTATGTATTTACCCAACCCTTCCTCAACGAACAGGATTTGACACAAAGTCAATTTTTAGACAGAGCTTTTCCTCCTCCGTGTCTGATTTCCTTATCAAGGCTAAAAAAAAAAAACCAACTCAGTCTGCCGCATTATTAGCTGATGAGAGAAGAGATGGATTCATGCCTTTTCCAGGGCATTAGCATCTTAAGTTGTCCGAGTTTCTTAAGCATTGTCATTATTAACTGCAGACTAGTTTTCTTTTTCATTTAAATATGTTGCTTGTTTATGCGTAAAAAGAGGCAGTGATAGAATATGCATCGTCCATCAATAAGTACACCCCTAAATCAAAAAATAAATGGCTGATTTTTTTAAATCAAAAATACGAAGAATGGATTTTATTATTTCTTGTGGAATAATATACTGTCAAAATGTATATCATTAGGTATTATTCATTACCAAACTCCACGATATTGAAGCTCTGTAACCAAAATTTAAACAAAAATCGAATTTACTTTAAAAAATACAATTACTATATAAAATGAAATAATCTTTTAGCTTCGGGTTGTACTTATTTTTGGATCACCCTGTTGGTGGGACTTTATATACGCTAACTTTATCCCCTGCAGAAGCGTAAGACCTACCAAAAGGGGATGCCCCGGGTATGATACTAAATTGAATCTGATGGTGAGGCAATAGTTCTGGAGATTTTGGGAGTGTGGAGTAGCCATTACTCCCAGGTCCACTCTGATTCATGGTAATATGTGTTAGAGTCGCGTCTATGGGTCAAATTGATCTGTTTAAAAATTACTCGCCTTCGATTGGACAGTGTGCAAAAAAATATACAAAAGTATAAATTAAAATCTACAATTAACGCAATCCCTAACCTCAAGGCATAAAATAACACCAAGCTGGGTTGACATATCGTTAAAATCATTCAGTCATTATTTTTTGATGCGAGATAATATTTTTGTCATTAACGGAGAAAAAATGACGTTATAACGAGATTTCTCTCTAATTTTGAGACGGTTTGGTTTGGTTTCTTTTTTTAATGGCATATCAACTTTTGAAGGTTATTTAAAGCCAAAGCTATTCTCTTAGAAGAACAGTAATGGTACTATTTAGCCCATAGCTGGGAGGATAAGGGGGGGGGGTTCATAACTTTCCCAAGGGTATTTGCCCGAAAGTGAACGTAATAGCGCGACTGGAGTACAAACTCGCTTACTATGATTCTGCAGTCCATCGCTTTAACCATTACACCACGAGGACGCCCCCTTAATTTTGAGAATTTCCCGTCCAATTGTTGACTGTGATCTGCATTCTCTATTGAATGTCATTGAAAAAAATCTTCCAAATTCTCGATGTAACGAAGTAAAATATGATGTTCTAATCAGAATCATTGACGCTCTATGAACGAGGCTTATAATACATTGACTGTATCCATTGCAGGGAGTAAAACCCCTCTTTCTATAAAACATCTGATGTTGAAGATCCAGTTCTAGAGATCTGCAGAACATGAAATATCAGCTTCATTGCCATTACTCTGATCCTGAGTAGTAGTAACTGTTAAGGTCCCATGTATGAATCACATAGATTTAAAAATCATATGTATTCGATAGGACCATGTGAAAAATACTTCCTAATCTCAAGGCATGTAATATACCTTGACGTGTTAATATGGCTTTAAAATCAACCGATCAATCAATCAGAATCATGCATTTCTTGATATTAGAAACCTCACCATCATTTTGGGGGTGTCCTCGTGGTGTCAATGGTTAAAGCGATGGACTGTGGAATCATAGTAAGCGAGTTCGTACTCCACTCGCGCTATTACGTTCACTTTCGAGCAAATACCCTTGGTAAAGGTATGAACCACCTTATCCTCCCAACTATGGGTTAAATAGTAACACTACTATTCTTCTAGGAGAATGGCTTTGGCATTAAATAACCAACAAAGGTTAATATGCCATTAAACAAAGAAACCAACCATTACCATCACCTTGGATTGCTGTTGCAACGGTAATTTTACGGATTCAAGGGATCGACTAATTTAAGATAAACGATACATTCATTTTTTAAATACTGTATTTAATTACGACTTGCATAAGAAAATTATTCTGACTGAAGAACGTATTTTTTAAAGATTCCATATGATTTACTATCATTATGACATTCGTTTCATCAACTGCATCTGCTTATTTACAGGAATTTCCTCATACAAGTGGTCGTTATTATTTGGCTCACTGCTATCCATACACATTCACAGACTTAAAAGACGATCTCGAGTCCTTATTGATAGAACCTTCCACTAGTCAATGGGTCAAGCGGGACGTTCTATGTGAAACAAGGGCCGGCAACTCTTGTTTTCTTCTGACAATAACCGATTTCAGTAGGTGATTTTCTATTTTATTTTTGAAAATTTGTTTCACTTTCACAGTATCTTATACGCTCGCATAAAAAGACTCAATAGTTGAAGAAACAATACTTGTCAGTCATTTTCATGAAAAATGTCTAAAAGAGAATTTGATTAATATATATATATATATATATATATATATATATATATATATATATATATATATATATATGTGAAAAGAGGTATTATTATTTATATATCAATAAATTCATATTTTGAAATATCTTTTTTTATATTTACATACTGACAGATTTATTTTCCATTTTTCTCTAATAAATATATATATTTGTGTGTGTATGAGAGCATATGTGTATATGGTTGTGTGTGCTTGTGTGTGTATGCATGAGTGTGCTTGAGTGTGTGTGTGTGTATGTTTTGATTTAATAATGAAATTACAAAGTAAAAACTAAAAAGTGTTCAATACTTTTTAAGTAGAGCAATATACAAACAATATTAAATATTATCACTCTCATTGTGAGCATTAATACTTGGTATTTGGTGTTATATGTATATGTGCCTAACAGTTCATTTCTCTTACGTTTTTCTCTATATTCCTAAATGATTTGTATATCATGAATGGGCATTTTCCCTTAGTAAATATTGATTGTTGCATTGTTTAATTTTAGACATCGAAGATGAAGGGAAAAAGGCGATTGTCGTGTCAGCGCGAGTCCATCCGGGTGAGTCGCAATCCAGCTGGATGGTCAGAGGGGTTATTCACTTTCTGACAGGCAAACATCCAGCGGCTGAGGTAAATAACGCCCATTTGTGATCAATGTGATCGAGAAATTTATTTTTAAAAAAATCACCTACTCCGTTTTCTAAATGATTAGAAAATAACCAGTTAAGATTATATTTTTGTTTCAAACCCAAACTAACTGAATATTTTAATAGAAATTAGATAAATTACGTAAAAAGAAAGATAGAATAAAATAAAAACCAGAAAATCACTTATTACATTCTATATGTTTGGGCAGGTGGTTTATTCCCTCTCGTTTAAAATCGATAAAGTTACACTTGATTAGCATAAATAAGTAAAGTTGGTGACCAAAGTCGAGGGCGACCCGAAGGCTCCTTTTTCAATAGCTACAACACCAAGGTCTAGGGGAGGGCGCTACTCCTTTCCCAGGATTGCTCTACTTTACTTTTGTCACGTACCTTATATTACTGAGTTTTAAACAAGGAGGCATCAAGTACCATTTCTAGAGTCTTTAGTATGACTGGACCTAGGATTGAACGCTGGTCTCCCGGGCCATTGGCGAACACTCTACCCACTAGACCATTTTCCTCTAGTGTATTGTACCGTTTCGGTACCAAAGATAATTTAGACCCCGTTGTGAACCCACCGGGGTAACAGTTGACGAACGCAAGAACTCTAGTAAACTACACAAAGGTATATTGACTACTAATTGTTGGGAGAAAGAAATTGAGTATGGAAAACTAAGATGACCGCCTAAGCTAGACAAAGAGAAGCAACACATCATGGTGAGAAAGAGAGAGCAGACAGAGACCTTGAACTTTTCCCTTGTTCTAATATGCTTGTCTGCTGGGTCGCGTTTGGTCTAAGGTCCCTTTTAGAGCGCCCACAAAATTGAGGCTCATAAACTTTCATCTCCTTACATCTTCATGGTTGGTGTTCAACTGTTCGTCCTCACCTCATCACGTCTCGCCGCTCACTCGAAAAAGAACCCAATACACGAGTCTTCTCCTCACTTCTGCCTGTCGTGTCGAAGGTAGAAACATCTGTTTCCGCCGGCTCCGCACACGTGCACAAGATTTCAAACACCCCCAGGGTTTTTTCTAGTCATTTTTAATTACCATGAGTACTTTGGTCTGGCTATTCGGAGACAGTCTGATTTATCTATTTATTTATTAATTTATTTATTCATTCATTCAATTTCAATTTTCTATGAGTAGTTCAATTACGTTACAGAATTTTGCTGCTTCAGCTGACTACAGACTAGAAAAAAAGAAAACAAAAAGATAGGAAAATAATTGGATCTTGCCAGAGAGCTGAAAAAAAAAAAAAGAAACTGTGGGGCATGAAGGTGTGCTAAGAACGATCCCTCATGGCTTGAAAAGAGACTGGGAGGATTGGAAATCAGAGAAATATTGTGAATATCCACATCATAGCGTTGCTAAGAACAGCTAGAATATCGAGAAAGGTCCTGGAGACCCGAGGAGACTTGCTATCAATCAGACTCCAGTAAAAGACTGCCAGCTAAAGCTGGCGTGAAAAACTCCCACGGAATGAAATAGTAATAATAATAACAACGCCGGTGAAGGCATTCAGTTATCAATACTAGACTAATATATAGACTAAAAAAACGATTTATAAGATCGTTTCAGTTAACTGTTTTCGACGTTGTAAAGTGGAGCATTTTCATTATTCCATTATTATTATTATCTTCATATTTGTTTTTAAACACAACATTTTTGTCAATATTTTTCGGGATTAACCAGCTGTAAGTAACCCACATCCACCCAAAAGCCCGCTTATTGCTTCAACAAGACGACAACAATTAAACAAAATCATCGAAACGTCTTTGGCTGGTTTCGAATCGTTTCAGATAATACACAATTTCTTCCACCACCCACTCTCCAAATGTCCGGTTATTTGTACTTTGTTTCTTTCTGTAACCCTCATGTTTGCTAAGAATCAATCTGTCTTCATTTTAATTCCTCTGACAGGAACTAAGAAAGAAATACATTTTCAAGATCATTCCGATGTTAAATCCAGATGGAGTAATTGTTGGCAACTATCGATGTTCGCTGGTGGGTAAGGACTTAAACAGAAACTACAGGCGACCAGTCAAAACAAGCTGCCCGACGGTGTGGCATGTGAAAACAATGATCGAGTCCCTCAGTGAAAAGCACCAGGTAAAGGACATGTCATTCTCTCTCTCTCTATATATATATATAGAGAGAGAGAGAGAGTGCCGAAGTAAAACTAAGAATATTATAATATAAGGATAAACGATTCTTTTATAAAACAAGATTACTTTTAATCTAAAAAGAATTAAAATAAGAAGATAGACACAAAGCACTAAATTTACTCAATACGCCCACCATTTTTTTCAATTATTGTATCAGCACGCCTTCGAAACGATTTGCATGCCTTCATAATAAATTCTTTAGACATTTTATTCTATTCCTCCTCAATTGCTGACTTAAGCGAGCCAATATTTGGGTGGGAAGTTGCATTAGTTTTGTTTTCTAAAACGCCCCATAGAGCGTAATCAAAAGGTTATGATCTGAGTTTAATATATATATATATATATATATATATATATATATATAAGTCGTAATTTTAGAGGTTCGGATTTGTCAGGTTGAACCAGAATGAGTTAACGTTCAAGTATATCTATTTCAAAGTACAAAAATATTTCGTAATGCTTCCTTTTCATTCCTAACCTCAGCTGGATCCTAAATTATTTTGATTCTATGCCTCAAAATATTGACCGAAATACATTTCTTTGAAGAAAGAAAGAAAGAAAGAAAGAAAGAAAATTAACGTGGCTTGTCAGTCGAGTTGGGTCGATTTGAGCTCTATCAAGCTGGAGACAATTAATTGCCGTTGTATTTTTTGCTTTAATTTTCTAAATAATCTTTTTAAAATCTCTCATGATTTTATACTCTGGTTTTTAAAGATCTCAGTTTTGCTTTTACCTTATTTCTTCCAAATGTCCACTTTAAATAATTTATTCCGTGCTGTATAAGTTTGTTTTTTGTGGAATGTATCAATTAAAAAAAGCAAATAAGATTTTGTCCGACTTGACCACAATTTTGTATGTGTGCGTTTAATAATCCAGCTTGACAAAAGTCAACGAAAATCAAAGAAGTGGCAACCTTAACTCGTCGACTGAGAGATTGGGATAAGGAAAGTGACTGAGGAATATGATATCAGTCAGCAGTACTAATTATACACATACTTTAAATTAAATTGGTTGTGTAATGGTTAGCAAGTTAGAAAAAGCAAACGAGAGGGTTTGGATCTCATTCGGTGCCCCATTCATACGGTCTTGTGCCCATCTTAGCAAAAAGTACCAATAATAGATCTTGTTAAAAATTCTTATGAACACGATAAACATTGATGACCTTCAGTCACCACTGATATATATATATATATATATGTGTGTGTGTGTGTGTGTGTGTGTGCTTGTGTATTTACCAATCATCCTGCACAGGTAGTATGTGACTCAAAGTCAGTTTTTAAGCGGGGTTTAAGAGGTTTGAATTCAGAATCTTCTTTCTCCTAGAAAGCAGTCTGTCCTACTATTTACCCATAGCTGGAGGGAGAATAACTGAATTCAGAGCTTTCCCAAGGGTATTAGCGCAATATGAAATATAATCAGCCTCGTCTAGGATTTGAAATCGTGTCGCCGTATTCATTTCCAACGACGATAACTATTACACCCCAGGCACCTCCAAATATGTATGTATGTATGTATGTATGTATGTCTTTTTTGTTCAAATTTTACTGCACTATAACGTTAAGGAAATCTTTAATGTTTAATCATGGAATGAAGGGCGTGAAATTTATATAGTAAACAGATGTGAATATGTAGCAGTACACCTGCATTCCGCTTGGCTGGTTCGCACTGTTCCCCTAGGTATCATATTATTTCGATTTCTCTTCACTTCTCTACTTCCACAAGTCTGGTACAGGGTCATATCACAAGTCGATCTCAAGTATCGTATCATATCAGGCTTTCTCTGCCTCTCCCAAAGTGTTGTAGTACCTCTGGCTTTCTTTGCCTCTTCACCCTGGACAGTCTGACGCAAGGCCAGAGCATAGAACGATTTGAAATCTTGTAGTTGTTCCCCGCTGGCCCCCCTCAAGGGACGAAACACTAGCTTATATGCATTTTCTCTCATTCGAGAGGTGATGGTTGGTGAAGCTATTGATAAAATCAATTTTCCCTTAATTTGGATCTCAATTAATTCCCCCCTTTCGACTTTCAGTGCTTGGTTTGCTCTCCCTTCCCTAAGAAGGGGGTTGGTCTTTTTCTCTTCTCCTGATAAACGTTAAATCAAAACAGTTATCCAAAATTTTCCAGACTTGAAATTAAAAAATGTTTTTCAGAATTTTCTTTTTCAACCGATAATTGTATTCAGCCGGCTGGCGGTTAAATTCGCCGTTGATTTTGCTCCGTCTTAAGTGGACTATTGAAATACTGATTCCCTTCAAAATTCTGTAGATAAAAACCTCACCTGGATTTCTTCTTCTTCTTCTTCTTCTTCTTCTTCTTCTTCTTCTTCTTCTTCTTCTTCTTCTTTCAGTAAAAAAAAAAAAAAAAAAAAAAAAAAAAAACGATATGCATTTTTTACGTTTTCTTTCCCATCAAAATAACATCTTTTCGATTTAGTTTTTAAAATCTGTTTTCGTTAATTTTCATTTTTGTAATGTACTGACTTTATTCTTCCAAAATCCGTTTCGGTCAATTATTTTCTTGTTAATACATTTTTTCGGCTATGTTCTCCGATCCATCTGGATAAAAATAAGCAATCATTAAAAAATCACTTGAGGATTCAAAATGTGTTCAAATACTCGTATATATATATATATATTATAGAAGACATTTTTACCAATGAGACCCAAGCACGACAACACCAATCGATGAAGTGCATGAACTTCAAGGGAGACCATGATGAAAGATAAACCTCGTTTGGTCACATCCCATAAGAGTATATTGGTCAACAGATGAACTTTTCTACCAACCCTTGTATATAACTCGGTATATATATATATAAAAACTCGGTCCGTATAGTCGATTTCTTGGACGAGACGTTTCACTTCGTATTATTTCTCTTGAGAAAAACAACACTAATCTTTCTCATCTTCCAACTGCTATGAATAAATAAGTGAGCAAACTAGGCTCTTTAATCTTGGTTTGGTATATTTGTTTAACGTTAAACAGCTATGTATTAAATAGTACCACAACTGTTCTTCTACAAGGATGGCTTTGGCATTAAATAACCCACGAATGTTGATATGTCATTAAACAAAGAAACTAAACCAAACTGTTCTATATCAAGTATTCCTATCTAATACAAATAATTTGCATACAGTTATATGGTTTCAAATGTTCCTATCTATGATAATAACTTATACTCAGTAATACGGTTTGAAGTTATCATTTCGATTTAATAATAATAATAATAATAATAATAATAATAATAATAATAATGATGATATTTTGTTTGTACAGTTATAAGTTTTAATGCATTCTCATCCGATTGTAAGCAAATGGTACGGGGGCGTGAATAGATAAGTTATTAAAAAAGGCACCAGTTAAAAGAAATACAAGTTGACAGAGTACAAAATCTTTTCCAGGGGGTTAGCTTTAACAAAATATGCTACATCAAACACTCCGTACTCCGGGTCTTGTAGAGGTCCCCAAATCTAACTGGTGGTGTGAGTTGGCCATATCACACACCCAAAACAGAAGTGAGGGTGGGTAATCAATATATATATATATATATATATAACGGATTTAGTGATTCTGGTCTCTTTTTCTTTTATGTTGGCTGGGATACGAGGAGATGAACGGAGATCGTAGAACAAGGAACGAATCAAAGATATGAGAAGATATGATTCTTAAAAGATCGAAGTGTGCTAGCTCGTATGTGGTGTCCGTTGTCCATTTCCTTCTGCTTCCACAGCATCAAAGAAAAAGGTCCTAAATTGTGGTTTTGTGCTTTACGCTCCCTAGCCAATGATTAGCCAACACCGATATAGCAGTCAACAGCGACAATGCAACAGATATTAATAATTTTTAAATAGATCTATTTAATCCATGTGACCCTAATAGATTCAACCAATCCGGGTCCGAGTGGACCTGGGAGAAATGGCAACGAAGGGTTAATCTTCGTTTTCCTGAGCTCCAGAATTGAAACCTCGTCACCAGATGCAGTTTCGTGCTTTACTCAGGATCCCCCTTTTTAGGAGGCCTTACACCCCTGCAGAAGATGCCAGGTCCACTCTGACCTGGAGTCGTGGTACCTGATAGGGTCCTAACTATGGGTCAAATAGAATTGCCTGACATTTAAACTGAGTGCAAACAAAATACTTTTGCTAATTTGAGTTGCTTGAAATAGAACTGTTTTATCATCTAACTGAGCGTACATATAGGACTGATATTTGATTGAATGTTTAGTGATACGTAGCAATACATGGAACCATTTAAATTTGAATTCTATTAATTTGAGTTGTTTGAAATAGAACTGTTTGGTCATTGAACTGTGTGTAAATAAATGACTGATATTTAATTGAATTTTGAGTGATACATAGCAATACTTGGAACTATCTAACTTGGTTTGCTTATGTTTATAAATCATAGATATTTAATGTAAATGTATAAAGAGGATTTGACATTAAATAACCTATAATGATTGATATGCTATAAGACCAAACCAAATACAAACACAAATCCACTTGGACTATTTGTTCAATATTAACTAAATACTGAAAACACATTTTTGTATCGTCTCTCTTTTCAGGTGTTGCTCTACTGTGATCTCCACGGCCACAGCCGAAAGCACAACGTCTTTATGTATGGGAATAATACATGCGATGAGTATAGTTCGGGCGTTGCTAGTACCAAGTCATTTCTTGATGACAGATTATTTCCATGGATTATTGCTTTACATGTAAGGATCAACGTGATTATTTTTCTTTTTCGATTTTTCGATTCACTTTTTTAGGAGTTTAAATTTCTGGTGGAATCGACTACTGTCATTGAGAAACGGAGGTTGCTAAGAAAGAAATATGGAGACAAGAAGTCTTCTAAGCAAAGACTTTATCTCTAGAAAATCTCAGATGCAGTTGGTGAAGAGAAGTAACGCTTCGGGAAAAAATGTCTGCTCCTTATAGATAATACCCTACGAGTCTGTTGGGGATGTGGGATCCATCCATATATATTCGTTCGTGAAAGCAAGTCATCGCAGAGAGAGACAGAGACTGAGTCACGCTTGGCGTAACGGTTGTCGTTGAATAGAAAAAAAATTGGCGACCGAGTTCAAAAACGGACTGTCACCAAATGCCGTTGACTCTGCGTCTACGCTGTCATAACTTAGTTTTACATAGATTTACATGTGTTCAACTATCACCGATATTGAGCTCTTTTAATTTATAAATGTCACAAACTACATTATATATACATAGTATTAAGTGTTAAAATGCATGCAGTCTTGAAATAAATATTTCCAAATGATGACCGATGGCCTTAACAACTTTATATACAAATAATTTTTCAGCCAACGTTTAAGTGACTATTTCATTCATAATATATATATATATATATATATATATATATATATATCAGTGGTGACTCAAGCTCATCAGTGACACACGAGGTCATATTTTTAACATAATTCACTATTGCATAAGTCAGAATATAATAATTTTTAACAGCCAGTAACATTTTTTTCTTTAAACAATTAATTACATCTCTGTACTGGTATAAGTTGCATAGCTGATGCTTGACAACTGACCATTCTACAAAAAGCAAACTATTTCCTCATTTTTCAAAACAAATAAAAATCTCTTTGAGCCAGGTTAAGCAATGTCTCAGATTCTACCAGGATCTTTGATGTTAACCGGCCAACATCTGGGTCAACAGAACAGATCAACGACACTCCCACACCACACACAAGTACGCACAGAACTTTGATGTGGTTCTAATCTTTTAAGATTGATGTCATTTTACTAAACTTTCTTCATATGATATAATAATAAACAGTGAAAAATAATCTGAGTCAAAATTTAGCTGTAAAGTTCAAACCAAAATATATTTTTTGAAAAATGAGCAGTAAAACACATGTAAGATTTCAAGAATTATCTTTATTATTTCAGTCAGAAATCTATTTGTCTGATACCTGGTACTGGAGGGATTTTTTTTCTTATATTTTTTTCTTTCGTGATTTTCATAGGTCCGAAATTACTACCCACACTTCTTTTTCTTCATGTAAAATTATTGTGAACTTTGTAAGCTAAATTTATCTTTATCAACATTTTTATGGGATGAAAATAAAACAAAACTATAAAATTGAGTAAGTTAAAATAATTATTCATGATGATTCGTGTCAGACCGTGGCGTCCAAACAAAGTCAAGGAGAAAAAAATTATTACGAGAAAATTTTTATTGCTTCGAAATAGATTTGAGAGAGTAGCTCTTCGAGTTGAGCCAGAAAATCCCTACCCATGAAGTCGCCACTGAAATACACACACACACACACACACAAATATATTTGTATAATTAAACCATGAAATTCTCGCGGGTTTAACGATTTAATAATAACTATTCTAATTAACTTTTCGTATCCTAAAATAATTTCTTTTTTGCCTTTTCAGGCTCCAGACAAGTTCTCATTTCCATCTTGTAAATTTCGCATTCGACGGTGCAAAGAATCAACTGGACGTGTCGTGATGTGGCGCCAGCTACGAATCGCAAACAGTTTCACAATGGAAGCAGCATTTAGCGGCTCAGTAATCAACAAGTGTGTAACAAAACCCCCTTTTTAAATATTTTCTCTCCTAAACTTTGCAACGAAGCCATTTTTTTGCCAAATGGAAAATTATGCTTTTCCAACAAGAAACATGCATCTACTCACGGCAAAGTCATTTTCGTCTCTTTTTAATTATATCTAAGGGTCAGATTTAGACAGGGGTCTTCACGATTGCATGAGAATTGTTTTGAAAATGATAAACTTAGTCATCAATCAAAAATCGTGATAGCATGAAATCGAAATCGTAAAATGTCAACTCATTCGTTTCAGAGACAACAAACCCTGTCACTTCAGCATCCGAGATTATCAAGATATGGGACAAACTTTGTGTTTAGCAATATATGACTTTCATCGCATGCAAACTGATGACATGTAAGTTGATTCATTTCGTGTTATTTTTATAACATTTTCTTATTTGTAATCGTCGTATCCGCAAAGGTCAACGTCACACAAGTTTAAGTTTAAATGTAGAACCTTATACGTAAGCGTAGGCAAAAAATGCTGCTCATCCACAGCCTTTGCTGCAAAGACATTACGGAGATACATAACTCTTTTTAATGCCATAAGGAGATGTTTCCTTAAAATCGGAATCTTTGGGTGTCAGCCATGTTTTCGGGTATCACCCTGTTTCATCCAAAACAAGAAGACCGATCGCAGCTTCGAAGATCTGAAGAAAAGACGTTCTATTTACAAACATTATTAAAACATTTTCGAGGACAAATCATCACTTTTTCTATAATCTAATGAAAAATGTCTCCTTCAAAATATCTTTTTCCTCGGTTTTCAGCACTCTTTTTTATTTCTGGAATTCGTTCTGGCAGTCATATTGAAGGATAATGTGCAGGTGTCGTAGCACATTCTTCTTCTATCCCTTATATCGTTTTTAAATCAACGAGCTTTTAGTGTGGATTTATGCTTTGGGAACAAAACCATCCGTAGAGGCAAAACCGCGAAAGTAAGACTGTTGATTGATTGACTGATTTTAACGGCATGTCAACACGACTAGAGTTATTTTATGCCTAGAGGTTAGGGAATCATGTTCTTTACATGTTCATATTGACATTTTTTTGTATAGCTGTTTCTTAATAGATTTTTTTTGCTCACGGTTCGATCGGATACGAATATTTTTTTTTTAGATATTTAAAAATATTTTAAAATAATTTTTAAACCGATTATTTGTTTAGCACACAGTTGTATGGTTTTAAGTAACTAATGATAATCCGTCATAAAGAATTATAGATCGAAGTATCTACTTTTAATACAAATAGCTTACAGTTATATGTCATTAAGTATTCCTGCTGGAGGGAGAATAAGGGGGTTCATACCTTTCCCAAGGGTATTTGCCCGAAAGTGAACGTAATAGCGCGACTGGAGTACGAACTCGCGTACTACGATTCCGCAGTTCATCGCTTTAACCATTACACCACGAGGACACCTGGGAATGGAGTAGCGCCCTCCCCTACACCTTGGTGTAGTAGCTATCGAAAAGGGAGCCTTCGGGTCACCCTCGACTATGGTCGCTAACTTTACTTTAAGTATTCCTATCTGATACAAATAATTTCTAAATAGATGTATTTGACCCATAGATGGGACTCTTCCATTCCGGGTCAGAATAGGGTAATGACAATGAAAGGGTACTCCAAACTCCTTTGCATTTTCAGAACTGGAGCCTCAGCATCAGACGCAGCTTAGTATCATACCCATTTTGGGGTAAGCCTAACTCTTTTGCGGTGAATGCTGTCGGCGTATTCTGAGCATAGCCAATAAGGCATCTTGAAAATAGATGCGGGTTTTCATTGCGATATTTTTCTTCTTTTGTAGATTACAGGCGAAGTTCGTCTTCAGCCTCACCCGTCAGATCGCGCAGCAGTTACAAAACAAAGATCAAACAAACATCAAAATACCAGATCTCAAGAGTATCATTCGTCAAAACCGGCAAAGCAAAAAAGGTAACGGTGCAGTTCATAGCAGGAGAAATAAGAAAGCAAATGAAGATTCCTCATCGGCAAATCTTATATTAATCCTTCATTTCAGTTTCAACCACATTACAACCATGTCAATCACATTTACATACGTATTTACCCAACCCCTCCACAGGAGATGACACAATGTCAGCTTTTAGTGAAGTTTAAGAGGTTTGAATTCAGAATTTTCCTTCTCCTTGGCCAGTAGCCATACAAAGATTAAAGAGCTAAGTGTGCCCTTCTAGGGAAAATTGTTGGATCCTTACCTTTCCCAAGAGTAGTAGAGCTTTGGAAATAGTCTAGTCCTGGATTTGAGCTCGGGTCACCGTGTTCATTTCCTATGACGATAACCATTGCACCACAAACGTATCCTATCATACAAGATATATTTGTTATATGCGTGCAAAAAGTTCTAGATTTATTATATATCATTCATATATTATTTATCATTTATTATATATATTTTTAAAAAGTCTATTACAACCTTTTGCGGTAATTTAAAATCAGGAATTTTTTAATCAGGAGCCCAGGTTGAGAAGATCACAGACGTGAAAGTTCAGGTTGGTGAGGGTTGCAAAATTTTAAATTTTTAACTAAATTTTATCCAAATATAATCATATTCCTTATAAGTTGTATATATTAATACAATTTATAAGGAATATGATTAATTCATTTTATCGGCATGTTAACCCGTCCGGGTTACTTTAAGCCCAGAGGTTAGGGAATTGCATACATTGTACATTTATATTTACATTTTTGTGTGAAGTTTCTAAATAATTTTTTGCACGTGGTTATATGATATCAAGTATTCTGATATAAATGTAAATGATGATCGTAGTCGAGGGCGACCAGAAGGCTCCCTTTTCAATAGCTACTACACCGAGGTGTAGGGGAGGGCGCTCCACTTTACCCTTGATACATACCTTATACTGCTGAGTGCTAAACAAGGAGGTATCAAATACCATTTTAAAAGTCTTTGGTATGACGCGACCTGGGATTGAACCCAGGTCTCCCGGACCGTTGGCGAACACTATCAATAAGGTAAATGAGCCGGTTTAATTTGCAAACAGAACTATTTTACTTATAGACGGGACCCTAACAGGCACTACCACGCTGGCTCAGAGTGTACCCGGGAGTAATGGCAATTAAGGAGTACTTCACACTTTCCAGAGCTCTAGAACTGGAGCCTCACCATCAGATGCCGTTTAGTTAGGAAGCACCCCTTTTGAGGGAGGTTTTTCCATCTACTGGCAATAAACTCAGAGCATTCGAAGCCACAACTAAACGCAAGCTTAAAAACCAGAAGCTCTGTCGTCTCTTTTTGTACTGGAGGGGTTTTTCTATGGTTAACGTACTTGACTGTGGCATCGCTGTCAGCGAGTTCGAACTCCAGTCGCACTATTGCGTTCCCTTGGAAAAAGTATGAACCCCGCTTATCCTCTAGCTATGGGTTAAATAGCATCCTTTCTGTTTTTTCTGCAAGGATTGCTTTGGCGTTGAATAACCTACGATATGTCATTAAAACAAAGAAACTGAAATCTTTTTGTACTAAATTTATAGTTTTTTTTTATTTAATGAGTAAACAAGGGTTACTTGTAATTGTTAACCAACAAGAACAGAAAAGAAAAAAAAAGCATTTTCGAAGCTATCAATTTTATTCCCCGCCATTTATTTCGGGAATATTTACACGTGAGATGACGTCGTCAATCATTATTTTCGCTGAGTTTTGGAACTTTACAGAGTTTTAGATTAACGAGGGTCATTGAATAAATAAGGTGAATTTTGCTAAAGTTTTTGGCAGTAGGAAGCACTCCTTATAGTTGCACGTTTTTCAAGGAAATCAATAGTGATGGGTTCTTTCATGTCCCCCCTCCAAACCAGCATAACCTTCTTTACTGAACGCTGCGCCCGGAACATTTTCTTTACCGAAGAGTCAGTATGTTTCAACTCGATGGACTGTCTCTTCGCCACAGGCTCGTAGTTGTAAACTCATTTTTAGCCAATTTGTAAAGATGGTTTTGAATAAAACATGCTTTTCCGAACAAATCACACATTCTTATTTAAATTTCACATGCTTTGAACTTCTCAGACATCAAAAACTTGATGACAGATCTCAGTTCAAACTCTGTTTGATTTACCGCCATTTTGAATTGCCTCAAAACAAATATCTTTACAAGATTAAAATAATTTTTGCTATAAATCAATTCCAAACAACGCAGAGTTTGTTTGTTTGGGTTTGTCTGGAACATCACCATCAGATTGTTTAGTGTTATATAACCAGGACACTTGTTGGGCGGGGGGGGGGTTACCATTCTGCAGAGGTGCAGTCGATGTATTCTACAGCCTCAGCCGACTGGGCAAAATGTTTACATTTATGGAAAAAAAAATTCTTAAGAAAAAATATTTTTCTTTTTCTTTCTTTTATTCTAAATTCCTTTTATTTATTAATTGGCACTTGTATAATTGTACCCCATGATAAAGAAGGCGTGCTTAGCGTCACGGTT
The DNA here is from genome assembly GCA_963585895.1 of Sepioteuthis lessoniana. NCBI lineage: Eukaryota > Metazoa > Mollusca > Cephalopoda > Myopsida > Loliginidae > Sepioteuthis > Sepioteuthis lessoniana. The sequence goes on from OY757913.1 coordinate 49,670,764, forward strand.
ATCATCATAGGAATTTGCCCACGTAATTACCAACTTCATGCCATTAACTTTCATTCAAAAATCAATATTAAAACTTCAAAGAGAACGTTCAAGATGCTATGAATTTTAAATTCTGTGTATGTTGTCTCCACCATATCACGATTCTCTCTCTCTCTCTCTCTCTCTCTCTCTCTCTCTCTCTCTCTCTCTCTCTTTCTTTCTTGTAATTCTTACACACACCGTTGTGCAGCACATGACTTCAGCTTGTATCGTTGAAGAGAGGAGTGTTCTAAAAATGCTCTGTTCATTGCAGACATTGGAATGTACTCTCTGACCTTACCTGTTTTATTGTACGTGGAAATTTTCGTCTGGCTCCTTCCAATGACGACATGGTTCGGCTACACTTGACCGGAACCTATTTAATTCATTTTGTTTCAGTTTTCGAAACCGAAAAAAAAGCAAGAATTTCGAATATAGTCAGGTTAAAGGACTTAAACAAATATAGTTATTTAGATAAATCTCATTTGGATAGGGTAGACACAGAGACAATGATGTTGGGTGACTGTCAGTTTCTCACCAATGCAATTATCAGACCAAGAATTAGAGAGCAATTGACTGTTACTAAGTACCGTAGACTCTTGGTTTATACCATAGTAATTAAAATCAGAACATGTCCTATCACTGATATATAGAACTCTTTATTCATAAATAGAGCAAACAGCATTATATATATATATATCATCATTATCATCATGTCGTGCCGTCAGCACGGATATCCCTGACCCTCTCTCGCCACTTCTCCCTATCACTCATCGCCTCCGGCAGGTCTTCAGGGTTACATCCTGTGTCCTCACATAGTTGCTGTATGTATACATTAAAGATAAAAATAAAATTTTTTTATATGTACGAATATTTATTTCATCCCACTATATATATATATATAGTGGGGTGAAATGAATATTCGTACATATAAAAATTTTTTATTTTTATCTTTAATGTATATATATATATATATATATATATATGTATATATATACAGTGGGGTGAATAAAATATTCGTACATATGAAAATTTTTATTTTTATCTTTCAGACATAACCTGAACAAAATTTTATATGCATTTACTGTATAAGGATATATTCTGCTAATATGTCTATATAAACTTAGGTTACAAATAATTTTACAGAAATTAATGCCATTTATTCATTTTCCTTAGTGAAAAAAGTAATCGTACATCATTGCAATATTTTTCTAGATTGTTCCACTAATGCTATTAGTACCCATAGTTAGCTTTCTAGAATGTTCCAATTATGCTATCAGTAAATATCGTTAGTCTTAAAATCCTCACCGGAACTTTTTACAATTGCTTGTAGTTCGAGAAGGTCCTGGTCATGGCAAGAGGTAAAGAATTGAGTAATTCACAAAAAACACTGATTGTTAAGTTTTGGAAAGATGTAGAAAATTATTGAAATATCTCAAGCAACTTGAATATTCCTTTTACTACAATAAGTTCATTCATTGCAAGGTTTAAAAGACGTAACACAGTTGAAAACAAAAAAAAAACAACAAAAAACCAGGTGCTTTCTCCTAGATTATCAAGAAAATCAGGACGCCTGATTAACCAAAATCCAAAGGTTACGCGTGAAGAGCTGCAGGATGATTTGCATTCATCAGGATGTAGTGTAACCAAACGAACAATAAGTAATGAAATGCTGAGTAATGGTTTAAAGTCATGGAGACCGAAGAAAACCCCTCTCCTACTGAAACGGCATAGAGATGCAAAGTTGAAATTCGTAAGACAGCATAAGAAAAAGTAAAATTCGTTTTGGGAAAGAGTATTATGAACAGATGAAACTAGAATTAAGTTGTTTGGTTATGATTATCGAAATCATGTGCGATGGAAAAATGGCGAAGCCTACTCACCAAAAAACACGGTACTAACTGTCAAATTTGGTGGTGCCAGTATAATAATTTGGGGAAGTTTTTCAGTGAAAGGTGTGGGTAAAATATCAGTAATAAACGGTAAAATGAATGCCCCAAAGTATAAAAGATCTTGCAAGAAAATTTGATGTCTTCTATTTAGAGTCTTGAGCTACTTCTGATTACATTTTCCTGCAGGATAATGATCCCAAACATACAACTAAATCTGCGAAGAAGTGGTTGTCTGAAAATAATGTTAATGTTTTCAAATGGCCAAGTCAGTCTCCGTATATGACTCCGATTGGGAACTTGTGGCGATTTTTGAAAATTCAAATCCGAAAAAGAGCACCGGCAAACATTAATAATCTGAAGACAATATGTCAAGAAGAATGGTACAAAAACCCAACTAATTATTGTAAGAAATTAATTAAGAACTACAGGAAGAGATTTGTGGCTGTTGAAGTGAATAAAGAGTATTCTACAAAGTACAGAATTAAATGAAGATAATGCGTTATTTTTTGCCCTGTACGATTACTTTTTTCAATCATGAAAATGTATAAATAGCATTAATTTCTGTAAAATCAATTGTAACCTAGATTTATATACACATATTAGTAGAATATAACCTTATGCAGTAAATGTATATAACAATTTTGTTCAGGCTATGTTTGAAAGATAAACGATAAAAATTTTCCTATGTACGAATATTTATTTCACCCCACTATATAATTCTGTTGAAATTTCAACACTAAAAGCGTTTTTATCAGTTTTTAATCATATATATTCGCATATATTTCTCGAGTAAAATCATTACCAATGCATTTCTAAATTGAATTTTGTGTTTCTTGATTTTAACGCGTTTTTCTTCTAAGATTATTCACAATGTGTTTCTATAATACATTATAGAATTTCCAGGGGAAGTCTCCGTAGCGTACTTGCTAAATTACCAGACTATGTAATAAGCAAGTTCAAATTCCAGTTGTGCTATAAGTTCACTTTCGGACTAATACACTTGGGAAAGGTATAGACTTCCTCATCCATCTATTCGTTAAATAGTTTCGCTATTGTTCTTCTACAAATATATTTTTGGTATTAAAAAAACCCATGAAAATTGATATGCCATTAAACAAAGAAACCAAACTAATTAAATTTTCAGTAGTTATCTTTTGTCGGTCAGTTTTTCTATCGATGTCTTTATAGATTTTTTGTAATGTAAAGCCAATTTCATTTTATACTCCATACTTCCTATGTGCCATCCCTTCGTACCACCTCAGAGATTCTTCAGGATGTAATATTAATTGATAATCATGTGAAGATGAAATATAGGTGTCCTCGTGGTGTAATGGTTATAGCGATCGACAGCGGAATCATCGTATGCGAGTTCGAACTCAAGTCGAACTCTTACATTCACTTTCGGACAAATACCCTGGGGAAAGGCATTAACCCCCTTATTTAACCTGGTATTGGTTAAATACCACCACGACTGTTCTTCTAAAAGGATGGCTTTAGCATTAAATAACTTAAAAAGGTTCATATACCATTAAGAAACCAAAGCCAGAAAGTGAAACTATTTACTGTTTTGATTTCTGTTTTACATTGCCTATAATATAATTTTTTTTTAAATACAGGACCAGGCACTTCCAGTGGAAATAAAAATAAGTCTGGTCTTGAAAGCCAGAAAGAACACCAGGAAAATATCTTTGTCGAAAAATCAAAGGATAAGACTTCTGAACAATGTCATCAACAGCGAGAAGAAGATTCAATAGAAACAGACGATAACCAAACGAATGAATCAGCATCAGATTTGATACAGACTGAAAATATACAGAAAATCGCAGAAGAGGCAGCGTCCAACGACGAAATACAGGTAAAAAGAAAGAGTTTAATAAATGTATTTCAATGGAGCTAATAAAGTGTCTTGATGAATGTTTGTATGACTATAACCGAAAGTACTGCAAGTCTTAAGATATAACTTAAACCTGATACACGAAACTTCTAATAATGAGATCATAATAAAAAGCTGAGATTTTGATTTCTTTTAGTATTTTTATATTTCTCTGCTGGCCTAAGTTTGAACACTTTTGATTTATCCAACATTTTTAAACGATTGTTTATTCTCATTTGTTCACTAACAAGCTCCAAATGATTATTTATTTGTTTGAACACTTTATATAGTTATATATAATCTGGTATTAATTTCATGAAATGTTCGAAATGGCCTCATTTTCATCTAATGAGAGTTGTCACTTGAAACTTTTTCTAATGTCATGATAATAAAAAGGTGATATTCAAATTACTCTGCTGCTCAGCTGGCTTGCGTTGAGCTTTTTATGCTCCCTCCAGTGGGGTGGGGTTGAGCACAATCGCGAAAGAATTAACGATTGCCAGTCGCATAATGCAAAGCCCTTTTCTTGAATAGATTACTCGGTTGCGGTTGGCGTAAAATGTAAACAAATGAAAACATTTAATTCATATACGTCAAAAATTCTCTCGCTTACGTCGGTTGATTGGTTGGTTTGTTGTTTTTTTATGGCATATCAACATTTGTAGGTTACTTAATGCCAAATCCATTTTTATACAAAAAACAGTTCTGTTTCAAACAATTCAGTTTAGTATAAGTACACAGTTCAATTGTCAAAATATTTCTATCTCAAGCTATTTATCAACAGTTCTTGTTCAAACAATTCAGTTTAGTATAAGTATAGTTTTTGTTTACACGGTTAAATATAAAAAACAATTCTATTTCAAGCAATTTAGTTTAGCATAAGTATGCAGTTCAAATATCAAAACAGTTTTATTTCAAGTAATTTAGTTTAGCATAAGTACGCAGTTTTGTTCTATTTGACCCATAGATAGGACCCTATCAGATGCTACCACTCCGGGCCAGAGTGGACCTGGGCGCGATGGCGATGAAGGGATGTTCCACATTCCCCAAAGCTCCAGTATCACTGGAGTCTCACCATCAGATTGTTTAGTGTCATATAACCAGGACACTCATTGGGTGGTGGGTTCTTACCCCTCTGCAGAGGTGCGGTAGGTATATTCTACAGCCCTATCCGACTAGGTAATACACAGAGTTAAATGCAAAAACAGTTTTATTTCTGGTAATTCAGTTTAGCACAATTACGTAATTTAGATGTCAAAACAGTTCTATTACGAGCAATTCAGTTTAGCATAAGTTCGCAGTTTAAATACCAAAACAATTCTTTTAGACAAATCAGTTTAGCATAAATACACAGTTTAAATGCGAAAACAGTAAACTCTCGAAATCACAGTTTAGTTCTATTTGACCCATAGATAGGACTCTATCAGGTGCTACCACACCGGACCAGAGGGGACATGTGAACGATGGTAACGAAGGGGTACCCAAAGCTCTAGCATTACTGGGGCCTCACAGTCACTATTGTTTAGTGTCATATCCAGGACACTCGTTTGGGGGTCTTACTCCTCTGCAGAGAAGCAATTGGTGTATTCTACAGCCTCAGCCAACTGGGCAATCTCGTTTACGTTGGGATTGCCGGTCGCTGTGATGTTATGTTGTCGGGGTGATGTAAAGTTGGCCGGTTTCGATCTCAGCATAAACCATCTCACGTGTTTAGCCACAGTGATGAGTTGTGATACAACTAAACAGTCTGTCTGTGGATGATAATATGTATGTTTATATAATTCTTTTTTGTCAGTCAATGACTGTTTTGTCAATGAGAGAAAAAAGTAAATACTTTAAAATGAATAGGTTCACAATGAGGTTCATATTTCATTTATTTTCAACTCGTATTTCTTGTGTATTTAACTTTCTTCATGAATATCATAATGTTTGATTGTGGTGTTGTCTTTGATTTATATAGTGGCTACTGTTTTGATAAAGTTGTTCTTTTTAATTTCAGGATTTGTGTCTGAGAATTTTCAAGTTGCGTTTAAGCGTTAATTGCCCGTTCCAAATTTTGTGTTTTCAGGTGTTTCTTCTTCTTCTTCTTCTTCTTCTTCTTCTTCTTCTTCTTCTTCTTCTTCGAGAGAGAGAGAGAGAGAGAGAGAGAGAGAGAGAGAGAGAGAGAGAGAGAGTGTATTCTGTGTGTGTTTGCATGGGTGCTTGTGTCTAGGGATATTCTAGTATTAAGAGCTTGTGTAGAGCCTATGTATATTTTTTACATTTGATTACGTAGACTACGTTTGTGCATGCGCTTGAGTATGTGATGTTTATAAAATCAATATAATATAAATTTTCATATTTAGTTTTTCTCTCCCTCTTTCCTTCCTTCCTCTCTCTCTCTCTCACTGTCTCTGTCTGTCCGTCTATCTGTTTCACACACACACACACACACACACACACACTCTCTCTCTTTCTCTTTCTCTCAGTATATATATATATATAAAATGTAAAAATGAATAAATATGTATTGTCTTTTGTATATATTTAATAGCATGAATGCTTATCTGCCTTCTTTATTTGAAAATCATTAGGCTGTTGTATAAAGGCGGCATGAAACCAGTGGTCGCAGATAAGCTTCCATGCTATTAGATATATATAAAAATCAATATATATTTATTTATCATTATATTATATAAAAGCTCAATCATAGATATTGAGCACTCTCCAAGTTATACCGCATTTGGTCTGCCACAAACCCACCAAGAGAGATAGTGACAACCATACACTATTGTAATATTTATAAGCATATACATAGATAGTTTATTGATTGATTTATTGATTTTAACGACATATCAACCCGTCTAGTGTTATTTTAGGTTGGCGAATCGCGTTCATTGTACGTTTATGTTTACCTTTTTGTGTCGTCGATTTTCAGAGTTTTTTTTCCTCACACGGTTCGATCTAATACAAACAATTTTTAAACAAATTTATTTGACCAATAGATGGGCCTAACAGGTTCTACCGCTCAGAATCAGAGTGGACCTGGAGTAATGGCGATGAAGGAGTACTCCACACTCCCCAGATCTACAAAACTCAAGTGTTACTAACGGATGCAGTTTAATTTCACAGGTAGCCCCCTCCTTTTGACAGGGGTCTTGCTGCTCATGAGGGAATACAGTCAGCGTATTCTAAGCCCCATCGTCCGGGTAACCCATATATTGAGTCCTTGTCATCTCATTAACTTTTTTCTCTTTCTCTGTCTTCGTTTTTATGAATATTTTCCCCCCGAAAAGATACAGACATTATATCGATTTTTCATCAATAAAACTTGAGTGTTGGGAATTTTCTGAGCTTATAAACAGTCGAAGAGGATTATCCTGTCTAATTTTTTTAAAACCGATGTTTAATTCAAAATTTCATTACGTAATCGATCTGATTTTCCCTGAAAATTAGAATTTACCATCGCCCGATTCACAATAAGGAAATAATAAACGATGATGAGAAACAAAGGTAGAAATAATTTTAACTGAAGAATAATTTGCGAAAATTAATACTCTACTCCAAATCGTAAAAATAACTATTTTCAAATTATATATATATATATATATATATATGTGTGTGTGTGTGTGTGTGTTATTTTAAAGATTACTTCCATCACATTATGCAAGTCGATCAGTCAACTGTTTTGTATACCGTTATATTGTGACATAATAGATAAGTAATATACATTTTTGATATGTATTGTGGCATTTAAATTAAATCATGAGGTGTCAAACATGGAAAAGTGCAAGAGTCAGCTAGTTTGGTGGACAGCCATTGAACCCCGGGTCAATCTGAGACCTCGATTCTGATTGGATGGTTTCAGTCAGGTGACTAAAACGGTTCTAGAGTTAGAATAAGTTAGCCAGTTAGGGATAAACTCTCAACGCAAGGGGTTAAAAGCTCCATTATTAAATCTCCGTAATTAAGAGAAAAATCGTAAACAAATAAAAAATAACATGTTCCCATGAAATGGTGGTCGCGTTATCATACTTCATCAACGGATAAGAATGACAGGAGTAACAAAATGAGACACCCATAGAAGAACGAAATGAAGTAAGGTGAGGAGATATGAGCTGACAGATCGTAGTCTAAGGATCTCTGCATGTAAATATTACATAGATCGTTCGGGCACACCCAAAGATCGTAGAATAAGGACCCTGTACAACAATAACAGCTGTTCATGTTGATAATGATTCCCTTATTTAAGAAGTGAAGAATTTTCCGATTTTCGATGCATTTCTATAGTAAAATTATTTGCCGTATGTTCCCCTCATAGAATCATTATGAATGCATTTCTATATTTGAATTTTGATTTTTAAAAATTTTCAACGCGCTTTTCTGGTAGAATTATTTACCATGCATTTTTATGATGAAATTATTTGTAATAGTTTTTTTTAGTAGAATAATTAGCAATGCATGAATATTAAACAAATTGGCAGTGCATAGTTATCTCTGCTAAGTCAAAAATTTGAATGTAGCCGTGGCGCAGTGGTTAAAGTGCTTAACTGTGACATCGTAGTAAGCATGTTCGTGTTCCTCTCACGCTGTTACGTTCACTTTCGGACAAATATCCCTGGGAAAAAGCATGATGAACCCCTTTATCCCCTCCCCTACCAGTTATGGATTAAATAGTACCCCTACTGTTCTTCTACAAGGATGACTTTGGCATTAAACAACTCACGAAGGTTGATATGCTATTAAAAACAAAGAAACCAAATCAAATTCGACTGTAAATTGCCTTATTCTTTAAATTTGAGTATTTTAAGTGTATTGCCTTAGTAAAAGAAAATTGCTTTAATCAGGGAAAATTTTCTCTACAGTTCATTAACGGTCATAAAGGAAATTTTAAAATGTAAAAAAATCATTACGTTTGATTGACTGATATCCCCTTTTGCTTTTTTTTGTTTGTTTTTTTTTAATCACAAAAGCGTCCCTTTTATCAGAGACAAACTATTCTCTAACATGAAAGTGTATCAATAAGTTTATAGCCTAATAAGTAGTTATTAGCTGAATCAGTATCTGAAATTTTCACGGTGTAATATTGATTTTATGTGAGCAATATTCACCACTATATTATGTAAATTGAGGGGAAAAGAGATTATATTGAAAAACAGATTGAATGGCATTTTTTCATAAACCAAAATTCTGTTTATCCACGGATTTCTCGAATAAGGTACCTTTAAATCTATAAACCCAAAGATTCGTTACATATATCATTTATATATCCATTAAATAATCACTTAAAAATTACGGCAAAATCAAACAAAATCAAACCTTCCGTAAATTTTATCCACGAACTAGAAACTAATCAAACCTTACCTTTTCTTTTCCTTTTTTTTTCAATTGATATATCAATAGGAATAACGAGATCATTAGATAATTTTGATTAATTCATTTACTTTTAATTTCCTTGCAAAAAGGTAACTTCACCTAATAATAGTCATAATAAGTAAAGTTGGCAACCATAGTCAAGGGAGACCCGAAGGCTCCCTTTTTTGATAGCTACTACACAGATATAGGGAGGGCGCGACTCCTTTCCCTGGATTTCTCCACTTTAACCTTGATCCGTACCTTATAATGATGATTGTGAAGCTAGAGGCATCAAGTACCATTTTTAAAGTATTTGGTATAACTCGACCTGGGGATTGAACCCAGGTCACCCGGGCCATTGGCGAACACTCAAACCATTATGCCAATGTCCTGTATAATAATAAAAATAGATATGATAGATAAAAATGATAACAGCAAATTAGTATGTAAGAACGTGTGTGTGTGTGTGAATGGTGTCTATAAAACTGATGTAATGAAATATCTTCACATCTAGTTATCTCTCTCTCTCTCTCTCTCAGTATGTACGTATTTGGACAGAGTTCGAATACAAACCACTAGTACCTTCGTGGGGTTGCTTTCTACTGAGGACGTATAAAGTATTATTAATAATTTCCTTCTCCTGTTTTTTTTTCCACTGACGGTCTACTAAGCCAGTCACCGATGTTTTTGAATTGAGATTTCTCTTCCTAGACTGGTTGCTCAACGAAGCATCCCATTCTGCGCAACTATTTTCTCCATTAAGAAAAACGAGATGGATTCATGTCTTTCTAAAAGGCAAACAGCCTCAACCGAAATTTATACACGGCTCACCGGTTCCATTTTCGCAGTGATAATCATCACATCACCGCCACTTATACAGGCACACAGATTCCTTTAAACATACGCTTTCATTGCGAAGTATACAAAATTGATTTATTATTGGTTTGAAAACTGATATTTTATGTAAATTATTGTATTATTCAGAAAGCAATGAAATTGCGTTAATTCTGCTGTTGCTTAAAATGCTAAGTTATTTTTCCTTTTCCATTCCATAGTATTGCACCGTAAAAGATCTTTTTTGAAATCAACATTTTCGATATCATTCAATGAAACCAGATTATCATAATATGTACAATAGAACATTATGGAATGTTTTCTTTTTCCTTTTGATAGCTAATCAGAGAAAACGAAAAGGATGAAGACGAAGAAGAGCCGATTCTAATGATGGAAGACTGTCTTAATTTGTTAGTCAATTTGAACGCCACTCAAGCTTTGATGGAGTCTGAGTAAGTGACATTTTAAAAAAATTCTTTCCAGCCTTACAGTAATTGTAGTTTGATATATTGTCTCCCAAGACTAAATTATTTTTGTAATTATGGCCTAGCCTAAAGAATTTTTTTCAAGTATGACGCATTTTCATTCATTTCGAAATCTATATACATTAAAGTCGAGAATTGTTGTATTTTCTTTATAATTAATTTCTTATCTTAGGAGAACTTAAAAAATATGCTGAAATTTTGGATTCTTTCAATTTTTTTTTTAGCATCAATAGATTCAAATCGTTTGCTGCTAAAATGTTCAGATCGACAATTGTTTTTGATACTCAGTTAGCATAAATATCTCAAGTTCAATCATTCTGAGTGAAATGAATGCCAACAGATTCCAGTATCTCAAATTTTATGATTATTCTAAAGTACTGATTGATGCGGTAACGTAAATAAAACAAAACCATTCCACCACCAACCAGATTGTCAGATCTCTTTTGGGTGACCGATTGACTGAATTTATTTAAGACAATCGGTCCGAGAGAAGGAATTCAAGACGTGAAGATTGTTCTTCTGAGAATCTGTGGTTCACTAGCGCACCATTTTTCTGCTATCAGCTCATACGAAATGTGTCACGGTTCAAACACAAGCGTTCACTGCTATATACATATTAACTAGATAGTTCATTTGGTAGGTTTCTGCTTAGTTAGTGGTCAGTATATAAAGAGAGCGAGAGTGGGGGGGTTAATGGTTATTGTCGTTGGAAATAGACTCGGCGACCTGATTTCAAATCATAGACGAGTCTGTTTACATTTCACATAGCGTTAATATCCTTAGGAAAGATGAATTCGTCTGTTCCCTCTCCAGCTATATGTAAATAGTAGGGCAGACTAGGCTCTTTAACCTTGGTATGACAAAAATGTAGGAAAGGGTAGATTCTAAATTCAAATTTGTTAAACTTTGCCTAAAAATTGACCTTATGTCACACACACACACACATATATATACATATATACTTGAATGGATTGCGATTAAATTTTATTTCGTGTGAGAAAAAGCTTCGAGTGTCCACTTTTTTGTAAATGGTCATATATATATATATATATAAAAGAAATATAAGAAAAATAAGAAGACTTGAACGTCTTCGCTTGAAGATCTTGAAAAGAAAACAATCTGCGGTCTTTAACCGAACATGCCAACACACACACACACACACACTCACACACATATATATATATATATATATAATGTTAATTTTTCGGTCAGTTTTGCGTCATTTGACTTTTTCATCTGGTTTTATCCTGATTCTCTTTCTAATTGATTCTTAGTAACGAATCCCCAAAGCAGATTCCTATTCGTATCTCGGGTGATTTTATTTTACTCTGGTCGTTTTGCTTGAGGTGATGGACTGATAGTCTGTCTCACTATAACTCAATTTGTGCAAAAGAAAAGGAAAAAAATGAATATTCTATAAATAAAACGATGTTCGAATTAATTTTTATCAAAGGGAGGTAATACAGTCAAAGAGTCAAGTCCCTTACTCGTTTCACTGATTAATTCATTAGTCTTTTCATATTGTTAATAAAGAAAAAAACATAAAATAGTATCGTACCTTAATTAATTGGTTGAATTATAGCACTTATATGTATCTGTAGTTTAGATCCAGATTATTGGACAATGTTGAAATTTTGTTAAAGGCTTTCCTAAAGTTTGTGTTCCTATGTATGAGATGTTAAACATGACTTAAAAAAAAAAATTAGCCCTAAGCCCTTTCACTGTTTCGTGATTCATTTTTGGTGCTTAGTGTTTTCTTGAACATGTTTGAGGGCCATATGTGTCATTTAAAATAGAGGATAAAATCTTGTGAAAACGTATGAGCAGATATATCTAATTTGCCTTGAAAAGCGAAAGGGTTAAGATATATTACCATGTATTGACCAAAAACATTTAAAAATGGTTCGATTTTCCCCATTTTGGTTGTAAGATAGGTTAAGAATGGAATTCTTCGGTTGAAGGCCTTTAATAAAATGATTAAAGCAGGAAAAGCTTAGATAGATAATAAAGTATAGCCCTTATCTTCGTGATATTACATTCTCTCTCTCTCCCTCTCTCTCTCTCTCTTTATATATATATATATATGTGTGTGTGTATGTACGTTTGTGCGTGTGTATGTGTGTGTGTGCTTATATGTACCGCAATCTAGTTTTACTAATGAGAAAATATGTAGCTATTATACATATATATATATATATATATATATATATATATATATATATATTACACTGCGAGGTTTAATTAGTCGTTTGAATGTCAGTTTTTTACACATACACACACACACACACACGGAGAGAGCGAGAGAGAGAGTCGGTATGCATAGTGTAACAGTTATCGGTATAGGAAGAGGTATTGGCAATCCGATTCAAAACCATAGACGAGGCTGTCTGTATTCACTTCGTGCTAATGCCCTTGGAAAATGCACGAAGCCATCTGTTTCCCCCCAACTGTCATGGGAAAATAGTATGACAGACTGGGTTCTGTTGCCTTTGTAAGTCAACCAATCTAGAAGAAAAACTAGAAGAATTCAAACCCTCTTTACTCCGTTTAAAAATTGATCGTGTGTCCTGCTCGTGGAGGAAGGGTTTTGTAAATACGAGGGTTACCCGAAAAAGATTACGGATCCCTATTTGCTAAAACAATCATCAACAGCAGATATCTCATCAACATATGAACATTTCAGCCCAGGAACTTTTCAGCCCATCCTCCTATATATATATATATATATATATATATATATATATTATTTTGCGTCTTGTAATTCTTTCATACCAGCGTTAGTTAGAAGTCTTTTACTGTAGCCTGAGTCACAGCAAATCTTCTCAGGTCTCCAGGATTCTAGCTGATTTCAACACTGCTGTTTTCTGTATGGTTTTGATTCTTCATCTGATTTCCAATTATTATCATTATTATTATAATTAAAACTTTCTGTGTCTGCCATATTTCTGATCTTGAGCAAAACCATTCTAAGCTTAGTAAATGATTACCATTATTATATTACTGCTTTGGAGTTGTTCACACTAGCATTACCTGATGGTCTTTCACTGGAGTCTGAGCGACAGCAAGTCTCCTCAAATCTCCAGGACCCTTTTCAGTATTCTGGCCAATCTTAGCAATGCTGTCGTTTGGATGGTCTCCGCTTGAACACCGATTTCCAACTCTTGCAGCCTTCTTAAGAAGCCTTTAGAGACCGTGCCGAGTTTCGACCGGCAGAGATGATTTGAGATCTTAAACACCACATGATGCGCTGCGCGTGGGAGGAAGGGTCAATATAGTTTGGTTAGCATAGGCTTTTATGATTTGTGCCTCTCTCCTCGTGTCGCCAAGGACTGGCGGTAGAAAGGAATAAACTCGTTCGTACCGCCTGTATTTGTATTATTACTGTTGTTATTGAGATCATCGTGATTATATAACACAAAAAGGTATCATTGTCATCCTCATGTTCCACAGTTTTTAGTTCTCTGGCAAGGTTCAAGTATTTGTGTAGCTTTTTCTTTTATTTCAACTGTTTAGTCGTTGGAACGGAAAAATCCATTTGATGATCAGTTCTTTTTTTCTTGTTAATCAATATTAGGTTTTGTCTTCAGGCTAGAATAAGGTGATTCCTGTGTATCTCCAAGTCCTAAAGAATTTTATGCGTCTCATTGTTTAGGACAAATTCTAGTTTGTGCATATACTATTTGTTCCTATGATCAAATTTTAATCTCTTGCATAATTCCCAGTAGATCACTTTTTTCAAACAACCTGTGCTCAGTCTTGTACTCTTGTAATCTTAATTTGCCGCTTTTGCTTATTATGTGATTTATCGTTTCATATCTCTCTCTCTCTCTCTCTCTCTCTCTCTCTCTCTATCTATCTATCTATCTATCTCTCTCTCCATAAACAAAACTTGCTATTCTATTGCGTAGTATCAATTTTCACTTAAATATAATTGGTCCTTATGGCGTTGTTTGGGCTATTATCATTATTGTTATTATAAACGTTTTGAGCAAGTGATTGCTTATAATGTATAAGAAAATTTTTATACGGTGCTCAATGTTCTAATTAAGAGTTGTACGTACAATAAATGCCATTTTACATAAAAATCCAAGTCATGGGTAGTATTTGACATTACGACTAGTTTAATATCTTTTATCCCTAAACACACAAACACGCATATGGACTATCGAAACTACAGCATTATTGAGAACGGCTAGAATACTGAGAAGAGTCCTCGAGACTTGTGGAGACTTGCTGTCACTCAAACCCAAGTGAAAAACCATCAGCTAACACTGATGTGAAAAACTCTAATAATAATGGTGTGAAAAGCTCCCAAGGAGGAAAATAGCAATAATTGAAACAAATACTTGGGCTGTGCCAGAGAACTAAAAAAGCAATGGAACATGAAAGTGGTGATGATACTAATTATAATTGGTGCTGCATGGCCACGATCTTCCTATCTCTAAAAAGATCCAAATGAGACGGACAAGGTATGCGACATACTATTGGAGAAGCAAGGACGAACTTATAAGTGACGTTCTCCTATGGATTACTACATACGGTCGTCCCATTTTTGGCCGACCAACACGAACTTGCGTACAACGGCTCTGAATGGACACAGGGTGTAGTCTAGAAGACTTTCCAGAAGCGATGGACGATAGGGACGAATGACGAGAGAGAGTAAGAGAAATCCGTTCTAGCAGTGTGATCTGATGATATATATATATATATATATATATATATATATATATGTATTATTTCAAGAAAAAACAATATTCGGCCACATTTGGATAATAAATTTATTTCCATTCTATCAAGAGCATTGAATCAAAGACTCTAAAATAATTTTTAACAGGAATTCATCAGGTCCAATAGGAAAATGAAATAAAATTTTATTTATATTTATAGAATAAGATTTTATTTTCCTATTGGATCTGATGAAGTCCAGTTAAAAATTATTTTAGAGTCTTTGATTCATATCAATGCTCTAAACAGGATGGAAATAAATTTATTATCCTAATGTGATCGAATATTGGTTCTTTCTTGAAATAATATTATTTGCTCGGTGAATTTATTTACATTGAGCTCTTTACCAGGAATATTTAAATATTCGAAATTTGAATAATTTATTTGTCCTGACTCCGAATTTACTGGATTGAAGAATACCTTATATATATATATATATATATATATATATATATATATATATAAGTCAGGATAGCGGAGACATAGAGTCAGCGATACGAGATAGCCGTTTGTTTTTCACCTATGTTTTCATCAGACCAATGCTCTCTCTCTCTCTCTCTTTCTCTCTCTCTCTCTCTCTCTCTCCCAATATATATATATATATATTGTATACGGTGTCTGCCAAATTTGGTTCGGTGGAAATCATCCCTATCTCGACAAGCGTCACCCTGTAGACTCGTGTCAACAGGCAGAACACGTTTCTGACACGCAATTAAAATATGTTGAAATACAATAGACATTCGAGTCAGTTATGCCGTCCTATAGATAATCCCCGGGTGAAGTGAGATGGTCAGCACTTGACCTGTTATTGTATTGTCTTTATCTTGTGTCTTGTTGAATTAACATTTTTCCATTTCTAGTCGGCTGTTAATGCGACAAAGAGACAACTGGATTATCACAGGATGAGACCGTAATCACAATTTATTCCTCTGCGAATATCGTAGCAATTTAATACCACTTTACCGTCCAGTAGTGCATTCTAGGATTGTTTGCTCAAAAGGTTCAGATTAATTAAATATACCTAGTTGTAAGTGTTCGACGATTTCTTCATTTGTGTCTTCATTTGTGTCTGACAAGTCTATTAGATATATGCAAAAGTTTCTAATGTTTTCTATCGTGTATTCAGTCTCTAGTTTAAAAAGATCAAAAAAGAAAAAAAAACAAGATGATGCTCGGAATATTTACACCAGTTTAATATATATATATATATATATATATATATATATATATATACCTTTCTTACGAGTACATAGAATCGCCATTCGAACTCAGATAAAAATTTAGAATTCTGGATGCTGATTTAAAGGCTGGCAGACAAGCCCTTTCCGCTTTGTATATAATCTCTGGACGCCACTCTTTGCCTATTTAATCCTGCCGTATGAAGCCAAGCTTTTAATTGATTGGTTTGGTTTGGTTTGGTTTGATTTCTTTGTTTAATGGCATATCAACCTGCGTAGGTTATTTAATGTCAAAGCCATCCTTGTATTGTACAACACAAGAAGTTAAAAAAAACCCTGATAATTGTAAAATAGAATATTTAATGTTTCAAGTGATTTCAAATTATGTAGGGCTTAAACTTATTTAGTCACTATTGTGTAGTGACTTATGTTGTCACTAGATGACACTTTGATCCAGTGTACTGATTCTTTAGCATCGCTGGAAGATTTTTTCCAGCGCAACCTTTAACACACACAGCCTAGACGTCTGGGGCTGTAAAATACAGCGACTCCCTCTTTGTAGAAAGGAAAGACCTCCTCCTTCCATCCAGTGTCCTTGATATGTCTGTAAACAATCTGATAGTGAGGCTCCAGGCCTGGAGTTTTGGGGAATGTGCAGTACCCCTTCATTACCATTGCTCCCTCTTCCACTCTGACCCGGAGTGGTAGCACCTGATAGGGTCCTATCTATGGGTCAAATAGAAATGTTTGACATTTAAACTGTGTGCAATCAAATGACTTATGTTAAATCAGATTGTTAACAATACAACTCTTTGACAATTTAACTGCGTGTAAAAAAATGACTGATGTTTAATTAAATTGTCATTGATATATAGCTATACTTGGAAGCACTTAACTGTGTGCAAATAAAACTATTTGAGTAGAATACTTGAAACCGTTTACCTGTATGTGAAATAGAATTATTAGTATTAGGTAGCAATACTCGGAACAATTTAACTGTGTGCAAATGAATGAATAATGCTGAATACAATAATTAGTGCTAAATAGCAATACTTGAAACCACTTCACTGTGAGCAAACAAATGATTAATATTGAATAGAAATACTTGATTTAGATCGCAAAGATTGAAACCATTTAATTGTGTAAAAACAATAGCAAAACAAACGTGCAGAAAAATTAGCTCTAACAAATTTGAAAATAAAATGACCAACAAACTATTTACTCACAACTGTGAACAAACTAATGTTAAATTATATTGTTAGTGTTACATAGCAATACTTGAAATCCTTTAACTGTGTGCTCAAACGAATAATTAATAGTGAATATAATTATTAGTATCAGAAATAATTGAAACCATTCATCTGCTTTAAAAAATTAACGTTGGCTCGTTTAAAAATGTTATCAACAAAATGTGTTTACGGGTCATATATATTTAAAATATATGTATAAAGACGATTTGACATTAAATAACCTACAATGTTTGATATTGCGTAAAACTAAACGAAGCCAAACTATAACACATACGCGTATATCACCTCCCCCCACACACATATTAGTAGAGATAAATGATTGTATAAACAGAATGGATATGAACAATTTTTCGCCCGGAATTTGATACGATTAGAGATAATAATGATAACCATATTTCAAACTGATGCTATTAGTGACGGGTCACAATGACAATAATATATATATATATATATATATATATATATATATATATATATATATATATATATATATATTCAGTCCAGATAACTGGGTCAGTGTCTGATTAAAGTATTCGATTATTTGGGCGATAATCCGTTTTCATTTGAGCAGCATAAAAGAACAAATTTTCTTTGTTGTTTTTGGCATGAATCAATTTGGGTCTGGTAATATATACAGTTTATTTGATGGCGAGTAGCATCTTATACTATACTATATATATATATATATATATATATATATATATATATCCTTTTGTGCATATATATATATATATATGTATATATATATGTATATATATATATATGTATATATATATATATATATATCCTTTTGTGCAGATATATATATATATATATATATGTGTGTGTGTGTGTGTGTGTGTGTGAGGTGCTTTCAATACGTTTCCAGACTTTTTGTACAGGTATTTAAAATTGTCGTAGACTCTTGAAAATTCACTATGTTATTCCTATAAATCATATGAGATGATTGACCAATTTTTATAATTTCAAGTTCAAATGAACAGCTAAAACAGGAATTGGAATACACCCTACTAAAGCCTAATTGTCACAGCTGGTGAATTTCAAAAATGCAATCTGGATGTCAGGACACTTTAGAAGAACGATATGCAATATAATTCTGTTTTGAACTTGGAAAAAATGCCACAGAAATATATGGAATGCGTCAGACTGCTTTTCGAGCATCTTGCATGAATCGAGCATCAGTTTTTAAGTGGCATAAGAGATTCAAGGAAGGCAGGTAGTTTGTAAGGGATGATGAGAGGTGTGGGAGGAGTAAGGAAGTCAGAACACCAGAGTTGATTGGCCAAATATATAATTTCATGGATAAGGACCGTTGTGTGTCTATAGAGATAATAAGTGCTCAGTTTGATGTCAGTGTGGAAACGGTACACACAATTATTCGCGAGGAACTGAAGATGCGGATGATTTGCGAGAAAGTTAGTCCTAAGGGGGCTCAGAGAAGATCAGATAGAAAGACGTTGCCATGACAACAGGGAGATGGTCGAGCTGATCAATTCTTGATGCTCTGGTGACCTGCGATGAAAGCTGAATCTACTGCTATGACCCAGAGACCAAGAGACGGAGTTCTCAGTGGAAGCATGCTGGTTCTCCCAGACCCAAGAAGGCCAGACAGAGCAAATCCACCTACAAACATTTGATGATCCCTTTTTTTGACAGCACTGGCATGATCTACGTGCACTGGGTTCCCACTGGACAGACAGTCAACAAGGAATACTATGTTGAGGTTTTAAGGAAGTTCAGGAAGAGATTCCGTCGGAAAGGCCAGTACTCTTCAAATCGGGTCAGTGGCATTTCCACCAGGACAATGCACCAGTCCACAACTCCATTCTTGTCTCAGACAATTTGATCAAGATGGGCATCAAGACAAATTTCTCACCCTCCCTATTGTCCAGACCTTGCTCCCTTTGACTTTTGGTTATTCCCTAAGGTCAAGGAAAAACTTAGAGGCTGTCGTTATGAGACAACTGAGGAGATGAAAGGGCCTGTGACGAAGGTCATTGACACGCTCACACAAGAGGACTTCCATGGGGCCTTCCGGAAGTTGTTGGAACGTTACAACCAGTGCATTGTAGCCGGAGGAGACCACTTCGAAGAGGACTAGAGTTTCATGTGTGTACTATCAATAAAAGTCTTGAAAACTTTTGAAGGCATCTCGTATATATATATATATATATATATATATATATCTTTTTGTGCATACAAGGTTTAAACCTCACAAAATACGCGGTGACTGACCCCACAAAAAAAAAAAAAAAGAAAAAATGTTAAAAAAGAAGTGAATTTTTAGAATTAAAACAATAGAAAATCTTGAAAACTGGGCTATTGCTGCATTCCACCATCTTTAACTGCATCAGTATGACATCTGATGATGGAGATTTCATGTATGTCAATTTGGTTTTTTTAAAATAGTTACCAACGACTGCTATATTGATGATAGTTAATCATTGACTAGGGAGGAAAAGCACAAAAAAACACAACTCATGCCGAGCATTAGTATTACTTTATTCATTCCGTTCAGTCATAGAGGCTGTATAATATCTATCTATCTATCTATCTATCTATCTAATTTGTCTTAATAAGGCAAAGAGATTGTACTTGTATATTTGATTGCTTGAAAATGATAGCATGTAAAATGATAAATTTGCATAAACCGAAACCATTACGAAGAGTATTCTTTATGAGTGATTAGTTTTATATACCGACGAGAGAATTTCACCAGCCACGAGAAATGACGCGAGTCATGAACTCTAAGAATCCTCAGAGCACCTCTAAGAATGGAAATATTATTGTTTTGTCATTAAACTTTTTATTAAATCTTACTGAATCTTACTGCTTACACCAGAAAAGAATATTATAACGAAAATTTAGCAAAGTTCAAATCAAATCGTATAAGGATTAGTCGGATGAGGAGGCCTGGGATTATAAACCAATCGGAATACAACTTGGGTTTAACTGCAAAGCTTTATTAAAATAGTTCACTTGTACAATGTTTCAGCGGCCTTTGAACCACCTTTTATTCAACATATTACTTCGCGTATCAAATTTAAAGATATGATCTTTAAAAAACTAAATCATTGAGCAAAGTTCAAATCATGCAACATGAACTTTATTCAGCCATTTGTATAATGGTCACAGTAAATCCACAAATATGTAATTTTTGAGTCATGTAATATGTACTTTTTTAATATATAATATGTAATATATAATGTAATTTATATATATGTAATTTTTCACTCATAGTAAAACCGAAGAATTTATATACTAAGCATGCTTGATAGTTTATTGATTAATTTGATTGATTGTAAAGGCATTTCAACGCCTCTAGTGTTATTTTTTGCTGGAAAATTTGAAAATAATGTTTGTTATACGTTCACATTTACGTTTTTTTTTGTTGTGTGTAGCTGTTTCTTCTTTTATTTTTTCAAAGTCCTATCGAATACGAATAATTTGTAAACAGATTTATTTGATCCTTGGATGGGACCCTAACAGGTATTACCACTCCAGGTCAGGGTGGACCGGGGAGAAATGGTAATGAAGGGGTACTCCATACTCCCTCAGATTTGCAGAACTGGAGCCCCACCATCAAATAAAACTTAGTGTCATATACAGGATATCACTATTTTGGAGGTTATCCTACCCTCTGCAGGGGATACAATCAGTGTAATCTAAGTCCCGCCAAAAGGGTGTTTTGATTGTTTAGTATTCAACAGCCAAGCTGGTGAGGCTAAAGGGGCAGTTCGCTCCGGTATATACACTTTTATGGGGCGGCACTTTTGATTCAGTTGTATCAGCCTGTATAGCTTTTAGAACTGTGGAAGGAGAGGCACACAAGAGCTGCCTCGGACAGCACACATGTCAGCTACGTCACTATTAGTATTGTTCATTTAATTGCATATAAATGTCAGCGGCCATTACTTCCTATTCGTTCAGTCCAAGTGGGCCTTCTCCCTAGCCAGCACCTATCTCCTGATAGTAAGAAATAAGGGTTGGATTTATGGCTCGATGCCAGTGGCCTACTTGAAGGAGAATCCCGATGGGACACGAGCGATTTTTTGCTTCTATCTCTCAGGAGACATGCTTTCTGCTATGCACCCCACATTAATCCAACCCTGTGTCATATTCCGACACTGAGTGGGTCGGTTAAGCATTGTATTGGTTTCTACTTATTTCTAAAGTTATCGATCATATGGAAATCTAATATCTCTTATAAAATACAAAGGATTTCTTCCAAACAATGGCAGTGCCAGTACTGCTGTATAGATGCAGCACATAAGACACTAACAAAACACACGGAGAAAAAAACTAGATAGGAACTACACAAGAATCTTACATGCTGTTTTCAACAAATCCTGGAAGCAACACCCATAAAACAACAACTCCCATCTCGCAAACCATCCAAGTAAGACGAACAAGACATGTTGGGCACTGTTGGTGAAGTAAGGATGAACTCATAAGCAACATTCCCCTATGAACTCTATAATAGGGACGCACTAACGAAGGCATGGACAGCTATCGATAGGCTCTCGATCATATGGAAATCAGAACTGACCGATAAAATGAAATGCAGTTTCTTCCAGGCAGCGGTCGTATCGACACTGCTATATGGATGCACTACTTAGACGCTAACTAAACGGCTGAAGAAGAAGCTAGACGGCAATTACACAAGAATGTTGCGAGCAATATTGAACAAGTCCTGGCGGCAACACCCCACAAGGCACCAACTATACGGCCACCTTCCTCCCATCACGAAAACTATCCAAGTTAGACGAACCAGACATACAGGACACTGCTGGAGAAGCAAGAACGAGCTCATAAGTGATGTACTCCTATGGACCCCCACATATGGCCAAGTAAAAACAGGACGACCAGCTCGAACATACATACAGCAGCTATGTGAGGATATGGGATGTAGCTCTGAAGACCAGCCAGAAGCGATGAATGATAGGGAGAAGTGGCGAGAGAGGGTCAGGGATATCCGTGCTAGCGGCACGACATGATGATGATGAATGTTGGCTGACCAGCAAGAACTTATTTTCATCAGCTCTTCGCGAAAACTGGATGCAGTCTACAGGATTTACCAAGAGCGATGGACAAAAGGAACGGTTGGCGAGAGCGAAAGAGTCGGGAAACTCCTTGCTATCATCACAACCTAATGATTATCATTCATTTCTTGCTTTTTGTTGATTGTACATTTAGGGCCTGTATGTTTTATGTATAATTTAGAACCATAGCCTAAGTCTCTATTTTAAAAGTAAATATTAAGCCATAAATATCTTTTTGATTTTCTTTTTTTTTTTTCTATCTCTTCAATAAAACCGTTTAGTTCGAGTGACAGTGACAGTGAGTCTGACCCAGAAGTAAAACCTGAACTGCGAAAATGGCATTCGAAACAACGGAAATCACGTAAAAAGAGAAACAGATCATCACAGGCTGAAACAAAACGTTCGTCGGGAGGAAAAGAAGCGAGATGTAACGAATCTGCACAGAAAAACACAAATGTAAGTAAAAAAATTTTTTTCTGAAATTATTAGATAGACCGATCTTCCATTTCCTTAGGGCTATTTTTTTCTCTATCGCGATAAATCAAAATTCGTAATTAAATAAAACATCCCAGCATTCACTCAGAAAACATCTTGCATTAGCCAAATTTGAGTCCGAAAACCCAAAGAGAAAAAAAAAAAAAAAAAAAAAAGAAGAAGAAAGAAAGAAAAAAAGAGAAATAAAGTTATTTTATCGCCCCAAGAAATGTGTAACTGGCCAATCATTATATGTGAACAATGGCGGACGGAATGGTCGTACGTTCAGGCAGAGCCCCAGAGCGCAAAGTACCCAAGAGACCCAAATTGCAAAAAAGTAATTTTTGAAGTGGCCTCCAATGAATCAATGTATTGCATCTAAAATGTTTTAACTCTTTGAATCTCTGTTGTAATATAGTACGATGGATATGTTCATA
This sequence comes from Sepioteuthis lessoniana, assembly GCA_963585895.1. NCBI lineage: Eukaryota > Metazoa > Mollusca > Cephalopoda > Myopsida > Loliginidae > Sepioteuthis > Sepioteuthis lessoniana. The sequence continues at coordinate 49,694,306 of OY757913.1, forward strand.
AGGATACTCCGCAACACTGAAATTAAGTAGCCCAAAGGATTTCTCGATACTTTTTGAAACATGAAGCTTGTTTTTCTTCCCATTTTTATTTTGTAGATTTTTTAAACTCTTGTTTTGGTCCTAAAGTTATTTCTGTAAATATTTCTATAAATAGATGCTGTATTATTTTACTCCTTGCAAGTTTTTCACACGAGCGTTACCTGATGGTCTTTCACTGGAGTTTCAGTGACTTCTCAGATCTCCAGAACTCTTCTAATTATTCTAAAAAATCTTAGCAATGTTGTGGTCTGGTTGGTTTGAATCCTTCTTCTGATTCCAATTCCTCCAGTCTCCTCTTTAAGCCTCATGGGAACCATTCCAATCGCACCGACTACAATGGCTATCACCATCCCCCTCGTGTTCCATCGTTTATCAGGTACTTGGAAAGTATTTCCCCATCTTTTTCTTTTCTTTTATTTCTACTTTGTGGTCTTTCGGAATGGCAAATTCCCTTAAATAGCAAGTTATTTTTTCGTGTTAATCAATAGTGTTTGGTCTTCTGATCGGGATTAGATGATCCGTTTGTATCTCTATATTCCAAAGAATTTTATACGTCTCATTTTCTATGGCGGATTATAGATTCCGCATATACAATTTATTAGAATGGTCAAATTTTAATCACTTGCACAATTCCCAGTGGATTGCATTTCCCACCCAAACGTGCCAAGTCTTGTTATACTTTTAGGCTAGTTTGCTGTATTCCTTAATTATGTGATTAACCGTTTTATCTATGTCTCCACATAACTTACACTCGATATTCAGTTGCTATTATCAATTTTTGCTTTAATACAATTTGTCATGGTATTATTTCATGCAACTATTAAAAAAAAGATTCACTCTCTTAAAATTTTCCTTTCGTAACCATGTCCAGGTCTTCTCATGTGAAACCTTCCCAATTTGTCGCTTGAAGTAGCAATACAGTTATTTTTCTTCCCATTCATGCTTTCTAGTTTTTGTTATTTTTATCTTGGTACTTATGCTGCCATTGCTGTCACTGGCTGTGGTAATGAGTTTTTTTTTTTAATTCTTTTTGGTGCATTGTTGCATCGACGAAATTCTCAAAGTTGGAGAATCCTCTTGCTCCTTTTTTTTTGACACATACAGTCTATCTATGCCATCTTTCGGGTGTAAAGCCTTGTGCAACTTCATCAACTACTTTGTCCTTTCAACCATCTGACTTAACTCCTCCCTTGTCCATTTTAAGAATGGTCCACAGTATCTTACAAGGGAGATTGCCAAGGTTTTAAACATTTTTGATAAGAGTTTTGCTGCAGAGCTTGATCCTTGTGAAGTACTCAATTCTTGTTGTTTTTTTTTTTTTTTGCTTTACTTCTTTTCTATTTGTTTGACGGTGTCTGCTTCCAATATTCCCAAGTAATTGTAATTTTCTTTTTCTATTAGTGCTCTGATGCTTTCTTGATTTGGCAGTTCTATTCCTGATGCTGTATCATTATTATTATTATAGTTCCTCCTTGAAATATTTTCACACCAGCGTTCGCTGACGGTCTTTCACTGGAGTTTGGGTGACAGCAAGTCTCCACAAGTCTCCGGGACTCTTTTCCGTATTCTGGTCGATCACAATAATGTATTAGTTTGGACAGTCTCCACCCGTCCCTTTATTTCCAAGTCCTCCGGTCCTTGTGTCAATCTTTTGACTGTACCAAGAGCACCAATTATAATTAGTATAATCCTCACTTTCATGTTTCACAGTTTTTTTAAATTCCCTTGCAAGGTCCAGGTACTTATCCTTTTTTTCCCTTTCTTTCAATTTTATTCTGTGGTTAGCCCTGGTTAGTCCACAATTCTGCAAGTTCTCTCTCTCTCTCTCTCTCTCTCTCTCTCTCTCTATCTATCTATCTATCTATTTTTTATTATTATAACGTATGGTCGTCTAGCCGAGATTATGTGATCCGTTTCTGTCTCAAAATCCCAGAGGAGTTTATGCGTCTCATTTTCCAGGACAGATGCTGGGTATTATTATTATTATTATTATTACTTTCACTGTATGTGAGTTTTTCATACTTATTTTAACTGGTATTTTTTTTTTTCAGAAGTCTGAGAGACAAAAAGTCTCCTCGAGGCTCCAGGACTCTTCTAAGTATTTTTACTGATCTTAACAATTCTGTGGTATCGATGGTGTCAATTCTTCATTTGATCTCCAGTTGCCCCAGTCCCTTTCTTTTCCATTTGGGGACCGTTCAAAGGGTACTAATAACAATTTTTAACATTGTTTCGCCTCCTTCAAGTTACAAGTATTTTTTAGCTCTCTGGCAAGATCCAAGTATTTGTCGATCTTTTCAATTTCTTTCTTTTCCCCTCCTTGTTCTGCTGGAACGGCAAAATCTACAAAATGACAAGTTCTTTTCTTGTTAACAAAAACTTTATTTGTTCTTATCAGGATTGGGTGAGCCACGTGAATCTAAAAGTTATATGTTTAGTTTCTTTGTTTAACGGCATATCAACCTTCGTGGGTTATCTAACAGAACTGTAGTGGTACTATTTAACCCATTGCTGTGAAGTTGAGGAGTTAGTTTTTTTTAGTTCCCTTGCAATGTCTACATATTTATTTCTCTTTTCGCTTCCTTTTAAGTTTATTCTGTGGCCTGCCGGGACGGCAAATTTCAGTATTCAACTGGTTCTTTTTATTGACTATCATTAGGTCTGGTCATCTGGCCGAGATAAGATGATCTGTTTTTATTTCAAAATCCTTGAGAAGTTTTTGAATCTCATTCTCCAGGACGGATTCCGGGTTGTGCATATATTACTTGTTCGTATGGTCAAATTTCAATTTGTTGCACAATTCCCAGTGGATCACCTTCCCCACCCAGTTGTATCTAGTTTTATACTCTTTTTCTCTAATTTGCTGCACTCGCATATTTTACGATTGATCATTTCTTCTCTATCACCACATAACCTACATCTAGTATTTTGTTGCGACTTATCTATTTTTGCTTTGACATAGTTTGTCCTGATGACGTTGTTTAGAAACCATATAACCGTTTGCTAAGAAATTATTATCTTGAAATAGAAATAATTACTTGAACTATATATTTGTGTATAGATTATTAGCATTAGATTGAAATGCATGAAATCATACAAATGTGTGCAAATTATTTGTATTAGTCAGGAATACTTGATATCATTTGGGGGTGTCCTCGTGGTGTAATGGTTAAAGCGATCGACTGCGGAATCGTAATAAGCGAGTTCGTACTCCAGTCGCGCTATTACGTTCACTTTCGGGCAAATACCCTTGGGAAAAGTATGAACCCCCTTATCCTCCCAGCTATGGGTTAAATAGTACCACTACTGTTCTTCTATCATATGGAAATCAGACCTAACCGATAAAATGAAACGCAGTTTCTTCCAGGCAGCGGTTGTGCCGATAGTGCTATATGGATGCACTACATGGACGCTAATTAAACGGCTGGAGAAGAAACTTGACGGAAATTACACAAGAATGTTGAGAGCAGTATTGAACAAGTCCTGGCGACAACACCCCACGAGACACCAACTATACGGACACTTGCCCCCCATCACGAAAACTATACAAGTTAGACGAACCAGACACGCGAGACACTGCTGGAGAAGCAAGGACGAGCTCATAAGTGATATGTTCCTATGGACCCCCACATATGGCCGTGCAAAAGCAGGACGACCAGCTCGAACTTACACACAGCAACTATGTGAGGACACAGGATGTAACCCTGAAGACCTGCCGGAGGCGATGAATGATAGGGAGAAGTGGCGAGAGAGGGTCAGGGATATCCGTGCTGGCGGCTCGACATGATGATGATGATGACTGTTCTTCTAGGAGAATAGCATTTGGCATTAAAATAACCTACAAAGGTTGATATGCCATTAAACAAAGAAACCAAACCAAACCATTGATATCATTTATCCGTGTGTAAGTACTAACAATACAAATCTAAAAAAAAAAATAAACGTGATTCCTAAACATCGAAAAATAAATTAATTCTAGGCGAGTTGACATTAGTCTCATTCAAAAAATTCAAAGCTTCATTCATAAAGAAGAGTCATGGCAGAACATTTTTGTTGAAGCAACTACCTTGCTCATCTTAAGAAACTAAAAAGAAACTAATTCAGAATTTTGTCTTCATTTCTGTACAGATGAAATGAAAGGTGTACGAAAAATCTAAAATCTGAATGAGCTTCAGAACTATATATATATATATATATATAGTCATGCATGGGGGCACCCATGGTGCAATGCTTACTGTTGTAGGAAATGGACACGGTGACCCAAGTTTAAATCTGGAATGAGGCTGTTTGCATTTCACATTGCGTTAATACTCTTGTGAATGGTATGGATCCAATGATCATCCCTCCAGCTTTGGCTAAGTAGTAGGGTAGACTTGGCACTAAAGATCCTAGTTTGTCCCACTACTTAATATGGCAACCGGTTTCATAAAAGGAAAACTCTCAATTAAAACCTGTTGAACTTCGCTTAAAAAAACAAACTTGTGTCGCATCTTGCTCGTGCAGAGGGTTTGAATAAATCTTTATTTATAAATATGCAGTTTTATTTTTGGTCTCAGAGTTTCAATGTTGTAGAGTTCGGTAATGAATAATACCTAATAAAATTGATTGTATGATGTTTCTTAAAAACAACCGAATCCTGCTATCATTGGTTTGGAAGAAAATTAGTTTTTCGCTTGTGAATTTTTTTTTAAATGATAAGGGGTGTACTTACTTATGGGTGATACTGTACGTTTTTCAGGCATCTAAAGAAACCTGCCTTTGTGTTTCCCTATACAGATGTACGATATTTGAATGCAAAACAATCCACCGACTAAACTCTGGCTCCAATTTTGATATCCTCTCAAAACGAAATGTTTACAAGCGAGTATTGATTTTTTTTCTCCCGAAACATTCTATTGGCAGTACTTTTGTGTGAACGAACAACTGTTATTTTTCTTAGGTTTTAAATCTGTCTATCACAGTACCAAATTGACGGCATGACTATAAATATTGACTGCACACAACGACACAGATAATTTGGTGGTATCTTTGTTCGCACAGAATATCATTTCTAAAATCATCCAAATTTTCTATGTTACGTAGTCTGGAATTTTAATTAGAATCGTTCACTTTATACGATATAGAAGCATTTATACAATCATGAACTGCTATTAGAACGGAAATCAAACGGGTTCTCGGGTTGTTTTGTACTCGTCAAATCCTTAAAGCATTTCAAGTACTGATTGATTGGTTTATTTTTACGGCATGCCAACTCGTCAAGTGTTATTTTATGTCTAGGAGTTAGAAAATCATATCCATTGTACGTAGGGGGGGTGTCCTCGTGGTGTAATGGTTAAAGCGATGGACTGCGGAATCGTAGTAAGCGAATTCGCACTCCAATCGCGCTATTACATTCACTTTCGGGCAAATATCCTTAGGAAAGGTATGAACCCCTTATCCTCCCAGCTATGGGTTAAATAGTACCACGACTGTTCTTCTAAGAGAATAGCTTTGGCATTAAATAACCTACTATGGTTGATATGCCATTAAACAAAGAAGCCAAACCAACCAAACCATTGTACGTTCATATTTACTTTTCTTTTGGCACACGGTCCTATGGAATGCGAATAATTTTTAAACATCTACTTGATCCACTTATCTAAAGCCCTAACAGGTACTACCACTCCCAATCAGAGTGAACATGGCAGTAATGGCAATAAAGGGTTACTCCACACTCTCCAGATCTTCAGAACTGAAGCCTCAACATTAAATGCAGTGTAGTATTCTGGACACTTCTTTTTGAGGGAAGCATCTGACTCCTTTGTTGGGATTGCCAACTGGGCGTGACTTTTGGTGTTAAGAAAATCCAACGTTATTCTAGCAGTTTAGCACCTACCCACAAGTTAAAATGTGGAACCCCACTTAGAATAATGGTTAGCAAGCAAGTCTCGTTGATCTGAGTAGTGGGTTCGATTCTCACTAGGTACTCCATATTTGCAGATTTATACCAAATCTAGGTTCCACTTACTTATTCGTGCAACTTGTGAGGTGTAATGGTTAGCAAGCTAAACTAGCTAACCATAATTCGTGAGTTCGATTCTCACAGGATGACCCATATTTCTGTCTTTGTGTTAAATCAAGATAAACTTAGAAAATGACAATTCGCCCGTTAAAAATATGTTTAAAAAGAAACACTATTTATGATGTATTTTGCTTTCGTGTGTAGGCAAAATAGATGTTAATTGCTCGAAACGTTGACGCCTTTATTTAAAACCATTGTTCATTTTTTAAAGTAACAAAGAACGACAGACATCTGGGAAGCTGAAGAACGTATTGTTGAGGCGTTGAGATTAAAAAAAGATATATAATAATAAAATCTAAAAAGCGACAGGGATGAAATAACGACACTGACTCATCTCAGAAATTGAGACAATTCTGACAGCAGGAATTAGTGTGGGGAAAACAAACCTTGATCCAATATGGAGAGAGTAGCGGTTTCAATATGTAACGACGGGCGGGATTTGAAATTTAAAGCTGACATGTCTGTCTAAATTGCAAGACAAGAATACGACAGAGCAATGAACGATAACAAGATACGATGTTGGAAAAAATAAGAATAGCCTAAACAGAGACATTAACGAAATAAAAGAAAGAAAAAAAGTCGTGTCTTTGGATTCTTTGTTTTATGATATATCAACCTCCGTGGGCTATTTAATGCCAAAGCTATCCTTGCAGAAGAACAGCAGTGGTACTATTTAACCCATGGCTGGAGGGATAAGGGGGTTCATGCCTTTCCCTGGAGTATTTGTCCGAAAGTGAGGGTAATTGTGTGACTGGAGTTCGAACGCGCTTACTACGATGTCACAGTCGAGTACGTTTGCAACCATGCCACAGGGACTTTCCTGAAAAAAAAAGGCAAGAAAATTAAAAAAAAAAAAGAAAAAGAAAAAAAAATGAAAAAAGAAAAGAAAAAATTAATGAAAGAAATTATTTTCTGTCATGAAATTCACGAACTGACGTAACTCTGTTATATAAGTCACATAGTTTTCTTCAATGCAAACTAGGTCAGTGCTTACGTCATTTGCGTTACATTTGTATATTTCCCACAAAATATTCCTTGTTTTTTCTTTCTGTTACGTCAACGCATCTTTATTTAGGTAAATCAGTGGTAAGACTAAATGCTTTTAAACATTCTTCGTTCATCTCCAACTTACGAAACGCACGTGGTGACGAAATAAAACCAAAAATATCCTAAGGCAAATTCCTTAATTTCAATTCATGAAAAATTTTACTTTTCAGTCACGTGACAGCACTCCTTTCTTGCTCAAGTTAGTGGAAAGCGTTAACTCTGTTTTACGAGACGTAGTGGCTAACATGTTAGACAGCGACATCGTAGTTAACGAGTTCAAACTCCATTCACGCTATTATATTCACTTTAAGACTAATACCTTTGGAAAAGGTTTGAAACCCCTTATCTTCCCAGTTGTTCTTCTACTAGGATGGCTCTGGCATTGAATAACCCTCGAAGGTTCATATGTCATTAAACAAAGAAAGACACCATTATATACAAGTCTACTTAGTCTTTCACAGCTTAGTTGCTTTTATCGGCGTGGGAACTTATATTCAGGCACCTCGCGTGGGGTAATGGTTTACTAGCTCGACTAGAACACTATTATTGTTATTCGAGTCTCACTGGGTGACCTATACACCCGACTTTGTGCCATAACTAAGCTTAGAAAATAACTATTTCAACTTATATTTATTGAGTTTTCACATAAGTCTTGAGATCATGTAACATCAATATCTGAATAATAGTATAATAATAGTTAGGGTATACTCTGCCATTAAATCAAGACGAGTTTATTCAGGGATTGCATTTCCCCGGAGTATTGGAAAGCATCTTACCTTAGAGAGAACACACGAAGAAAATGAAATTTAATGACATTGACTGTCACTTGTTTCGAATGTTCAGTAATGCAAAGGAATGTTCACAACAGTGTATGACGCCTCATAGAGTTGTGTACATAATAAGGAATGTAGTGATGTTACCTCTTCGTTATTTTAGAAGTAAATTAAATGAGTTGAAACAAAGATATCGAAAGGTTTTCAAGAAGGTTTAATAGCCGCCAGAATAAAGGGAGCCTTTATGCTGCAAGTCTCGTTGGAAGAAAAAAATAGTTATCGAGTTGACAAAGAATTACAGCTGCTAAATGTCTGAGCGATTTATGCGTTTCTGTAGACATAGCAAATATTGAGTTGCTGATTTAGAACAGGCATGAATGTTCAGTCATAATGCGTGGTCCTGGTTGCTGTAGGAGAAAGTTATGAAGATCTCCAGAAAAGTTTGTCCAGGAATGAAGAAGCTGAATTGTCAGAGGCGCAATTAATTCGTCTAATTCATTTTCAACTGGGAAACCCCTGGGTCTAAAAGGATAGACCCAAGGGTCCATGAATTAGACGGCTCTCCTCATGATGTATCATATTGCTGCTAGGAAGGAGCGGACAGAAATACGTCCGTCCTGCTCGAAAGTATGCCGAGAAAGAGATAGTTTGGTGGGCTTTCACCGAATTCGATTTTCCCGGGAAAGTCATCCGGGCCGAATGGGATTCGTTATCCCCATTGGGTGAAAATATATGGCGAGACCAACGGTAAAAATAATTTACACGCCAAACATACGAAGTTCTTTCTGCTACATGAATAATATGGTGAACGTTTTTTTGGATTTAAGTCAAATCAAAAGAATAAAAGACTACTTTATAAAATAAGTTTCTTCCAGGCACCGGTTGTATCGATACTGCTATTTGGATGCACTACATCGACGCTAACTAAACGGCTTGAGAAGAAACTTGACGGCAACTACACAAGAATGTTGAGTGCAATATTGAACAAGTCCTGGCGACAACACCCCACGAGACACCAACTATACGGACACTTGCCCCCCATCACGAAAACTATACAAGTTAGACGAACCAGACACGCGGGACACTGCTGGAGAAGCAAGGACGAGCTCATAAGTGATGCGTTCCTATGGACCCCCACATATGGCCAAGCAAAAGCAGGACGACCAGCCCGAACTTACATACAGCAGCTATGTGAGGACACAGGATGTAACCCTGAAGACCTGCCGGAGGCGATGAATGATAGGGAGAAGTGGCGAGAGAGGGTCAGGGATATCCGTGATGGCGGCAGGACATGATGATGATGATGATGATTATAAAATAGCGTAAAAACAGTTTATATTTTTTGTTTAGAACAATTTCATAACAAAATAGAATGCATTTTCGGTGGATTATTTGATTATTTTATTTTTTTTATGACGATCAGAGTTACGGTTAGGGTTAAGTCTGGGTTGGGTTTGGATCTGGGTCTGTTCAGTAAAAATACTAGCTGTATTCCATTCTGTACAGGGGGAAGTTCACGAGGCGTAGTGGCTAACGTGCTGGACTGCGACATGGTCGTAAACAAGATCGAACTCCAGATATTTACTTTCGAACTGATACTCTTTGGAATGGTGTGAACCCTCTTATCCTCCCAGCTCTGAGTTGAATAGTACCAATACTGTCCTTCTACAAGGCTGACCTTTGCATTAAACTACCCGCGAAGGTTGTTAAGCCATTAAACAATATTCTAAAACTGGCATATCTATCATTGTTGGATTGTATTATGCTGAATGTTGCTTTTAAATCGCTACAAAACCTTTATAGTCTTCAAAAAGTTCATATTGTTACAAATGAATGTTAATCGTTTTAGAAACATTTTTAATCGTTATAAATTTCTATTTTAGTTTTAAAAATTTTTGACGTTATAAGAAAAGAAATACTCATATTAATGTTTTTGTGTATCCATTAAACAAAGAAACTATTTTGTTTACAACGCATTGTGACGTCATACTTTGTTGTGTAGATTTCTTCATTTTGCTAAATATTTTTAAATTTTTCTTTTCATTCTTTTTTCTTTTTCTTTCTCCCTCCCCTTTCCTTTATTTTCTTTCTTTGATACTTTCCTTTTTGTCTTCGTTTCTTCCTTTTTTTTTTAACTTTTCATTCCTTTCTTTTTATCTCTCCATTTTTTAAAAATTTCTTTTCTATTTTTTTTCCTTTTCTTTGCATTTAATTTCAACTTTCTTTCTTTCTTTCTTTCTCGATTGTAGCATTTATCTGTTTTAAGAATCTATACGTCATAACTTAACAGAGTTAATACTTCTAAAAGAGGCACAAATTCGAAACAAGTACCTATTGTTTTTAACGAAATTAAAAAAAAAGGTATTTAAAAGATAATTTTAACTCGAGCTAATCTAATCCTAGTCCCTGACTACTGTTTTAGCTCATACTCTTGTTTGATTGATTGATTTGAATGGTTTTTCAATATATCCGGCTAGTGAATTGTGTACCTTGTACATTTATATTTTTTGTTTAGATCCTGAAGATTTTTTTACCCACGATAAATCGACATAAATTATTCCTATCTAACAAATATTTGCAAAAGAATCTATTTGGTTCATACATGGGACTGTAACAGGTATGATCACAGAAGGTGGGAATGGACCAGGAGGTAATTGCAATGAAGGGGTGCTCCATATTCCCCGGAGTTCCGGGACTGTAGCCTCTCTGCATCGTATGGGTTAGAGTCATATTTAGAACACAGGTCAAAATGACTTTTTCTATTGATAAAAGACCCCTAAAAAAGAAAAGAATATACCCAGGCAACTAGTGAGTTTCAATAGATGGATAAAAAAGGAATTGGCATATTATATTTGATTGGGTTTGTTTGGATTTTATGACATGTCAACTATTGTTGGTAATTTGATACCAAATCCTATTTATACAAATATATTGAGTATGTATGATTTGTAAACATTTTGTTAATAACATTTTAAACGAGCCTGAGCTCATTTTTTGCACACAGTTTAATGGTTTAAAGTACTGCTATCTAAGACGAATAATTCTATTTACGATTAATCATTAGTTTGCATACACTTAAATGGTTTCAAGTATTGCTATGTAACCGCAACAGCTGTTGTATACTCACATGCATATATATCTACATATACACCTGCATATACATGCAGAATGGATCACAACGACACAATGATAAAAGACGAGCGAAGACTTCTTTAGAAAAATATATACCTCTCACTTTATTGTAACGTTTGTGTGTGAGAGGGAGTTGGAGACCGAACAAAGACTGCAATATATTGACCCCACTCTTATGGCCATCAACGTTGTGTCTTTCTCGTTCTCCTGATGCTCAACCGGAGGCCCGGGGGCTCAGCTTTCTGCTGAGTGCTGGCTTTCTCTACCACATCTTGTCACCAACGGGTCTCCGAAACTACTATGGCCCCGAGGGCCCCTTCGGCCGGGAGTGGCTTTCCCTACCACATCTTATCAGCAACTTCTCTGGTCCCCAACTTTCTGACTTCCTGTCTTCACAGAGTTATATAATAGTTCAACGTCCACTCAATCACCCACTCAATCTTTGGAATGGCATGTTTGATCGTCATCAAGCGGAAATAATTGTCATGCAGTTCACAGGTCACTCTCTTCTGGTGCATCAGTCTATGAGTGTACCATGGGATTTTTTACCTTGTCCCATTTCGTCAGCCAAGCCCGCCTACGCGATTTCCTCTCATAACTGCCATTGGAATGTGTCACTTCCTTCCGGTGCATCACCTCGGAATGGCAAGTTTGGCCGGGTCGAAGGTCAAAATACAACACAATTTAACATCAATAATTTGTTTGCACTCATTTAAATAGATATATATGATAAGTTAGACATTAATTAGTCGGCAATTTGATTTTTAAATGAATTAGAACTAATTTGTTTATACACTAGTATTGCTATTGTTTCTACACAGTTAAATGGTTTCAATTATTGCTGACACTTATAATTTTGTTCAATATTAACCATTTGTTTGCAGAGAGTGAAGTGGTCGCAAGTATTGCTATTTAACACTAATTATTCTATTTAACATTACTCATTCGTTTGTATACAGTTAAATGGTTCCAAGTATAAATATATATCACTAACAATTCAATTAAACATCATTCATTTGCACACTCACAGTTAAAGGATCAAACAGTTCTGTTTTAAACAATTCAATCAAGCATAAGTCATTCGTGTGTGCAGAATTTAAATATCAATCAGTTCTATTTGACCCTTAGATAGGATGCTATCAAGTGCTACCACTCCAGGTCAGAGTGGACCTAAGAGCGATGGCAATGAAGGGATACTCTGCATTCCCTCAAAGCTTCTGCTTTACTAGAGCCTCACCATCAGATTGTTTAATGTCATATCTTGGACACTTATTGCTGGGGTCTTACTCTTCTGCAGAGATACCGTTGATGTATCCTACAGCCCCAACCGACTGGGCTAATTATACTTGTATATTATATCTGACTCACCGGCTCATTGGCCAATGGGTAGAGTGTTCGCCAATGATCCAGGAGACCTGGGTTCAATCCCAGGTCGAGTCATACCAAAGACTTTAAAATGTTACTTCATACTTCCTTGCTTAACACTCAGCAATATAAGGTACGTATTGAGAGTAGAGTGGAGCAATCCAGGGAAAGGAGTAGCGCCCTCCCTTACACCTCGGTGCAGTAGCTATTGAAAAGGGAGCCTTCTGGTCGCCCTCGACTACGGTCGTCAACTTTACTTTTTTTTTTTACTATATCTGACTACCACGGAAGGTGAGAGTAGACCTGGGGGTAATGACAATAAAGGAATACTCCATATCCACCAGAACTCTAGAATGGAAACCTCACCATAAGATGCAGTTTAGTGTCACATCCAAGACATCCCTTTTTGGTTGTGACTTAACTCTTAGCGTATTATAAGCCCCTCGTAAAGGGCTAATAATACCTTTGAGTTTTCACTTTTCTTTGAGCGTTTTGTTGCGCTGAAAATGTATATTTTTAGCTTTACTGGTCACTTTTGATGACGGTGAGAATTTATATTTTGCGTTTGAAAGACGTGTCGAAAGTAAACTTTTGACGATGAGCTTCAGTTCCTTCAACATCTCTCACTCTCCGTTCTGTCCTCGACTATCCAACTTCTTTCGACTGAGACCTGATACCGTCTGCTTGATCAGTACATAGACTGCCCAATTGATTCCCTATTTTCTCTCTTATCAGATTCACTTGCCAATAATAAGAAAAATGTATATTTGCGATAAATGTAATACAAAATTGAAGCATTTTAAAAGGAGCGTGATCTTACCTTAAAAATACTTTTTCTGCATAACTCATTCCCCAATATATATATATATATATATATATATGTGTGTGTGTGTGTGTGTGTGTGTGTTTGTGTGTGTGTGTGTGTGTGTTTCTTGTCCAGTCGGCTGGGGCTGTAGAATACAACAACTGCATCTCTGCAGAGGGGTAAAACCTCCCTCAGCGAGTGTCCTGGATATAACACTAAACAATCTGATCGTAAGACTCCACTCCTAGAGCGTTGCAGAATGTGAAATACCCCTTCATAGCCATTTCTCCCAGGCTTACTCTGATCCGAAGTAGCAGCGTCTGATAGAGTCCTATCTATTGGTTAAATATAACTGTTTGACATTTAAACTGTGTGTAAACAAATGACTGATGTTTTATTGAGTTGTTAGAGATACATAGCAATACTTGGCACCATTTAACTGTGCGCAAATCAAGGAATAGTGTAGAAACAGAATAATTAGTTTAATATAGCAGTTCTTGTAACCACTCCACTGCGTCAAAATAAATGATTAATATTGAATAGAATTATAAGTGTTGACTAGCTATGGTAAGGAAACCAGTCTAAGAGAAGGAAAACTCTGAATTCGGAACAGTCGAAAAAATTGACCTTGTGTCAAATAAATACAATTAAAGCTAGACGCAGGATGTGATATAATAATCAAAGAAAAAAAGTCGCTTCCCGATGATTAAAAATTGTTCCCAGAAAGTTAAAAAAAAAAGGGTTTAGAAACTGAATTGAAAATTACTATAAGCAATAAAAGGAGATGCCCGTGGTATAATGGTTATCGTCGTAGGAAATGGACACGGTGACACGAGTTCAAATCCTCGACGAGAATGATTGCATTTCACATAGCACTAATACCCTTGGGAAAGGTATGAATTCAATTAATATCCCTCCAGCTATGGGTAAATAGTAGGACGGACTTGGTTCTTAAGCCTTGGTGAGGCAACTAGTCTAGGAGAAGGAAAACTCTGAATTCAAACCTGTTAAACTCCGCTTAAAAATTGACCTTGTGTCATATCCTGCCTGAGCGGAGGGGTTGGGTAAATATGATAAGCAATAAAAGACGAACAAGATAATTCCACTACTTTAGATTTATTCTCGATAACTTAATTGGAGACCATTTAAGATTCTTTAGTATTAAGAGTTTACTGATCCAAGAGAGATAACTATGTTTGACGTCACCACACTGGTTAGATTTATTGTACCGTCGCTTTTCATGATACAATAAGAAAATCACTTGCAGATGTTATTTAAGAAAGTGAGTTAAATATTTTGAGGTGTTGACTGGCTTGACAATGTTGCCTTGTAGGACAATTAATTCAATTTGGTCTTCGTTAAATCCAGACAGTTTATTCATACAAAGAAAAACGCAAAAAACATTTCGTGATTTCTATTGCTCTAAACAGTTTGCTCAGAAGTGAGAAGAGCAAGCTTTGATACCTGTCAATATGCTAATGAACTTGGCTTCAGGGTCCGTCGACTCAGACAGCACCTGCCTAATCTTCTAAAAGAGCCAAGATCAGGTTCATTGTCTGATGTCTGAGGCACTTTTCATGGGTGGAGGATTGTCGATTGAGACCCAGCAATTTTCAGCACTGCTTTTGTCTGTGTAAAAGTATATAGGAGAACGTCTGAGCAAAAATCTTGCCTCGTGTTACATCCTTCCAGTGAGGAAAAGGCAAAGTTAATATTATAGTGGTTCCAAACAAAACACTCCTGACCAAAGTGAAAAATTCGACGAAAACACTTTTGTAAAGTTAAAACATGGCAAAAAAATTTAACTGGGGACAGCATAGGTTTTTGTTATCAATTGTAGTTAGGAATTTATAGAAAAATAGATATTGTTAGAATCCAAATATTTCATCAAGGTTGATGAAAAGGCAGGTCAGTAGCTAAAAAAGAATTTCCAAAAATTGTTTAAAAATACTCTAATAATTTACGCTTTGTCGGGGGGGGGGCTGAGAATACGCAGATTGTACCCTCCACAGAGGTGTAAGCCCCTTTCCTAAAAAAGAAAGCAGTTTCCTGGATATGGCATCATCATCTGACGGTGAGGCTCTAGTTATGGAGATCTTGGGAGTGTAGAGTCTCTCCTTCATGGCTATTACTCCCAGGTCCATTCTGATCTGGAGTAGTAGTACTTGTCAGCGTCCATCTATGGGTCAAACAGATTTGTTAAAATTATTAGTATTTGATGGGAATACTTGGTACCATATAACTGTAAGTTATTTACTTGATGCTATAAAAGTTTATTAACGATTATTATTTGTTACTTCAAACTATATAACTGTGCAAACAAATGATGATTACTAAATAAAAATAGTTACTTAATAGAAATAGTTACTTAAAACCATATTAATATTAGATAGGAATACTTGAAACCATACAAATGTGTAAAAATTATTCCCATTAAATTAAACTGCAAATTATTTGTATTAAGAACAGTTATTCGAAACTAAGACTGCTAACAAAGAATTATTATTGTAATATAGTCATAAGTTATTCTCCTTGAGTGGAACTCTTCATTGACGTCACTCCAAAGATAGAAACTAAGGTTCACTATTTTTCCCGCAGGACTCCAGTCAGTAAACACGTATCTTGTATAGCTCTGGAAATGAACTTGAATGTATACAGAATATCACTCTTGTTCTTAATACATACCCAGTCGCAATATATTACAACTATTAGTTACTTGAAACTAATATATATTCAAAATGAGGATAAAAGTGTATTAGTAACTGTTTAAAACTATCAAAATGCCAAATCTAATTCTAATAACTTATATATATACTTAATTTTCCTATTTATCTTCTGAATACGAACTGTAACTCCTCATTCGCATCACATCTCTGGGACAATACAGAGCATGTAAAAAGAGTCATCTGACGAGACGGAGAATATACCAACAATATTCTCCGCCGAAATAAATTTATTATGACGGCTTAACCGAGTTTGAGTCTCCATTTAATTGTACTATATATATATATATATATATATATATATATATATATATATATATATATATATATATATTCATGGCATTTAGACACATGCAGGTTATTGTATTTAACAAGCCTAGAAAAAATTGTAAACTTGCAATGTTTGTGGCGGAGGATGACATACATTTAAAAACATTTTCGATGTGTTTCTCAGATTGTTCCTCGGTTTTACTCGCGAGCCATTGACATAATGAGTAGAGTGTTCGCCAATGGTCTCGAAGAACGGGTTTTAATCCCCAGTCGAGTCATACCAAAGACTAAAAAATGGTACTAACACTCAGCATTATAAGGAAAGGATCAAGGGTAAAATGGATCAATCCAGGAATGGAGTAGTGCACTCCCCTACACCTCGATGTAGTAGCTATTGAAAAGGGAGCCTTCGGATCACCCTCCACTTAGGTTGCCAACTTTACTTTACTTATATGATGAGTGCCCGTGGTGTAATGGTTACTGTCGTAGGAAATGGACACAGCAACACGAGTTGAAATCCTGGACGAGACTGATTGCATTTCACATTGCACTAATACTCTTGGGAAAGTTATGAATCCAATTATTCTCCCTCCAGCTATGGGTAAATAGTAGGGCAGACTAGGTTCTTCAGTCTTGGTGAGTCAACTAGTCTAGGAGAAGGAAAACTTCGCTTAAAAAAATGACCTTGTGTCATATCCTGCCCGTGCGGAGGGGTCGATAGATATGTATATGATGTCATCTAAATCAACAACTGTGGAGACAAAATTCCGATAACACAGCGAATATTATCTGTTCAAATATTATAAGCGTGCTTTTAATACAAAACAGTTATTGCGTTAACTTTCGGATTTATACACTTGGTGTAATATAATGGCCTAGGGATTTTGTTTTATGCTTTTGGGTTTAGTTAGGCTGAGAACCTTTCGGCTCAGCACATGGGTTAGTTAGGTGCAAACTTGAATGCAGGTGTTAACGCGCGTGCGGGGAGGATATGTTGTCCATAGATGTCAAAATAAAAATCCCATAGAAAGGTTGACCAGCGGATGTGAATGACGTCCTGCACCGGAAGCGCGCGCGCGGAGGATCTTGGGGATTTTGAAAAAGTCAGTTAGTTGAGTTGAGACGAGACACCGGACGAGTAGGGTTGACTTTCGCTTGCTCTCAGAGGCCTTGGGCTGGTGTCGCACGAGATGGGGGGCAGATGAAAAAGCCAGAATAGAAAGAATGTGTATCTCTCTCCTTATGTCGAAGAATCTTTAAACTCAAAGGTAATAAAAAGTTTCGTACCTGAACTAAGAAGTCGTTACGTGTTTTTCGAATTTCGAGATGCCTATGTTATATCTTTATGGACATTCGATGTACGTTTCACACATAGCCATATCATGGCTATGGTACATTGGGAAAGGTATAAATCCTTTTATCCTTCCAGCAATGAGTTAAATAGTACCACAACTGTTTTTCTACAAGGATAGCCACGAAGGTTGATATGCCATTAAACAGAAACACCAAACCCAACGAAATACAACCCGGGGGTGTCCTCGTGGTGTAATGGTTAAAGCGATCGACTGCGGAATCGTAGTATGCGAGTTCGTACTTCAGTCGCGCTATTACGTTCACTTTCGGGCAAATACCCTTGGGAAAGGTATGAACCCCCTTATCCTCTCAGCTATCGGTTAAATAGTACCACTACTGTACTTCTAAGAGAATGGCTTTGGCATTAAATAACCTAAAATGCCACTAAACAAAGAAACCGAAACCGAAATACAACCCAGTCGGTTGAGGCTGTAAAATACATCAACTGCATCTCAGCAGAGGTGAAATACGCCCCCACACTCCAACGAGTTTCCCAGATATGACACTAAACAATCTAATGGTGAGAGTCCAGTCTTAGAGTTTTGTGGGATTTGGAGTACCCCTTCATTGCCATTGCTCCTAGGTCCACTCTGACCTAGAGTAGTAGCACCTGATAGGATTCTCTCAATGGGTCAAATAGAACTGTTTATATTTTATACTGAGTGCAAAAAATGACTGATGTTTAATTGAATTGTTAGTGATACATAGCAAAACTTGGAACCATTTAACTGTGCGCAAACGATTGAGTAATTTTGAATAGAATTATTAGTGTTAAATAGCAATACTTAAACTCTTTTACTCTGTGCCTAAATTGAAATATCAGTATGACTTGAAACGATTTGACTGTGTGCAAATGAATGAATGAATAGGGTTGAATAGAATAATTAGTGTTAAATAGCAATACTCGTAACTAATTCACTGTCAGCAAACATTGAATTGAATTAGTATAATATAGCAATAATTGAAACCATTTAACTGTGTAGAAACAATAGCAATACTAGTGAGCAAGCAAATTAGTTCAAACTCATTTAAAAAATCAAATTACCTACAGACTAGTCAGTTGCAAATCATATTAATATCTTTCTAAATTAGCGCAAACAAATGACTAATATTAAATTGTTACTGTCGCATAGCAATAGTTGATACTATTTAACTGTGTGAAAACAAATGATTGGTGGTAAATAGAATTATTCATATGAGATGAAAACACTTGAAGCTATTTGACAGAGTACAAAAATGAGCTCAGGCTCATTTATAAGTGTAATCAACAAAATGGGTTAAAAAATCATACATATTTAATATAAATATATAAACAGTATTTAGCATTAAATAGCCTACATTGGTTGATATGCTATAAAACCCAACCAACCAATCCAAACATTACCCAGTCGACTGGGGCTGTAGAATATACCGACTGCTTCTCTGCAGAGGGGTAAGACCCCCCCAACGAGTGTCCTGGATATGACACTAAACAATCTGATGGGGAGGTTCCAGTAATGCTGGAGCGTTGGGGAATGCGGAGTACCCCTTTATTGCCATCGCTCTGGCTCGGACTGGTATCACCTGATAAGGGTCCTATCTATGGATTAAATAGAACTAAACCGTACTTCCTTCACTATACTGATTTTTGAATTTAAACTGCGTATTTATGCTAAACTGAATTGTTTAAAATAGAACTGTTTTGACATTTAAACTGCGTACTCATGCTAAACTGAATTACTCGAAATAGAACTGTTTGACATCTAAACTGTGTACTATGCTAAACTGTTTGACATTTAACTCTATGAATTGTCCAGTCGGTTGGGGCTGTAGGATACACTGACTGCACCTATGCAGAGGGGTAAACCCCCCAATGAGTGTCCTAGATATGACACTAAACAGTCTGATGGTGAGCTCCCAGTAATGTTGGGGTTTTGGGGATTACGAGCACTCCTTCATTGCCATTGCTCCCAGGTCCACTCAGGCTCGGCGTAGTAGCACCTGATAGAGCCCTATCAATGGGTTAAATAGAACTAAACGCATACTTATGCTAAACTGAATTGTTTGATTAAACTGAATAGCTTGAAATAGAAATATTTTTGACAATTAAACCGTACTTACATTTAAACTGCGTGCTTATGCTAAACTGAATTATTTGAAATAGAACTGTTTTTTGACATTGAAACTGTATCTACACTAAACTGAATTGTTTAACATAGAACTATTTTGAAATTTAATCGTGTATAAACAAAATCTGTACTTATACTAAACTGAATTAGCTGAATTAGAACTGCTTGACTAAACTGAACATCAAGAAATAGAAATGTTTTTCACAAAAACTGTACTTACATTTAAACCGCCTGCTTATGCTAAACTGTATTGTTTTAAATTGAACTGTTTTTGACCTTGAAACTGTACTTACACTAAACTGAATTGTTATATATAACTGTTTTAATAAACTGAATAGTTTGAAATAGAATGTTTTTGACAAACTGTGTACTCATGCTAAACTGAATTGTTTTTAAATAGAACTGATTATTTACATAAAAATGGATTTGGCGTTAAATAACCTACAAAGGTTGATATGCCATAAAACCAACCAACCAATCAACCAACCCAAATTAAACGGTTGCTATGGCAAAAATCTAGGTACGTGATTTTTCTGAATAATTATTAGCGATTTTTTTCTATTTCTACTTTGAAATACGCACCTGATAAGTGAATCTTTAAGGTAAGGAATCAAGTAGAATTTAGCTGAGCAAACCCTAATTCCACGGTCGATTGTAGGTATTCAAGATTCTGTAATGTTTTGTTTAGAGAGGTCGAAAAAATCAGCGCACAGACGTAATTTATTGTTGCTTTTTTTCTGACTCTAAACACAGGGGCCGCTTAGATCAAACATTAAGTTGTTTTTTTTTTGTATATCTAGTTCTCTATTTACTATTTCGATTATGACAAAAGAAACTGGTCTTTTTGGAGGGAAGACGGCTTTTATTTCTAAATAAACATATAATGACAATACCTTTTGGATGAGGGTAATATAAAACCTCATCCCTACTAATTGTTACTACAGAATCTAATCAGGAAAAAATAAGACGGTATTTAAAAATCTTAATTTTTATTTTTCTTATTATTAATTGGTTAGTTGGTTTTATGGTATGTCAACCCTTGTTGGGTTATTTAATGCTGAAATCAGCTTTCTTAAAAGCAATAATATGGCTTCAAGTAACTTACAATAAGCCTTTGTAACCAATTATAGCGTCATAGATTGGTTTATTTGTTTAATGGTATATCAACCTTCATGGGTTATCAATGCCAAAACCATCCTTGTAGAAGAACAGCAATTGGAACTCACTTATAATGATGTCGCAATCTAGTACATCAACCGCTACACCAGGGGACCTCCCTCTTATAGCGTTAAGAAATTATTCTTAATATAAAAAAAATATTAAAAATTCACAGTATTTTTTGATTGAAAGTATTCCTATCAAATACTAATCATTTTCGAACAGATTTTTTTTTATGTGTTCCTAACGGGAATTACCGCTCCCGGTAAGAGGAACCGGAAGGACTTACTTTAGAACTTGAGCCTCATCACCGGGTGGAGTCATATCCTGGACACTTATTAATTGTAGTTTATTTTATAATTCTCCAAGGTGTAAAATACTGAATTAATTATCATATTTTGATTAAAAATTTTTACTGCATGTCAAAGTGTCTAAGGTTATTTTGTGCCTTGAAGTTAGGAAATTGGGTTCGTTGTAGATTTATATTTAGCTTTTGTGCAGTTGTTTTTTAAGAGTTTTTTAAATACATATTTATATATGGTTGCAAGTATTTCCTATCTAATACTTATTATTCAACGGCTTCAGATATTTCTTTTCTAATACTAATTATTATATGGTTGCAAGTATTTCCTATCTAATAATAATTATTATATGGTTGCAAGTATTTCCTATCTAATATTAAGTATTATATGGTTTCAAGTAATTACTTCTGTTTAATGGCAGCTATTTGTTTACACAAAGTTATATGGTTTCAAGTTATTAATAATAACCCTTAGTAAACAATTATAGTTTCAAGTAAATATTCAAAATATAATTCATTTACAGTAATATAATATCCAGTATTTAAGGTACACCGCAAACACAATTACCGATGCCGACTACGCCGATGACATAGCGATACTGGCAAATACACCCAACCAAGCTGAAACACTACTGCATAGTTTGGAACGAGCAGCCGCAGGCATAGGCCTCTATGTCAATGCACACAAAATGGAATATATGTGCTATAATCAAACGGGTGACATCTCCATTCTCGACAGAACCCCTCTTAAACTAGTAGACAAATTCACTTACCTAGGAAGCAGCGTCGCATCAACCGAAAAGGACATCGACACGAGGTTAACGAAAGCATGCACAGCTATCAAGAAGTATCGATTATATGGAAATCAGACCTAACCGATAAAATGAAACGCAGTTTCTTCCAGGCAGCGGTCGTATCGATACTGCTATATGGATCCACTACATGGACTCTAACAAAACGGCTGGAGAAGCTAGACGACAATTACACAAGAATGCTGCGAGCAATCTTGAACAAGTCCTGGCAGCAACACCCCACAAGACACCAACTGTACGGCCACTTGCCTCCTATCACGAAAACTATTCAGGAGGTGCCCGTGGTGTAATGGTTATCGTCGTAGGAATTGGACACGGCGATACGAGTTCAAATCCTGGACGAGACTGATTGCATTTCACATAGCACTAATACCCTTGGGAAAGGTATGAATCCAATTATTCTCCATCCACTTATGGGTAAATAGTAGGACAGACTAGATTCTTCAGCCTTGATGAGCCAACTAGACTAAGAGAAGGAAAACTCTGAATTCCAACCTGTTAAACTCCGCTTAAAAATTGACCTTGTGTTATATCCTGCCCGAGCGGAGGGTTTGGGTAAATAGGATCACGAAAACTATTCAAGTTAGACAAACCAGACATGCAGGACACTGGAGAAGCAGGGACGTTCTCATAAGTGATGTACTCTTATGGACCCCGCACATAGCCGTGCAAAAGCAGGACGACCAGCACGAACATACATTCAGCAACTATGTGAGGATACGGGATGTTGTCCAGAAGACTGCCTGAGGCGATGAACGATAGGGAAAAGTGGCGAGAGAGGGTCAGGGATATCCGTGCTACCAGAACGACATGATGATGATGGTGATGATGATTTCTAATACAATAAATTTACACACAGTTATATGGTTTCAGATATTCTTATCTATTATTGATAATTATATAGTTTTACGTAATTATTTCTATTAAATGATATTCATTTATGCTCAGTTATATGGTTTCAAGTAATTATGTTCTGGAGATATAGGGAGTGTAGAGTACCCCTTTCATTGACATTAATCCCTATTCCACCCTGACCCAGAAGGAAGTACATGTTAGAATCTCATCTACGGGCCAAATAGATTTGTTTAAAATTATTCGTATTCGATAAGAATACCTGATGCCATAGAATTGTAAATTATTTGTATTAAGAATAATTAGTAGACGTAATAATTTTCTATTAAGGAATATTAATTCCTCATAACTGAGTGCAAATACCTATTATTAAAGAAAAGTAATTACCCACGCCATATAATTATAAGTATTAGATTGGAATCCCTATATCATATATGAGTGCAAAAACCTTTTCAGAAACAAATATAATTGTACAATATGTGCAATGTGTAAATATAAATGTACAATGAGCGCAATTCTCTAACCTCTTGACATAAAATAACCCTAGATGGGTTGATATACCACTAAAATCATTCAGTCAGTAAATGAAAAATTATTTCATGGTTAATTCGAAGACGAGGAAAACATTAAAAGAAGTTTTGGTTGGTCGGTTGATTCTGATTTGGTAAACTTTTGAGACTTTTTGAACACACCACGTACCTAGTGAATTTGCTAAGAGGAATATTGTAAAAAGAATTGATGTTTCTTTTATTGTTTATTTCTGTCTTGATAAAACCAGCATCAGTTTCGATACTTTTTGAACACACCACGTACGTACTTATTTGTATTTTATGTACAAAATAGAAAATCGCAAAAAAAAAAAAAAAAATTTTAATTTGAAAAATTCACGTTAGAGGTTAAAGTTTCACGTACATCAGACCTCCAGTTTGTTGTGAGGTGTTTTTTTCTTTTTTTTTTTTTTTTTTCATTATTTGAATATCCTGTTTGTCAGGTCCATTTCTCTTTTTTTTTGTATGTTTTTTTTTGCTTGTTCTTTACGAATATCTAAGCCTTTTTTTTTTGTCTTTTTACGAATGTCTTATCACCAAATTGGGAATCGCCCGCGAAAGTAATGTTTAGAAGAAAAGTTAGAATAATTTTTTTATCAAAATGTTTCTGATAAACAGGAAATTCGGATATTTAAAAAGATAGGAGCATCATTGAGACATTTTTTTTTCAAAGAAGGCGTACACACACACACACACACACACACACATATGTATGTATTTGTGTGTGTGTGTGTGTGTGTGTAAAATCACAGGCCAGAAAGATAAAACAAGTACAAAAATTTGCATTTAATAATATAGATAATATTTGTTCACCTATTCAGTAACTAAGCAAAAGCTTAGCAAATGAACAAAACAGGTGATTTCTACTGAAGGTTTGAGTAGGACAAGGCACACTTTTTGGATGAGCTGATAACAGAAGGATGGTGTACTACTGTAGCACCACTTCCTAGGTTTTGTATATATATATATATATATACCAACTCCAAGGGTATTAGCACTCGGTGAAAAGCAAACAACTTCGTCAAGGATTTGAACTCGTGTCCATTTCCTACGACAGTAGCCATTACATCATAAACGCCTCCAGACTTTATATATATATATATATATATATATATATATATATGTGTGTGTGTGTGTGTGTGTGTGTGTGTGTGTGTGTCTACTTCCTACTACATTAACCATTACACCCCAAACACCTCCACGTATATATATATATATATATAAAGATAAGAAAAAATATATATGATGACGTCATATATGTTGTGGATGACTTTTTTGACCAATGGGATCCAAGCACTGAAATACCCTTGGAAGATGTGTGTGAACAGCAAGGCTGACTATGTTAAAAAAATTAATCTCATTTGATCCCATTTTATTAGGGTATCTTGGTGAGCCTATGAGCTTTTCAGCCGACCCCCATATGTATATATGTATATATATATATAAGATTTGTTCACCATCTTGATGATTGGTAACTAAGCCGAAGGGATTTGTTGTTATAATAGTGAAAGATCGTGTTGGACTTATAACAAAAGAATAATCCACCACCATACTACACTATAGGAACAACACTCATCAAGTTTTAAATAAAGAATTTTTCCTTCTTTTTGACCAGTTAGTGTTCCAAGGTTAAAGCTCAAAGTCTGTTCTACTATTTATTTATTTATTCTACTAAGCTTAGCTGAGGTGTAGCATAAGTTCAGATATATAGAGTACCAAGTAAGAATTAAACACACTAATAATAGTCTGCTAATTTTGCTTGCGAACCATTGCACCACGTGAGGTGCACTCGTTATTTACTAAGCTTTGTTTAGACGTGGCACAAGGCTGGATGTATGCAGCACCCAGTGAAACTCAGACTAGCTTGTAATGTCTGTTAGTCTAGCTTGCTAACCATTATAGCAGGCGCCCTATCGACCTACTGTTTACCCATAGCTGAGGAAGAAGAGACGGTTTCATGCCTTTCTCAAGGGATAATGCAAACAAGACCATCCAGGATTTAAACTCGGATTCTTGAGTCCATTTCCCATGACTATAACCGTTGCTCTACACATCCTCTTACTTTAGATATTAAATACGCATACACGGCATTTTTTCTCTCATTTTTAATGGAAGGAGATTTGTCGTTCATCAATAATGCTGAAAGGTATAAAACTTCATTATCTCTCCCCCGCCCTCTCTCTTTCTCTCTCTCTTTCTCTCTCTCTCTTGGTATTGCTCTTCGTTTTGCTTCAGAGACAAGAAATAAATATGAAAATAAATCTACCCCAATGATCCATAAACTTTCCCGCTTGTTTGTCAGAGGAAAGCCGACATATTGAAGCTTCTGTGATACGAATTAAGTAATGTTTACCATTTAAGAAGTTTTCTTATGCAACATATAATTTAAAAATGTTCACACACACACACGTATATATATTTTTTTTATATACATAAAGTGGAGCAATCCAGGGAAAGGAGTAACGCCCTACCCTACACTTTGGTGTAGTAGCTATCGAAAAGGGAGCCCTTGGGTCACCCTCGACTTTGGTCGCCAACGAAAAGGGTTGATACGCCGTAAAACAAAACAACCAACCAACCGATAGAATATAGAGAAAGGCATAATGATGAAATAGAACATCATATCCATTGAAAAATTTGTAAATACAATAGAATACTAAAATCTGAAAAATTATCTAAACACCAAAGAGAGAGACAGAGATAGAGAGAGAGAGAGACAAAGACAGAGTTGAGTGTATCACATGTGAGGTCATTTCATATCTGCCATGCATACATAAATATATATATGAGTTTTTTACCCCTCACACACATACAATATATATATATGTATATATATATATATATATATATACGCGAAACGCACGCTTGTGTGTGTGTGTGTGTGTGTGTGTGTGTGTGTGTGTGTGTGTGTGTGTGTGTGTGTGTGTTTAAGCAGCATAAGTTCATGTAGGCATATTTTATAAAAGATGACAGACAAGGATCCAGAGTTAACTTTTTATTAACATTTTCATATTTGCGAGCGAGAAGTCGCAATTGTGGATGAAGGCTGCGAAGCAATTTTCCGAAATTCTCTAATTTTGTAAACCGAGTGCATGTACTTTCCACCTTCGTTGGACATTGTCAAGGATGTGGGTACGACCACACCTTAGTCCATAAGATGTTTTCTGCAATGAAAGAATTTTTTGACAGGAGCGTTCATCTACTACAAAATCAAAACTGGAGAAGAAAGTTCCAGCATCAAACATCAGCTGAGTTGTAGGCATCCTTTGACAAGAAAAGGTACACTAAAATAAAACCAGCTGTTTGCAGTCGTCAGTTATCTTACTTATGCTTGTAACTGGGCCGTAGTTATGTAGACCAAGAGAGTGGTATAATTGTCGTACAAGAGTTATGTCACCATAATCCAACGACGTACAGATGTTTTATGAATCTAATGAATCACTTGTGGACGAATTCAAAGCGTCTTTCGAGAAAATAAATTTAGTAAAGGATACCCCCACTAAAAAATCCCTGTCACCCGAGCATAATTGTTTTGTTAGTCTAGTTGTTGATGCAGAATTTTAAACGTTAAGTTTGGTTGGCTGGTTGGTTTTATGGCATATCAACCTTTGTAGGCTATTTAACGCCAAACCCATTTTCAAGCAAATAGTCAGCTCTATTTCAAACAATTCAGTTTAGCATGAGTACACAGTTTAATTGTCAAAACAGTTCAAATTTAGCAAATTCTGTTGAGTATAAGTACAGATTTTGTTTATACATAGTTAAATGTCAAAAGAGTTCTATATTAATCAATTCAATTTAGTGTAAGTACAGTTTCAATGTCAAAAACAGTTCCATTTCAAACAATTCAGGTTAGCATAAGCACGCTGTTTAAATGTAAGTGCAGTTTGTCAAAAACATTTCTATTCAAGCTATTCAGTTTAGTCAAACAGTTCTATTTCAAACAATTCAGTTTGGCATAAGTGTGCAGTTAGTTCTATTTAATCCATAGATAGGGCCCTATCAGGTGTTACCATTTCGGGCCAGAGTGGACCTGGGAGCAATGGTAATGAAGGGGTACTCTGCATTCCCCAAAGTTCCAGCATCAGTAGAATCTCACCATCAGATTGTTTAGTTTAATATCCAGAACACTCGTTGTGGGAGGGTCTTACCCTTCTGCAGAGATGTAGTCGCTGTATTCTACAGCCCCAGCCGATTGGGCAATTTAAACGTTTTTTATATATTCTCAGAGAAAGATGTGTGGCAACATACACATGTATTTTTACTCTTCTTCTTCTTGATAATAATAATAAAGATGATAATAATAATAATTATTATTGTTATAAATAGAAATGCTCACATAGATATATTAAAACTAACCGATGGCTGAAAAATGCTGGACTAAGGAGAGAGAGAGAGAGAGAGAGAGAGAGAGAGAGAGAGAGAGAGAGAGAGAGAGAGAGAGAGAATCATATTAGTAGCCGAGGACAAGACCCTACTGACAAGAAACTATCAAACAGTTTGAAAAGCGGATCAAAGTCAATATGTAGACTGTGCGAACAAAAATCTAAATCAATTGACCATTTAGTGTCCATGTCCCAATCCTAACTCCGATAGAATATTGTCCAGTTGGCTGGGGCTTTACAATACACCGACTGCTTCTCTGCAGCGGAGTAAGACTCCCCCAACGAGTGTCCTGGATATGACACTAAACAATCTGATGGTAACGTTCCAGTAATGCTGGAGCTTTGGGGAATATGGTGTACCTCTTTATTGTCATCGCTCCTTGGTCCACTCTGGCTCGAAGTGGTAGCATCTGATAGGGTCCTATCTATGGGTCAAAAAGAAATAAACTGTGTACTTATACAAAACTGAATTGGTTGAGATGGGGCTGTTTTTGTATGCTAAATTGACATTTAACTGTGTTTAAACAAAAAACTGTGAACTAACTAAACTGAATTATTTGAAATAGAACTGTTTATATGTATAAAAATAGATTTGGCATGAATAACATACAATGGTTGATGTGTCATAAAATCAAACCAAACCAAACAAAACCAAACCAAAACTTAACTATTTGAAATAGAACTGTTTTTAAATAGAACTAAACTGTGTACTTATGCTAAACTGAAATGTTCGAAACAGAACTTTTTTTGACATTGAAACTGTGTTCTTATATTGGCATAATGGTTACAGTGTTCGCCAATGACCCAGGAGACCTGGGTTCGATCCCAGGTTGAGTCATACCAAAGACTCAAAAAATGGTACTTGATGCCTCCTTGCTTAACACTCAGCATTATATGGTAAGGATCAAGGGTAAAGTGGAGCAATCCAGGGAAAGGAATAACGCCCTCTCCGACACTTTGGTGTTGTAGCTATCGAAAAGGGAGCCCTTGGGTCACCCTCGACTTTGGTCGCCAACTTTACTTTTTACTATACTTATACTAAACTGATTTGTTTAAAATTTAATTCGGCGTTAAATGACCCGAAAAGGGTTGATACGCCGTAAAACAAAACAACCAACCAACCAACCAATCGACAGAATATAGAGAAAGGCATAATGATGAAATAGAACATCATATCCATTGAAAAATTTGTAAATACAATAGAATACTAAAATCTGAAAAATTGTCTAAACACCAACTAGAACCAATGAGAGAAGCCGAAAAAGCAACTATTCTCTGGTACTTTGTTATCTTACTTGACAGAAAATGAAGAGCAATAAGCCAAATATGGTTAAGGACTATCAAAGAAAAGCAATGCCTTCTAATAGATATGACAGAGCCAACAAATAATAACATATCCAAGAATATAAGTAAATACGAAACCTGGAAGTAGAAATGTAAAAAATGCGGCACCTTAAAACTTCCACGGTGTTTGTAATAGTAGGAACCCTGGGTATAATGAAAAAAAAGTAAAGATAAATACATTTACAAGATACCTGGCAGCTCTTGCCTGTATGAAATACAAGAATTGTAATTTGAAAAACTATTCATCACCTTAGGAGGTTACAATCAACGTGACTGGAAAAATAACATCCAAAAGAGGCAGCAAAAATACTTATAAAAATATTTAAACTGTATATAATCACTATCTTTTCTCAATCTAAGTCTTAGATGAAGACCCGGTGAAGGATTGTAAAAAACAGAAATTAAAGCTGAAAATTAAATAATAATAATAATGTACAACCCAGAATCCGTCCTGGAAAATGAGACGCACAAATTCCTCTGGGATTTTGAAATACAAGCGGATCATCTAATCCAGGCCAGATGACCATACCTAATTGTTGGGTATCACCCACCCTTCTCCACACAATGAACTAGTCCATCTGCCACATATAGCAGTAGCTACTAATACCATGAAAGACTAGAAGGTGAAAAGCAGCTTCTTATAGGAATAGTATTAGAGCGTTGAAGACCGGAGATCGCACTAGATCACTTTACTTGCTACCGTAATAACTGAAGCCAATACTATCGTTGGACTATATCTTTATTCTGTATTCACTAATCCTATGTTCTTGTCTACTAATAGTCTCTCTATTGTATATACTTTTTCCTGAGAATATATCTCTATTTCCTCTCATATCGTGGTTTCTCCTTTATTTAATATTACAAGCGTTCACTAACCAGAACATAACACTAATAATTGTCGACAAAAAAGAAAAAAAAAAAGAATTTGCCAAATTGTGGACTCCGCTATCCCGGCTGACCATAAAGTAAGATTGAAAGAAAACGAAAAGAAGGATAATTACCTGGACTTTGCTGGGGAATTTAAAAAAACTGTGGAACATAAAAGTGACTGTGATATCAATTGTAATCGGTGCTCACCAATGATCGATACAGGGACTGGAGGACTTGGAAATAAGAGGACGAGTAGAGACAATCCAAACTATAGCATTATTAAGATCGGCTAGAATACTGAGGAGAGTCTTGGAGACTTGAAGAGACTTGCTGTCACTCAAACTCAAATGAAAAACCATCGGCTAACGCTGGTGTAAAAAAACTCTCAAAAGAGTAATAATAATAGTAATAATAATGATAGATACTTCAAGCGAAAAACTGGAGAGATTGCACTCGAGAAGACCTGGAAATGGCTAAGAAATGGAAACATCAAGAGAGAAACTGAATCCCTTTTGTAAGAAACACAAAATAATTCCACAAGGACAAATTATATTAAAGCAAAAATTCATAATACGCAACAGAATACCAAGTATAGATGATGTGGAGACAGGAGATGAAACAGTTAATCACATAATAAGTGAATGCAACAAACTAGCACAAAAGGAGTACAAGATTAGGCATGACTGGGTAGGAAAGGTGAGCCACTGAGAATTATACAACAGATCTAAATCTGGCCATGTTCACAGATGACATATGCAAAAATCAGAATCTATCCTTGACAATGAAATGCATACCATTTGCAGGGACCTTGAGATACAAACAGATTACTGAATCTTGTCTGGAAGACCAGACCTAGTATTAATTAGTAAGAAAAAAAGAAAGTGTTATCTAGAGTCTTTTACTGTTCCAGCAGACCATAGAGTGAAAATAAACGAAAGCAAAAAGGCAGACTAATTGATTGAGCTTGCTAGAGAGCTGTAAAAGCTGTGTAACATGAAGTTGATGGTGATACCAATTGTAGTTGGGGCACTAAGAACGGTCTCCAAGAGCTGAGAAAGCATTTTAAGCTAAGAGAATTAGAGATTAGAGGTAGGAATCGAGACTATCTAGATCACAGCACTATTAGAATCAGGTAGAATGGCCAGAAGAATCCTAAAGTCTTGAGGAGACTTGCTGTCACTTAGACCTCAGTGAAAAACCAACAGTTGAATCTGGTATGAAGAACTCGCAAGGAGATAAAAAAGGAACACACAAGGAGATAAAGAAAAGAAAATAATAATAACCAATCACATAAGAAGCGAATGTAGTAAAGTTGCGCAAAAGGAATATCAGTTTAAGCATGCTTGGGAGGGGAAGGTGATCCACAGGGAGTTGTGCAAGAAACTGAAATTTGACCGTGGTACAGAATGGTACATACACAAACCAGAATCCATTCTCGAGAATGAGACGAATAAAATTCTCTGGGATTTTGAGATGCAAATAGGTAAACTAATCCTGACCAGATGAGTATTCCTAGTGATAATTAACAAAAAAAACAAACAAACCCTGCCGAATAGTGAACTTTACTGTCTCAGGGGACCACAGAGAAAAATCAAAGAAAACGAAAAGAGAGACAAATACTTAGACTTTGCCAGAAGACTAAAAAAGCAGAGAAACACGATGGTGACGGTGATACCAATTATAATTGGCGCACTTGAAACGATCCCCAAAGGTTTGGTAAAGGAACAGGAAGAGTTAGAAATCAGAGGACGTGCTCAGACCATACAGACTACAGCGTTATTAAGATCGGCCAGAATACTGAGAATAGTCCTGGAGACTTGAGGCGACTTGCTGTCACTCAGACTCCAGTGATAGATCATCAGCTAATATTGGTGAGAAAAAAAAAAAAACTCGCAAGGGGTAATATAATAATAATGATAAATTAGAAGTCACGAAAAGCACTTGTCCAGCAACAGAAAGGGAGAAAAACATTATTTTCTCACGCCTACTTCCTGAGAATCGCGTGAGACTTACGTAAAATCACGCTGATTTTTTTTCTTTCCTTTATCCATTCAGTAACATTAAACTTTTATGGTTGACTTTCTTGTGCTTAAAGGCATTTCCTAGATTTGATCACATACCTCCGAATCTATAATTGTCCTAAAATAACTGAGATTCATTTTAATTTTGTTATCAGGAATTCTAGAAACGACCACTTGTTCAACTATTAACCAGACTAAACATCCACTCGCTTGTCTTTGCACTGATTACACCTAAAAATAGCCCTGTCTTCAGCACAAACTCTGTATATAAAAATCACTATCTGCTCTTGTATAACTTACGAAGTAAGATTTTGTTAATATTTAACTTACGTCTTTTTGCCTACATCAGAGAGTCAGATTAATCTGATACGCCCGGAGGTTCTTTGAAAGATCATGTTGAAAATATTTCTCTCAATTATGGAGACAAATTCAACTGGAGGATAAGATTTTTCAACATTTAAGTCAATAAAAAATGAATTTTGTCTAAGCATCTGCTTAAATGGCTTCCACTTAAAAGCACTGAATCTGATTCTACACATCACCTTCATTTTGATGATTTACGTAATGATTTTCCCACTTTTTTTAAAAATGTGTCGTGTGTGTGTGTGTATTTCATAGTAAGATTGTATTTTATTTTTCAAATGCATGAAACCCTTTTTAATAATAAAGTTGAAATGAGTAGATAAAAGTAAGGAGGATAGTTGGATTCATCCCTTTCCTACAGATATTAACGCTAAGTGAAATGCAAACAGTATTGTCTATGATTTGAACTTGTGTCGCCGTGTCTATTTACCACCACTATAACTATTACACCACAAATGCCCCTTGACTTGAATATATATATATATATATATATATATATATATATATGTCCGCTCACTTTTTGGTAAGTTTCTGTTACTTGGTATGTAACTTTCTTCTCTATATATATAGTTTGTTTGTTTTGGAAATGACTGCAGATTCTAGTACTCTGCGGGATTTTTTGCAATGTATGGGTTTGATTAAAGTGGCTTGTGAAAAATTCACTGTGTATTTTAGCTCTAACATGTGGGAGAAAAGGGCGTTTCGATCGTTATTTTTTTATTGATCGTCTCCCACATGTTAGAGCTCAAAAAGATTCAATTTTCCAAAGCTACTCTAATCAAACCAATACATTGCAAAAAATCCCGCAGACTACAAGAATCAGCAGTCATTTCCAAAACAAACCATATAAGACAACGTCCAAGATTTTATCAGATCTCGCCATACCTGGCGAACATCATACAACACGAAAGCATATATATATATATACAGTGTCTCAAAACAGATACAACCCGTTAACATGATAATGATTTATTACTGAGATAAGAAAATCAATTGCATGTCCTAGAAGCTGACATAATAATAATTAAAAAAAACATTGATTCGATGCCTCTTGCTCAAAGAATGCATTTTTTTCAGGACATGTTCCAAATAATCGCTATTGCGCCGATGACACATTTGAACTAGTCGAGTGATGTTGTCATTCACCCTGGCGCACTCTTTTTTCGGTATGGCACGAATCTTCTAATTGATGGCCATTTTGAGTACAGCAATAGTGGATTGTTTTCATACATGTTGTCCTTCAATAAACCCTGAGATAAAAAAAATCTGAGGAGTTCAGATCAGGTAAATGCGGGGACCACTCAGGTTCGCGGTGCCTGCTGATCAGCCGATGAGGGAGTCGATGGTCGAGCAAATCGCTCGTGATGTTGGCTGTAAGTAGAGTTGCACGATCTTTTTGGAGTCATTGCACATCTCGATTCATATCACGATGTGTTCCGAATGCCCTCCAGAAATTATTCAGCACTATCAATGAAATAACTCTTTGTGACAGTTACTGCCTCCTCGTACGCGTTTTCAAACCAAAACGGTCTGATCCTTTTATATTTGAGATGGTTACTCAGGCCATGCATTTCACAGAGTGCGAGAACCTCTGAAGCACCTGGTCTGGGTCTTTTGCGCCCCAATACAAGCGGTTATTGCTATTGACATGTCAACAGCGCCATAAGAGTGCTTCGTCGCTGAACCAAACGTCTTCGAGGAAGTAAGGTTTCTCTTCAATCTTGTTCTCGAACATCAATATTGATCAGTATGCACACACACACACACACACAAACACACACACACACACGTATATATATATATATATATATAAAAATATATTTGTACATATAAGTATCTCTCTCTATATATGTATGTACATATATATATACGTTTATGGGTGTGTAAGTGTGAGTGTATTTTATCAGAAGCCCTTTTCATTTAATGCAAGAAACTTTATGAATCTGACATGAATTATTACACACACACACACACACACACACACACACACACACACACACACACACACACACACATATATATATATATATATATATATATAGTATATCTTTATAATGAATCTGACATGAGGAGGTGAACTCTTAAATCATTCGTGGTATTAATTTGCTCTACGGGCCATTATTTAAGCATCATCTTGAATTAAGACAGACATTTTTATAACAACTTGCGCATTTATCATTATATATATATATATATATATATATATATATATATAATTGTTGATAGGTATATATATATATATATATATATATATATATATATATATATATATATATATATATATATATATATATATATATATCAACTATTAAAATGTCACTTTCCGAGGTTAATTTTATAACAAGTAATTTGATGGATTTTCTTTGAAATTACAAGAGAAAGCACAAACTTCAGATGGAACTTTTTAGTTGTTTTTATACCGCTCTGGTAGCCGGTAGACATGCCCTTTGATTCATCCATCGTTTCTAACCATTGTTCTCCTTTATATATAGAAGATATAACAAATGAAATTACAAAAGAAAATAATACTTACGATCAGAAAAATAAAAATAGAAAAAGGAAAATTATATGGTTTAACCCCCCTTTTTGTAAATTAGCAAATATAGATGTAGGTAAATATTTTTTGAGACTAATAGGTAAACATTTTAAACAAGATAATATATTATATAAAATATTTAATAGGAAAACCTTGAAAATAAGTTATTCTTGCACAAAAAATATGTCTCAAATAATGAATAGTCATAATAATGAATTAATTAATAAATTTAATAACCGGGTAAATAATAATAATATTAATAGTAAAAAAATAGAATGTAATTGTAAATCTCGAACTGATTGTCCAATGAATGGGTTGTGTAATTTAGGTTATGTAGTATATCAAGCTATTATTCATCCAAAAGAGGACATAAGTGATAAGAAATTTTATATCGGCGTTTCGTCTACTAGTTGGAAAATTAGATATGGAAATCATAAATTTTCCTTCTCCCATGAGCATAAAAAAATCAAACTGCTCTATCAAGACATTATTGGGGATTAAAAGATAAAGGGTTAACCCCTGACATACAATGGTCCATATTGAAAAGATCTAGTACCCCAAAATCTTTCGATAGTAGGTGCAACCTGTGTCTTGAAGAAAAAATCCATATTTTGCTTTTTCTTGAGCCAAAAAAAATTATTAGATAAGAGAAATGAACTAATAGCTAGGTATAGACATAGTGCTAAATTTAAACTATAAATATTTAACCAAATTTTTTTTATAAAAACATAGAGTTAATTTTGAGAATGAATAAAATAAATTGTTAGATAGAAAATTGTGAAAAAGCATATAATATATACGTACTACGCATAAAAAGTAGAACTGATTAATGCTTTCTAAATATTTTTGAAATGTTAAAATATAGTAAATAAATTAAATATTTGTTTTTGTTTTTAGTTTTAATGTATCTATTACTGCTTCTTTACGTTAAGTTATTATTTAAAGTTTAAATCTAATTCAATAAAAAATCTGTAATTTAGGTCTAAATATAATTCAAAAAATTATTAATTAAAGAAAAGCTTTTTAAAAAAAACAATTTTACTACATTGCTAACCGAAATTTAAATTTAAAACGGAAGTGGGCTTAATGAAGAGGTAACTCTTCACCCCTCTTCTATCCCCTCCCACTATCCCCTCCCACTCCTATGTGTCTATTCTAGTTTGTTTATCAAAAAGATCTGAAGAAGTCCTGTTACTTTTTTCGTGTTTTTGGAAATTTCAAAAATGCGTAACAAATAAATTTATAATCCGATGTGACCGGTTTCGTTGTTTTTCTTAAAGAAAGTATATATATATATATATATATATATATATATATATATATATATATATATATGTATAACCTTATCGAACTCTGATACATATTACAAAATATGTTTAAATAATATAGTATAAAAACAAAAATTGATTTTGTTTAATCATACCACGTGTTATACTCTTTTTTGTGTTTCTAAACTTTAAATGGGAGGTATTTTTCTTCTTTGTTTCTTTGAGTTTTTTTTTCAATTGTTAAAATTACAATACAAATCTTATTAATTTAAGCTCCCGTTTTAGAGATATAAAAGTAAATGTAGCTGGTTACTTAGATGGCATTAAAACACAGGTGAATCGTGTTTACATCCTGGAATTAGTAAATTCGAAACCTCTGTTTACCAAGATTGAAGCACTAACAACAACAACAACGTTTTGTTAGTCGCACTATTAGTTACCCGACCGCGACGCCAGAGAGTAGATTTGTATTGTCGTGTACTGAATTTGAATTACAGTTCCCAGTTGTTAACAAACACTTTCCCCGAACAATACAGGTTGCAGGTGTGCCATACTAACAATACTTTTTGTCGAGTATCTTCTTGTTACAAACACGAACCCCCCTCTCTCTCACTCTCTCTCTCTCTCTCTCTCACACACACACACACACACACACACACTGTCTGTTTATATATATATATATATATATATATATATAGGAGGTTCATTCAATAAATAAGGTGAATTAGCGTTAGGAATTACTGTTGACAGCTGCATCTTTTTCAAGGAATTCAGTAGTCATAGGTGCTTTCATGTCCCAGAAGACTGTCAGCATGACATTCTTTACTGACTAATGCGTCCGCAACCTTTTCTTTACTGGATAGTCTGTGTGTATCTACTCCAAAACAAATATTTTTACGAGACTAAAATAGTCTTTATTATAAACCATTTTCAAACAACGAAGAGTTTACATTTATAAAAAAAATTACTTTTTTGAAAAAATTCCCATAATGACCCTTGTATATAAGATCATAATCCATATATATATATATATATAGTCATCTACAGTCAGATCTGTTTCGTTCTATCAGAACTCATCAGTGTGGCTAGACAAGAGCTTCCCGCAGCTGGGATCGAAACCCGGTTGACTCAAACGCCAAGCCAAAGCCTCTAACCATTCAGTCACGAGGAGCCATTAGCTGCGAAGTAAAAAAAAAATGGTACTGGATGCCGCCTTGCTTAACACTCGGCATTATAAGGTAAGGATCAAGGGTAAAGTGGAGCAATCCAGAGAATGGAATAGTTTCCTCCCCTACACTCCGGTATAGTAGCTATCATATTTACCAACCCCTCGGCTCGGGCAGGATATGACACAAGGTCAATTTTTTTAAGCGGAGTTTGACAGGTTTGAATTCAGAGTATTCCTTCTCCTAGACTAGTTGCCTCACCAAGGCTGAAGAACCTAGTCTTCCTACTATTTACCCATAGCTGGAGGGAGAATAATTGGATTCATACCTTTCCCAAGGGTATTAGTGCTATGTGAAATGCAATCAATCTCGTCCAGGATTTGAACTCGTGTCGCCGTGTCCATTTCCTACGACGATACCCATTACACCACGGGCACCTCCTATAGTAGCTATTGAAAAGGGAGCCTTCGGGGACCCTCGACTAAGGTCACCAACTTTACTTACTTTATCCTTGCATTTATTGACCAACAACTCGATTAGATAAATTTATATTTACAGCTATTTGATTTGGTAATTATCTGAAATCTGAAAGTTAGGATTTCTTTGAAACTTTAATCCAATGTTTATTACCATATTAATCCAATATTCATTACGATAAACTTAACAATTAACATTTAAATTACAAAATCAAATTGCTGTAAATATAAATTTATTTAATCGAGTTGTTAATAGTTTGTTTATATATACTAAAATAGTGTAAAACATAGAATAGTTCACCCAAATTTTAGGACAATATTATTTTTATAAAATCTATTATAAAAATACATATTTCATTAATTGATATTATTTGAATGAAAAAATATTTTTTGATAAGATATCTAAATATATAAAAATCTAAATTATTCAATCAATTTTACTGAATTTTGAAAATATATTAATATCACTATAATTTGAATTACAATTTGAAAATCACCTAATTATTTAGTATTGTTTGATATAGTTCTTACATTTAAGACATTTAATCAAATCCTACAAAGAATTTATTTTTATGCCTACATTTAACAATTAATTCATTTCTTCTATTCAATAGATTTTTATCTTTATACTTTAAAATACATATTTTCTAATCTAAACATACCTCCCATGTAAACTATTTGCAGAGGAAGATCGTTTTTATGATTTTCCAATCTATAATAGAGGTTAATCTAAGCTCTTTCAAAGACCAATAGTATTTAGATAGTTGGATTTTTGAATGATTGAATGTCATTGTTTTACCTGTTCTTCCAATTTAAAGCTATAATCCCTATGTATGCGTTTTCATTAATATTACCTTCTTTAGTTGAGATATTAGCTTAATGTAATATTATTCTAGTTATACTTATTATTATTCTAGTTATACTTATTCACATGGGGAGCACATGGGGAGCACTCATTTTTTAAATTTTACTATTGCAACATTGTTTTAAAGTTTGATTTTTTTTCCGGTATAGTTTGTCTATCAATTTTTTTATTGTGGTTGTAAACTATTCTAGAAATATTATTTGTATAATAATAGCAAATCGTCACATTATTCCTATTAATTATTTTGCTAAGAGGGTTGCCCTTAGACCATTTTCCTTGGATTATATATATATATGATTTATAATTATCATTTACTCATTAGAGTTTTTCACATCAGCGTTAGCTGATGGTATTTCACTGGAGTTTGAGTGACTGTAAGTCTCCTCAAGTCTCCAGGACTCTTCTCAGTATTCTGGCCGTTCTCAATAATGCTGTCGTTTGGATGGTCTCCACTCGTCCGCCAACTTCCCAGTCCTCTAGTCCCTTCAGTAATCCTTTAGTTACAGTACCAAAAGCACCAATTACAATGGGTATAATTGTCACCTTCATGTTCCATAGTTTTTTCAATTCCCTAGCAAGGTCGAGGTACTTATCCTTCTTTTCACATCCTTTCAGTTTTATTCTGCGATCAGCCGGGACAGCACCTTTCTGAAAATAGAGCCATAAAACAACATTTAATAATAAAACACAGTAACAGTACTAACCAACTTATATCTTTCGAAGTAAGGAAGGTTTTCACAGATAATACAATAATTACATATAAAAACAATAACAAAACCCGATTTCAAATCCAAGGAGCAATATGCATAAAAATAATTACAAAAACATAAATTAAATAGCATTTAATATAGCCACTAACATATTAGATATTTTTAATAAGTAGAAATCACTAATTCTATAAGTAAACCATATTACAACCGAAGGTTGTAAAACACAACGCTGAAAACCTTCCAACCAACAACTTCAAAACAAAACGCTACAAATTATTAAAACAGTAGAAATTCAACAGTCAACTCAAAACTAAACTACTCTTGATGACAACCAAAAGTATGGTTGAAAGCGCTTGGGCAGAAGATATGGGACAATTACTTTACCATCTAGATCCCGACACTAGAAAAATAACAAGGAGTCAAAACAAAATTAAAAATAATAAACACAATGTTCCATCGTTTTTAACAAAACTTGCTTGAATATATATATATATATATATTTTCAAGTATTCAAGTCAGGAGGAAGGGGACACAGCGACATGAGTTCAAATAATGGAGGAGACTGTATTTCACATAACGCAAATACGCCTGGAAAATGTATGAATCCGACTATTCTGTCTTCAGCTATTAAGTGTGAGGACGGGGCTCATTAACCTGAGTATGGCAATTGGTCTTGGAGAAGGAAAATTCTGGCTTTAAACCTGTTAAACTCCGCTTAAAAATTGACCTTGAGTCGCTTCCTGCTCGTGCAGAAGGATAGGTAAATATACATATTCTAGTAGAAGGCTACCGTTCATGAAGTAAGATAAATATTTTTCGTGGCTTGAAAAATCCTCATTTGTTTCATCGGAATGAAGCAAATTTGGTGCACAAAAATCATATATATTTAAATAATTCCTGGGACTAAATCCATTATTTATACACTTAAATTTTGAGTAAGTTTGTACATTACTTGAATTGGACACCATTGTCACGTGATAGCTCACGAAGACGAAGAGGTAAGAATGATACTCTTCCCCCGTTGAACTAACATTATCTAGCAGTCAAAAAGTGACCGTTAGGAGAGAATGTGGGTCACGCAGATGTTCGCACCTAAGTGACCTTGGGTCGCCGGACATCGGAAGGGGAAAGAAAAAAGAAGCCAAATGATTGGCGGGGACCCCAAACGGAAGTGGGGTTCCCTTCCCCTCAGGGGTAGTAAGGAAGTTTTTGAGCAAGTCTCGTGGCAGACGGACGATAGCCATTTTTACTCCGGGCTAAAGATAAAAGACTAACTGAGACACGAAGGACTCCAAAATCCTTCAAGCCAATATTAAAAACAATACAAAGTCTATTAGCCCGTGAAAGAAGAAAAATTCTCCAGTGGAACCCCGTCAAAAAAATAAGATAAGTAACTTTGGGACATTTTTCCTTTACACCCAAATTTTGTTTACCACTCTCTCTCTATTTGAAGAAGGATAAAGCCAAGAAAAGACATTTATATTCATGGACTATCCTATTGTATATTTTTGACACTTTGAACGTATATATATATATAACCGTAGTAAAGAACCTATGTATTTTCATTTTACCATGTGGTCTATGTTATTATTTCATGCTTTCCTTTCAGCTTCTATTCGCCTTACATTATCTTGCTTAGAACTGTCCTATTAATTCCTAAAGTATCACACGGGAAACCGGAGTTGCCGACTACGACAACAACATTAATATTATTACAACTAAGACCTATAGGCCCGTATTCTTCTATTATCTAAGGGAAAGAAGTTTAGCGGCCTGGTGGGTGTGTGAAATAGTGTGAAATTTTGGACCCCCTTGCCAGCGGTGGCCAGTCTGGCCCTGAATTATTCCCTCACGTAATATGCCAGTTCTTATCTGCCTGAGAAAAGAACTCTGAACAGGACTTATTTCTGTAGGGGATCAAGTGCCAACCTGCCCCGTCTTCACACGTGCGAAAATAAAGTCCCGTTTAGGGATTTTAGTCAATTTGCCGTCACACCATCAATAACAAAAATACTTTCTGCGTGATCTTTCGGCGCCCTTCTTAGTCTCATATTTAAGGCCAGTAAGGTTAATACCTTTCATGTAGGCAAAATTATTTGAAAAAATGTCAGTGAAAAAAATATAATCTTTAGTCGAAGCATTCGAGTAAAATGGACAAAAAAGAATTGATCTGCATCGCGGAAGTGGGAAGTAAGAAAATAAAAGAACACCTACAAAATATATTTAAAATGTTTTTGATAAATTAGTATATGGAGGAAGTTCTACTAAATGCAGTAAATTGATGCATTAAATCGCTGCACCAGAATAGAATAAATACAACATTGATTGAATGTTCTAAAATATTTTATCTGATGATTGTTTTATATGACGATTGCATTTTTTCAAACGCATTAAAATTTTGGTAATGAATCCGATATGAAAAGGTGAGATAATTTATTATATATATATATATAGAGAGAGAGAGAATTAAATAAAATAAAAAAAAAGGACGCAACAATACAGCAAGTAATTTAAAGTTCTTCCTCCTTGCAGTGAAAGCGATCAAAGTCCAGAGCGTAATTTAGCGTTCTTCATCCTGGACTTCGAAACTTTGGGTCGGACCTTCGCACGTCTAAATACTCATAACGTCTTAGAACCGCAAACGTACATAAGTATCACCGTGAGAACAACAAACACACAGCCGCTACCCTATAGATAGGGGGAACGACTACTCACGAGAAAACCAGTGCAGCGGGAGAAAAATGTTTTCAGTTCGGTGACTACATCCCGAGGTTACCGCAACTCCTTCCTCTCTGTCCTTGCGTCTTCTCCTCTTCACATCTTGAACCAAAAAGAAAACTAAAAGCGCCCTCGGAAGGCTCGTTGCGCATGCGTCACCAGACTCTCGCTCCATCACGTTTTCCAGCGAGATTCACACGGAGCAATTACCGACGCCGACTACGCCGATGACATAGCGATACTGGCAAATACACCTGACCAAGCCGAATCACTTCTGCATAGTTTGGAACGAGCAGCAGCAAGCATAGGCCTCTATGTTAATGCACACAAAACAGAATATATGTGCTATAACCAAACGGGGGACATCTCCACTCTAGAAGGAACCTCACTTAAACTAGTAGACAAATTCACGTACCTAGGAAGCAGCGTCGAATCAACCGAAAAGGACATCGAAACGAGGTTAACGAAAGCATGGACAGCTATCAATCGGCTATCGATTATATAGAAATCAGACCTAACCGATAAAATGAAACGCAGTTTCTTCCAGGCAGCGGTCACATCGATACTGCTATATGGATGCACTACATGGACGCTAACAAAACGGCTGGAGAAGAAACTAGATGGCAATTACACAAGAATGCTACGTGCAATCCTGAACTAGTCCTGGCAGCAACACCCCACAAGACACCAACTGTACGGCCACCTGCCCCCTATCACGAAAACTATTCAAGTTAGACAAACCAGACATGCAGGACACTGCTGGAGAAGCGGAGATGAACTCATAAGAGATGTACTCTTATGGATCCCCACACATGGCCGCGCAAAAGCAGGAC
Organism: Sepioteuthis lessoniana; assembly: GCA_963585895.1. NCBI lineage: Eukaryota > Metazoa > Mollusca > Cephalopoda > Myopsida > Loliginidae > Sepioteuthis > Sepioteuthis lessoniana. Next base: position 49,737,208 of record OY757913.1, read on the forward strand.
GACCAGCTCGAACGTACATTCAGCAGCCATGTGAGGATACAGGATGTTGTCCTGAAGACCTACCTAGGGCGATGAACGATAGGGAGGAGTGGCGAGAGAGGGTCAGGGATATCCGTGCTGCCAGCACGATATGATGATGATGATATATATATTTGTTTAAGAGACAAATTGAGAAATATTATTCCATATCCATAATAGATCTATTTCGCTAATTCCGGCTCATCAGATGGTATGGAAATGGAATACTATTTCTAATTTTTTGTTTTTTAAACAAAAATATATATTTTGTATCAAATAGCCGTGTATTGAGAACTCTTTCTTTGGATATTCACAGTCATTATTTACTTAGTATATATATATATATATATATATATATATGTGTGTGTGTGTGTGTACTAGCTGAATTACCTGTCTTCGTCGAGTAATGTACGGGGATCATTAAATAAGTTTCCAGACTTTTTTCGTATGGGCACTTTTATTGATGGTATGCACATGAAATTCTAGTCCCCTTCGAAGTAATCTCCTCCGGCTGCAATGCACTTGTTGTACCGTTCCAACAACTTCTGGAAGGCCCCATGGAAGTCCTCTTGTGTGAGCGTGTCAATAACCTTCGTCACAGCCACTTTCATCTCCTCAATTGTCACATAACGACAGCCTCTGAGCTTAGAGAATAACCAAAAGTCACAGGGAGCAAGGTCTGGACTATAGGGAGGGTGAGGAACTGTGTTGATGCCCATCTTGGTCGAATAGTCTGTGACAAGGATGGAGTTTTTGGCTGGTGCATTGTCCTGCTGGAAATGCCACTGACCCGATTTGAAGAGTGCTGGCCTCTTCCCAAGGAATCTCTTCCTGAACTCCCTTAAAACCTCAACATAGTAACCCTAACCCTTTGACCAATCAACTCTGGTGTACTGACTTCCTTACTCCTCCCACATCTCTCATCATCCCTGCATTCCTTGAATCTCTTATGCCACTCAAAAACTGATGCTCGATTCATGCAAGATGCTCCAAAAGCAGTCTAAAGCATTCCATACATTTCTGTGGCATTTTTTCTAAGTTTAAAACAGAATTTTATTGCATATCGTTCTTCTAAAGTGTCCTGACGTCCAGATTGCATTTTTGAAATTCACCAGCTGTGACAATAAGGCTTTAGTAGGGTGTATTTCAATAGCTGCTGTATCTGTTCATTTAAAGCTGAAATCATAAAAATTGGTCAGTCATCTCAAAAGATGTATAGCTATAACATACTGAATTTTCAAGAGTCTTTGGCAATTTTAGATGCCTGTACCCTATTGAATGCACCACGTATACAGGCTGAAAGTAAATGGTTTTTGTGTATAGTAATAAAAGTACATAGAGTAAAGAGAGACATGTTTTGTTAAAGATAATAGATAAATCAAATCTATAATTTTGTTATCTGCTTTTCCCATTTGTGAATATGATGTCTCAATACAAAATCGACTTTGTGTTAATACAGTACAAGATTTACCACGTTCATGTATGTATTAATTTTCAACCAACATTAGTCATTGTCAATCAAGAACGAAGTAAAAAGTTAAAGTTCGAAATACTGATGCTGTTGTTTATGGCGTCTTTAGAAATTTAACATTTTTAAGCGTGTTTTCATATTATGTTATTGATGTCATTTCTATTCTTCGAGGGGGAAGGCGTTTTTAAAACACCTGCTCCTAAATCTGAATTGTTTAACAGTAGAAATTGAATAACGACCGAGTGTCTTACGCAATAGCTTTATAAATGTCAACATGTACCTGTGTACAAAACAAATGCATTCAAGCAAGTAAACATGCTTCAATATAAAGTAATATAAAAACGAAGTTTTAAAAAAAGTTTTGCTGGTTTATATACTAACAATTAGCTTAGCGTGCGGGGAGTGTCCTCGTGGTGTAATGGTTAAAGTGATGGACTACGGAAACGTAGTAAGCGACTTCGAACTCCAGCCGTGCTAGTACATTCACTTTCGGACAAATACTCTTGGGAAAGGTATTAACCCCCTTATCCCCCAGCTATGGGTTAAATAGTCCTACTGCTGTTCTTCTAGAAGGATGGCTTTGGCATTAAATTACCTACAAAGGTTGCTACGCCATTAAAAAAAGAAACTAAATCATCTATATTAACTTTGCAGTTCTCTTTGGTTCTAGAGTGAGCAAATTGTATGGCTATTATCATAGAAAAATTTTCCTTCTTGTTCATATCTATCTCAAACTGTATACATCTCCCTTTACCAGTTGTACAATCTCAGATTTTTTGCCGCTTGCTACTTTTAATTATCCATATATATATAGATACAAATAAATGCACCCACTCGCACACATACATACATCAGTCTGTTCATATCTATCTATCTATCTATCTATCTATCTATCTAAGCCTCGTCTGCTGGGTCTGCAGAATACGCCGACTGCCTCTCTGCAGATGGGTAAGACATCACCAACGAGTGTCCTGTTTATGACGCAAAACTAAGTGATGGCGAGGCTCCAGTCCTAGAGCTTTGGGAAAAGAAGAGGGCAACATCGTTGCTATTACCCCCAGGTCCACTCTGACTCGGAGTGGTTGTACCTGGTAGTGGTCAAATAAAAAGATTTAATCATTTTCTAAACTTGAAACTATTTGACTGTGTAAACAAATGACTGATTTTAAATTGAATCATCAGAATTACATATCAATACTTGAATCCATTTAACTGTGTGCAAACAAATGAGCTCTGGTTTGCTTAAAAACAATATTACCGTCTTTTCGTTTACAAATCGTATATATTTAATATATATGTGTAAACAGGATCTGGCATTAAATAACCAACAAACGTTGATATGCCATAAAACACAAGTAACCACCTATCTATCTATCTATCTATCTATCTATCTATCTATCTATCTCAACTGATTGAAACTTATTTTCTTTACACACACACACACACACACACACACTTTTTACAACTCTTTTTCCTTTGACGGATGTAACAATTACAATAAAAGTCTTTTCGTTTATTTTTCTAAAGTTTGCGAGCACTTTGATTTATCTAACATTTTAAAACGATTGTTTTTTCTCATTTGTTTATGTGTATATATATATATATATATATATATATATATATATATATATATATATATATATATATATAACGTGTGTTGAATTGAATCTTGTTTCAGCCGATACACTTTAGTGCGCCTTGCTGTGACCAACCTCTGTGAAAAATATCCTTGTTGTAGGCATTGTTGCTTTTTTATTTCTAGTTTTTAAAATTTTTATTTTTCAAGACGGTGAAATCAAGAAATAATACATGTGAGTCACTTGAACTTCCGCCAGAGTTAGTAAATTAAAAAAAAATTAACCGGCAGAATATAACGACTGTGCTGAATTCAATTCTGAGTGAAACCCATTTGTATTTTTGTACCTTTTTAAAGCTTAATAGAAAAAACAAAACAAAACTTACCCCAAAACAAAAACAAAAACAATCTATATTAAAACATCTTTTGATGTCGTCATTGATAAGTTGTTAAATAGCACATTACCACTTTTGAGAACTCGATCGTCATTGGGCGACCCACATTGATGACATTGTGCCGTATTAAGCTAGATAAATATCTATAACGTATTTCTTTCTCTCCATGGTGCATTGGTTAGCTGGCTAGTTTTGCTGATTATTAGTGCTTTAGTCAATTCACTCCTCACCGAGTGTCCTAAAATGGAGACCCCGAGCTGTATTAGAGTTCTCTAACTGTATTATAACGTCTTTCTGCCTCACCGTAGAGTAGTGGTTAGCAGACTAACTTTGATGATTATTATTGATTTTGTGAATTGAGTAGTAATTTACTAATTTTTTCGGCTTAGATATAGCACAAGGCCGCATGAATGGGGCACCCATTGAGACTGGAACTCACTCGTGAAGGTTTGCTAGTCTAGCTATTGAAAAGGGAGCCTTCGAGTCGCCCTCGACTAAAGTCACCAACTTTGCTTAGTACTACTACTTTTCTTCTACAAGGATGGCTTTAGCATTAAATAACCCACGAAGGTTGATATGCCATTAAACAAAGAAACGAAACCAAATAAAACTTCATTTTGTCTGCTACATTTGCAGCTTTGTATTTTATTAACCTTTGTAGTTATCAATCAGTTCTCTTGAGTCTTTAGCTGCACAAATTAAATTTGTATAAACTGAAAGTGTTTTGTAAATTTGTTATCCGTCAGTCCTTCATATTTCTTAGGAAAAAAAAACAAACTATAATTGAATCATTTTCTTCCTTCCTGCACAAATATGAAACAGGTGTTTCAATTCAACAATAAAAGTGCCAACATTCTATAAAGTTTCAATTTATACATAATAATTTTAGGACAGAGCACTTTCAACGCAACTTCCTGTCTTGACGATATTTAAATTCTTTTAGTTATTTAAACTTAGTTTAGACATGGCGCAAGGCTGGAACTATGGAGCACCAAGTGGGATTCAAACTCATTAGTTATGATATGCTAACAATGTTTGCTAACCATTGCGTCAAGCTAGGCACCCTTGTTTAATAGGTTTAGCTTAGTCATCCGTAAGGCCAGAAGTAAGGAAGATCCACTAAGAATGGAACTCACTAAAAACAGCTTGCTAGCCTAAATTTTTAACCATTATATCAAGTGAAGCACCCTAATTAAACGCATTTACGTCTCGATTTACTTAACCGATCAGATAATTTTTTAAAATATACCAACACTGGGCTATTGGCCTAATGTGTAAAGTGTTCGCCGGGAGACCGGGGACGGCACGTGAACCCGTCAAGGGTAATCTTATACCTAGAAGAGAGGGAATCAGATTCGTTGTACGTTTATATTTACTTTTTTTGTTTAGTTGTTTCTTACGAGTTTACACAAGGTTGTTGGTTGGTTTTTATGGCATATCAACCTTTTTAGGTTATTTAACGCCAAATCTATTTTTATGCAAATAGTCAATTCTATTTCAAACAATTCAGTTTAGCATTAGTACACAGTTTAATTGTCAAAAACATTTCAATTTCAAGCTATTCAACTTCTTCAAACAGTGTTATATAATCAAAGAATTATTTTTCTATATTAATCATTTTTAGTTGATTATATTTTATCATTCAGTTTGGTAAGGCTTTGAACAATAAGTTCAGGTGCATAGTCATTGGGTGCAGTTTTACGCTCGTGCGCAAAGGATATGCCGATCACTATTGTCATAATAAACCACCAGACAGGAAATGCAGCTGAAGTGTGGATGATGTCATGCCCGGAAGAGATGGTCCTGAGAATTTGAGGATTTTGAAAAAGAGTCAGTTGAGATAGGACCATTGAGGCATAGAATTGAGTTATCTACCGTTGCGGCGGCGGTTAGGTTTTTCGGGTCTCGACCGGCGGAGATGAATTGAGATCTTAAACATCACAAGATGTGCTGCGCGTTGGGGTGGGGCTGACATAGTAAGAATTGTGTCCCTCTCTTCGTGTCACCATGAACCGAATTCAGAAGTTAATAAACCCGTTCGTATCTGAAACAACAGAGTCCGCCTGTGTTGTATTTGTATCTGCATTTGTATATGTATGATATTACTGTTACGATTGATATCATTATGATTATGGCTATACGACAACAGTTTTAATTCGGCTAATTATGTTTAGTAAAAGTGCAGAATTTGTTTACATAGTTAAATGTCAAAACAGTTCAATATTAAACAAATCAGTTTAGTGTAAGTACAGATTTTGTTTACACATTTAAATGTCAAAATAGTTCTATATTAAACAAATCAGTTTAGTGTAAGTACAGATTTTGTTTACACAGTTAAATGTCAAAACAGTTCTATATTAAACAAATCAGTTTAGTGTAAGTACAGTTTCAATGTCAAAAAACCGTTCAGTTTCAAATAATTCAGTTTAGCATAAGCACGCAGTTTAAATGTAAGTACGGTTTAATTGTCAAAAACATTTCTATTTCCAGCTATTCAGTTTTAGTCAAACAATTCAGTTTAGCATAAGTATGCCGTTAGTTCTATTTAACCCATAGCCAAAGTGGACCTGGGAGCAATGGCAATGATGGGGTGCTCCGTATTCCCCAAAGTCCCAGTATCACTGGAACCTCACCATCAGATTGTTTAGTGTCAGATCCAGGACAATCATGGGGGAGGGATTTTACCCCTCTGCAGAGGTGCAGTCGGTGTATTCTACAGCCCCAGCTGACTGGGCAATTTACACAAGGTCCTATCTAATTTGAATAACAATTTGACTCATAAGTTTGATGGCCATAAAGCGGAGGTCCTTACTCCCCGGTTTTCCAGAACTGAAGCCTTACCATCAGACGCCGTTTAGTGTTATACTCAGGATACCCCTTTTCTTGAGGGTACCTCTCTGCAAGGGAATACAGTCAGCGTATTCTAAGCCCTGTCGATGGGGTGGTTAGGAAAAAGTTTTTGAAGAAGACAGATAGAGGAGTCATTTAGAAATCAAATAAGTTCCATTAATAAAACAGGATAATTATAGTTTAATGAATGGATATTATTTAATTTTGTATAATTGCAAGTTTAAATTGTTTCATGATAGATATCCGCCTTGTCGGAGTATCGAGTACTCCTTCATTGCCATTACTCCCAGATGTACTATGACTCTGTTCCTGTTTAGGTCGCAACTATGAGTTAAATAGATCTGTTTAAAAATTATTCAAATTCGATCGAAATACTTGATGCCATGTACTTGTATATTTTTTGTATTAAGAATAATTACATGTAGTTATAATCGTTAATTAATGATTATTATTTGTTACTTAAAAACATAGAATTGTGTGCAAACAAATTATTATAAAATAGCAACAATTACTTAAAAGCATATAATTATTAGTACTAGATGGCAATACGTGAAATCATACAACCAGCGAGTTCGAACTCCAGTCGCGCTATGACGTTCACTTTCGGACAAATATTCTTGGGAAAGGTATGAACCCACTTATTCTCCTAGTTATGGCTTCAATAGTACTACTGTTTTTCTAGAAGGATGGATTTGGCATCAAATAACCCAAGAAGGTTGATATGCCATTAAACAACAAAGCAAACCAATATACAACCATCCGTAAATCATTTGAATTTGCTAAAAATTCTTGATGTAATATAACTGTGCGCAAAAAAAAAAAAAAAGAAGAAAACCTTCTGCGGAACAATTACATAAAATGAACGCGATTCTCTAACCTCTTGGTATATAATTGTTATCAAGATCAATATTATTTAAATATTGATTTGCGTTTTGCAATTGATTTTTAAAAGGGGTAGCTTTTAAAAAAGGTTAAAACAATTACACATTTGACCCCGTCTGCAAGGGCTGTAGAATACACCGACTGCACCGCTGCAGAGGGGTATGAACTCCCTCCCAACGAGTGTCCTGGATATGACACTAAACAATCCGATGGTAAAGCTTCAGTAATGCTGCAGCCTTAGGGAATGTGATGTACCCTTTCATTGATATTGCTCCCTGGTCCACACTGTCCCGGAGTGGTAGCCCCTGATAGTGTCCTATCAGATAGAACTGTTTTTCCATTTAAACTGTGTATGTAGACTAAATTGAATTGTTTGGCATAGAACTGTTGGATCATTTAACTGTGTGTAAACAAATGACTGATGTTTGATTTAATAATTCGTAATATATTGCGATACTTGGAACTATTTAACTTTGTTGACATGCCAAACATAAACTGAATTGTTTAAAATAGAACTGTTTTATATTTGACTGTGTGTAATCAAAGAGCTGTATTTAAACAAATGACGGACTGTGTGTAAACAAGACACTGATTACCAATGCTAAATTGAATTGTTTGAAGTAGAACTGTTGGATCATGTTTCTGTGATAGAAATAAGTGAAATCATATAACTGTGTGAAAAAGATGAACTCCGGCTCATTTAAAAATACTAATCACATATTTAATATGTATAAAAAGGATTAGGCATTAAATGCTACAATGGTTGATATACCATAAAACCAAACCAAACCAAACCAAACCAAAGCAGTTAAACATTAGGATGAATACTTCAGAAAATAAAATTATTGATAGACCAGAACAAATTTTTCTCTGCAAAAGAGCGTCTTTTTAGCATGTGCCCATTGAGTATTAGGAGTAATTAGGCAAAATGATAATTGGCACGTGAAAGGGAAAAGTTTCCAAGAGAATACATACACACACACACACACACATATATATATATATATATATATATATTTAAAACCTTTTATTTAATCTAACCTTTTAGACTGTCACCTAGGTGGTGCAAGTGAACTTAGGGACTGTAGAATACACTGGCTACATCTCTGCAGAGGGGTAAGACTCCCTCAATAAGTGTCCTGGATATGACACTAAACAATCCAACGGTGAGGCTCCAGTAATGCTGCAGCTTTGAAAAGTGCGGAGTACGCCTTTATTGCCATCGCTCATAGGTCCACTCTGGCCCGGAGTGGTAGCACTATATAGCGTCCTATCTATGTGTCAAATAGAACTAAACAGTGTACTTATACAAAACTGCATTGGTTGAGATGGGACTGTTTTTGTGTGCTAAACTGAATTGTTTGAAACGAAACTGTTTTCACATTTAACTGTGTGTAAATAAATGACTGATGTTTAACTGAATTGTTAGTGATACGTAGCAGTAGTAGTAACCTTTTAACTTTGTTGAGTAAACTGAATAGTTTGAAATAGAACTGTTTTTGCCATTCAAACTGCGTACTTATGCCAAACTGAATTGCTTGAAATTGAATTGTTTATATGTATAAAATGGATTCGGCATTAAATAACACACAACGTTTGATATGCCATCCAGCCAAAACAAAACCGAAAAACTTTATCTAGCTAATGCCATACCATTTTTTTCAGATTGGATCACTTAAGATCATGGCTTGGGCCGGTGAAATGTTTAAGTGGTGAATATACAATTGTTACGCAGAGGACATTTTGTGCTCATTTTATATTATATCAGAATGATACTGTTCCGGATAGAAATTCGATACTGCAATGGCGTGAAAATATCAGAACCACAAGTTCATCGATTAAAAAAAATGTTGCCCATTATTTAAATAACACTGATATAATTTTTATATTAGTTTCCTTAATGTTTTTCTCAACCTTTAAAAACATGAACAGTCTAAGCCATGATTGTAAGTGGTCATATTTGCAAAAATGATAAGACAGCTTAATGGAGCTACCATTAGCACTTGCTAAATTTATTTGCATCACACAAGTGGCAGTTTAAAATGTCGTAGGTATTTTTGTCACACTGTATATATATATATATTTTTCTTTTCAATCATACATCCTAGATGCATCAAGGAGGTCTTCATTGCCGATTTCGGGTTATTTTTGCATCATATCGGCTCCGACAGCAACCCCGGCATGACTCTGGAAGAGCCAAGCCGCCTCCTTGATCGCGACATACTACGCTCGTGCCTCTATCAAAGCAAAAAAAGAAATTTTTTAATAAGGCCGGACTTCGGCCGTTCTTATAGACATCTGTCCTTCAGTAACAGCCAATAAAAAACAGGGCATTCCACTCTCCTCTACTATATATAATACCATCTTTACCTCATCCGGTTTCGGCTGACTACTTCCAGCCCCGGTCCAAATAATTTTGGCGACAGATTGATTTTGGACTGGATCTCTCCAGGTACTGGGTAGCACTTTGGCCGGCCGGGTTGTCAAGGTGCGGATCTGGCTGAGTGTGTCTCGGTGCCTGGGGATTTCCTTTGGCCTCAGGGGGCCTTCCCCCCAGGCTTTCATTCCCTAGGGGAGGTTGGGTTAATCACCCGGCGCCTGAGGCGCCCCTAATAAGGGGAATGCCGACGGGGCCGTAGGCATTTTGGGGAAATGCCGGGTGCGTGTGGGCTACGGCCCTGCACCCGGACCCACCGAAAAAAAGGCCTTGTGCCACACTTGCCCGTAAGGTGGGGCGTGCAACAAATACCTCGGCTGACTACTTCCGGTTTCGGTACCGAGGTAAGATGGTATTTTTAATACTCGTCCCCGTCCAAGATTTACACTTAACAAGACTTACACAACCCCCTACCAAATCTATCCTATACTAATACTTCCAAACTAACATATATATATATATTTATATATGCATATATATTACTTGGAATATAGCTATATGGTGAAATTTAGATCTGAAATGTTTACTGTATTGTGTTCGATCATCATTGAATTAAGTACGTTGATAAGGAAGGAGATTATATGTGAAAATAAATAGTTATTGCATACAATAATACTTTTCTTTTTTACGAGACTACTGACCACTTGATATATATAAATCCCACCCAGAAGAGAAGAGCTGAACATCTTTGTCATGGTAGTACACTATCACTGTTTATAAAACTAGGAAAAAATCAGTTTTTTCGGGTGTCCAGACGTGAAGTTGTTTGGATGGTTGTCTTTTATGCCATATCAACCATTGAAGATTATTTAATGCAAAAATTTGTTTGTACATTAACATTAAATATATATTTTTTGTAAACGAATCGTTAGTAGATAACATTTTTAAACGAGCCAGAACTCATTTGTTTGCACACAGTTAAATAGTTAAACAAAGATGGTTCGAAGGTAATCGTATTTTTAAATGGTGTAAGTTAAATTGTTTGCTTACTTGTATTGCTATTGTTTGCTCACAGTTAAATGGTTGCAAGTATTGCTATATAACACAAATAATTATATTTAATTTCAATTATTTGTTTGCACAAAGTGAAGTAGTTTCAAGCATTGTTCACACTAATAGTCTTATTTGCACACAGTTAAATGATTTCAAGTATAGCTAATTAGCACTAATAATTCTATTCAACACTATTCATTCACTTGCATACAGTTTCAAGTACAAGTATAACAATGTTATACCAATAACTTAATCTTTAGACACAGTTAAGAAGTTTAAATTATTCATATCTAACACAAATAATTCTATTTAGAAAAATTCATTTGTTTGCGCAGTTAAATGACTTCAAGTATTCTTATCTAACACCAATCGTTTTATTTGCCCACAGTTAAATGTTTTCAAGTATTACTATGTAACACTAACAATTCAATTTAACATCAATCATTTGTTTGCAAACAGTTTAATGGTTAAACAGTTCTATTTTATCCATAGATATATAACATATAACAGAACAGTTATTATCACTCCGGGACAGAGTGGACCTGGAAATAATGGCAATGAAAGGGTATTCCCTTTTCCCTAAAGCTCTTGGACTGAAGCTTTACCATTAGATGATTTAGTGTCATATCTCGGACATTCATTAGGGGAAAAGTCTTACCTCTCGACAGAGATGCAGTCCGTGTATTCTACAGCCACAATCGACAGGGCTTCACACACCAAGATATCATCACTGTATTATGTAAATTGCTCAGTAATACCTCCGCCTTCATTTAAACTTTAAATTATAAATTTCAGAATTCAAGGCGTCGTTTCGATACTTTATAATCTTCTTATCCCAGTAGAACAAGATATCCTCCTAATAGACTATGACTTTAGCAAAGACGTTTAATTCCCTATTATAGGGAATATCGAAAAGAATTCATCAAACACTCACATCAGTTTTAGAAGGCCATGACGATGAATATTACGTCGAGTAATATTTACTGCAAACGGACTCAACAACAAATCAAAACTCACCAAAAATATTACATTCTAACTCGTAAAAATCTATAGTTTAATCATTCATAAGCTTTCATATAAAAAATTAACCATTATCCAAAAAATTATTATATTTTATCGAGTGATTTTCCAAAGGCTTGAAAATAATCCTATAATGATAACCTAATGTTTAATAATAGAAATGCTGTGTCTACAATTTGAGAGCTAGTGTAGAATTTCAAAAAGTGAATAAGAAATTGTACAAAAAACATTTGGTCTCTTAGAGTGAAAGGATATGACCCCGGGATCAATATGAGAGCTTGGCGTGGATTGGATAGCATTAATCACATGATTAAAAAGTCCTCAAATTTAGAAAAATCGTTTAGAATTTAATCCGTTGATCCTTAGGAACTGAAATGCAAACGTGTAAAAATTGATGGGCTCATTTTTTTCCACCTGTATTCCAAGGGTAAATCTCCGGATTCCCCACCAGGTTTACATGCATGAAAACGAAGACGTCGTAGTTAATAAATAAATTAAGGAGTATGCACATAAAAGTGGCTTAGTGTTTATTCTTTCCAACTATAGATGTGTCTGTATTTGAATGTTACAGAAAGCTAACATGGAGGTCGGTGGTCATTGAAGAAGCAAGAAAAGTAATGAAAGGAGATGAACATGTCAGCAGAGAGAACCGAGTATCTAACACTAAGATTAAAATCGTTCATACTCTCTCTCACTACTTCTCACTCTCTCTCTCTCTCTCTCTCTCTCTCTCTCTCTTTCTATATATATATATATGCAACGTAATTAAACAGCACATAGGGAATTGAATAAATAAATGAATAAATAAATAAATAAATCCGTCAGTAATCGCAGAGGCAATTGTAGTTAAGAATGACTAAGGGAAACTGGAGGTTCAAAATCTCGCGCGCATGCGTGAGCGGAAAGATGTTCCTGCTCCCAACACGACAGGCGGAAGCGAGGGGACAATTTATGTCCTTTTGGAGAGTTGACAGCAAGACGCAAGAAGGTGAAGACGTCAGTAGAACACCAGCCACTAAGATGTAAGAGACGAAAGTTTACGAACCCTAACTTTTCTTAGAGGGGCACGTTAGACTACGCGACCCAGCGGATAAGCATGTGAGAACCAGAAAAAAATTCAAGGTCTGTGTTTACTCATCTTTTTCTCACTAGGATATGTTGCTTGTTTTTGTCTAGTTGACGGTTGTTTCATGTTTCGATATTCTCCTCTCTCTCTCTCTCTCTCTCTCGACCACTACTTGCTACCTCGTAGTGAATAAAGCTTAACAGAGATTCGCCTGTGTCAACTTTGTTACCACGGCGAAGTCACAACGAGGATCTAAAGTCGCTTTAGTGTCGCTATGGTACATATATACCCAACTGCTTCGCTAGGAGCAGGATGTAACGCAAAGTCAATTTTTAAGCGGATACCTGGTTTGAATTCAGAGATTACCTTCTAAACTGTTTGCCTTACCAAGGCTAAAGAACACAGTCTGCCCTACTATTTAGGCATAACTGGTAACGCAAACAGCCTCGTCCAGACTTTGAACACGGTACGCTGATTTCATGTTCCAGGACGATAAACCGTTACACTAATCACACCTCTTTACTTTAAATATACGCCTTAATAGATATGGCGCCGGAGGGTGTCGTCATTGACGTGTTTTGTTATCGACACCCTCCGGCGCGGTATATATGTATATATATATATATATATAGAGAGAGAGAGAGAGGGAGGGAGAGAGAGAGAGAGAGAGAGAGAGAGAGAGAGAGAGAGAGAGAGAGAGCATAATTCAGCGAGTTCTTCAAAGTTGAAAAGTGCGAATTTATCAAAGTCCAGTCTCAGGCGGCCATCACCCAGGGTTCATCCAGTTCTTTCATTAAAAAGAGCAGGGTCAGAGGAATGTTGACGTGACTGGACAATCTTTATCACTACTTTTCTGTTAGTGGGAGGGATCTGCACTAAACCTGGTCTTCCGTCATAGCCTAACAACTGCCAGAGCGGAGGGAGCGGTGGAAAATGATATCACTAAAATTATCTGTACCTATTCCATATCCCACTCAGTCTGGTCCATTTTAGTATTGTTTCTTTAATACTTTTGGGCATCAACTAATTATATGTCATTACGTAATCAGTTTTAGTTGAATTAATAAGTCGTTTTTTTCTTCCTTTGCCACAAATAATGTTTGAAATGTTCACTTAACTCTCGCGTGTTTTTTTTTTCTTCTTTTCTGGTTTTCATATTCTGTTTTTGTTTGTTGTTGTTTTTTGTCACCTCATCCCCACAAAAAAACAAAACAAAACAAAAAAAAAAAAACAGGAATTAAAATGAAATCCTGACGATAACTTAAAATGGGTGTGGTCTAATCTGCGTCTGTGACGACTAGTAATTAAACATTATTAGTACACAGGCAGTGTATAGGACTCGGCGACCCAACGACGAGAGGAGAAAAGCCAAAAGTCTGGGAGCGCAGTGCATATGAGAAAATCACAAAAAATAAAATGAATAAGGGAACAAATTCGAATATATATATATATATATATATATATATATATATATATATATATATATATAATAAAACAGATCTTAAAGTTTCACATTGTTGACCTACAGGTGAACAAGTATTCAACACGTTTTATTACTTCATCATTATCTTATTTGAAATATACTATGATGTTGCTCTGCTTTTTCGTCCATTGAGTATCGTAAACAAGCGTGTTTAGTATTAAATTTTAATCATAATTATATATATATATATATATATATATATATGAATTTTCTTTCATTGGTCCAATGAGAGAAAAAAGTAAATACTATAAAATGAATAGTTCCTCAAGTGAATTTGCTTTTAGTTTATCTATTTATTTTTTACTTCTACACATGTTTCTGACGTTTAAAGTCGTCTTCAGGATGCTAATGGCTGATATGAGCGTTCCTTTTGGTTTTAATTATGTCGACAGTTTTGATAGAGTTGTGTTTCATTTTAATTCTCGAAATTGTATCCAGTCGGAGATAATGATCAGTGACAACCCTTGACTTCAGTAGTTATTGTTGTTGTTTTGTTCTTTTTTTATGTTTAAAAGAGCGAATTCTGAGTTATGATCATGATGATGCTGATATATATATATATATATATATACGAGGATCATTTAATAAGTTTCCAGACTTTTTTCGTATGGACACTTTTATTGATAGTACACACATGAAACTCTAGTCCCCTTTGAAGTATCTACTCCGGCTGCAATGCACTTGTTGTACCGTTCCAATAACTTCTGGAACGCCCCATGGAAGTCCTCTTGTGTGAGCGTGTCAATGACTTTCGTCACAGCCTCTTTCATCTCCTCAATTGTCTCATAACGACAGCCTCTAAGTTTTTCCTTGAGCTTAGGGAATAATGAAAAGTCACAGGGAGCAAGGTCTAGACTGTAGGGTCGGTGAGGAACTGTGTTGATGCCCATCTTGGTCAAATAGTCTGTGACAAGGATAGAGTTGTGCACTGGTGCATTGTCCTGCTGGAAATGCCATTGACCCAATTTGAAGAGTGCTGGCCTCTTCCCAAGGAATCTCTTCCTGAACTCCCTTAAAAACTCAACATAGTAACCCTAACCCTAACCCATTGGCCAATCAACTCTGGTGTATTGACTTCCTTACTCCTCCCACATCTCTCATCATCCCTCACAGACACCCTGCCTTCCTTGAATCTCTTATGTCACTGGAAAACTGATGCTTGATTCATGCAAGATGCTCGAAAAGCAGTCTGAAGCATTCCATACGTTTCTGTGGCAGCTTTTCCAAGCTTAAAACATAATCTTATTTCATATTGTTCTTCTAAGTGTCCTCATTGCATTTTTGAAATTCGCCAGCTGTGACAATCAGGATTTAGTAGGGCGTATTCCAATTACTGCTGTAGCTGTTCATTTAAAGCTGCAATCATAAAAATTGGTCAGTCATCTCATAAGATGTATAGCAATGACATACTGAATTTTCAAGAGTCTACGATAATTTTGAATTCCTGGACAAAAAAGTCTGGAAACTTATTGAATGCACCAGGTATATATATATATATATATATATATATATATAGTCATCCACAGACAGATCTGTTTCGTTCTATCAGAACTCATCAGTGTGGCTAGACAGTATCTCCCCGTAGCTGGGATCGAAACCCGGTTGACTTAATATATATATATCATGAAGGCGTGCCGTCAGCATGCATTACCTTGCCTCTTTCTCAATATATGTTCCTGACGGCTATTGCTTTTGGTAAGCCTTCTAGTCGGAATCCAGTGTCCGCACACAATCTTTATTTATTGCCCAATACTGGTGTGAAGGTTCCCATATTTTTGTAAGGGTCTGAAACTGAACAAAATTTGCAAGCAGAGAAGAACGTTGCTTCTGAGTTTGTCCTTACTTCTCTAGCAGTTCCCAGTATGTCTTTTTTGTTTTATTTGGATAGTTCATGAGAGGAGAGGTAAGTGGTCGTATAACTGCTGCCTCCAGTATTTATTCAGAAAAGCACGCAGCATTCTTAGTATTTCCCTCAAGCTTTTTCTCCAAGCGTTTCGTTAGAGTACACGTGGTGCAGCTCTACTGTAGTATTGACACTTGGAAGAATTCCTGAACATTTTTTCTCATGCAAGTTGTTATAAACATCGTATTTAAACATCGTATTTAAATACATATAAACATCGTATTTAAATACAAAACCCTTTGTTTTTTTTTTGGTTGGGGGGTGAGGTAGTATAAACAGGGACAATTTTTCTCCATAGTTTTTAAAAATCATTCTTACAATGACAACAAGTTTGATAAACTAAAATCAAAATGTTTACAGTTTGTAATTTACTAAGCTTTTTGCTTAGATGTGGCACATGGCCTCATAAATGGGGCTTCCAATGAGACTCGAACTCACTCCTGAAGGTTTGCTAGTCTAGCTTGTTAACCATTGCACTACCCGAGGCGCCCTAAAAATGTTGACATGTTGTCAACACTTCTTTTTGTAGTAGTTTTTTTTTTTATTAACCTTCTATTTTCATACTTATATTTTTAAAAACATCCGTGAAGGTGCCTATATTTTTGTAAGGGCCTCAAACTGAACAAATTTGCAAGAAGTGAAATAGGACCTAGCAATTGATTAGTCAATATTTTACTGGACCAATCAGATTCCAATATTTCTGCTGACGTTCAAATGTACTCAAATGCTCATCTGCAAAAAAAAAAAAAAAAAAAAAAAAAAAAAATAGGAAACTGAAGAATCACAAATTAATTTCAAATAAAACTGATGTAATATAATAATAAGAATAAGCAGCTGTGTAATCTTTGGATATTTGCTCAGCTTAAATTAATCTTGCCATGGAAATAAAACGAAATAAAAGTCGAACAAACAAGCTTCCTAAGCGTTACTCTGTGGTAGATGACCTAAGCATTGACTATTTGTTGCTTGTTTGGCTATTTTTGGGATATTCAGTAAAGATAAAGCACACCACATTAATCATTTATTGAGGTTAGCATAGTTTGGCACAAGACCAGAAGTATAAAGCCCTTAGTGAGACTCGAATTTACCTATTGTGATATGTTAGCTTAGCCCATTAACGATTAAACCACATGG
>OY757913.1:49759435-49764435 GCA_963585895.1 Sepioteuthis lessoniana
TTGTGAGTCCTTTAGCCAATCTCAACAATGCTATGGTAGGGATGATCTCGATTTCTACCTCTGATTTCCAATTCCTACAGTCTTCTTTCCAGGCCTTTGGGGACCGTACCAAGCACACCAAATACAACTGGTATTGCTGTCACCCTCATGTTCTACAGTTGTTTTTAGTTCTCTGACAAGGTCCCAGTATTTGTCGATTTTTTCGGTTTCTTTTATTTTCCCTTCGTGGTCCGCCGGAACTGTAAAATCCACGAGGCGGTAGGTTCTTTTCTCTGTCTCTCTGTCTCTCTGTATCTGTCTCTCGTTAATCAACCCAAGATCTGGTCTTCTAGTCGGGATGAGGCGGTCCGTTTGTATTTCAAAATCCCAAGGAATTTTATGAGTCTACATCTTGGGGACGGATTCTTGTTTGTGCAAATACTATTTGGTAGTATGGTCAAATGTTAATCCCTTGCACAATTCCCAGTGGATCACCTTTCCCACCAATCATTATTAGTCTTGTACTCCTTTTGTGGTAGTTTGCTGCATTCGTTTATCATCTGATTAACAGTTTCATCTCTGTCTCCTCATAACCTGTTTTTGCTAATCTATTGCGTTTTATCAACTTTTGCATTGATATAATTAGTTATTATGGCATTATTTTGTGCTTCTATTAAAATATATTTAGTTTCTCACTTGAGATTTCCCTTTTTTAGCCATTTTCAGATCTTCTCATGAGCAATTTCGTTGCCAGATTTTAGAATTTTGAAATTCTGAAATCAAATTTTTGTTATCAATACCCTTTATTTTTGAAAATATTGCCTGTTTTCTATACTGATTTTATTTCTTTAAAGTTAAACTTTTACTTATTTCATTGCAATTTAATTTGATTTCAACTCTGCACGGAGAAAATGTCACGGAAATTTAATGAAATGTATCCCGTGCCTCAATATATCTTCATGTGTACTATTTTTGTTTAAAAAATTAATCTTGTATATAAAGAAGTGTTGTAAAATCTCACTTCAACTGAAGCTTTCTTAGATTTTTTCTTACATTCCAAATTTTGTTTATTTACTGGAAAAAGATAAAGAAAAAAGATGGGAAAAGAGAGTAAAAAGAAGAAAGCTAGAAAAATAAATGAAAAATGAAGAAAGAAACAAAGAGACGAAAAATAAAGAAGAAGAAGAAGAATCAAAGGAAACGAAGAGAGAAATCGAAAGGTGCAAAAGTCGAAGAAGGAAACAAAAAGACGGATTAAGAAAAAAACAAACAAAAAACAACAAACGAAAAAACAAAAACCAAGAGTTAAAGCAGAAAAAAATGAGACAATTTGAAGAATTTATGGAAAAAAAATTTAACGAAAGAAAAACAAAAAGAAAGGAAAAAATGAAAAGAAAAGTAAAGAAAGTAAAGTAAAGAAAATAGAACGAAAAAGCGAAAAAAGAAAGTGGCAAAAGTAAAGAAAGTAAAGTAAAGAAAATAGAACGAAAAAGCGAAAAAAGAAAGTGGCAAAAACCGAAGTAAGACGGGGGAAAAAAGAAAAAAGAAAAAAGTGAACCAAAGGACGAAAAAAAGAAAAAGAATGAAAGAAATCATGAAGAAAAAAAAACCCTGCGATGTTGAAGAATGTATCAAAAATAAGGAGAGACAAAAATATTTTTTCAAAGAAAGAATATTAAAAAAAAAGAAAAAGAAAAGAACAAAAAAAAACTAAAACCGAAGAAAATAAAGCGTACAAACGAAAGAGAAAGGAAAGCAGAAGAAGAAGAAAAAAAGAAATACGTAAAGAGTAAATGATAAACGAAAAACGAAAAAAGAAAGGTAAGAAAAAGGACGAAGAAGAAAGAAAGAAAAATCTTAAATAAAAAGACAAAGAAAGAAAGAAAGAAAGAAAGAAAGAAAGAAAGAAAATGAATTAGAATGAGGAAAAGAAACAATAGAATATGAAGAACGGAAGAAGAAAATGGGATAAAACTAGAAGAAGAAGAAGAAGAAGAAGAAGAAGAAGAAGAAGAATGCCATAAAAATGAAGAGGAATAAATCAGAAGAATAAACGAAAAAAGAAAAGAAAAGACAATAAAAAAAATAAGAATAAAAAAGAGTCGAATTAATATTACGATAAGCTTTTATATTCGCCGAAATATCGGTCAATAACCGGAAGCAAATATTGATGGCATCAAACGAAAAGAAAATAAAAAAAAGAAGAAAGGAGAGCTTCTACATTAGTTGTAATCAAGAAAAAAATATGGCAAATTAGTGAACAACCAAGACAAGAAATTCTCTGAAAAACGAATATGGGTGTAAAAGTACCTCAAAT
This sequence comes from Sepioteuthis lessoniana, assembly GCA_963585895.1. Lineage (NCBI taxonomy): Eukaryota > Metazoa > Mollusca > Cephalopoda > Myopsida > Loliginidae > Sepioteuthis > Sepioteuthis lessoniana. The sequence continues at coordinate 49,761,732 of OY757913.1, forward strand.
AACGTTGAAAAGATACGCGAAATATTAGTAAAGGAAAAAAAAAAAATGAGAGTCGTGTGACTTGTGTACGCGTGTCTTCCAACTTGAAAAATGATGAAATAACATAAACAGAAAGGATGTACGTAAAAACATTTGCCAGCATTTCTGTGGAAGAGTAATCATCATTACAAACAGTGGCAACATCAATGACCGAGGAAGTAAAAAAGTAAAAAGGTAGAGGATTCGGCACGATGGGGGAAGAAAGAAGAGTGGCAGGTAGAGAAGAAGCGATGAAGGAGATGTAAGGTGTAAGGGGAGGTACAAAAGGGAGCGGAAAGCAAGACTAAAACAAAGTTTTTTTTTTAGTGTGTAAGAAAAGCTAAGAGAAGCAGGAAGTCTATAATGGAAGAACAACAACGATAACAAAAATAATAATCAGGAGACTTTAAAAGAAAGAAAGAAAGAATGAATGAATGAGTGAAGGAATGAATGAATGAATGAAGGAGTGAATGAATGAATGAAAACATGTAGAAGAGAACTGTGACTTCGGGCCCCTTGTTTTGCCACTATAAAACTGAGAAAGAAAGAAAGAAAGAAAGAAAGAAAGAAAGGAATACACGTGGAGAAGAACTTGGACCTAGGGACCAGTGTTTGGTAAAAAAAAAAAAAACAGGAAGAAAGAAAAAATAACAGAAAGAAAGAAAGAAAGAGTAGTAAGGGACAAAGAAAAACAAACAAACAAACAAACAAAGCCAGAAAAAAATTTTAAAAAGAAAGAAACAACCAAGAAAATTTGCTAAGAAAGACAGATACAACAAAGGAAAAGAGGAAAGAAAGGAAAGAAAGAAAGTTGTTTCACACAAGCAAGACAGAAAATACGAAATAAAAAGAAAAAACGGGGCAATACACATAAAATATAAGTGGAAGGTACTCTGTGACCTAACGCCCGTATCTTCCAGCTGTAAAAGAAAGAAAGAAAGAAAGAAAGAAAGAAAAAAAGAAAGAAAGAAAGAAGTTACTAAGGAAAAAGCATTGAGTGACAAATAATGAAACAAAGAGAAAAGGAGTGAGGCTACAAAAAGCAATGCCAGAGAAAAGTAACAGGAAGAAATCAAAACACATGGAAATAGAAAATAAATGAAGATAAAGCAACCGGAAGGAAATAAGGATTGAATATAGATGCAAAAAGAAAAAAAAAATGAAAAAGAAGAAAGCTGTGAGGGAAGTAGGAGTAGGATGATAAAAGATAAAAGAAAGAAAACACCAAAAAAGACAAACAGAACAAACATTTGATTTCATGTCACAGAGCCCAACTTTTCTGGGTTTTTTTTACACGGCTTATTGATTACATCATTTCATACTGTCGCTTTTTTTCTCTCTTTAATATATGAAGCACACACACACACACACACACACACACACACATATATATATATAATATATATATATATATATATATATATATATATATATATATATATATATACATGAGATAGAAAAACTGTAAATAAGACAAGTCTTTGCATGTAAAGAGTGCTTTGATGCTATAATAATAGAGCAAATATAAAACTTATGTATATAGTCGAATTATGGACATAATAATTCCGTTGTTAAAGTTTCATATTTCACACAATCCCGTCTGAACATCGTGTGAAACACACGAAACTTAAGTAACGGACTTATAGAGTAATTCTACTGTCTACAGAATTCCCTATATATATATGTGTATATATATATATATAGAGAGAGAGAGAGAGATAGAAACTTGTTGTACCCGTATAAATTTCACGGTGTATATACTTGAGATTGTTTGGTTGGTTTTTATGGCATATCAACCCTTGTAGAGTATTTAATGCCAAATCCTCTTTATACATATATATTAAATATAAAGGATTTGTAAACACATCTTGTTGATAACATTTTTAAACGAGGCTGAGCTTTTTTTTTGCACACAGTTAAAAGTATTGCTATATAACAGTAACGATCTAACATCAGTCATTTATTTGCGCACATTTTAATGGTTAAACATACGATTTCTAAGGGAATAATTTGTTGGTAATTTCATTTTTTAATGAGTTAGAACTAATATGCACCCTAGTATTGCTATCGTTGTAATATAATGGCTAAGGGATTTCGTTTTATGCATTTGGGTTTAGTTAGGCTGAAAACCTTTCGGCTCAGTGGATGGGTTACTTAGGTGCAACATTAACGCAGGTGTTCACGCGCGTGCGCGGGTGGAGTGGATGTGTCACTCAGAGATGTCACAATAGCCCAGATGGAAACGGGGCTAGAGAGTGCAGGTGATGTCACGCACCGGAAGCGTGCGGAGGATTTGGCGGATTTTGAAAAAGTCAGTTAGTTGAGTTCTGCCTCGGGAGAAGACGGTTGGCTTTCTCTTGCTCGCCGAAGCCAGGCCAGTGGCCTTTTGCCAGGTGCGCACGTGATGGGGGTGGGGGTGGGGCAGATGGAAAAGTCATCATAGAAAGATTGTGCATCTCTCTTCCTTATGTCGAAACCTTTAACTCAAAGGTAATAAAAGGTTTCGTACCTGAACTAAGAAGTCGTTACGTGTTTCGGGATTCCTATGTTCTATGTATATGTGTAATGAACATTTTATGTACATTTCACATGTTCATGTATGGCTATGGTACATTGTTTCTACACAGTAAAATGGTCTCAATTATCACTAACGCAAATCATTCAGTTAATATTAATCATTGGTTTG
>OY757913.1:49769435-49784435 GCA_963585895.1 Sepioteuthis lessoniana
TAATTGAAGACTATACATGGAAGAAAAATTGTCTTCAGTAATATACAGAAAATGATATATTGCTGAGTAAAAAAAGTGATGTCATTTCTAAGTGTAGACATGTTAACAGATTTCTTCTGTGTCACTACCACCTAACTGATTTTTAAAGGCATTTTTCTATATTTAGACTTTTCGGTTTTCAAAAATTTCTTTTGGGTGCAAGTCACGTAAACGAACATTATACCACATGACAAATTCGCTGTATTAGTCCCTTTTTTCTCTTAATTCCGTCTGATGATTGTGTGATATACAGGAAACTTCTTGTAACGGACTTTAAAAGTACATAAATTCAGATATTTTAGTTTTTAAAGCTGCTTTACTAGCATCGAGCACTTTTTATGCATTTTTCTTAATTACATTTTATTTTCTTTACACCCTCCATATATATATATATATATACATATTCAAAGAAGATGAGATGGGAATAATTCTATTTGAGAATATATAAGAGGATTCTTATTAAGCTCCAGGAGTGATGTGCTCAATGTATGAAAATTGATATATAAATTTCTTACTGAGCAAATTTCCATATAATTGAAAAAAATCGACGAACCGTCATTTGGCTGTTCTAAATTTATTTCTAGCTAGTGACTCAATCAGAGAAACCAGCTTGTATATATATATATATATATATATATATATATATATATATATATTTCTGAATAATTTTCATACATCATTAACATATAATTTGTTTTTAATGATTTCAACTAGAGGCCCAGTTTTGATCTTCATCTCTACCCAAGTTTTTATTTTTGGGGAAAAAGCCAATGAACCCTGGAACAAGGAAGAAGAAAATAGATAAAAATCTCTTTAGGTGTTGAAGCCAAGTTATGTGAAGTTATGCTGTCTACTGTAACCTTTTTTTGCCTTCTGAATGTTTACTAGACTTCCTGTTGCTTTGGCAGTGAAACTTATCGATGAGTTACAGACAAGACCTCATAAGAAATTTATAATAAACTTTTGTTCGTCAATCACAAAAAAAATTATATATGAGTGTATATGTGTATCTGTAGAGGACTTGCAGAAGAGTGAGTGAAGTGAGTGACTATCTGAATCTGATATACACAGAGATCGATATATACAGTTTTGAATAGAAATATAGAATAGTTAATGCTTAACTGTCTGTTTCGTACTATCAGAATTATTCATAAAACAGACCCATTCTGTCAGTAACGCTTGAATTAATTCACGGCTACTGACTATGAGTTTTTTGTTAGTTCCAATATATTTCTTTGCTAAGATAATTTGCAACGCTGTTCTATAGAAATGTTGTTTATTTACAATGTATACAATTAATAAAAGCATCCACAACGCATTTTACATTATAAAAGGTATGATCGAAAAGTGTAAAGACTTGAAACTTTACATTTAAAAAAAATAATTCAAACTTAAATTCTAAATGAAGACGAATGCATAGCGGAGTAACTTTTATAATAAAGTGATGATGTCTCAACTGCTGTCTAAGAGTCAGTGTTAACTTGGAAAAAATCTATTAAGCCAGTGTCAATATTTTTTGAACGAAATATGTCTCAATGAAACACAGGATTGTTCGAGCGCAAAACCCCCATACTCACCAAAACTAGATTTGTTAGACTTTTTGTTCTTTCCTGCTATAAAAAATCAAGGGCAAGATTTAAGGACATGAACAAGATAAAAGCAATGAAACGGTGCCGCTTCAAACCATAGTAAAAGTGTTAAATGCTATATATATATGTGTGTGTGTGTGTGTGAGAGAGAGAGAGAGAGAGAGAGAGAGAGTGAGAGAGAGAGAGAGATAGAGAGAGATCAAGTGTGTGAAGGCTTGTGTGTGTGTGTGTGTGTGTGTGTGTGTGTGTGTGTGTGTGTGTGTGCGTGCGTATAATGAATGCAAGTAAATGTATGTCTATATGTCTGTACGCTCCATCTCTCTCTATCTATCTATCTCTACGCACACACACACACACACAATATATATATATATATATATATATGAAAATGTGTAGATTTAAAAATACACAAGGTCTTCAGGGAATGCTTTTATTTGTAGAAATATTTGCCGACGTTAAACGTTTCGGTTTTTAGACCTTCATCAGGGTGTGCAAGTTATTAAATGACATGAAAAAGAAAGCATTGTTTCACATCTATATGATGTAATTAGCGTTCTGAAATTTATTAATTAAAAAAAAATAGAATCAATATAACATCTATCTATCTATCTATCTATGTTAATATCTATATTATTTAGTTAATATCAACCCATTATAAAAATTCCATTTTATATCTATCCGTTTTTATCAGCGTTTTTTCAATTCAATTTTGGAATGCTAATGACATCACTCAAATTTGAAAGAGAAAGCTATCAACGGAAATATAATATCTTAAAACTTTCTCATCTTTCTTATTTCATTTACTAACTCACACGCCCTAATGAGGATCTAAAAACTGAAACGTTGGCAAATAATTTAATAAATAAAGTCATCTTCTGAAAACCTTGTGTTTTTCCACATATATATATACAGTTATATGTATATATATATGTATATATACAGTTTTATGTGTTGACCAACCCTCCACACAAAGTCAATTTTCAAACGGAGTTAAACAGGCTTCAATTCTGAGTTTTCTTTCTCCTAGACTGGTTACCATACCGAGGTTAAAGAGCTTAGTCTGCCCAAGTATTTACCCATAGCTGGAAGAAGAATTCTTCCCAAGGATATGAGCACTATGTGAAATGCAATCAACTTCGTCCCGGGTTTGAACTCGAGTCATCGTGTTCATTTCCTACGATGATAACCATTACAGTACTTACGATTCCTATGACAAAGAGACAAACACGCTAGCATTTTATCTACTCTAGCAGTTTTATAGACGGGAGCTATAAGTTATTTACTAAGCTTGGATTAGTTGTGGCATAAGACCAGAAATATGGAGTACCTAGTGACAATTGAACTCGCGTGTAGCAGAAAGAATTTCAAATTATTATTTAGTGCAGGAATTGCTTTGGCCGTTGGAGTTCGAAATTATAAATTTCATCCAATGAGAATGACTGATGCTATTCTGCCCGGGCACACCTCCCCGGACAACATAAAAGGCAAAGCTAACCATGCTCGCCTTCTCATTTCCTTTTCTCCTTGCTCGCATCAAGGTCAGACCAGTCGACACGAGAGAGAACATTCTCTCTCTATCCCAGGACGATTCCAACAGCAGACAGAGGAACTTTTCATCTCGAGAGAGCACATTTTAACATTTGTTCCTCTGCTTCTTTTAGGAGACAATTCCTTATAAATTATTTCTTCCTTGTAAATCAAATGGACCCCAAAGCTTCTGGCTGAGTACTAAATTCCTGAACAGCTATTTACTACTATATCTATCCACTGCAACTTACAGCACAAAGGAAAACTTCGTCTCAAGCTGCCATTAAAGCTTCCCCTTTGAAAACTATCAATATCTTTGTCAACGCCTTCATTATTTATTTTCTTTCTTTTAATATAACAAGAGGCAACAGAACTCAACAAAGTCAACTGCCATTTATGTTTAAATGATAATATTATCTGACCTCCTGTTATACGCTAACAGTAGTCAGCTAAACTTCCTTGCAATTTATTTTACCACGTGAGACGTTATGTGATATTTGTGAATGAATAACAGTATACATAAATGTTACTGGTAAAGGTAAATGAAAGTTTAACATTTATTTTGAACTCTTTCAGATTCCGTTAGACGTTCGAGAACAGAAAGCTCCTCGACATTTTCCTCATTTTGTGAGCAAATTCGATGGACGAACAAATGGTGGTATTCCATGTTTCTCCGAAGAGCGTTGTCTGGAAAGAATAGCGGCAAAAGTAAGTCAAAATAAATTTTATCTGTTGGTTGATTCAAGATGTTCATTTTCTTCATAGGCGAAATTTCAATGAACAGTCTTATAATCACGGCTATTCTGAGAAATTACTGACCAGACATTTATTCTTCTCTTTAAGTACCATTAAAAGGACGAGGGGAACTCCGATGCTCAGATTAATCAATTTTGGAAACTATTATTTGAACTCGACTTTATTTATCTTTGGTCATAGCTAAGTGTTCATTGATTTGTCTCATTCACGTCATCGACATAAACTAAGCAAAGCAACACTATCAGACTATTGCCGATTTTAGCCGCTGAATTACGATCAAATTCGCCAAATGTAGCAAAAGGGTGGTTTACTTCGTGACAGGTTCGTTACGCTAACACTCCTGGTTGCTTGCAATCTCACCACACAGTAATTGAAATATCGCCATATAATCTAATAAACTTGGTCTCCACACAGAATGTGAAAAGTATGTCCGGTATTATTTTTAGCTTTTTTACATTTTTATTAATCATTTTACTGTAGACGACTGAGTCATTAAGAGAAAAAGTTATAAAATTTTCCCTGACTGAATAAGTCACTTTATATATATATATATATATATATATATATATATATATAATTTGTGTGTGTTTCTCTAACCGCTCCACACTAGCAGGATGCGACACAAGGTCAATTTTTAGGCGGGGTTTAACAAGCTTTAATTCAGTTTTTTTTCCTTCCCCGAGACAGGTTTGCGTACTAAGGTTAAAGAACCAAGACTACCCTACTATTTACCAATTGTTGAGGGATAATGATTGGATTCATACTTTTCTCAAGGGTATTAATACTGTGTGAAATGCAAACACCCTCGTCCAGGATTTGAACTCGGGTCACCGTGTCTACTTTCAATAAGGGTAACCATTATACCAAAAGCTTTATATATATGTATATATATATATATATATATATAGAGAGAGAGAGAGAGAGAGAGAGAGAAAGAAAGAAAGAAAGAAAGAGACCTCCAAATGCCAATATATATACATAGAGAGAGAGAAAGAAAGAAAGAAAGAAAGAAAGAAAGAAAGAAAGAGACCTCCAAATGCCAATATATATATATATATATATAGAGAGAGAGAGAGAAACAAAGAAAGAAAGAAAGAAAGAAAGAGACCTCCAAATGCCAATATATATATATATATATATATAGAGAGAGAGAGAGAGAGAGAAAGAAAGAAAGAAAGAAAGAAAGAAAGAAAAAGAAAGAAAGAGACCTCCAAATGCCAATATATATATATATATATAGAGAGAGAGAGAGAGAGAAATTGATAATAAGGTAATCCAAGTGGAAGGGTAGATTTATTGAGAAGCAAAGTCGACATTATAGCGTTTCAGTTCTAATGAACAATCATCAAGACTGGGAGGAATGATATTAGTGATGTTAAATGAACGATGGGTGTTTAAAAATACAAAAATACATATATTTCTCTATATTGTCGGATCTTACTTCATTATGTACATATATATATATATACTCATCGTCGTGTAGGTGTGCCAAGTAGTCGTTTCCAGTTGTCTGTAACTTTGCAAAGTCCCCGGCCTTACGGAACTAGGGAAGAACTGATTTGCAAACATGAGCACGTGATCTTATTCTCAAGAAGTTGAAACTAGCTCAACTGGAGTGGTCATAAAGGCTAGCTAGCCTAGCCTACTGCTTGATATCAGAAACGGCTAAAACAATGCGAAGAAAAAGAAGAAATAGACCTCAGTAGGCTTCAGGACAATCGGACCCCTCTAAAACGACAGAGCGAAATCAGAGCATCCAAAGGCTGCTCAAAATCTCAGGTGCCCGTTTCTTAGATAATTATGCTTGATAAGGAGTTAGCTAATTTTATTTAAGGTTTATTTGTTTCATGTCATATAAACACCGTATGGGTTAATGCTGACATTTGATTTATTTTGAAATGTTTGATTATAATTGTAATTATATTTTCGAAGTTCAATTGCATTTTTTACAATTGAAATAATTGGTTTATAAAGATTTGTTAGAACATAGACAAATGATACCAAATATTTTTATTTATCAGTGGGGGTCTCTGAAGCGTAGTGGTTAATGCGCTGGACTGTGTCCTCGAAATAAGCGAGTTTGATCTTCCGTCACATTCCCTTTCGGACTAATATCATAGGGAAAGGCAGGAACTCTCCTATCCCTCCAGCTATCACTACTGTTCTTCTACAAGGATGGCTTTGGCATTAAATAACCCACAATGTTTGATATGCCATAAAAACAAAGAACCCAAACCAACATATTTAATACTAATACTCTATGCACAGCTAGATAGTTTCAAGTATTTTTTTCGATTTAATATTTCTCATTTGTTTGCACATAGTTATATGGTGTCAAGTAACCAATAAATCTTTGTAGACAATTATAACTTCAAATAACTATTAATAGAAACAATTTTCACACAGTTACATGGTATCAAGTTCACCTATCTAATACTAATAATTTAAAAAATATCTATTTGATCCATAGAAGGGACCCTAACAGGTACAATACTCTAGGTCTGAGTGGGACTAGGAGTAATGGCAATGAAGAGTTAATTTACTAAGCTTTTTGCTTAGATGTAGCACAAGGCCGCATGAACGGGGCTCCCAATGAGAATCGAACTCACTCGTGTAGGTTTGCTAGTCTACCTTGCTAACCATTACACCACCCGAGGTGCCCGTAATGGCAACGAAGAGATTACAACACACATCCAAGTACCTCATCATCAAATGCAGTTTAATATTATGCATAGGAGAAGCCAGGTTTCTATTCGCGTTCACATAGAACATGAAAGGATAACTATTAACTCTATTTCTTCGTTTTAATTCACTTAATTATTAACAGTTAACTAATAGATTGCTAATTAAAATTAATGGTTAATTAGATTTAATTCATAGTTAACTTATTGTTAATTCTAATATAAATTCTATAAATGAGGTGTGAGAAGGTGATGATGTTCACTACCGAACTGTGGAAAATGATCATCCTCAGGCGATCAGGGATCGCCTTCAGGTAGAAAAGAAACAGGGACACCGAGTCTTCTCTGAGTTTCCGGTATTCTTTTTTATGATTATATTTTGATTACCCTATAACTTCTCAGGTGTTTTCGATGACACCCACGCTCGATGACACTGGGGTCATTACTAGGTCAATACACACCTGTTCTTGATTGTCCCCGAGAACTTTTAAGTTTGACGACGTAGTGTCACCATAATAGAATTAGAAGTCGAGCATAATACCCACCAAATGTGGTCTTTAAGCAAGTATTATCACAATAAATAAATTGAAATATAAAAAATATTTGAGTTTCATCAAAATTTGAAACCGATTGTTTCATGATCTCAATAACCGTTACGCCCATTTTTCATAGAATTTGCAACCTATTCTTTTAGATGCATTAGCAAAATACATTTTTCAAGCTGAAATAGCTGCATATCTCTTGTCGGCGTTAGCAAGTAAAAAGTCAAAATTTCAAATATTAATTTTCTTGGCCGTTATGACCCACTCAACTGCTAGTTGGTTAGTTGATTGGTGGATTGGTTAATTGGTTTTACGATGTGTTAAAACTTTGATGGGTTAACTTATGTTAAAGTCAATTTAACAATTATGGTCTTCAATTGTATATATTAGTTTAGTTTGGTTTGGTCGTATTAATGGCATGTAAACTCTTGTGGATTATTTAATGCCAAATCCTATATATATATATATATATAGGATTTGTTAGCGAATAGTTTATCGGTAACATGATTTTTAAATGAGCCTGATCTCATTTGTTTGCATACAGTAAAATGGTTTCAAGTGTTGCTATTTAACACTAATAATTTTATTCGCACAAAGTTAAATAATTTCAAGTTTTGCTATCTTGCTCTAAAAGTTCTATTTTTACACATTTAAATGGTTTTAAATATTGCAATTCAACAATTATAATTCTCATCAACATTATTCATTCGTCTGCATACATTTAAATCATTTCCCATATTGCTACATAACACAAATAATTCAAACATCACTCATTTGTTTGCTCTCCGTTAAATGGTTTCAAATATAGTAAATGATTTAATAGTTCTATTTGACCCATAGAGAGCATCCTAACAGGTACAACCATTCCAAGACAGAGCAGACATAGAAGTAATGGCAATGAATGGGTATTCCATATTCCCCAAAGCTCCAGGACAGGAGTCTTACCATCAGCTGTCGTTTAGCATTAAATCCAGAGCACTCGCTAGGGGTGGGGTTGCCTTTCTACTGAGATGCAGTCGGCATATTCTACTGCCGCAGACGACTGGGTTATCAATTATATTTTGTAAAATAAAAATGTATGTTCATAATCATTTTAAACTGATAAATTCATACAGATCTATTTTATACATAGATTGGACCCCAAGTTATATGGCCTCAAGTATTCCTATATGATACAAATAATTTTTAAGCAGATGTATTTTATCCGTTTATTGCACACAAATAAGTACTATCATTCTGGATCAGAGTGGATTTGGGTTACCCCACTCACTCCAAAGCACTAGAATTAAGGAGGTTCCAGTCGTGGAGTCCTGGAGTCCTGGAGATATCCGTAGTACTTCTTCGCTGCCATTACTCTTAGATCCACTCCGAATCAGAGTGGTAGATTCTGATAGTGTCCCATCAATTGATTAAATCGATCTGTTTGAAGATTATTAGTATTAGATGAGAATACTTGATGCAATTTGACAGTAATCTAACAAAAACCGTGATATATATATATATATATATATATGTGTGTGTGTGTGTGTGTGTGTGTGTGACGGATTCCGATTTTGTGATTCGGTCTCTTTTGGTGGCGAGGGTATGAGCAGACAAATGATGGGAATGGAGAACGAGGAACCAATCAAAGATACGAGAAAGGATGGTTCATAGAAGAATGAAGAATCTTTAACCATATGTGGTGTCCGCGGTCCATTTCTTCCTGTATCCATGACCTCATAGCCTGAACGGATCGAATAAAACAACGAAGGTCCTAACACTAAAAGTCGAATTGTGGTTTTGCATTTTCACTCCCCACCAAGGCCCGTGGGATAACGGATTGAGACGTTTGGTTTATGAACTTCTAAATGAAATCTTTCGGAGGTTGCAGGTTCAATCTTGACTACAAGTAAAAATAACAAGTAATGCTTACTTGTACCCAGTTCGAATAGTCTACTCACGTGGGTTCGGTTTGAAGTTCCTTTAAGTTCCAGAGTTCGACAAAAAACACCAAAAGGAGGCCGAAGATCACATCAGTCGAAACGTTGTGAATATAAAAACGAAGTTGAAGCCAAAAGCCCGAATACTCTAAATGATTAAAATTATCAATTTCAAAAATTCAGACAAATAATATTTTATTTCAATTTAGTTTTGTTTTCATATTTTGTTTAAATTTTTTAAACTTCCTTAATTTATCAATTTGTTAATCCCCAAAATTTACCTCCCCAACCAACTCAAGGTCGACAAAATGTTCCAGATCATGTGAGGCTCTTTCATGCATACGTGATTTTAATGATAAAAACTGTCGGGTGCCTTAAACATCAAATTTTAAATTTGACGCTACTTTTTTAAGTGCAATGTAGTGATTGGTTAGTATTATGGTATGTCAACCCGTACTGGCTTATCTAATGTCAAAGTCAGTCTTTTTGCAACCAAACGGGCAACATTACCACTCTAGACGGAGCCTCTCTGAGGCTAGTGGACAAATTCACCTACCTAGGAAGTAGCGTCTCATCAACAGAAAACGACATTGACACACGGCTGACGAAAGCATGGACTATAGATAGGCTCTCAATAATATGGAAATCAGACCTGACAGATGAAATGAAGCGCAGTTTCTTCCAGGCAGCGGTTGTATCGATACTGCTATATGGATGCACTACATGGACGCTAACCAATCGGCTGGAGAAGAAACTTGACGGCAACTACACAAGAATGTTGAGAGCAGTATTGAACAAGTCCTGGCGACAACACCCCACGAGACGCCAACTGTACGGCCACCTGCCTCCCATCACGAAAACTATACAGGTCAGACGAGCCAGACACGCCGGACACTGCTGGAGAAGCAAAGACGAGATCGTAAGTGACGTACTACTATGGACCCCCACATATGGCCAAGCAAAAGCAGGACGACCAGCCCGAACTTACATACAGCAGCTATGTGAGGACACAGGATGTAACCCAGAAGACCTGCCGGAGGCGATGAACGATAGGGAAAAGTGGCGAGAGAGGGTCAAGGATATCCGTGCTGGCGGCACGACATGATGATGATGATGATATCATTTCAAGTAATCAAGGATATTCATTTTGTAAACAAATATAGCTTAATGCATTTACTCCTAATATATATATATATATATATATATATATATATATACACACACACAGATCGATATGTACAGTTTTGAATAGAAATATAGAATAGTTAATGCTTAACTGTCTGTTTCGTACTATCAGAATTATTCATAAAACAGACCCATTCTGTCAGTAACGCTTGAATTAATTCACGACTACTGACTATGAGTTTTTTGTTAGTTCCAATATATATATATATATATATATATATATATATATATATATATAAATAACTGTGTATTAATAGGAATACATGAAACTATATGACTGTGCGCAAATTACTTTTACAAGACAGAAATATCAGATACCATATAACTGAATAAAAACATTTGCATAGAATTTCAGTATTTAATAACCCATAAGGTGTTGATATACAGTTAAACAAATAAACCAAACTAAACCAACCAACGAAAATTTTTATCTTTTTACCAAATCATTACGTTGAGGGGAATCTCCAAAGCGTAGTGGCTAAAGTGCTGGATGACATCCTAATAACCGATTTCGAATTCCAGCCGTGCAATTACGTTCACTTCCGGGCTAATAACCTTGGGAAATATATGAACCCCCTTATCCTTCCGCAATTGGATTAAACAGTATCACTACTGTTTTTCTATAAGGATTGTTTTGGCATTAAATAACCCAAGAAGGTTGATATGCCATTGAACAAAGAAACCAAACCATTGCTTTAACAATTTTTCCCAATCTCCACCAAATTGGTTTTCACGTCTTTTTTCTCTTCGGTTCCGTCTTAGATTTTATCCATATATTTATTTATAGATCTTCTGTATTGTGGCAAGTGAAACTTGCTGTTATTTGCCAGAAATACTATTAGGAATAAAAGGTCACTGTAACTAATGATATCGTGTCATTGTGACGCGATCTTTTCGACATTCTATTTCTCTCATTCGCATAAACATACACGCGGACGCGCATGCGCGCGCACATGCGCACCGAGCGCATGCACACCCAAGCTTACACACAGCTAATGTACACATGCGTGAGCAGATACGTAAACAAACGCACAGGCACACTCGTTAACTCACACACCGTACATACACGCAGACACACGTGCAAACACGCCCACTCATACATACAAAGATTTGTACGCACACCCCATATAAACGTACGTCCATACTAAACATCTTTATATATATATGTGTGTGTCTGTGTGTACAAAACCTTGAACAAATGATTGTTTTGAAGTCCTTTGTGGAAAGGTTAAACTATTTTCATATAAGATCAAGTGATATAACTCAACTGTTGCATGATTTGAAATTCTTTTTCTCTCAAAGAGAAAAAACAAAAAAAACGGAATGAGTGAAGTAAAAGCCATTTTTCAAATAAAACAACGTTATTTATCTTAGAAATGTTTTGGTAGAATATACAGAAAGCGTTACAAACCGCTGTTAAAATATTGACATGTTCAACTGGGTTCATCTTCGGTATTCAATAACGTTCAATTACTTTTGTTAAACGCCTCCAAAATGCATATCTTTCTACTAGTTGGACGAATTGAAGGAGGCATGGAGTATTGATTTAACCATCTTATAAGTCGAAAGCATTCATTTAAAAAAATAAATAGTTTCTCTTATTCATTGACCTAGTGGGTAGAGTGTTCGCTAATGGTCTGGGAGACCGAGGTTCAATCCCAGGTCGGGTCATACCAAAGACTTTAAAAATGGTACTTGATGCCTCTTTGCTAAACACTTAGCATTATAAGGTACGTATCAAGGGTAAAGTGGAGCAATCCAAGGAAAGGAGTAGCGCCCTCCCCTACGCCTCGGTGTAGTAGCTATTGAAAAGGAAGCCTTCAGGTCGCCATCGACTACGGTCGCCAACTTTACTTTTTACTTATTCGAATGCGTTTGTTGACTTCAGAATAATAAATCATATTGGATACAATTCTATACAAATACAAACACACGGCTACATGTATCACATAGCCGAAAGGCTATCTTCCAAGAAAATAGATACGGTGACCTGAGTTCAAAACCTGGATGAGGCTGTTTTCGTTTCAGATTCACGCTAATGTCCTTGAGAATAACATGAATTCATCTCTTTCCTCCCCAGCTACGTGTAAATAGTAGGGCAGAACGGGTTCTTTAGCCTTGCTGTCGTATTCGGTCAAGTGGAACGACAACTTTGAATTCAAACTATTTGTACTCCACTTTAAAAATGAATGTGTGTCGCATCCAACCCGTGACGAACAGGTTGGATAAATACATATATCACTATTTCCTTTCAACTTTGTGATCTTATTAGTATATTTTCCGTGCATTGCAGTATATTGTCTGTCTAGCCAGAGGAAGCAGCACACTTCGGCCGGCCGTGGTGCTAGCGACACGGATATGGTCGGGTGTGTCGTTTCTTTGGTTACGGATGTCAGTCGAGGCTGCTTGACGCGGGTGCCGAGGAGACCTAGCTTTCGCGTTTCGTAGCCGAGGCCGAGGAGACCTAGCTTTCACGTTTCTAACCCTCCCCGGAGGGGCTAGGTTTATCACCTGGTGCCTGAAGCCGTCCTTTCTTAGGGGACTGCCTACAGGGCCAGAGGCATTTTTGGGAATGCCGAGCGTGTCTGGGCTACGGTCTTGCGCCTGGATCCACCTAAAAAAAGTCCTTGTGTCGTTCGCTCGTTTGGTGGGGCATGCAACGTATACCGTATATTATCTGTCTGGTTAAATTCCTATTATAACCTGTAAGTTATAATGGACTGGTTCTTGCGAAATGTGTTAATAGAGGCAAAACAAAAAATTAAAGGTTAAATAGCAATGAAGAAGAGATTAAATCGAATCTCAGAAATTATAATTGTTTAAAAAGTTAATTAGTTTAAGTAAGAGTTTTTAGTTGAATGGTTTGAAGTTATATGAGGTAAAACCAATAGAAATGTTACAAAAGATACAGCAGAACTGCAACGTTATGTATGGTGTATTTGTCGACCGTCCCACCAACCGGACGAGTGTGGCACAAGGCCTTTTTAGGTGGGTTCGTGCGCAGGACCATAGCCCAGACGCGCTCGGTGGCCCCGAAAATTCTTCGGACACCGTCAACATTCCTCTAAAGACAGACACCTCTGGCGCTAGGCGATAAACCCAGCCCTTCCAAGGAGGGTTAGAGCCTGGTGGGGACGACCTCCTGAGGCTTGAGGATGCCGGTCAAGGCGCACCTCGACCGACTGCCACCCGAACCAGGACACACCCGACCAGATCCGTGTCTGCCCAAACACGGCCGATCGAAGTGTGAAATGGCTGGGCAACGTTATGTGTGAAGACGAGTTTAAAAAGAAAAGAAAAGTAAAAGAAAGTAAGGTTGGTTAAGTTTAGATGTTTGAAGATTTTAGTCAAGTTTAATCGAGGGAGATTTGAGAGTTAGGGAAAAACAAGAAGAAATTAAGTCAACAAAGAAAGGAAGTAATTTTTGTGGCTATATGGTAAAGATTCAAGAATGTTTGAGTTATATATAAAACAAATACCTCTGTATAATGTTATTAAGTTTATTTTCAACAAGAATCATAAAATAGAAATTCAAATATATCCATCGATATTAAGATAGCTTTATTCGCTATGTCTATATAATAATTACTTAATATAAGTAAGTAAAGTTGGCGACCTTAGTCGAGAGTGACCCGAAGGCTCAGTTTTCAATAGCTACAACACCGAGGTGTAGAGGAGGGCGCTCGCTACTCCATTCCCTGGATTGCTAGACTTTATCCTTGATCTTTACCTTATAATGTTGAGTGTTAAGCAAGGCAGCATCAAATACCATTTTTCAGTCTCTGGTATGACTCGACTTCGGACTGAACCCTGGTACCACGGACTATTAGGCGAACACTCTACGCATTAGACCAATAGTATATCATTATAACATATATTATTTCATAATCACTATATAATAACAGCAGATCCCGTTTTCAGGGCACCACGCGATGACGTTGTAAAAATAGAATTTTATATTTTAATAACGCAGTAAAATTCTGTATCTAACCAATAAAATGTAATCAAACAAAACAATGAATACGTATGGGCACTTTTATTGATAGTACACACATGAAACTCAAGTCCCCTTCGAAGTAATCACATCCGGTTGCAATGCACTTGTTGTACCGTTCCAACAACTTCTGGAACGCCCCATGGAAGTCCTCTTGTGTGAGCGTGTCAATGACCTTCGTCACAGCCTCTTTCATCTCCTCAATTCTCTCATAACAACAGCCTCTGAACTTAGGGAATAACCAAAAGTCACAGGGAGCAACGTCTGGACTATAGGAAGGGTGAGGAACTGTCTTGATGCCCATCTTGGTCGAATAGTCTGTGACAAGGATGGAGTTGTATACTGGTGCATTGCCCTGGTGGAAATGCCACTGACCCAATTTGAAGAGTGCTGGCCCCTTCTCTAGGAATCTCTTCCTGAACTCCCTTAAAACCTCAACATAGTAACCCTAACCCTAACCCTTTGGCCAATTAACTCTGATGTATTGACTTCATTACTCCTCCAACACCTCTCATCATACCTCACAGACTCCCTACCTTCTTTGAATCTCTTTTGCCACTCAAAAACTGATGCTCGATTCCCGCAAGATGCTCCAAAAGCAGTCTGAAGCATTCCATAAATTTCTGTGGCAGTTTTTCCAAGTTTAAAACAGAATTTCATTGCATATCGTTCTTCTAAAGTGTCCTGACGTCCAGATTGCATTTTTGAAATTCACCAGCTGTGACAATCAGGCTTTAGTAGTGTGTATTCTAATTGCTGTTGTACCTG
>OY757913.1:49786935-49996935 GCA_963585895.1 Sepioteuthis lessoniana
GTGGAAGTCTGCCCCTGCAAAGTAGATCTTTCTTGGAGGGTTTTAGCTTTGGAAAATATAAGGACTTTCTTCTTCTCTATTACGGTTTGGAATGTCTGCACGAGTGTCTGCAACAAGTATGCTATTGTTGTTGTTGTTGCTGTTGTTGCTTTTTAAAGTCGTGCACCTGCAAGTGATTGTTGTTGATGTGATGTTCGCAAAGACAAGGAAATTCAATAACAACAAAAATGTTTGGTGGATCGATAAAAGACTTGATAAAAAAGAAAAAAAGAAAAAGGAAGGAGAATTTAAGTCAAAAACAAAATAAATCACTGCTTAATTCTAACCTTAGATTCAGCGTTTGTAATTAAAATTATTGACTGTCTGCTCTTAACGATTTTATAAAAGAAATTAGATTTTAGGTTGGAGATTACAAAATCTCAGAGATTAAACTAAGAATAATTAGTGAACGTCTGTATATTAATTGCTATATTCTCAACTGAACTTCATTTTTACACTGAAAAAAAAAGTTTTAACATCCATTTTAAAGTTTAATATATTGAAGGACAATTAAAAAAATGCTTTTATCAGTTCTTTATCAGAATATAATCACCAAGTCAGTCAGGGGTCAACACTTGACTTTGGTAGTTGATCGCCGTGTTGGCTTGCCTTACAACACGCTAACTGTATCCCCTGCAAAGGAGTAATATTTCCCCCCCCCTCAAAAAAAATAACAGGGCTATCTCGAGTATGACACTAAATTGCATCTGATGGTAAGGATCCATTCTAGAGATCTGCGGGGGTGTCGAGTACTTCTTCCTTAGCATTAATCCCTGATCCTCTCTGACCCGGAATGCAAGTACCCGTTAGGACCCTATCAAATAGATACGCAAAAACTATAAATATGAACCAAGAAAGAAGATGATTATTGAGGCCAAGACCGGTTGAAATACATGTAAAGTCAATCAATCAATTAATCAGCTTGATTGTTAAGCGGGAAAAAGTATCTTTTATGTAACTTTATTTTTATCTTAATTCTACTTGATTTGTTTATTCCTTTTTCAGCTTATTATGAAATATGAATATTTTCCCGAAAAACTCTAATCCATTCAACTTAAAATTAATTCATTTCAAAACAGTTCATCCTCTTGGGTTTTCTATGCCACGTTGATTTAATAGCAACATATTTAACATTTTGTTTGGTTTGGTTTCTTTGTTTAATGGCATATCAACCTTTGCAGGTTATTTAATGCCAAAGCCATTCTCCTAGAAGAACAGTAGTGGTACTATTTAACCCATAGCTGGGAGGATAAGGGGGTTCATACCTTTCCCAAGGGTATTTGCCCGAAAGTGAACGTAATAGTGCGACTGGAGTACGAACCCGCGTACTACGATTCGGCAGTCCACCTCTTTAACCATTACACCACGAGGACACCCCCCTTAACATTTTGTTTTACTCAGATTGAAAAATACATTGTTTTCTTGCTTAAAAAATAACAAAAACAGCCATTCCCTAACTTTTAGCTCAATCTATCGTTGGGTTTGGATTACGGTGGCTATCTATTTCATCCTAGATACGACACTAAACTGCATCTGATGGTAAGGTTCCAGTTCTGGAGTTCTGGGGAGTGTGGAGTAAATCATTCTTTGCCATTACTCCTTGGTCCACTTTAGCCAGGAGTTATATGCAAAATCTCTTAAGAAATTACGCCAACAATGTTAATATTAACGTACACTGTATGCAATTTTCAAACCTTTAGGCATAAAATAAGCCCAGATAAATTTACATGCCGTTAAAATCAATCAATAAATCGTAAATTTTAGCTTAGCACGCTATTTATTTATTCATTTTTATTACGGAATTAGATAGTGTATCAAATTTTTTTACCTCCTAACGTCTAAGTTAAAATAGAATGGCTGTTCAAAAATTTAAATCTAAATTTAAAAAAGATAGGATTTTTGAAAATGAAGAAATAACGTTCCTAGCAGGCGCCCTGGTTAATTACTAAATCTTGTTTTGTCTGGCACAAGGCCCCGATGATGTACTTCTAATGAGACTCAGACTCACTAGTAACGTGTTGCTTGACTAGCTTGCCAAACATTACGAAACACCGAGTCGCCAATGTAAACTATAATATATGGATGAATAAAATGTTTAAAAAAAAAGAAAAGGTATAGTTTTCTATGAAATACGGTTGTTTTTTTTCAATCGGCGACTATAACACATAACTCTATTAGCTGCGGGGGTTAAGCAATAGCCACAGTAACATCGTCGCATAATTAGTATAAGTATTTATAAACCATGTTTTATCTTTGAGACGAAAGCTATCTCATTCATTATCGGGTATGGTCGCAAAATCAACTCTATTGTCAAAAATGGAAAAGACTGGCTTTTCCGTACCCCCGATATCAGGTTGGTTCATCTCTATTCTCTAAAAATTAATAAGATTTGTGACTTAAATTTTGTTTTAAGAAACTTAAAAATAAAAGATTTAACACTGACGATATTTTGATAATATTTCCTTCATCAATTTTTCAAACGTTATTTTGGTCAGACGATTCTTAAGTAGATTGTGCACATATTTGAATACAGAACTAAAAATGGTCTAGTTTAAGTTAAAAATTGAGATTATTTGCATTCTAGACAAGCCATAAACCTATTGTGAAAATGAGTGTGCATATTTTTACATTCATTGAACTAACTCCCCGGATATAGCCGAGTTATTTGTGAGAAAAGAAAAGACGTCATTGAAGAAATAAAATTAGTGTGCTCAAAAAAGTGGCTGCTAATTTATTCTTTTTGGCAAGAGATGTCTCGGAGTTTGTTCCTCACAGAAAAAAATGCATACAACCCTTAGAGAAAGATGGGAGATGAGCCATCGAATACAATGTGAAAGCAAGACGATCCCGATCATCGCCCAAAGAAGAAAGACAAGTGCCCAACACAATAAGATTCACTTAAACACTAGTGAAGTTCCACGGTTATTTAAAGCTGTAGGGGGGGCTGTAGGATACACCGACGGTACCTCTGCAAAAGGGTAAGAACCCCTCCCCTGGGTATAACACTAAACTGAATCCGATGGAGCGGTTCCGGTCCAGCAGTTTCGGGAAATGTGAAGTGCCTGTTAATTCCTATTACTCCCAGGTCCAAACTGACCGGAAGCAGTAGTGCCAGTTAGGGTCTGACCTATGGGTCAAATAGAACTATTTAATCATGTACTCAGATTTATGATTATTGGTTAATTGAAACTATGCGGCTGTGTGCAAATTATTTGTATGAGATAGGAATATTCTATAAGTAGAATAAATAATGTTAAATAGCAATACTTGAAAACATTCAACTGCGTAAAAACAAATGATTAGAATTAGATTAGATAGGAATACTTAATAAATAGAATTACTAATGTTAAATAGTCATTATCATCACCATCATCAAGTTGCGCATCTAGCATGGATTTCACTCTCTCTCTCTCGCCATTCATCCTTATGATCCATCTCTCCCGGCAGGTCTTCCAGACTACCTTCTGTGTCTGTACAAAGCTGTTGTACAAAAGTTCTTGATAGTCGGCCAACACTGGCACATGCATGTAAAGGGATCCATAGGAGAACGTTACTCATGAGTTCGTCCTTACTTCTTCAACAGTATCCAGTATGTTTGTTCACTTACAAATTATATATACACACACATATATATATATATATATATATATATATATATATATATATTGCCCGTTGTGTAATGGTTATCGTCGTAGGAAATGGACACGGCGACACGAATTCAAATCTTGGACAAGACTGATTGCATTTCACATAGCACTAATACCCTTGGGAAAGGTATGAATCCAATTATTCTCCCTCCAGCTATGGGTAAATAGTAGGGCTGACTAGGTTCTTCAGCCTTGATAGGGCAACTAGTCTAGGAGAAGGAAAACTCTGAATTCAAACCTGTTAAACTCCGCTTAAAAATTGACCTTGTGTCATATCCTGCTCGAGCGGAGGGGTTGGGTATATATATATATATATATATATATATATATATATATATATATATATATATATATATATATGATTTGGCACAAAATAAACCACAAGGATTGGGATGCCATGAAACACCAACCAACCAATAAAAAAATATAAGATATAGAATATGCTGATGAAAATTATTATTTCGAAGAGCATAAATCTAATACTTTCTCAAAAATGAATACAATATATGAAGAAAGAAAAACGCATATAAATGTACATATTATTATTTGACTTTTAAAAAACTTAAAAAGAAATAGTATATTTAACTAGATTTTCACCAGCACAGATACTACATTCTAATCCTACTCATAGGCATAGGGCACAGATGCTACAATCTAAAGAATCAAATTAACCGAAAAAAAAAGACGTAGTTCATTACATACATAAATATATTATTTTTTTCAGAATTGCTTTTCAGAATTTTCTTTCAGAATTTCAAAGCGTGTTCTCATCTTGTATTTCAGGAAGAAATCGCAGATGAAAACAAACGGCGACATGTTCCATTTTTGCCCCGTTCATGGACACAATTGGACATTCAGCCAAACCTCCAAGATGTTCTCGCTCGAGGTAAGTCAAATTATATTGGTTTGTTCAGCTTGGGGAATAATAATACCAAATCTTATCCGTTTTCATTGTATAATGTCCCCCTAGGAATAATAAAATTCCGTATTTTTGGTTTAGAAGAAAAGCAACATTATTCTTTTAAATTCAAAAAATAATTGTAAAGGGTGTATTTAATTATAGGCGTGAAATCTACGTGACATTGTGGCTAAAGTGCTGAACTGTTACATCGTAGTAAGCGAGTTCGAACTCCAATCGTGCTATTGCATTCCCTTTCGAACAAATACCCTTGGGAAAAGTACGAACCCTGTTATCCCCCCAGGTATGGGTTCAATAGTATCACTACTGTTTAACAAAGATAGGTTTAGCATAAAATAACTCACGAAGGTTGATATACCATTTAACAAAGAAACGTAACAAAACCTTATTGATAGGCGATATTACATATATATATATATATATATATATATATAGTCATCCACAGACAGACTGTTTCGTTATATCACAACTCTTCAGTTTGGCTGGATACGCGAAAAGTTTCAAGCTAGGATCGAAACCTGGTTAACTTTACGTTAGACCGATAACATACCACACAGTTAGCAGCAAACCTAACTTAAGCTACGGAATTTAACGTACATATGTATTAACTTCCATTTGTTTACATTTTACGCAATCGGATACCGAAGAGCTCAGTTCGCTAGAAGAGCTCTGCATTACTCGAATGGCAAACGTTAATTTCTTTGCCAAAGTGCTCAATCCTATATATATATATATATATATATGTGTGTGTGTGTGTGTGAGAGAGAGAGAGAGATATTGCTGCCGAGGTAATGTGACATGGTCTACTAATTTTAGAAGCTTGTCGTTTTTTAATTATATATATATATATATATAATAAGATGATAAAGCAGAAAAAACTGACAACACAGTTTCATGCAGTCGATCCTTTGATGAGCTTACATTTAACGTCTAATTTTGTTAGAATTTTGTATGAATTTAAAAAGATCAGACAAGACGTTCACTGATTACACAAGACGATCAGTGGTCATACATTACTTTAACATAAGGGCAACACTTCTCATTTTATTTCATTACAATTTAAGAAATAATTACAGTACATCTTACATTTGAACCTGCGGTATTTTATCTTCACTGAATTCAGAAAGAATCGACGAAGATTTTATGAAAAAGAAAAAAAAAGAATAAAGACAAAATATTCAAAAGCCATTGATCATTCTTTTTCTTCTTTTATTTTTTAAAATGTTTATTTATTTATTTAATCATTTCTGCTTTCTCCATCGGATTTACATATGCTCTTCTGAATTGTTTTTACTAGAAAAAAAAGAAAAAAAGTGGGGCCATTTGTAATACAGTTCTGGTTTGAGGAAGCATTAATCATTGTCAGGTGTCTGAAGTGAGACCATCATGTCAAAACAAATTTTCCCTTCAGAAAGATATATTACTATAGAAATATAGACGCCCACACGCATATACGCAAGCGCGCACCCACACGCACGACCCCACTCACACTCAGACAAGCCAAAAAAAAAACCTCACAAAACGTAAAACTAATATGATAATATTAAATTACTAATTTCTTCAAAAAAAAAAACTACAAGCCTCTAAAATTAGTAGACCATTTCACATTACTTCGGAAGCAGTATCTCATCTACTGAAAGTGATGCTAACGTATACATAGGAAATGCAAGGACTGCTATTGACAGATTATCGATCGTAAGGAAATCTAATTTCTCAGATAAAATAAAACGGGCATTCTTCTGAGCTGTTACCGTGTCAATAAAATTGTATTATTGCACCTTTAAGAAAAGCGCTTGGAGAAAAAAAAAAACTGAATCGGAACAAAAAAGGATGCTGCGTACTGTTTAAAACAAATCCTTTTGGCAGCACCCCACGAAATAGCAGCTGTACAGCCACTTGCCTCCCATCTAATGAACCATGCAAGTAAGACGAGCAAGACAAACTGGACACTGCTTGGGAAGCCGGGACGAAGTCACAAGCGAACTTCTGTGGGCTTCCTCAGATGAACACATCAATGTTGGCCGACAAGCAAAGACCTACAGTCATCAGCTCTGTGCGGACACTAGATGCCATTTAGAGGAGCTGCCAAGAGCGATGACTGATGGAGACGTATGGCGAATTAGAGCCAAAGGAATCCGTGTTAGCAGCACGACTTGATGATAATGTTAATGACTACTTTCTTAAGTACAATATTTCTTATACTTTCTCAACTCGTACCATCTCGACTAAAGTTAGTTTGCTACCAAAGTTGTATCAATTAACAATAATAATATAATGAATGCAATTCTTCTATGACTACTGTTATTCAACAGTCTCTGTTTGCTTGTTTTGTTTGTTTTTTTTTTTAATTTTTTACTTCTATAATTAACTCAATATCATTTATCGCTTTGCATGCTTTTCATTCAAGTATTAACCGATGGTCTTCATTAAAATCCGAGTGACAGTAAGTCTCCTAAGTACTCCAGGACTCTTCCTAATACCCTAGCCAACTTCAACTGCTGTCGTTTAAACGGTCCGAATTCTTTCTCGGATCTCCGTGCCCTGTCAGCGGGGATCGAATACGCTGACTGTACCCCTTGCAGAAAGCTAAGACCCCTCCCCACAAAAAGGGTTATCATTAGCATGACACGGAACTTCTTTTAATGGTAACACTCCAGTTTTGGGGTGTTAGGGAGTGTAGAGTACCCCTTCATCGCTATTACTCCCAGGTTCTCTCTGTTTTAAGCATTCCAATCAAATACAACAAAAAAATTGCCCATAGTTACATGGTCCATCGTATTCTTAGCAAACAAAAAGATCTATTTGTTCCATAGATGAGGTCCTAATAAGTTCTACCATCCTGGGCCACAGTAGACCTGGGAGTAATGGCAATGAAGGAGTGACTCCATCTTCCCAAGAGTTCCTCAACCGGGTGCAGTCTTGTATCATACCCAGAACACCCTATCTGTGGAGGAGTCTTAGCTCTCGACAAGAGACGCATTTGGTATGTTCTAAACTCCATCTTCCCTCATGAAAATTATGGAAGGAATGAAATCATTTCGTCTTCAATGTTATTTAAGACATAAATGTATTATCTTTCATGATTTAACTTTGTACCTATGCAAATATCGTTAATATATATATATATATATATATATATGTGTGTGTGTGTGTGTGTGTGTATGTGTGTGTGTGTGTGTGTGTGTGTGTGTGTTAAGATTCTTGTCCTATAGAATCTTCTGCTAGAGCGACTATGTACCCTTATAAAACTGCAATAACCGAGAGAGATTTCTTTTTTGGAAGAAGAAATATAATCAAGTATAGGAGAGACGTTTATCCACCACTTAATTTACCGTCGACTGTCAGACATTATTTTGTAAAAAATGAGTTACAAGATTTCATGCCATTTCAATGTGTTTAGTAGAAAATGGTAAGCACTGCTTAACGATTACTTACAGCCTTTTTCCATTAAGCTGCCAAGATAGCATGTATCAAATGACACGCTTATCATCTCTCAATTCTGAATGAGTCTTCTAATCCAGCTTTTAAGGTTACTCTGTTTAAATTTTTCCTTTCATTTAGAAAAATTGTATGAGCTAAAATAAACCCATACACTTTTTCTAGATAATGTATTTACTCAGCAACTCCGCTAGGAGCATTTTTTAAAAAATAATACAACTGGGTTGAATTCAGAGTTTTCCTTCTACTAGACTGGTTGCTATACTAAGTTTAACGAGCCCATTTTGCGCTGTTATTTACCTGTAATCTGTTATTCTAAATATATGAAGGATTTCCATCTGAATTTTTATTCTATGAAAGTATCACAAATATTACGATGTAGACTAATATATTTTACCTTTATAGTTTTGGCATTACAAAGATTACATTTTTTCATATCAGTTATTTCTATTAGCTCATATAGTTTTTCTATTTATGTTGTGGATTTCAATCTGAATAATTTTGTGACAGTATCGTAAATACTACGCCGTAGACCAACATTCTATCGTTATAGTTTTGACATTACTAAGGTTAATGCCTCGCGTGGTATGCTTAGCTAGGAGACTATTGTTCGTGAGTTCAATTCCTATTGGGTGTCCCATGCTTCTGACCTTTTTCCAAGCTAAGTTCATCTTTGCCTGGCACAAGACAAGGGAAGTGGGAGAAACCAGTAAGGATTGAATTTCTACTCAAAACAAAGTATTGTGACACTATTGTATATATTTACCCAAACCTTCTGCCACGGACAGGATGCGAAACAAGATCTATTTCTAAGTGGAGTACAGCT
This sequence comes from Sepioteuthis lessoniana, assembly GCA_963585895.1. Lineage (NCBI taxonomy): Eukaryota > Metazoa > Mollusca > Cephalopoda > Myopsida > Loliginidae > Sepioteuthis > Sepioteuthis lessoniana. The sequence continues at coordinate 49,795,805 of OY757913.1, forward strand.
GGTTTTCATTTTTCTAGATTGTTTGCCACATTATCATCATCATCATGTTGCACTGTCAGCACGGATCTCCCTGACCCTCTCTCGCCACCCGTCTCTATGGTCCATCACTTCCGAGAGGTCTTCAAGGCTACATCCGGTATCGGCACAGAGATAAAGTATATAGGTTCTAGCTGGCCTTCCCGCCTTTTTAGTTACGTTTAGTTAGAGTCCATGTAGTGCATCTATATAGCAGTATAGTTACGTTTAGTTAGAGTCCATGTAGTGCATCTATATAGCAGTATAGATACGACCGCTACTTGGAAAAAACTGCGTTTTATTTTATCAGTCAGGTCTGATTTCCATATGACCGATAGCCTATCAATATATGTCCATGCCTTTTCTGTTCGTTCCAGACTATGTAGCAGGGATATGGCTTGGGTTGGTGTATTTGCCATGTCATCGGCGTAGTCTGCGTCCATAATTGTTTGTGCGAGATATCTTCTGCTTCTTTCCTTTGCCAGCTTGAAACCGTTTTCTTTCATTAAATCTATAGACTTTCTAAGCACGTAGTCTTGAAGTATAATAAACAGGCATGGGGCTAATGTGTCTCCTTGTAGCACACCTGCTACAATGTCGAAGTAGTCTGTGTCTCCATCCGGTGAGCGGACTTTTACTTTGGTGTTTTTATATAGCATCATTATGACTGCGACGGTTTCTTTGGGGAAGCCGTAGGCGAGTAGAATTTGATCCATCTTCCTTTTGTGTATAGAGTCAAAGGCCTTACAGAAGTCGACGAATATTATTGTTGCCTCTAGGTTTTTTGCACGTACACCTAGAATTCAACGATATGTGATGTCATGGATCGATTTCTACGAAAGCCATTTTGTTTCTTCCAAAGAATTTTCTCAATTCTCCGTTCTATGCGGTTGCATAGTAAAACATTGTAGATTTTGGCCACTATGAATGTAAGGGTTATAGTTCTGTAGTTCTTAGCTATTCCGATGTCACCTTTCATTGGGAAAGGGAGGATGCATCCTTTTGTCCATGTGTATTGTGTTTTGGTTATATACGGTACTACAGTGTCAGAGCAGTATATCGTCGAATTTCCTGGTCTTCCATACTTCTGAGGGTATTTTCTCAAAGCCTGCTGCTTTCCTATTTCTAATATTTATTACCGAGTCGAGTTCTTCTTGCGTAAACTGTCCTAGTTTGATGTCTAGTTGATTACTGATAATTCTCGTGATTGATTCATGCGTAACTTTCGGAGGTTTTCCGAGTAGATTCTCAAAATGTTATTTACACAGGTGTATTCGTTCTTCTTGGCTGGTAGCTTTCAGTTTACCTTTCGCAGTACTCTTCTTTCTGCTCACTTCGTTTACCATCTGCCATGCTATCCTCGATCTTCAACCGAGTCTCTAATCTTATTGATCTGATTTTGAATGTATTCTGTTTGTTCTTTTAGGTATATGTTAGTTAATTCATTTTGAGCCTTCTTAAGTTTCTGAGCATTGATATTGGTTGGTTTCCTCCTATTACATTTGAAAGCGGTTTTTACGTCTGCACGCTTTTTTCTAACTGCTAATGTCTCCCATTGGACTCTCGGTCTGGCTCTTTGTTGAGTTTGTATGCATTCTGCTGCCGCTTCTAAATGTGCATTGACGAAGTTCTCACATTCGCCATTCGGGGTAGGTGTTTCTGATATCTCCCAAAGTGCATCGAATTTGTCTCTTAGTGTTAACGTATATTTATCTCTAATATCCCTATTATTAAGCAGGGACCAGTCATAGTGTACGGTTGTTGTTCGGGCCACATTCCTTCGCAGGCTCAGTCGTATCATTGCCGTGAGAATTCTGTGATCGGGGGACACATCCTCGGAAGAGGAATATGTCTCGCAATTCAATGCGCTATTATTCCATTTCTTATTTATAAAGACATAGTCTATCTATGCTTTAGCACTATTTGCGTAGGTGTAGGCCTATAGTTTTCCCTTTCTTTTCTGAAATTTAGTATTGAGGCATGTTAATCTATTTTCTAGCGTGAAATGTGTTAGATATTCCTCATTTCTGTTTGACAAGATGTGTTAGCTGAATTTGTGGTTTACGTTTTTACCGATTTGGGCATTCCTGTCTCCACTGAAGAAGAGAACATTCTGTTTCGGAATGCTACGAACAAGGGAGGATAGCTGGTTAAAGAAGGCGATGTTCGTTTCTTCACAAACATTGATAGAGCTGTAGCAGGAGATGGTTGTTGCGCTGGGATTGCCATTAAACGTAATTACCATCATCCTCGGTTGTATTTTCTCGGTGCAATTTAGTGGTTTTAGGGCCCGTGGTCCTATTATCATACCAACACCTCATATAGCAGCGTTGACAGAGTTTTTCCATGCAGATACTGAGACAAACGTCCATTCATTGCCAGTATTGTGGTATTTTACATCTTCAGCATGAAGGTATGTGTTCTTGTATGCATATTATGTCTTTTATGGCCGAAGCTGTCAACTCCGGTAGTTGGCCTATTTTTTTAAGTTCTAATGTTGAATGTCGCTATTTATATTGTGTTTTTGCATTTTAGTAATTTTTGTTTTAGTTTGAGCTCTGTAGCTGATTTTAGAGCACTAGGGCCAGGGCTCCAACCACAGCAGGACGTGCCCCTTTTTCACCCGCGCGAAGAGCGATGCGGTTTGGACAAGTGATTTGAGTGTGAGTCATGGTAACCTTTCGATGGCTGTGTATTTATTCTTATCAATAGAAGCCATCCTAATAGATGAGCAGCAGTAGATCCCTGATTAAACTATTTGATTCTGGCCGTCATCCCGTTGGATTTGTACGCCCAGAACCTGGTTAGGCATGGCATTGATTCGTCATTGGGTTTGTCCTCCTTTATGTCCACTATGCTGCTTCACGTGGCTTTCGAAAAGAAAAGTCCTTCCTCCTCTTGCCTGCATTAAGTTTTAACTTTGTAAAAATCCAGTTACTTTTTTTTAACTTTTTTAATTTCATCAGAGAGTCCTTATTTATGGTTCTTTGCATCCTTAGAGGCAGTTTATTTTACGCTAACTTAAGTTTTCAAATTCTAATAAATTCCAAAAGTATTATCCTCTTTTACTAATGGACTGTCCATTATCTTTTGCCCAGGGCAACTAGGCAATAATTTAGATATAAAGCGAATTCATTGCATTCCTCTTGATACTACGTCACCGACCTATACCACAGGAGTATTTTAGATATGGTATAACCAAATTATAATCTTGTATTTTCAATATTACATCGTCACTATTAGACATAGATGCGAAAAATACCAGAGATATTATTATATGATTATAAACAAAGAAGGCAAAAATCATCTATATGACGGAAGGTTTCTGAAAACACATGACCTATTTCCACAAACTGCCGATCCCCAATTAGCAAATACGCTCACAACACAGGATGTTAGCTGAAAGTTCTAGGAACTTAAAGCACAAATTGGCTTCTGTAAAGAAAAATTCAAAGAACTTTTTTAATTTCCTTGTAGTGCAATACCTAGAAATGTTAGTCGGTTGGTTGGTTTTAAGGTATGTCAACCTTTCTTAAAGTCATTCGTTTTTAGGTTGTTATATTTCTTCAAGTAAGTATTCCTATTTAATAATACTAATCATTTGTTTGTACACAGTTATATGGTTTCATTTACTCTTATTTAATACAAATAATTTTCACATAATCACAGGATTTCGAATATTTTAAGCAATTCTATAGTTTCAAGTAACTAATCATAATAATATTTTGAAAGCATTTATCATCATCATCATCATATCGTGCTGGCAGCACGGATATCCCTGACCCTCTCTCGCCACTCCTCCCTATCGTTCATCGCCCTAGGCAGGTCTTCAGGACAACAACCTGTATCCTCACATAGCTGCTGAATGTACGTTCGTGCTGGTCGTCCTGCTTTTGCGCGGCCATGTGTGGGGATCCATAAGAGTACATCTCTTATGAGTTCATCTCTGCTTCTCCAGCAATGTCCTGCATGTCTGGTTCGCCTAACTTGAATAGTTTTCGTGATAGGGGGCAGGTGGCCGTACAGTTGGTGTCTTGTGGGGTGTTGCTGCCAGGACTTGTTCAGGATTGCACGCAGCATTCTTGTGTAATTGCCATCTAGTTTCTTCTCCAGCCGTTTTGTTAGCGTCCATGTAGTGCATCCATATAGCAGTATCGATGTGACCGCTGCCTGGAAGAAACTGCGTTTCATTTTATCTGTTAGGTCTGATTTCCATATAGTCGATAGCCTATTGATAGCTGTCCATGCTTTCGTTAACCTCGTTTCGATGTCCTTTTCGGTTGATTCGACGCTGCTTCCTAGGTACGTGAATTTGTCTACTAGTTTAAGAGGGGTTCCTTTTAGAGTGGAGATGTCCCCCGTTTGGTTATAGCACATATATTCCGTTTTGTGTGCATTAACATGGAGGCCTATGCTTGCTGCTGCTCGTTCCAAACTATGCAGAAGTGTTTCGGCTTGGTCAGGTGTATTTGCCAGTATCGCTATGTCATCGGCGTAGTCGGCGTCGGTAATTGTTGTTGCGGGGTATCTTCTGCTTCTTTTCTTCGTCAGTTCGAAGCAATTCTCTTTGATTTTGTCAATCGATGTTCTAAGTACGTAGTCTAGACAAATGATAAAGAGATACGGAGCCAGCGTGTCCCCTTGTAGTACTCCTGCTACAATGTCGAAGTATTCTGTGTCTCCATCTGGTGATCGTACTTTTACTTTAGTGTTTCTATAGAGAATCGTTATTGCCGCTACGGTTTCTTTAGGTATGCCGTACGCTAGTAGGATTTGTTCCATCTTTCCTCTGTGAATGGAGTCGAAAGCCTTGGTAAAGTCGACAAATATTAATGTCGCTAGTAGGTTCTTTGCCCGTACACCTTCAAGGATTCTGCGGATGGTTAATATTTGTGAGGTCGTGGATCTATTTCTTCGGAAGCCATTTTGGTTTTTTCTAAGTATGTTGTCGATTTTGGGTTCTATTCGGTTTCGCAGTAGGGCATTGTAGATTTTGGCAGCTATGGATGTAAGTGTTATGCCTCGGTAGTTTTTGGCTAATCCGAGGTCCCCCTTTTTAGGGAAGGGGAGTATGCATCCCTTTGTCCATCTATCTATCGGATTTTGATTGTATACTGCGTTGCAGTGTCGGAGCAGTATGTCGTCGAATTGTCTGGTCTTCCATACTTCCGGGGGAATTTCGTCCAGCCCTGCAGCTTTCCTATTTTTAATTTTTCTGAGAACCGAGTCGAGTTCTTCTTGTGTGAACGGTCCAAGTTTAATGTCTAATTGTTTGCTAATTATTCTGGTGATTGGTTCATGCGTTATTTTTGGTGGGTTTCCAAGTAAGTTTTCGAAGTGCTGTTTCCACAGTTTTATTCTTTCTTGTTGGTTTGCAGCTTTCAGTTTTGCTTTGGCTGTGTTCTTTCTTCTGCTCACTTCGTTTATTGTTTGCCAGGCAATTCTAGATTGTCTATCTTCGACCGAGTCTCTAATCTTATCTATCTGATTTTGAATGTATTCTGTCTGTTCCTTTATATATATGCCGGCTAATTGATATTGTGCCGTTTTTAGTTTTAAGGCATTTGTGTTTGTTGGGTTTCTTTGATAGTTTTTGGTGGCTGTTTTCACTAGTGCATGTTTTTCTCTCACCGCTAAAGTTTCCCATGGGACTCTATATTTAGTTTTAATTTTTGTTGGAATGTATTTTGCTGCTGCCTCGAGGTGTGCATTGACGAAATTTTCGTATTCGTCGTTTGGTGTACTTTTTTCCGTCTTTTCTTGTAGTGTTTCGAATCTGTTTCTTAATTCTAATACGTATTTATCTCTTACATCTTTGTTGTTTAATAGGACCCAGTCATAGTGTTTGGTGGTCGCTGTTCGTTTGTCGTTTTTTCGTAGGCTTAACCGTATTTTCGCTGTGACTATTCGGTGATCGGTGGACACACCCTCAAAAGAGGAGTACGCCTCGCAATTCAATGCACTATTCTTCCATTTCTTGTTTATAAGGACGTAGTCTATCTGAGCTTTAGTATTGTTTGCGTACGTGTATGTCCATAGTTTGCCCTCTCTTTTTTGGTAGTTTGTATTGAGGCATGCTAATCTATTTTCTATCATGAAATCTGTTAGATGTTGCCCATTTCTATTTGACGTGTTGTGGAGGCTGTATTTGTTGTTTCCGTTTTTCCCGATTTGGGCATTCATGTCTCCGCCAATGACTAACATGTTGTGTTTCGGGATGCTACGCACTAATGAGGATAACTCATCGTAGAAGGTGACTATATCATTTTCTTCACTAACATTGGTGGGGCTGTAGCATGAGATGATTGTTGCTCTGGGGTTTCCGTTAAATGTAGCTGCCATCATTCTAGGCTGTATTTTCTCAACGCTATTAAGCGTTTTTAGTGCTCTAGGTCCTATAAGCAATCCTACCCCTCCTACTGCGGCGTTGACAGAGTTTTTCCATGCGGATACAGTGGCGAGCGACCATCCATTGCCAGTTTCGTGATATTTGATATCTTCTGTGTGCGTGTATCTGTGTTCTTGTATGCATATTATGTCTATTTTATGTTCTTCGGCCGATGCGATTAGCTCTGGGAGTTGTCCTATTCTATTTAAGGTTCTTACGTTAAATGTGGCTAAGCAATTATTCTTAATACAAATAATACGCACACCAAGGTTTCAAGTATTGTTATCTAATAATAGTAGTTTTCAAACATCTATTTGGTTCCAAAATGGGTTTCTAACAGGAACTATCATTCTATTAAAGAGTGGACCAGAGAGTAACATCGAAGGGGTGACCCCACATCACTTTCAGCTCCCGAACTGGAGCTTTACCACCCGATTTAGTTTAGTTTCATTTCCAGGACAGCCCTTTTTATGCAAAGAAGGGAGTTTTACTTCTCTGGAGGGGATAAAGTCGGCGTATTCTAAGTCCCATTGACAGGACCTAAGAGATAAAGGGCATGTTCAGGGAAAACTTGAGAAATGCAGGACACATTGACAAAGAGTTTATCTATCTGATTAAATTATCTAAACTTTTTGGAAAGACCAGATAGATAGATAGATAGATAGATATGGCCGCATTTATGTATGCAACCGATGTGAATATCCGCCTACAAAAAAGTACTCGTGGGTGTGTGATTCGTTATATTGAGCATTCTTTTACGCATGCGTGTTGATGAATATAAGATTGGCTCGGTCGTCTTCCGTTCGTTCTGCCTCAAATTCCTTATCGCCCTTTGATACAGAATTAAAACAATGCTTAATAGAATTTATCCGGTAAAGCAAGGAAGGTGAATGAATATAAAATAAAACCCAAATCTTTAATAGAATACATTCCTGGTTTGGCAGACAAATTGTAGTTTTAATATAATAAATAAGACGTAGAAAAAAGTGGGATAGAAGCTATTGCATCCTTGAGTTACTGGCTTTAGCAGAAGATAGTTGAATAAGAGAACGTGCTCAGCGTATAAGCCTACAATGGTAGTCTTTGCTTAAAATATCGAGCGGATTTGGTTTTTGTTGCTTTTGACCAATTTGATCTCAGATCATCATATTTTTATCCCAGTCGGTTGTGGCTGTAGAATACATCGACTGCACTACGCCCACCAAACGAATGTCTTGTATATTACACTAAACTGCATCTGATGGTGAGGCTCCAGGGTTGGAGCTTTGGAAAATGTGGACTACCTCTTCATTGCCATTACTCCTCGGTCCACTGTGAACCATTTGTTTTACATCAGAGCCTTACACAGTCACGTGATATTTTTGAAATATGAACGCTGATTTATTGATCAAACGGTTAACGCCTCCTTTTTCTATATACATAATCTCCCCCCTTGCTTTCTATTTCATTAGATATCAATCGTTGATCTAACGAGATTTGATAATATCTTTTTAAGTCCTGATGATGGTTTATTGAAACCGAAAAGTTATAACGTCAACTTTCTTTCATATTAGATTCTTCACTTTGGATTACTTTGTTTTTCAAATTTTCTCCACATTGTCGGATTCTTTTCCATTTTTTATTTCTCTCTCTCTCTCTCTCTCTCTCTCTCTCTCTCTCTCTCTCTCTCTCTCTCTCTCTCGCTCGCTTTCGCTCTCTCTCAATATATATATATAAAGAAAGAAAGAAAGAGGGAGAGAAAGAGAGGTGTCAAGTTTAGGACTATTTCATTTGTAAAGTTTAGTATTGCAGTTGGTATATCAATCTTTTTTATTAATATTTATTTCATCCTACTTCATCTTCTGTACTTTCCCATCAGACGTTATTCCAATAATCAAATATTCCATATATAAATGCATACATACATACATACATATATATAGCCACTCTTACCCGAAATGGTAATACCTGTTTGTGTACTATCTGTAGGTCAATTAGAACTGTTTAACTATTTTCTTTACTTAAAATCATTTAACTATGAGCAAACGAATGATAATATTAAAGTGAATTATTACTATTAGATTGCTGTGCTTAAAACCATTTAACTGTGTGCAAATAGAACTATTAGTGTTAGATAGCAAAACTTGAAAAAAATTGTCTGTGTGGAAACAATAAATATCAATCCTGAAACCATTTATCTGTGTGCAAACAAATGAACCTTAAGAGCCTGAGATAAAGTTTGGCTTGGTTTAGTTTAGTTTTATGTCATATCAACCATTGTAGGTTATTTTATGCTAAATCCATTTCCATACATATAGACAGTTTTATTTCAGTTTATTATAAGTACAGTTTTCGTTTGCACAGAGTTAAATGTAAAAACAGTTCTACTGAAAACAATTCAGTTTAGCATAAGCACACAGTTTAGTTCTGTTTGACCCATTGATAGGACCCAATCAGGTGCTACCACGCCGGTTCAGAGTGGACCTGCGAGTGATTGCAATAAAGGAGTACTCCGCATTTCCCAGAGCTCCTGCATTACTGGAGCCTCGCTATCCAGGACACTCGATGGGGGAGTTTTACCTCTCTGTAGAGAAGCAGTCGGTGTATTCTACAGCTCAAGCGGACTGGGCCACAGAGATAAAGTACCGTCAAATTATTCATTAAAAAATCATATATGTAATGATCTAATAATATGTTATATGTAATAATCATTAAATCACATTTAATAATGATTTAATAATATATAAGCTGCATTTGGGGTAACCATCAAGAGTTGATATGCCATTAAACTAAATAAACTAGCCTAATCTAATCATCATCATATTTTATTTATAGCAAGTAATGGTCTCTGTAATAAAACGATACTAAGCAATACCGTTCTTTGCTCACGTAACGATTATCATCGTAGGATATGGAACCCGAGTTCAAATCCTGAACGAGGTTGTTTGCGTTCACTAAGCACTAATGCCCTTAAGAAAAGCATGAATCCATCTGTTCCATTCCCCCAACCTCCCACAACTATGAGTAAATAGTTGGGTAGACTGGGTTCATTAGCCTTGGTCATAACACCAGTCTAACAAGAAAACAAGATTCAAATCAATTGAATGTATTCATCCAAACCTGTGCAGAGTTTTTCTTCTCCTAGACTGGTTGCAATACAAAGGATAAAGAGCCCAGTCCACCCAATAATTTACCCTAATTCAAATGACCTTGTGTTGCATCCTGTTTGCAGCAGGGGTGTTGCGTAAATGCATACAAAACAAAATCATTTATCGCTTATATAACGGTTATCGTCGTAGGAAATGGAGAATGCATTCCAAGTTCAAATCCTAGATGATGCTGTTTGCATTTAACTTCCCACTAATGAACTCAGAGAAAGCATGAATGTATCTATTATCCTCACAGCTATTGATAAATAGTAGTACATTCTGGGTTCTTTAACCTGGATAAGGCTATCAGTCTAGAAGAAGGAAAACTCTAAATTTAAACCAGCTGTACTCCAATTAAAAGATTAACCTTAAGTCGCATTCTGCTCGTGACAATGGGTTTGATGAATGTAACATACCCATAATATACGGATGTGTGAAATAGACATAAGGAATCTAAAAACACGGAACTTTACGAAATTGGTTCAGGTACGAAACTTTATTACCTTTGAGGAGAGAGAGACCCAATCTTTCTATGCTGACTGCTTTTTCGTCGTCAGCTCTCAACCCAACCAACGCGCGGCGCCCGTAGCGCACAAATTCGTCCGGCCTTGCCCAGGTCTGAATCTCGACGCTCTCGTTCGGAGGCAGGAACTCAACTCACTGCTTTTTCTCAAATCCCCAAAATCCTCAGCCCACGCTTCCGGTGCATGACGTCATTCACACCCCCTGGTCACAATCTCTATCTGGGATTTTTATTTTGACATCTCTGAATGACACCCTCTCCGCACGCGCGTGAACACCTGCGTTAATGCTGCACCTTACTAACCCATGCGCTAAGCGAAAGGTTCTCAACCTAACTAAACCGAATAGCAAGATATATAAAACAAAATCCCTCGGCAATTATATTACATAAATACCAACACTGTTCTTTTGTCATTACCTACAAAATCGTTTTAAACATCACGCTACAGAGCAAAATCGTAAATACGTGCTTAGTTTAACGGTAATCATCGAAGAAAATGGAATCAGTGACCCGAGTTCAAACATGGACGAAGCTCTTTGTGTTTCACTTTGCGCTAATATCCTCGAGAAAGGCATAAATCAATTTGTTCTTTCCTCAATTATTGGTAAATAGTAGGGAGACTATGTTCTTTAGCCTTGGTAAGGCAATCAGACTATGAGAAGAAAAACTCTGAATTCCAGCTTGCAGCACTCCGCTTAAAAACTGACTTTGAGTCACAATTTACCTGTGGCGGTGAGGTTGAATGTATACATACAGAGCAACACCATTCTTTTGCAATTAAATCTCAAATCGTGTTAAACATCACGATACAAAACGCCGCTTTTGAGCCGTCATATATAGAAATGGTATCAAATCCTGGACGAGACTGATTGCATATCACATAGCACTAATACCCTTGGGAAAGGTATGAATCCAATTATTCCCCTTTCAGCTATTAGTAAATAGTAGGACAGACTACGTTCTTCAGTCTTGGTAAGGCAACTAATCTAGGAGAAGGAAAACTCTGAATTCAAACCTGTTAAACTCCGCTTAAAAATTGAACTTGTGTCATATCCTGCCCGAGCGGAGGGGTTGGTAAATATGATTAAGCAAGATGAAAACTCTGAATTCAAACCTGTTAAACCCAACTTAAAAATTGACCTTGTGTCATATCCTGCCCGAGCGGAGGGGTTGGTAAATATATATATAGAAAGGATATCGTGTTATGCCAATAATCAAAGTGAAAAGACCAGCCTAGAAAATCAGTAATTCAAATTATTGATATTTACTAGATTCGAACATCAGTCCTTGGCTCCAATGGAAAATTCGTAATTGCTTTAGTCACTAAACAGATTCATCAACATCATCATCTTTATATTTACAAGCCGTTGCTTAGTATGATACAATGCTAAATCAAAGGTGAAAGATTGTATTACACCAAACTTTTTATTATGGTCTAGTTCCTGGTTGGAAAATCAATACTTATTTGATTTTGCGTTCACACCAGTTGAGCAACCATTAATAAACGCTTAGTTGAGCTGGGTTCATTGCTTGGTACCTGAGGTGCTTCTGAAAAGGAATGCCGACGAAAATTCAACAGTCTTTTTCGTTACCTCGCTGAAAGTTTCTTTCTGTGCGCCACCTCCACATTAAACTGATCTTTGTGTCATATTTTGCCTTTGAGGGAAGTCAAATAAATACACCTGGTTGGAAAATCAGCTATCAGAACTTCTACCTTGGTTTGAACGTCGACTTCTAATACCGGGGGTGTCCTCGTGGTGTAATGGTTAAAGCGATGGACTGCGGAATCGTAGTAAGCGAGTTCGTACTTCAGTCGCGCTATTACGTACACTTTCGGGTAAATACCCTTAGGAAAGGTATGAACCCCCTTATCCTCCCAGCTATGGGTTAAATAGTACCACTACTGTTCTTCTAGGAGAATAGGTTTGGCATTAAATAACCTATAAAGGTTGATATGCCATTAAACAAAGAAACCAACCAACCTCTAATACCAGGATCAAATACGAAGTAGACTTTCACCATTATCATCACCATCATCACGAAGGCATTCCAACAGTACTGATTCCTTCAACTTTCTCTCGCTATCCGTCTGTATCAGCCATCGCATATGGTAAGAATACTAGACGGCATCCAGTGTCCACACAGAGCCGATGAATGTAAGTTTTGCTAATCGGCCAATATTGGTGTGTCCATTTGTAGGTGTCAAGAGGAGAATGTTGCTTAAGAGTTCGTCTTTATTTCCCCAGCAGTGCCTATCTATACCTGGGTTATGGCGAAACTATGGCATGCAGCAACTCACATGAATCTAAGTGCGGTTCAACGCCGTGTTTCTCCTGATGCTGGGGGAAGGAGGTCATAGGTCAATGGCCAGGATAAAACAGTTCAGTTACTACTACTACTCATCTATAAGGATGGTTGATAGGTTGGTTGATTTTAACGGCATGTCAGCCTGTCTAGGATTATTTTATGCCAAGAGGTTAGGGAATCCTATACGTTGTACGTTCATATTTACAATTATTGTGTAGTTGTTTCTTAAGAGGATTTTCTGTATATGCTCCTATCGAATACGAATAATTTTTAAGCAGATCTATTTGAACCATAAATGGGACCCTTACAGGTCTATCACTTCCGGCCAGAGTGGACCTGGAAGTAATGGCAATAAAGGCATACTTGAAATTTCTCAGATTTTCATAACTGGATTGTAACTATTAGATTTAGTTTAGTGTCATATACAGTACACTCTTCTTTGGGGGATGGTGTCTTACCTCTCTGCGGGGGATACAGCCACCAAATTCTATGCCCCATCCTTAGGGTTATATAAGGGTAGTGTCTACTGATAAAAAAGTAGCTGTCGAAACATAACTTTTATCCCTAATCATCTTTATATTTACAAAGCTTAGCTTAATACGGCACACGGTCACATTAAAGGTGGAAGATTGGCACAAGACAATCATCGAAACGAGAATTCCTGTCTTCTAAAAAAACAGCTTTTATGAATTCCTGGCTTTTACTCGGAATCGAACCTCTAGCAACGGTAGGTAATGCCTAATTATTTCAGTTTCGCGGTCGACTATTACTCCATACGAAAATTCAACTGTTAATCAACACCTATGAACAGCTGGTTTAAAATATCAGCAATACCGATTCCTTAAAAAAAACTGTAAACTGCGTGTTTGTATGTCAATAGTCATATATATTCCTGGGAAAACATTACCAACAATGTACAAAGTCGGACAACGGAAATGTAAGTTAAAATGGGAAATCAGTTACAGCATCCAATTACTTGGCAATGAAAGCTTGGGAAAAAATCTTACTTTTTCTATCTAAGTTATCAATGCTTTCTTACTTTTACAGTCATCAATACCATAAACTTATCACTTCTATATCTTAATACTGCTATAACTACATACCTACATTCGTTGCCGGAATTTGGAGTGCTTCACATTAAAATGAGCGACAAGATAGATAGATTGATAGACTAAACTAAATGAAATCTACTCCTACTCCACACTATGGTTTTACTACATGGGTCATCAGGCGAGGCGATTGCAAAATTGTGTAGTTGCGCAAAAAACGTCACATCATAGCGAAATGTTTTATAAAGCAATGCTCCTAAAATGCTTTAACGTAGAGAGTTTAATATGTAACTGTATGATAATCTTGTTGGATCAGCGTTCGTTCAGAACGTATTTTTTCATTATTCAACTTCGCAATAGATGTTTATAATAATATCAAATCAAAACGACTGTTTGATTTGTAACTAAATCATTGAGAAAACAGGATAGTTTAGATAATCTTTTCTATGATAATTTGTTTGGTTGTGTTTTATAGTATATCAACCCTTGTTGGATATTCAATACCAAATACTATTTATATATATATGATTTGTAAGCGAGTAGTTTGTAGATAACATTATTAATCGAGATAGAACTCATTAAGCAAATAAAGGAGATGAACCTATTTCAAAAGAGATTTTGATCAGTTCTGTTTCAAAGTAAAAATAAACAAATGAAATAAATAAATAAATAACTGAATTGGTTAATTTGGAAGAAGTATAGAACACATACCTTGGTCAGTCTATGAACTTTTCAGTCAACTTTCATGTTATAGAATCCATTTCTTATTTTACTGATATCTGGGATGTTATACACTTCATCCAGGCAATGCCGGGTTGTCCTAGTTACAGAGATAGCTCTGAAATACCATTTAGAATCTTTCACTCCTTTTTAAATAAAAACATCATTATGGGTTGTTGTTACGATTGAAACCCAATCGATTGACGTGTTATCTTGTAATTATTAAACAGTGGAATTACTTGAATTTTCACAAGAAGTTAAAACTTTTTTATTTTATTCTTTTTTTAATAAAATAATTTAAGATTTATGCGTTTTGTGATAATAACAAAACTGATATCACTCGCTTGTCTCGACCTGATAACAAAGATACCGTAATTGGTTTGCAAACAGCCATTTGACAGGCTTCTTTTTTTTATCTAGGAATAAATGCGCGAGAGAATTTATACCATACATCTTAGTTGATGCTTCGGGATGGGTCGTCAGTGATGTTTCCTTTGGGATCATGGGGGGTTTCGGGTCTTTCAACATCAGACCCCCTCACCCAAATGACCCAGTTGGCATCGATCTAACTCCAACTCCCATCCCGGCAGCCAACCTGCGCATCCACACAAGGAGAAAACAAAAAGAAAAATGACCACAGAAAAGGCTCTATATATAAATTTGCAACGGCCAATCAGAGCTAAGCTCTACTGATGACTTCTTAATCTTTTCTTTAAAAATCGGGAGGCCACTTTACTCTGCTTTTTTTGCGACAATGGGGTCGTTATTCGGTTATTTGTTCATTCCGGTATGTATTCCTTCCTTTACCCCCCTTTTTTTTAAAATTAATTTTTACTTAGAGAAAAAAATTTAAAAAAAACTTAAATAAAAATAAATAAATAAATAAATAAAAAAAATAAAAAAATAAAAACTGTACATAACTAAAGAATTGCGATTAAAACAACAAACTCGTATATAAAATGACAAACGTTTAGTTTTAAAACTTATCTCCATTAAACACTGTACATAAATATACAATTACGAACTAAATCAGACGCCGCGCATTACTATACGTTAAAACATCCTAATCGAACGGTTTACGAATGAGAAAAGACGAAAAAAAAATAAATTTAATAAAAAATAAAAAACTCTGTACATAAATATCAATTGCGATTAAAACAACAAACTCCTATATAAAATTGACATACGTTTAGTTTTAAAAATTATTTTCATTAAAAACTGTACATAAATATACAATTACGAACTAAAAGAGACGCTGCGCATTACTATACGTTGCAACTCATTGAAAGGTTTACGAATGAGAAAAGACGAAATAAAATTAAAAAAAACAAAAAAAAAACGAGGAGTACGTTGAAATCTTCACAAAAACATTGTCGTTTAAAATGCTATATTTACAAAATGGCTAAAACGTCTAAGATATTAATCAATTAAATGAACCGGTTTCAAATGAACGCTTAAAGCCTAATACAACCACACTCCTTCGCGCGCAAAAAATAAATAGATAAAACTAAAAAAAATAAATAACAGATAAAAAACTAAATAAATCATACGTGTATATATCGTTTTAAATTAGACGATCTTTTTTTTCCTTCCTTTTTAACCCCACTTCTAATAATCACCTATCTACAACCCCAACTATCCGCCCTTCTGATCCACAACCAGTTTGTTGCTCTTTCAGCTGCAGTGGTAATATTTTTCAGGGCCTTACGTTTTCCCGCACCTGAAATGCCGATGCTTGACAACGCTTTACTCATCGACCTTGCGTTAAATCCGCGACATCCCACTTCGACTGCCTGACATATTGCCTGCCAACCATTCATTTGACATTGCTCTACTAGCGGCTCATATTTGGCTATCTTTCTTTCGTGTGTGGACTCCATGTTTTCTTCCCATGGGACTGACAATTCCCACATTATCACCTTCTTTGTGGAATTTGAAAACATTACTAAATCTGGTCGGAGCTTTGTCTCCACAATATGCGCTGGAAACTTCGTCTGCCTTTCCAGGTCCACCAACAATTGCCAATCTGGCGCCGATGACAACATCGATACTTTATTTTTTGTCTGCGGCTGTTTCGAGCTTCCCGCTCTAACAAAAATAACCTTATGTCTTCCAGGACTGAATCTATTCGATTTTAATGCCTCAGATACCACTCCAGCAATAACTTTGAGGACCTGGTCATGTCGCCAGCGATAACGCCCTTCACTCAATGATCTTGGGCATCCAGATAGCAAATGCTGTAGCGATCCTTTACCCCCGCACAACTGACATGCTGGGGTATCATTTTTGCCCCATGTGTGAAGGTTTGATGGGCTAGGGAGAAGATCATAAACTGCCTGGATCTGGAATCTTAGCTGGCTTAAGTCGGCCTTCCACAAGTCCGACCAGGTAATTCGCCGCCGAACATAATTTTCCCATCTGGTCCAGGCACCCTGTTGAGACAGTCCTACCATCTTTGCCAGCCTAGTCTCCTCTATACCTTCTCTTACTTCTTTTTGCAAGAGCGCCCTTCTTTCTTTCCCTCTGGCGTTGTCTATCCTTGGACTCGGATAATATCCCAGGCCTCTTGTCCCACTGGCCACAGTACCGACCATAGCCTTCTGCTGCAATCTCTCTTCCGCAACCTTCAGTTCCCTGACAGCGCTCCACTTCCTTCCTGTGCGGATTTCAATTCCTGCACCTGCTACCTTTAAATCTCTGGAATCTCTATACATAATCGCCTCTCTTGTGCGTGTCACCACAAACTCTTCTTTGAGACCCCTGAAAGGAAGTTGGATCGCATTGGAGGTCCCATATAAAGCCGCGCTACTTAGGCTCTTTGGCAAACCCAACCATCTCCTTAAATAGCCGCTAATTTTCCTTTCCATTCGTTCTACCGTGGTAATAGCTACCTCGTATAACATGAGTGGCCATAATATCCGCGGCAGAATTGCGTGTTGATACAACCACGCCTTAAACTTGCCGGGCAATCCTGACTTATCTATCTTTCTTAGCCAATCATCAAGGTCGCCCCCTATTCCTTTAATTGCTGCTTGATCCTTAGTACTGCTGTCGAACCACTTGCCAAGACTTTTTACAGGCTTCTCAGTCACAGTTGGTATGAATTCGCCGGCGATTGTGAACCGTGCCGTGCTTTTAATCTTTCCCTTTTGTAGTACTAGGGACCTAGATTTTCCTGGTTTAAACCTCATGCGGGCCCATACTATGACTTTTTCTAAGCCCCTCACTATCCATTTACAGCCTATGACTGATGATGTTGTCACTGTAATATCGTCCATGTAAGCTCTCAATGGAGGCTGCCGTATCCCGGACTTTACCCTTGGACCACGACACTCCACTTCCGCTGACTTGATTATCATATTCATCGCAAGGGAGAAGAGAGTGGCTGAGATCGTGCATCCGGTTATAATTCCCCTCTCTAGCCTGTGCCAGCCCGATGTCTTAGTACCCGACGTAACTCTCAGATTGAAGTTATTGTAATAATCTAAGATAAGGTTACTGAAGGAACTTGGAACATGATATCTGCGGAGTGTCTCTTCGACCACTTTATGCGGGATTGAACCGTACGCGTTTGCCAGGTCTAGCCATAGCACCGCTAAATTTCCATTATTTTCTTTAGCTTCACGTATAAGCTGCGATACCACGCCGGTATGTTCAATGCAACCTGGTATTCCAGCGACACCTCCTTTCTGTACTGAAGTATAAATGTACTCGTTCATTATTAGGAACTTAGATAGGCGCCTCGACAGAATGCTGAAGAATATTTTCCCTTCTGTATTTAGTAACGATATTATCCTGAATTGATCGATTTCTTTGGACTTTTCCTCTTTTGGGATCCACACACCTTCGGCTTGTCTCCACTGATCCACAACTCTCCCCCTCCTCCAGATTGTCCGCAATACTTTCCATAATAAGTTTAGAATGCCAGGATATCGTTTATAAACTGTGTACGGAACTCCATTCGGACCTGGAGCTGCGCTTGTCCTAGCTGCCTTAACCACTTCTTGAATTTCCTTCCATGTTGGAGGTTTATCATTAAATTCAACACTTGGTGGTTCTGGACTAATCAAGGAGTTTATGTTATCGAGTTCCACGTCTCTGCTTGGATCACTGAAGGTGTTACTCAGGTGGGCGTTAATTTCTTCCACTGGCCTTTCCAACATACCACTTCTCTTATCACCGAATAACTTACGAGCAAATCCGTGTGTGTGTGTGTGATGAAGAAAAGTCAGATGGAAACAACACAAGGATGCTACGGGCTGTTTGGAAGAAATCCTGGTAGCAGCATCCCACAAAACAGTAGGTGTACGAAGGAAGTAACGACGAATTCATGAGTGGACACTCACATATGGACGCGTTAGGGTTACATACATCAGCTCTGTGCAGACACTGTATGCAGTCTAGAGGACCTGTCAGGAACGATGGATGGGTGGGAGATAGATTCAGGGAACTCCGTGCTATTAGCAGGACCACTTTTCTTTTTTCTTTTCTTTCCTTTTCTCCCTCTCTCCCTCTTTTATCTTTCTTCTTTCCCCTTCTTCTTCTTCTTCTTCTTCTTCTTCTTCTTCTTCTTCTTCTTCTTCTTCTTCTTCTTCTTCTTCTGTTATATCTCTTAATGGTTCCATTTGTTTTACATCAGTGTCTTACACAGTCACGTGATATTTCTGAAATATGAATGCTGATTTATTGATCAAACGGTTAACGCCCATTTTCTCTGTATACATAATCCCCCCTTTTGTTTTCTATTTCATTAAATATCAATCGGTGATCTAACGAGATTTGATAACATCTTTTTTAAGTCCTGATGATGAATGAAAGGGAGAGAGAGAAAGAGAAAGAGAGGTGAAGTTTTGGACTATTTCATTTGTAAAGTTTAGTATTGCAGTTGGTATATCAATCTTTTTTATTAATATTTCTTTCATCCTACTTCATCTTCTGTACTTTCCCTGCAGACGTTATTCCACATACGAGGGGCATTCGATAAGTTTCCAGACTTTTTTCGTATGGGCATTCAAAATTGGTGTAAACTCTTAGAAATTCAGTATGTTATTTCTATACATCTTATGAGATGACTGACCAATTTTTAGGATTTCAGGTTCAAATGAACAGCTACAGCAGCAATTGGAATACACCCTACTAAAACCTGATTGTCACAGCTGGTGAATTTCAAAAATGAAATCTGACACTTTAGAAGAACGATATGCAATAAAATTCTGTTTTAAACTTGGAACAAATGCCACAGAAACGTATGGAATGCTTCAGACTGCTTTTGGGGCATCTTGCATGAATCAAGCATCGGTTTTTCAGTGACATAAGAGATTCAAGGAAGGCAGAGACTCTATGAGGGATGATGAGAGGTGTGGGAGGAGTAAGGAAGTCAATACACCAGAGTTGATTCGCCAAAAGGTTAGGGTTACTATGTTGAGGCTTTAAGGAGTTCAGGAAGAGATTCCTTGGGAAGAGGCCAACACTCTTAAAATCGGGTCAGTGGCATTTCTACCAGGACAATGCACCAGTCCACCACTCCATCCTCGTCACAGACTATTTGACCAAGATGGGCATCAAGACAGTTCCTCAGCCTTCCTCCAGTCCAGACCTTGCTCCATGTGACTTTTGGTTATTACCTAAGCTCAGAGACTGTCGTTATGAGACAATTGAGGAGATGAAATAGGCTGTGACGCTCACACAAGAGGACTTCCATTGGGCGTTCCAGAAGTTGTTGGAACGGTACAACAAGTGCATTGCAGCCGGAGGAGACTACTTCGAACGGGACTAGAGTTTCATGTGTGTACAAAACCTGGACGAATCTGTTTGCATTTCACATAACGCCAATACTCTTGGAAAATATATACATCTAACTATTCTTCCTGAAACTCTGATTAAGTAGTAAGGAAGACTGGTATCTTTCGGAATTGGACAATTGGGCGTGGCCGTTTTGGCGCCATATGATATTTTACGAAAAATACTTTCCAAAATTGAGTATTAATCGAAGTAAATGTTTCAGAATAATGAACAAAAAGTTAAATGAAATTTATTATAGAACTGAAAGCATTTATAATTCATTCTTTTATTCTTGGACTTATATAATTATATTTCCAAGAAAAATTTAACTAAAAATCCCTTCATATTAGGTCGTCTTATAGTATTTCTCTCATTGTAATATTCTTTCATCTGCCTTCACAGATTTTCAGCTTGATTTGTAGTATATCCATCGTCATTTACGAATCCTTCAATATCATTCAGAACATAATGTGTAAAGTTAAGGTTTCTGCAAGATAAATGTCCATCAGATATAATAATTGATACTGGCAAAATATATTTTTCTGGTACAGCTGTTATAATATTAGAAGATCTGTTTTTAACAAAACAAAGAAAATTTCTTTACTATAATCTTGAACGACCCCCTCGCTCCCAGCCATTGTATATTTGTTGTATTATCATTTATATTTTAGAAATCAATTCTTATTCTTTTTCTGCAAAGTGCTGTTTCATCGACTTATATAAATTCACCCTTCCCACCAACTTTTGTTGGAGAAATAGTTTCATCTAATTCAATACTAATACTTCTTTCTAAAAGCATGATAATTTTTTCTTAATATTATTTAATTCGGGTCAGAAAGATTTGTTATGCATATTGCTTGTATTTGATTCAAATCTAAGCAAAAATAAATTTTAGAATATAAAAAAATGTGAATTGATTTGGCATTAAATAACCATCAAGGGTTGATGTGCTATTAAATCAAATACGCTTGTGCCAAAATGGCCGACGCTAAAAAGGCCGAGCCAAATTAACCGAGCCCAAACTGCTGCGACAAACATACCTTTCCCGGAATCTTTTACCTTTGTATGGCAACTGATCTAGGAGAAAGAAAACTCTGAATTCCTACCCGTTAAACTCCGCTTAAAAATTGCCCTTGTGTTACATCTTGCCCTCTGTGTGTGTGTGGGGGGGGGTAAATGAATACGTAAATATATACGTGGGTCATTGGTGCGTATATGTATGTTCACATACAGGGTGACTCAAAACAGATGCAACCCATTAATATGAAAATGATTTAATACTGAACCAAGCGCAATGGGGGTCATTTCGAACATGTTCTGTAAAGATGCATCCTTTTAGCGTGAGACATCAAATCAATATATTTTTTAATTGTTATTATATCAGCTTCCATAACATGCAATCTTTTTTTTTATTTTCATGTCTCAGAAATAAATCATTATCATATTAATGGGTTGCATCTATTTTGAGACAGCTTTGAACGAATTTGTCTCCAAATAAGTAGTGACACAAAATATCTTCTCTCTTGTCCAAGGCATTGTGATCGAGGATTAATAGTTGTTATAATAGACTACTTTCAAATCTATAACAAAAAAGAACGCAACATTATTATTAGTAGAGTCATTAGCAGTCACATGGGTTCCATGTATATTGAGACACCCTGAACATACATACATACATACATACATACATACATATACCCTGACATTACAAATGTAAACAGATTCGAATCAATCTAGACTATCAGCCAGCCAGCCAGCCAGCCATTGAAACCTAATAGAAAAAGACATTAATATCCTTTCGTATTGATTTCATAGAAAGCGTAGCGTATCGTTCGTTTTATTCGTTGACAAAAGAAAAAAATTGTATCACCGGTATGAAGCAGACACGTGCATCGTCTACTCAAGCTGAATAAGCAGACCTTTGTAAGGGAGTTCGATTCTTACTAGTTGCCACATATTTCTGGCCGTGTCACGCAACAAAGCTATGATTACAAAATAATCATTTTTTATCAGAGAGGAAATAAAAGAGAGATTCTCGGTATATAAAGTGCGACAAGAAAGAAACGAAACTATCACTGTTTTTGGTGCATATCACCATAACTCAGCAAAAATGGCACATCGTAAGGCAACTTTTGTTTATACCAAACAGTTAATTTAGAGAATAAGATAACCTTCAATTCATTGGTAACATTATCAATTAAACATTAAGATGAGCAACAGCGTCAACATGACACATGTTCCCGTCATAGGACCAATATAACCGTAGACTTTTAAGACATCACTATACCCTTGTATCTGGTGGTATAATGGTTAGCAAACTAGACTAGCAAAACCTTCACAAGTGAGTTCGAGTCTCTTTGAGTGGCCCATTCATAAGACCTTGTGCCTCATCTAAGCAAAAAGCTTATTTAATTACTATTGTATCTCTGTTTCAGGTGTCAATATTTCTGCTACAGACGCTTAAGACGCTGTGTTGCAATCAGATGAATTGAATAATTCTTTTAAAAACTGTGGTAATTTTTTTCTAGTTGCTTTTCCGTGTTCATCCATACCTGGAAAGTATTCATAAAAAGAGGACAATATCCGTAGACGGATACAAGAAAAGCTTATTTTAAGAAAAAAAAATTTTCAAGAAAAATAATGGCGATCAAGAGTGACTGTCTCCTTTCCTCATTCGATATAATGTATGAAGGCGTTAATATAGCAGACCTTATGTTGGATTCAACAGAAAAGGGGAAATGACTCAAACCTTCTTCCTTCAATTCTCTACTGTTATGTGGCTGTGTGGTTTAACAGTCTTTCGCAAGGATCAATTGAAATCAATTCAGGTAAATTCTTCAAGCGAAACTATGAAACGAGTTTTTTTCGGCACGCCCAAAGCGTCAAGCTACGTGATCAAATCTGAAACGTCAACTGATTTCTCTCTACTTAAACCAGGCAAAACCGATTTGACAAGCTCGAAGCACCAACTGCTTGCAGAAAGACCTCTATCTCACTCTCTCTCTGTCTCTCTGTCTCTCTTTCGAAGCCCAAGCGAAACTGAAACCATGTTCGCACGCTTGTGATTATATGCATATCTTGTCACAAAGGGTCAATGAACTCCACAGCTGGTTTCTTCTCGAGATTATAATTTCATGTGTCCATCAACGGAAATTTCGTCACTGTCTTTTTTTGAGAACGCTATAACTCGATATATTTTAAACCAATCAAATCAAATTTCTCATGGGAAAAACTGCACCAGGGGAAGCGCCCAGTTATAGTAAAGCAATTTTCAATACAATATATATTCTGGGACCAGTGCTTGCGCTCCCTCTGATTATGTGTATAATAATTATTTGATTTCTCAAGAGGGATAATTTCATGGATACTAAATGTTCATGATAGAATAGTTTCCCTTATTTATTTGAGAATAATTTTCTGTAACTAAATCTAGCACTTTCTGTATGTCTGTATGTATGTATGTGTGTATGTATGTATGACACACACACACACACACACACACACACACACACACACACACACACACACACACACACACACACACACACATACATATATATATATATATATATGGGGGGTATATAGATGTCTGTATTTTTAGTAAATATCAATATATGTGTATGTATAAATATGTATGTATGTATGTATGTATGTATGTATGTGCGTGTGTATATATATATATATATATATATATATATATATATGTATCTGTGTATGTGAGCGTCTAGGTGTGTGTGTGTGAGTGTGTGTATGTAAAATGCAGCAATTCATGTATGTATGTATACATGTAAAACACTAAAAAGAAAACATTGAAGCGTGATTATTGTTAGCACAATACTATTGGAATAGAGAATAATACAATTTTCAGTTCAGTCTGCGACGTAAGAGTGTGGAGTTTTCATTTGTGTGAAGGAAGCTAATTCCGGGTATATTCGATGCTATTTATAGAGTAGTTTCGCTTATCAATTTACTTATTTGCTAATAAGTATAACGAGAAGGGAACGAATTGAAAGTAATCTTAATGGTCGCAGATGGAGGTATTTAAGTAAGTACGAATTAAAAAATAAAACTAAAGGCAAAAATTGTCAAGATGTTCATGAAACTATCAGTAAAGAAATTTGATTATATTAATTTTTTAAAGACGAAAAAATAAAGAAAAAAAGAAAAGCAAGAAAAAAAAAAAAACACAAACCCCTCAAGAAACTGAGCTATTTCTTGGGACACGTATCACCACACCCTTGTTTCCGGAATTATGCGAAATTGTTTTCTAAAAGTCATTTTTCTTTCTTTTTTTTTCCTTCGTTTTCTCCAGATTCCTGTTTAGTGACATCACAAATATACCAACGCCCTCTACATTTGAAACAACCACAAGAACACTCCAAATCTCCACCGTATCAGCGGTAATTATATCTTCTAATGTCATTTCTTTTCCTTTTTAAAGCAAAATTCCATTGCACGCATAGAGGAAGAAATTCCGTTCTCGTATGCAATTTTTACTTTCTACATTTTTGCCTTGATTAGCAGAGATAGATATCACATAAGACATTGCACAATATTTTGAAGTAAGCAAAATATTCTTGATTTTATGAGATTTTTTTCTGTCTAAATATGCATTTCGTTGGCTTGTGAGTGTCAACAGAAATATGAGTGATGCTGAAAAGCTTTCGGCCATACCAAGAAAAGATTAACTCATCAAAATATACATTTTACTGTATGTAGCTATCCTTTTGTCCAATATGCTTGGCACATCGTTTAAGAAGTTTATTCAACCTTTCCATAAGAGTGTCTGGGGAATATGGAGTACTCTTTCATTACCATTACTCCACGGCTATCTCTAACCAGGAATGGTAGAACCTGTTAGTGTCCCATCTATGGATCAAATTGATCTCTTTAAATATTATTCGTATTTAATAGGATCTAGTGCAAAAAAGAAGAAGAAGATTCTTAAAAACAACTACACGTAAAATATAGATATAAACCGACTATGAACGCGATTCCCTCACCTCTAGGCATAAAATAACCCTAGACGGGTTGACATGCCGTCAAAATCAACCAACCAATCAATAAACCATCGAAAACAAATTCTGTTAAAGTTTTTAAAAAGTTAATCTCTTCTTGGTTGGTCTATGAACTTTTCATCACTATCTCGTATATCATCAGTTAAATGGCCTGTATTATATATATATCATAGTTTTCTTTTTACTGTTATTCTTTGCTATGGAGTAATGGAGTTACAGATTACTATTATTATTATTACTATTATTATTATTGATCCTCGCTGAGTGCTCTATATCTGCATTTATTCGACCCCTAAGCAACGGACAAGGTATGAAGAGTTTAGTCTGTCACTGCTATTTACTTATAACTAGGCGGAGAAGAAATGGGTTCATGCCTTTTTCCAAGGACATCCCCGCGAAAGGAAATGCAAACGCGGTTCCTCGAATCATTTTTACCTCAAGCATTATGACATATAGTCCCATAACGCACGACTCCATCTAGTCTCACAACGAAATAATGAGAAATTCCGTTGTTATGAGAAAACAAGTTGTCAAGTCAAGACTCGTGTTATAATAACAGAATTTATCATTACTCAGTAGTTTGCGTGATATATATATATATATAATTAACTTAAATCGCGAGTCGAAAATCTTCGACTAAAGTTTCACCTTAACGGATCATCAGGAAGCCTAATTTCGAAATTAGGCTTCCTGATGATCCGTTATGGTGAAACTTTAGTAGATTTTCGACTCACAATTTAAGTTAATTCTATAATTGGCTCCATTGTATTGTGTTGAACACTTTAGTAATTATAGCATTGCAGCATTCGCGGAGGGTTTTTTGGTTTTCTTTTGACCACTGAATGCGTACCCCTTGATTTTTTTCAAAGAGTCGGACGAGGTTGGCCTTTTCTTTCTTTTTTACCCAAAAAACTTTTTTCTTTTTCCCCCGGGTGGTGATTCGAGGTAATTTTATCTCTTGTTCCTGACCAGGGTTTTTTTGTTTTTTCCGATACCGTGAATACTGGTAGATATTAGATTATTAAATATATATATATATATATATATATATATATATATATATATATATATATATATCATTTAGTCGTTCTAATCACACGAGTTCCTTTGACTCTTTCTCTCATTGTCCGTCCCTATCGGTCATCTCTCTTGGCAGATCTACTACTACGTGGCATCCAGTGTCTGCACAGAACTGATGAATGTAAGTTTTTTTCTGGTCTGTCAAAACTAGTGTGATCATGTGTAGGAGTCAACAGGCGAACGTCACTTATCAGTTCATTCTTGCTTCTCCGGCAGTCCCCAGCATTGGGAGATGGGAGGTAAGTGGCAGTATAGCTACTGTTTTGTGGGGCGCTGCTTCCAGGATTTATTCAGAAAAGCATGCACCATCCTTGTGCAGTTCCCATCAAGCTTTATCTTCAAGCGTTTCGTTAAACTCCATGTGGTGTAACCAGACATGAGTACTAACACGGGTACAGCTTGGAAGAATTGGCCTTTTATTTTATCAGAGTGATATAATTTCTCTGGGATCGATGACCTGTCATACATACGTATATATATATATATATATATATATATATATATATATATATATATGTGTGTGTGTGTGTGTGTGTGTGTGTGTGTGTGTGTTATTCTCAGTCTTGATCCATTACTTGGCGGAGAAAGGTAATTGAGCTAGTATATGTATATATATATATATATATATATATATATATATATATATCTGTGTGTGTGTGTGTTTATGTGTGTGTGTGTGTGTGTGTGTGTGTGTGTGTGTTTATGTGTGTGTGTGTGTGTGTCGATGGAGCTTCATCTAAAAAGAAATATTAAAAGTATATCTACTCGTAGCCATAAAAGTGTGTAAAACAATTACAGCAAATTTGGCGTCGAAGACAAGAGAATTGACTTAATTGCTGGCTAAAATGCATAGTCAGTAATAGTGAGTAGGAGCAAAAATGTTGTTTTTTACTGCATCCAATGTTGTTATTGTGCCCCCTGTATCGGTTGCAATTCACATGAAAATGAATAGGAGACTACTTTCAAAGCGACCCTTGTCATATTAATATTTCGGGATCACTCTCATTCAAATGAAGTGTATAGGCTCCTGTTTATCACTAGCAAAAATGCACATCCAATGATAGCGACTGGGTGAAAAATGTTGTTTATAGCTGAAAACTTGTATTATCCAACTGTGTTATTGTACTCCTAGCTGTTGTATTATCTATAAAAATAAATACTCTTGGAAACGTTCTCCTTCAAGAAGTTTGTTCGTTGCAGTCATATTCATATTCTCAAAATGATAACGGAGGCAGGGTGTCCACGTAGTGTAGTGGCTAAAGTGCGGGATTGTGATATCGTAGTAAGCAAGTTCGAACACCAGTCACACCTTTGGGAAAGATATGAACCATCTTATTCTTCCCAACTGTGGATTAAATAGTATTACTAATATTCTACACAGATTGATTTGGCATTAAATAACCCACGAAGGTTGATATGATATTTTAAAAAAATCGAATAAAGCAAATGATGTCATTAAAATAAAATTATTGGTTGAATAGTACAACAACTATATTCTACAAGAATGGGTTTAGTATTAAATAACCTACAAATGTTGAGGGGGTGTCGTCGTGGTGTAATGGTTAAAGCGATGGACTGCGGAATCGTAGTACGCGAGTTCGTACTCCAGTCGTGCTATTACGTTCACTTTCAGACAAATACCCTTGGGAAAGGTATGAACCCCCTTATCCTCCCAGCTATGGGTTAAATAATACCACGACTGTTCTTCTAGGAGAATGGCTTTGGCATTAAATAAACTAAAAAGAGTTGATATGCCATTAAATAAAGAAACCAAACCAAACAAATGTTGATACACAATTAAAGAAACGAAACCAAACCGATAGTTTCCAAAAATTCCCTCTTAAATTCTTTTTTTTTTTTTTTTACACAATTGCTGTTTTTGATCAGATTTAGCAATTTGCTCCAAAAATATATTACTCTATGTGAAAAAAAATCCAATTGGTTAATAGACTTAGTTCATGAAATCTACCTTGATATTAGATTTCTACTTCTAGAGAAATAGTAAAAAAAAAAAGTTTAGCAGAATTTGAAATTCCATTCGTTTAAATTAACAGTCGTCATCGATGTTGGTGGATGAATATTATTTATTATAATATTAAAATACTCAATATTCTAATTGCAGACAAATGATCATGCTCTTGAAAATTAAAGATAAAGTGTGACTCAACATTATGGGACACACTGTATAAGAATTAAAGGGGCAATTTTGTTCTGTTTAGAAAGATACCAGTATCGAAAATTCTTTTTGGAACGTTGCAGGGTTTTCGTGGGATAAACGGAAGGAAAGTTACAATGTTCCGACGTCATTTATCAACTAAAAGATGATCAATGGAAAAAGAAAAAGATTATTTCCTGAAAGTAGACGTGTTGTAACCTTCGTAGAATTATCTTCGACTTTGACTGTTGTTGGATAAGTGTAAGTAATGACTTCCTTTTGAATTATTGATAGGCGCGTTGACTTAGGAAAATGCTGCCATGTGATTTAATTAGAAGAGTAACAGAAAAAAACGTGGGAAAAAGAAAGAAAGAAAGAAAAAAGAAAGAAAGAAAGAAAGAAGATAAAAAATAAAAGGATAAAAAAATTAAAAGAAAGGAAAAAAGATAAAAATAGAAAGAAAGAAAGAAAGAAAGAAAGAAAATATAAAAATCAAAAGAAATATCAAAAGAAAAGAAGAATAGACAATTAACCAAAAGGACGAAAAAAAATACAAAAAGAAGGAAGGAAGGAAAGAAGAAAGGAAGGAAAGAAGAAAGGAAGGAAGAAAGGAAGAAAAAAACAAGGAAGAAAAGAAGGAATTGAAAAAGACGGAAAAAGAAAATGTTCCACAAAAAAGTACAAAAAGAAAAAGCGTCGTATGAGAATCAATAGAAAGTAAGATCATGAAAAGAGAGAGAGAAGAATGAGAAAGAGAGAGAGATAGAGAGATAGAGATAGAGATAGAGAGAGAGATAGAGAGAGAGAAGGAAGAAGGAAAGATTAAAATTAATAGAAATGACGGAAGATTGATGGCTTCCATGACTTGCATACTTCGTCTAAATCGCAAATTCTCAGCCTGCTATAGATACCATAATGTATCGGAAGATAACAGTTACCCTGATCTGGGACCCCAACCACACACTCTCTCTCTCCCTCTCTCTCTCTCTCTCTCTCTCTCTTCAAGTATCTTTTATCCTACCCTCACCTCATCTCCCCGATTCACAATTTATTCCTCCTTCCTTTGCCCCCTCTTTTTCAATTCTTTCCGCTTGGATTTTTTTTTATATATCCGTGCTGAACAAAGTAATCATTAAGTAGACCGATATATGCGGTTTTTTTTTCTTGTACCTTTTTCAACAGCAACCGATTATATCGTTTATCACTGCTATTTATCAATCATTCACAATCCTACTAAAAAAAGAAAAGAAAAGAAAATGGCAGTAAAAAACGTAAGAATTTGGTAAGAGTGAGTGAATCGAATCATTAAGGTAGATGTTAGAAGACATTAGTTCGTGCAAGCAACACGGAAGAAAAATACAAAAAAATCAATCAGATTCAGTGAGCTTTATAAAAGGCTATGGAATCTAATTCCAAGCTGAGTATAGTGTTTTTATCGAACAAAACTAAACAAAGTATATATATATATATATATATGATTTCAGGAATAATGCACCACACACACACACACACACACACACACGTATATATATATGTATATACATACGTGTATGTGTGGTGAATTATTTTTTTAAAATATATTTTTACTTTAGTGCATTCCGGTTAATACGACTGAGTTGGGTCCAACCATTTTGCACTCAGTAATCGACGAGACTGATCAACAGCAAAAAGCAAAGTAAATACTCTGATATATATATATATATATATATATATATATATAAGATCTGTTCAAAAAGTTCTAATCCTCACCCAGAAACATAAGATATAACTGAACATTTTTGGTGTAGCAACACACTAACACTTCTTACAAAACTTAGAAAAACAAATTCAGATTCCTGTGCATGCGAGATTTATGCAAAGGTGAGAGATGTGCAACATATCTAAATCTGGGTGAGGCTTCAAATTTTTTGAACGGCCCTCGGACACGCACACACACACACATATATATATATATATATATATAGTCATCCACAGATAGATCTGTTTCGTTCTATCAGAACTCATCAGTGTGGCTAGACATACTAGCTTCTCGCAGCTGGGATCGAAAACCGGTTGACTCAAACGCCAATCCAAGTCTCTACCCATCAGCCACGAAGGAACCAGTAGCAGCGAAGTAAATTTTAAACGGTTATGAATCACAAATTACTATTGTTTACATGCATCCGCTTAACGGCTACCGAGAGCTCAATTCATATATGAAGAGCTTTGCATGAACGCTAATGGCAACACGATTACTTCATTCGCTAGAGAGCTCAACCCTACGGGGGTAGGGGAGCATATATATACATATGTATATATATATATATATATATAGAGAGAGAGAGAGAATATATATATATATAGAATATATATATATATATATATATATATATATAGAATATATATGTGTGTGTGTGTGTGTATTCTTAAAATGGACAGGAAATTGAAAACTCTGCAAAAAGCCTAACACTTAAGAGATAACATAGACTATATGTGTTCGGAAAAAAATGGTTCCCTTGTGTAATCGGGTCAAATATCCGACAATCTTATTAAACTGACATCATTACATATTTATATATATATGTATGTACACACTCGCACACACACACACACGCACACACACATATATATTCTATATATATATATATATATATCATCATCACATCGCGCTGGTAGCACGGATATCCCTGACCCTCTCTCGCCACTCCTCCCTATCGTTCATCGCCCTAGGTAGGTCTTCAGGACAGCATCCTGTATCCTCACATAGCTGCTGAATGTACGTTCGTGCTGGTCGTCCTGCTTTTGCACGGCCATGTGTGGGGGTCCATAAGAGTACATCTCTTATGAGTTCGTCCCTGCTTCTCCAGCAGTGTCCTGCATGTCTGGTTCGTCTAACTTGAATAGTTTTAGTGATAGGGGGCAGGTGGCCGTACAGTTGGTGTCTTGTGGGGTGTTGCCGCCAGGACTTGTTTAAGATTGCACGTAGCATTCTTGTGTAATTGCCGTCTAGCTTCTTCTCCAGCCGTCTTGTTATCGTCCATGTTGTGCAGCCATATAGCAGTATCGATGTGACCGCTGCCTGGAAGAAACTGCGTTTCCTTTTATCGGTTAAGTCTGATTTCCATATAATCGATAGCCTATTGATAGCTATCCATGCTTTCGTTAACCTGGTTTCGATGTCCTTTTCGGTTGATTCGACGCTGCTTCCTGGGTATGTGAATTTGTCTACTAGTTTAAGAGGGGTTCCTTCTAGAGTGGAGATGTCCCCCGTTTGATTATCGCACATATATTCCGTTTTGTGTGCATTAACATAGAGGCCTATGCTTGTTGCTGCTCGTTCCAAACTATGCAGTAGTGTTTCGGCTTGGTCAGGTGTATTTGCCAGTATCGCTATGTCATCGGCGTAATCAGCGTCGGTAATTGTTGTTGCGGGGTATCTTCTGCTTCTTTTCTTCGTCAGTTCGAAGCCATTCTCTCTGATTTTATCAATCGATGTTCTAAGTACGTAGTCTAGACAAATGATAAAGAGGTACGGGGCCAGCATGTCCCCTTGTAGTACTCCTGCTACAATGTCAAAGTATTCTGTGTCTCCATCTGGTGATCGTACTTTTACTTTAGTGTTTCTATAGAGAATCGTTATTGCCGCTACGGTTTCTTTAGGTATGCTGTACGCTAGTAGGATTTGTTCCATCTTTCCTCTGTGAATGGAATCGAAAGCCTTGGTAAAGTCAACAAATATTAATGTCACTTGTAGGTTTTTTGCCCGTACACCTTCAAGGATTCTGCGGATGGTTAATATTTGTGAGGTCGTGGATCTATTTCTTCGGAAGCCATTTTGGTTTTTTCTAAGTATGTTGTCGATTTTGGGTTCTATGCGGTTTCGTAGTAGGGCATTGTAGATTTTGGCTGCTATGGATGTGTTATGCCTCGGTAGTTTTTGGCTAATCCGAGGTCACCCCTTTTTAGGGAAGGGGAGTATGCATCCCTTCATCCATCTATCTATCGGATTTTGATTGTATACTGCGTTGCAGTGTCGGAGCAGTATGTCGTCGAATTGTCTGGTCTTCCATACTTCCGGGGGAATTTCGTCCAGCCCTGCAGCTTTCCTATTTTTAATTTTTCTGAGAACCGAGTCGAGTTCTTCTTGTGTGAACGGTCCTAGTTTAATGTCTAATTGTTTGCTAATTATTCTGGTGATTGGTTCATGTGTTATTTTCGGTGGGTTTCCTAGTAAGTTTTTGAAGTGCTGTTTCCAGTTTTATTCTTTCTTGTTGGTTTGCTGCTTTCAGTTTTGCTTTGGCTGTGTTCTTTCTTCTACTCACTTCGTTTATTGTTTGCCAGGCTATCCTAGATTGTCTATCTTCGACCGAGTCTCTAATCTTATCTATCTGATTTTGAATGTATTCTGTCTGTTCCTTTATATATATGCCTGCTAATTGATATTGTGCCGTTTTTAGTTTTAAGGCATTTGTGTTTGTTTCGTTTTTTCGATAGTTTTTGGAGGCTGTTTTCACTAGTGCACGTTTTTCTCTCACCGCTAAAGTTTCCCATGGGACTCTATATCTAGTTTTGAGTTTTGTTGGAATGCATTTCGCTGCTGCCTCGAGATGTGCATTGACGAAATTTTCATATTCGTCGTTTGGTGTACTTTTTTCCGTCTTGTAGTGTTTCGAATCTGTTTCTTAATTCTAATACGTATTTATCTCTTATATCTCTGTTGTTCAATAGAGCCCAGTCATAGTGTTTGGTGGTCGCTGTTCGTTTGGCGTTTTTTCGTAGGCTTAACCGTATTTTCGCCGTGACTATTCGGTGATCGGTGGACACACCCTCAAAAAAGTACGCCTCGCAATTCAATGCACTATTTTTCCATTTCTTGTTTATAAGGACGTAGTCTATCTGAGCTTTAGTATTGTTTGCGTATGTGTATGTCCATAGTTTGCCCTCCCTTTTTTGGTAGTTTGTATTGAGGCATGCTAATCTATTTTCAATCATGAAATCTGTTAGATGTTGCCCATTCCTATTTGACGTGTTGTGGAGGCTGTATTTGTTGTTTCCGTTTTTCCCGATTTGGGCATTCATGTATCCGCCAATGACAAACATGTTGTGTTTCGGGATGCTACGCACTAATGAGGATAGCTCATCGTAGAAGGTGACTAGTTCAGTTTCTTCACTAACATTGGTAGGGCTGTAGCAGGAGATGATTGTTGCTCTGGGGTTGCCGTTAAAAGTAGCTGCCATCATTCGAGGTTGTATTTTCTCAATGCTATTTAGCGTTTTTAATGCTCTAGGTCCTATAAGTAATCCTACCCCTCCTACTGCGGCGTTGACAGAGTTTTTTCCATGCGGATACAGTGACGAGCGACCATCCATTGCCAGTTTCGTGATATTTGATATCTTCGGTGTGGGTGTATCTGTGTTCTTGTATGCATATTATGTCAATCTTATGTTCTTCGGCCGATGCGATTAGCTCTGGTAGTTGTCCTATTCTATTTAAGGTTCTTACGTTAAATGTGGCTATTTGTAGTGTTTGCTTGCATTTTAGTAGTTTTGATTGTTTGAGCTCTGTAGCTGATTTTTCGAACACTGAGGCCAGGGCTCCAGCCTCAGCAGGACGCGCCCTTTTTTTACCCGCGCGAAGAGCGATACGGTTTGTGTGTGTGGTTTGAGTGTGGGTCATGATTATCTTTCGATGGCTGTTTTATTCTCTTCTATAGAAGCCACTCTTATAGAGGAGCAGCAGTAGTTCCCCGATCGAACTAGCGATCCTGAGCGTAACGTCGTAAAACTCACGTCCAGGACCTGTTTAGGTATTGAGTTTGGTCGTCCGTGGGTTTATTCAAATATCTTTACGTTCATCATGCTGCTTCCCATGTGTACGTAAAAAAAAAAAACAAAAAAAAAACGACATCCAAAGTGCGAAAATAATTGATAAATGTAATACTGGTGTGTCTATGTGTAAGAGCCCACCGAGAACTTTGCTGATGAGTTGGTCCTTGCTTCTCCAGCAGTGCCCAGTATGTGTTGATCGTCTTGGATCTTTTATGAAATGGGAGGTAAATGGTCATACTGGTGCAGTTTTGTGGTGAGCTGCTGCCAGGATTTGTTGAAAACCTCACGCAGTGTTCTTATGTAGTTCCCATCTAGTTTTCTTCTCCAAGCGTTTCGTTAAAGTCCAGAGGATGCAACCATACAATAGTACTGACATAGGAATAGCTTGCAAGAACTCCCAATTTTTTTATGAGAGAGATTAGATTTCTATATGGTCGATAACCAGTAGTCTATACCTTTCATACATGTATGTTGGTATCGTTTTCACTAGAGGAGATATTGCTACCGAGTTATGCATAGTGATTTACTAATTTCAGAGTTTTATTTAATGAGAAGATGGCATCATTTTATTTAAAACACATGAACTCTAATTTATTCAAGAAGTACAAGATCATTGACCTTTTAGTGTGATGTAGCATACCCATAATCTTTTGGAGTTTAAGGTTTTCCGACATGAGGAGAGAGAGACACAATTTCTTCCTATGCTGACTGTTTGTCCATCGTCATCTCTCAACTCACTGACTCAACCAACGCGCGGGCATCCCGTAGACCCCTGGTCTGGCCTCTCCCAGGTCAAAAATCGACTTGCTTCGTCCCAGTCCAAATCTCAACCAACTGTTTTTTTTTAAATCCCTAAATCCTCAGCCTATCGCTTCCGGGCATGACGTCATTCACATCCCCACTCCTATTTCCTATCTGGGGTTTTTATTGTGACATCTGTTATTTTCATACCCTCCCTGCGCGCGCGTGAACACATGCACTCAATGTGTGCACCTAACTAACCCATGCACTAAACCGAAAGGTAAGATAACAAAACGAAAAGGAGGTGCCCGTGGTGTAATGGTTATCGTTGTAAGGAATGGACACGGCGACTCGAGTTCAAATCCTGGACGAGACTGACTGCATTTCATATAGCACTAATACCCTTGGGAAAGGTATGAATCCAATTGTTCTCCCTCCAGCTATTGGTAAATAGTAGGAGAGACTAGGTTCTTCAGCCTTGGTGAGGCAACTAGTCTAGAAGAAGGAAAAACTCTGAATTCAAACCTTTTAAACTCCGCTAAAAAATTGACTTTGTGTCATATCCTGCCCGAGCGGAGGGGTTGGGTAAATATGATATATAAAACGAAAAATGATAATATAAAAAAAAACCTTCCGCAATTATATAACAATGAGACCGTTTTCTTTCATTAGATCTTTTGATGTTCGTTGTGCATAATCTGAACAGATTATAAATAGAAATGGTGCAAATCTTCTGGCAAAATTCCAGTGACAACGTCAAAAAATTAAAGTCACTATCAGGTTAGCGAACCATTGCTTTCGTGTCCTTGTAGTGTATCATTATAGCCGTAACAGTTTCTTTAGGGAGATTATATGCTAGAAGTATTTGCTCTTTCTCTCCTCCGTGTATGGAATCAAATGCCGAGGAGAACTCTAGGAAACAGATTTTTCATATATCAAACGAAACATGATAATATTAAAAAAAAACCCTCCGCAATTATATTACAGTCTTCCTTATTTCGGGAGGTATTTCTGCTTTTTAATCTTTTCCAGAACTACGTTAATTTCTTAAACTGTGCAAGTTTGATGCTTAGTTGGCAGCATAGGCATACAATGAAGGCTCAAGTTGAATAGAGAGTTTTTGAATTAATGAATTCCCAAAGAAAAAAATTCATTTTAAATAAACTGGTTAAGATGTCACCATGAGAAAAAAAACGCCTACTATGTCAACTGGCATCAGATTAATCTCTTGGTCACGTGATGTTGTCTCGTGATTATGTATGTTTAATATTTAAGGAGGCTAATATAAATCAGATTACCGATATATGCAGGTTTAATAACCAGCAATTATCTGAAAATAATCAAAAGATTTGTCAAACTTAAAGTTGTGTGTTGAGTGATTTTTAAAAAATATTTTTATATTGGCTCTACAATATTTTTTATATTGAACACTTTTTCATTGTTGGCGTTTTAGTTTTGAATCAAACGTTTTTCGTTTTTTAAATGAAATTACTTTCTTTCGGTTTCTTTTATTGTAAATGCCATATTAGACGTCATGGTTCATTTGATGCTAAGGCCATCTCTATTGAAGAATAGCAGTGATACTGTGTAGAAGAATAGGGGTTTCAATACCGTTCCCGAGGGTATTAGTCCAAAAGTGAACGTAATAATAATGTACTCGAATTCACTCGTAAAGGTTTGTTACTCTTGTTTGTTAACCATTACACCCCCGAAACTGAACGTAATAGCCCGAGTGGAGTTCAAACTAAGATGTCGTAGTCAACCTTTAAAAGAACATATAATTTTTTTAATGACGTATCAACCTTTGTGGACTATCTAATACGAAAGCGATCCCAGTTGAAGAACGTATTTTATTAAAGTTTGTAATGCATTAACATTTATATATATATGTGTGTGTGCGTATGTGTGTGCTTATCAAAGTTTATGTATCAAATTTTTCATATATTTATTTTATCATATTTACCAACCCCTCCGCTCAGACAGGATATGACACAAAGTCAATTTTTAAGCGGAGTTTAACAGGTTTGAATTCAGAGTTTTCCTTCTCCTAGACTAGTTGCCTCACCAAGGCTGAAGAACCTAGTCTGCCCTACTATTTACCCATAGCTGGAGGGAGAATATTTGGATTCATACCTTTCCCAAAGGTATTAGTGCTATGTGAAATGCAATCAGTCAGGTCCAGGATTTGAACGCGTGTTGTCGTATATATATCCTGCGACGATAACCATTCCACCACGGGCACCTCCACTATATATTTATTTTATACACTATTTTATACATACATACACATGGAAGTGAATTATGGAAAGAAATCCGACCGTATCGAGAAAATAGAAAAACAAAGTAATCTAAATGGAATTAATTTATTACGAAGGAAAGTCAACGTAAAAACGTTTCGGTTTTAATGAACCTACATCAGGACTTTAAGATGGTTAAACAAGTGTTAATGGAACAACGATGGGAGTTCGATAAAATTTTATTAAACATTCATTGTTGATTTATCAACACTTGTTTCATCGTCTTAAAGTCCTGATGAAGGTTTATCCAAACCGAAACGTTTTAACGTTGACTTTCCGTCGTAATAAATTCATTACTTTTGGATTATTTTGCTTTCTATTTTCTCCATGTATATATATATATATATATATATATATATATATATATAATTATTATTATCATTATTATTGTTGTTGTTGTTGTTGTTGTTGTTGCTGTTGTTTTAGTTATCTTAAATATTCAAGCAAATGGGTTAACACTTTTCATTTAAAGAGAAAAAAGCTTCCAAACCTGGCAAGAAAGAGTAACAAATAATGATTTAAGATCAATATGATACCAGATGAATAGAAAATTTCTTTTCCTTTCTGTCTGGTAATATTGACATAGATATTGATAAAAACCAACTAAATGTACCTGAAAGAAAGTAAAAACAAAAAAGAGAACAGGTACACATGTTATACTCATTGGCATATAATTTGGATGTTGAAAGGTTGCAATATGTTCAAAGAGAGTATTCGATATCTGACATAAAACATGTATGAAAAATACATTAAAAAAATAAAACAATACATTAATAGTTTTACACTTTGGTGATCATCTGACAATTATACATTTTAAAGATTTATAAGTCTTACAAGAGAGTAATTCATAGAAATAACGGAATATATAATGGAAGCAGATTAACATGACAGAAGATCTAAGAAATTCATGGAACAATAGACTTAACAAAGATATCTCCGAAAAAAATCAATGTGGTTTGTAATATAAGAAACCCTTATATAATGCCAAATCCTGTTATATATATATATATATATATATATATATATATATATATATATATATATATTACACACGTACACACACGCATATATGATTTTTAAACGAACAGTATATTTTTAAACACGTGATGGTTCATTTGTTTGCATATAGTTATATGGTTTCAAGTAGTGCTATCTAATATTAATATTTCTATTCAATATTAATTATTTGTTTGCACACAGTTAAAAAGGTTCCATTTATTGCTATCTCAGTACAATTGGTCCTCGGCCACCGCCTTCTAGCACCTTTAATATAAAATAGTGTTTGATACTTGTTTATTACCAGAGCAATTTGAATAATACTTATAATTCTGATCCATAAACTTGATACAGTATAATATTAAGAAAACTATAATAAGCGCATGTATTTATTCATATATAGATAATATGCTCTTGTTTAACGTCTTTTCTAAACCATCTTCAGGGCGATGTTACTGTGCAATTTAATGTCTAAACCGAAAAATATTTTCTAATAAAAAAATGAAACGAAAAAATAAGAAAATTCTTAGTGTCTAATAATCGTTAATAGAGTTCTGTTTAAAACATGTATCTAACAGGGAGTTAGAAAATTTTGATTTAAATTTGAATAATACGATTGGGACTTATAGTCATATAGAAGCAAAAATAGAAAAACAAAGTAATCTAGATGGAATGAATTTATTACGAAGGAAAGTCAACGTTAAAACGTTTCGGTTTTAATGAACCTACATCAGGACTTTAAGATGGTTAAACAAGTATTGATGGAACAACGATGGGCTAATGACTAGCCGATTATTGGATCAGGCCACTCTGACTACAAATCTAGTTCAGTAGGGGTCAAAGTGGAGTGTTGCAGGTCACGTGACCACTTTAGTGTCTGGGTCACAGACTGCTCAGTCATTACTGGTCACCACCCAGTCAACAATTGGCCTCGGTGAGTTGAGAGGGGTTCTTACCTTTCTGGAGAGGTTCAACCAGCGTATTCTACAGCCCCTGACAATAGGAGGTGGGTATATTTCTGAGGCTAGTTAATATATATAAAGTTGGCGACCTTAGTCGTGGGTAACCCGAACGCTCGCTTTTCAATAGCTACAACACCGAGGTGTTGCGGGGACCCAATTCTTTTCTCTGGATTGCTCCACTTTAACCTTGATCCTTACCTTATAATGCTGAGTGTTAAGCCAGGCGACATCAAGTACCATTTTTTGAGTCTTTGGTATGACTCGACCTGGTATTGAACCCCGGTCTCCCGGGACAAACACTCTATTCATTAGCCCGGTTAACAGAGTTCTGTTTAAAACATGTATGTAACATGGAGTTGGAAAATTTTCATTTCAATTTTTTTAAATCGTTATTCTTTTTCTTTATTTCTTTCTTACTCTTTACAGGAAAGAATGAAAAATTAAAATAGAAATAAATGAAATAAAAATTTCAAAATATTAATTACGTCACATTCATTAAAACAAAACGCTCTTAACGATAATAGAACGCTAAGAATTTTCTCATTTTTTCATTTGAAAATAAATTTTCGGATGGGACATAACATCACACTATAACATCATCCTGATGATGGTTTAACAAAAAGAAGAAAAAAAGTAACCTTAAACATTGACTTATTATTCATATGCAAATAAATATATATAAATACATTGTTTTTTGTTTATTTTTATATTTTCATACCGTCGGATTTACGACCATTTGTTGGCCCAGTCGACTGGGGCTGTAGAATACACCGACTGCATCTCTGCAGAGTGGTGAGACTCCCCCAACCAGTGTCCTGGGTATGACACTAAACAATTTGATCGTGAGGTTTGAGTAATGCTGGAGCTTTGGGGAATGCGGAGTACCCCTTCATTGCCATCGGTCCCAGGTCCACTCTGACCCAGAATCTATGGGTAAAATAGAACTAAACAGTGTACTTATGTTAAACTGAATTGTTTAAAATAAAACTGTTTTTACATTCATGTGTGTGTAAACAAAAAACTGTTCGAAACAGGACTGTTTATATGTATAAAAATGGATTTGGCATTAAATAACCTACAATGGTTGATATGCCATTAAACCAAACCAAACCGAACCATACTACCATTTTTCTCTTATATATATGTGTGTGTGTGTGTGTGCGTGTGTGTGTGTGTGTGTGAGAGAGAGAGAGAAAGAGAGAGAGAGAGAGAGAGAGAGGAAGAAAGTTGGCATTTTAACAGCACTCTCAATTTTTAGATTTAATGCTTTTAAATTTAATGCTTTTAAATTTAATGCTTTTAGATTTAATGCTTTTAAATTTAATGCATCTGCAAGCGAATGGAATCATGTAAGGTTTGTATATAATTCATAATATTCACAGATGTATAAATTTTCAATCGACGTCTTATTGTCACAAAAGAAATAGTGAAAAATTAAAGGCCAATATTTTGATAATGTTCATCATAGCATTTATAGAATTTTCATTTTTTAAGTGTATATTTTGCATAGTGTTTAAGATGTTTCGACCGACTCATATCGAAACTTAGCATGAATGTGTCTATTTATCTATCTTTGAGTCCAGCTGCTTCAGAAATATTAATTTGTTGCTTTATATGCCCCCACTGGCCAAGTACCAGCTAATCATGACGTATACTGTTGCCACATTACAAGTGAGGTGTAGTGTTTTTTATTAAGTTATATGATTTTACTAAATGCAAGGGATGTGACTCCTTAATTATGACTCTATAACTTTCTTTGATTAACTTCTCCTCACACTATCTCTCTTCAATATCTCATTTTCCT
This sequence comes from Sepioteuthis lessoniana, assembly GCA_963585895.1. NCBI lineage: Eukaryota > Metazoa > Mollusca > Cephalopoda > Myopsida > Loliginidae > Sepioteuthis > Sepioteuthis lessoniana. The sequence goes on from OY757913.1 coordinate 49,836,577, forward strand.
TTCCTCTTCCCTATTCCTTTTTCTTGGTCGATTCTAACTTTTTCACTTTCTTTCGACTCACCCTCAGTTAATCTCTCTCTCTCTCTCTCTATCGTTTTCTTTCTTTCTTTCTTTCTTTCTTTCTTTACTCAATATCTGCCTTCTTTTTCTGTCCTCTTTTTGATTCTCTCTCTCTCTCTCTCTCTCTCTCTCTCTCTGTCAATTTTTTAACTCTTTTTACTTTCTCCGACTATCTCTTTCACATTTATTGCTCCCCCTCTCTCCCTCTCTCTCTCTCTCTCTCTCTCTATATATATATATATATATATATATATATATATATATCTTCTTTTTCTTTCCTCTTCTCTACTATATTTCACCCGCGCTCTCATTTTTCACTCTTTTATCTTCCCTCCCCTCGATCGCGACTCATGCGTCACATTTTTGTTTCTCTCTCTCTCTCTCTCTCTCCACACACACACACACACACACACATACACACACACACACATATATATATGTATATATATATATATATATATATATATATATATTCACTGAATAACTATATATATCTATCTACATATATATATATATATATATATATCCTCATTCGCTCTGTCATTTTTTTTTACCTTCCCTTCCACAAGGTCATTCATATAGCTCCTCTCTTTCTCTTTTCTTCTTTCTCTCTCTCTCTCTCTCTCCTTTTTACTAATTTTTTCTTACCCTGTCTAACTCTCTCTCTCTCTCACACACACACACACACTTTTTGCTTTTATATCTCTCCCCACCCCCCAATCGTTCATCTTCATTTTTCGCTATGTTTTCTTCCCCACCAAACAGGTCCTTCTCTCTCTCTCTCTCTCTCTCTCTCTCTCTCTCTCTTTCCTCACTTTTCGTTCTTTAACCTTCTTCCAACCAACCCCTTCATCGTATCTCTATTTGTTTTCTGTCTCCCTTCTGTATCTGTCCACTCACCACCGCCTTTCCTTCGCTTGCTCACTGCCAACCACTTCAAATAAGCAGTTAGTTTGTCGATGGTCTTTTTTTTTTACGAATGAGTCACAAACCAGCACACTTTTTCCCTGTGTAAAATCCACGGCCAAAATACCTGCCAAATACTGCAATCAGCTCAAGTTTTGAGTCATCCTAGGTCCGGATGACGTGCGTAATTTCCTGCTTTCACTTCTGCTGACAGCTTATTAACATTTACCCGGCCGAATCGACCCAAAAATCTGCTCAGATAAGCCGAAATCTTGTCGTCAGTTGCCAACAAAGTCTCAGCACTTATTATCGAAACATGTTAAATTAATGCCGACCACCTTGGTCTACTTTATATATATATATATATATATATACATATATATATATATATATATAATTCACTATGATGTTTACTTTGTTTCGTTTTATATTCTTTTCTTTTGTATGTATTTATCTTTACTTCTATGTGCTTCTCCTTTAGGTTTTATTTCCTTTCTCTTTTTTTCCTCCGCTGCTCTGTCGGTGAGGTTTAGATTATGCTGACGGTATCCCTTGGGAGGGAGTCAAATATTTCTTTCTCAATAAAAAAAAGGATAAGGCTACAGTTCTGGGGAGTGTGGAGTACCCATTCAGTGATATTACTTCCAGATCCACTCTGACCCGGATTGGAAGTACATGTTAGGGTCCGATCTATGTGTCAAATAGATCTGGGGGAGTCCCCATGGCGTAGTGGCTAAAGTACTGGACTGTGACATTGTAGTAAGAAAGTTCGAACTCCAGTCACGCTATTACGTGCACTTTCGGACTAATGCCCTTGGGAAAGGTATGAACCCTATTATCTCCCCCAACTATGGATTAAATAGTACCATAAATATCCTTCTTCAAGGATGGATTTGGCATTAAATAACCCACGAATATTGATATTCCATTAAAACGAAGAAACTCTACAAAACCAATTAAATGGATCTGCTTATATCTTATTCATATTCGATAGGAATATGTGCAAAAAAAAGTCTCTTAGAAAACAACAACACAAAAAATGTAAATATGAACATATAATGATTACCTAACCTCTTGACATAAAATAATCCCCGATGGATTGACATGCCGTTAAAACCAGTCAAATCAATCAGTCCTTCTTGCTTTATTCTCTTTCTCCTCTTCCCCTCTGCAGATTGTTGGTGGAGTTTAAAATAGTTTGATTGCATCCCTTGAAGGGGCGTAAGACACCCATAAAAAGGGTGTCCTGAGCATGACACTAAATTGCATCCCGTGATGGGGATCCACTTCTGGAAATCTGGGACTGCACCTTCATTGGCATCACTCCCAGGTCCACCCTGATTCGTAGTGGTAGTAACGGTTAGGGTCTCATCTATTGATCTTTAGAAATTATTCGTATTTGATCGAAATAGTTGATGTCATTTAAATATCTGCAAACAAATGCTTATTGACAAATGAGAGAAATATGCCATGGAACATGTAATATGAAAATCTAGTTACAGTCAAACATTAAAAAATGAATCAAATTTGAGCATTTTTGGCAATCTGACCTGGAGTAGGTGTACCTGTTAGAGTCTCATCTATGGGTCAAATAAATTCTATTTGAAAATTATTCATTTTGATTGTAAATCTTGTTGTCATATATCAGTAAATTATTTCAATGAAAAATAGTTACTTGAAGCAATAATTGTTTACTAAGGATTATTATTAGTTACTTGAAACCATATAATTATTAAATGGAAATAATTGCTTGAAACCATATAATCATTGGACAGTAATACTTTATATACATGGTGCATTCAATAAGTTTCCGGACTATTTTTGTACAGGCATTTAAAACTGTCGTAGACTCTTGAGAATTCACTATGTTATCGCTATACATCTTATGAGATGACTGGCCAATTTTTATGATTTCAGCTTCAAATGAACAGCTACAGCAGCAATTAGAATTCACCCTACTAAAGCCTGATTGTCACAGCTGGTCAATTTCAAAAATGCAATCTGACACTTTAGAAGAACGATATGCAATAAAATTGTTTTAAACTTGGAAAAAATGCCACGGAAACGTATAGAATGCTTCAGACGGCTTTTGGAGCATCTTGCGTGAATCGAACTTCAGTTTTTGAGTGGTATAAAAGATTCAAGGAAGGCAGGGAGTCTGTGAGGTATGATGAGAGGTGTGGGAGGAGTAAGGAAGTCAATACACCAGAGTTGTTTGGCCAAAGGGTTAGGGTTAGGGTTTCTATGTTGAGGCTTTAAGGGAGTTCAAGAAGAGATTCCGTCGGAAGAGGCCAGCACTCTTCAAATTGGGTCAGTGGCATTTCCACCCGGACAATACACCAGTCCACAACTCCATCCTTGTCACAGACTATTTGACCAAAATGGGCATCAAGACAGTTCTCACCCTCCCTATAGTCGAGACCTTGCTCCCTGAGACTTTTGGTTATTCCCTAAGCTCGTTATGAGACAATTGAGGACTTCCAAGGTGCCTTCCAGAGGTTGTTGGAACGGTACAAGTGCATTGCAGCTGGAGGAGATGACTTCAAAGGGGACTAGAGTTTCTTGCGTGTACTATCAATAAAAGTGCCCATACGAAAAAGTGTGGAAACTTATTTAATGATCCACGTATAACTGTAAATTATCTATAAAAAGAATAGTTACCTGAAGCTATGGTTGTTTATTTTATTGTAATTAGTTACTGGAGACCATATAACTTGAGCAAATAAACGTCTATTATTTAATAGAAATGATTACAATATGATTATTAGCATTATATATATATATATATACATGATATTATTTATCAGAGGAAAAGACTGAAGAAATAGAAACACAAAAATAGGAGTATAAACGTACAATGAACGCGATTCCCTTACATAGGCACAAAATAACCTAACACGGATTGACATGCTATTAAACTCGGCCCATTAATTTTTCTTTTAATTCTCATAGTCCTTTTTATACACTTGTTTTTCTTTCCTTTTTAGTTCTTCTGCACCTTCCTTCCACCCTTCCTTCCTTTTCCCCCAAACTTCTACATTTTCCCCTGTTTTTTTTTTTCTCTCCGAAATTCATTTTATTTTTCTTTCTTTTTCTTCCCCACATTCACGTTCTCTTTCACACATAGACTTCGTATCGATTTGAACGGAAGTTACAAACATACCAAAACATTGTTTAATCGCTATTTGCCATTTAACTCGCTTTTATGAAATAACAGATTCATTAATGAAATAGATAATTTTAGTCTATGCAATAATTATTGTAATGTAAACAGAAACAGCAATACCCGCTCCACACACACACACACACACACACATACACATATATATAATCATATATAATTAACACAAGCTGAACCTGTGATATTTTTATTGCTTATAAGTATATTGATATTATGCAATATTTGGTTATATATTTATTTTTATTTTTATATTTTTATACATGAGAAACCACGTATGATGCCCTGTTCTCCTCAGCCGCCGACCAGGGGTAACGCCATAATTTCTATGGCTAAGGCGGTACAGCCACCTCTGGCTCCACAAGCAGCTTTTACCACTGGACTGGGAATGAAGCCAAATACAGCTGAAGTTCCTCTTTGTAGCTTTAGTTCGTACTTGTGTTAAAGGCACTTGCTTTCATATGTTAATCATGTGTTCGTAAAAATCGTTATTAACGGTCATTCATATAACTTGCGCACGTTAGGCCTTGGTGTCGCGCGCATTTTATATTCTTAATGTTTTTTGTGATCAAATCCAGCTCGATTCTTGGCTTGTTTAGAAATTCTCCGGGGTGCTGTCGCTCAACAACGGAATTCTGGACGTTGTGTGCTCAGATTCATTACCCCATCATTCGATTTACATTCTCTAATAAGAGAATTATGTTATTTGCACGAGCGTGCCTTATGGACATGTAAATCTCGCAAACCGTTACATCTTCTGCCGAAATAACACGTTGTAGCCGGGTCCAGTTCGAAGTTGTTTCCTTTAAAATCAATCTGACGGGTGATATATTCTCCCTCCCCGCAACAGTCACCCAGAGGGCATTCTGTGTCTGTTGTGCTGTTCATTATGTATATATTGTAACAGCTACTTCTTTGTTGAAAAAAGTCATCTCCTCGATTCGCTAACAGTACTCTTGGAAGCGTATGTGACACATCAGGCCAAGTGAATTCTTGCGAACCTTATTGCTTGAGTGACAAATGAATTAACCGTATTTTCTGTTTACATTGCCTCCGTGCACCTTCAGATGACTTCTCAAACCTTCGACAGACCCTCGTACTTTGTTATTGACACGAGTTTCCAGGAGGTTACTGATGAAAGACTTTTGTAAAGCGAGTCTTCGAAGGTTTACCGTCATGAGATCGCTGATGACTCGCAAATCCGGCTTTAGACAAACTACAGATGTTACAAACATGTTCAGGTGGTAAAGTGTTAGGGACCGAGGCCAAGTCTTGCTGCAGAAGTGCTTGTTTCATATTGAAGTGTTCGATTCTTCGTGCTTGAAATGTTTTCGTCGCTCACTTTTTTCGCAAATGATTCATTTATCGTCATCTGTTCCCAGTCTCAAATGAGCGCGCTGGGTTATTTCCGACGATATCTTTAAAACGTTTTTCAGGTTTATGTCTCGGACGTCTATTGTGTTGCAACTCTCCATTCTATCGTTCTTCATCGTTGTAAAATGCTCAGCTCGCCGCATTTGACTGCGTATGAGGAGCATCTCAAAACTGGCTGTATCAGCTCACTAGAGAAGAATATATATATATATATATATATATATATATATATATATATATGTGTGTGTGTGTGTGCCGAAATACATTAAACAGATAAAGGGTTTGGGTTCTTTGTTTTATGGAATATCAACCATCGTGGATTATTTAATGCCAATGTTAACCTTGTAGAAGAACAGCAGTGTTACTATTTATCTCATAGCTTGAGGGGGATTATGGGGTTTATACCGTTCGCAAGGGTATTAGTCCAAAAGTAAACGTAACAACACGATTGGAGTTCAAACTTGCATACCTCGAGGCTGCAGTCCAGCTCTTTATCTATCATACTACGGGGACTCCCCAATCAAACAAATTAAATAAATGCAGAAAATAATATTTTATTCTTCAATGCTGGATTTTATAACTTTCACTTTAACATAAAAGAAGATGCAAATAATTTGTAGAATTTAAACAACTAGAAATCCTGAGAACTTGTTAATCATATTTACCCGACCCCTCCGCTCGGGCAGGATATGACACAAGGTCAATTTTTTAAGCGGAGTTTAACAGGTTTGAATTCAGAGTTTTCCTTCTCCTCGACTAGTTGCCTCACCAAGCCTGAAAAACCTAGTCTGCCCTACTATTTACCCATAGCTGGAGGGAGAATAACTGGATTCATACCTTTCCCAAGGGTATTAGTGCTATGTGAAATTTGAACTCGTGTCGCCGTGTCCAATTCCAGCGACGATAACCATTACACCACGGGCACCTCCTGAGAACTTGTTAATGACTGTTGATACTTATCGACTATCACTGCATTCCATCATCTTTAACTACATCTAATTATTTCTGGTCAGGGAAATTTGATGTACGCATGTTTGAGTTTTAAATATAGTTAGATTCTATGGAATTGGACAATAAACTAAAGCAATTTTTAGATACAGTTCCAATACTGCTGTAGTATTTCAGTGAACTCAAGAAATCGAAGTGGTTGGTACAGGCGTCACAGCGAATGTGTTACAAGAAGCATTTCATCTTTTTTATTTGAAACCCGGGATTCATTTGAAATCAGCGATCTTTCAGAGTGAAAGAACAAAATGGTCGCCAAAGCGAAATTCAGAGAGTCGAATGACCGCGAAACGAGCATCGATTCGTACTTCGTCAAAAGTGAAAGGAAAGGAGTACCATGTCCAGCACACACACACACACACACACACACACACTCTGTCTCTCTCTTACACACACACAGACACATATACTCGCAAGCATACGCACACATGCTCTCTTTCTCACGCACTGTCTCTCACACACATGCACACACTTACTTTTAGACACACACGCTCTCTAACACTCTTTTTCTCACACACTCTCTCTAACACACAGATGCACTCTCTCTTTCTTTCTCTCTCTCAAGCTCTCACTTTCTCCCATATACTCTCTGAATTGCACACACAATCTCTCTCTTTCACACATACACTATATCTAAATCAATCAGTCTCTCTCTTTCTCTCACATATTGAACACTTATCAAACAGTCAAATTTATTGATATTATTATTCTATTTATGCCATATTAATATATATATATATATATATATATTGTTATCCACAGACATACTGTTTCGTTGTATCAAAATTCTTCAAGCTAGGATCGAAACCTGCCTAACTTTTCGTTAGACTTGGTATCTTACCGCTCAGCCATTTTAGATGACCTTCATAAGCTTGGGAATTATAACGCATTTCGTAATAGCTTTCGTTTGTTTACATTTTGCGCTATCGGATACCAGAGTGCTCAATTCGTTAGAAGTGCTTCGCATTAAACGAGTGGCAGCCGTTTATTCCTTTGCCAGAATTCTCAACCCCCGAGAGGAAAGTGTATATATTGTAATCCATAGACTGTTTTGTTCTGTCGACAGATATTTAGTTGTATACCCTTAGATGTAGTACATGACATGGAATGCAAGAGAGGCATGCAAAAAGCCGAAAATAACATCAATAATCTATGCCATAACGTGCACGTTCACCTCAATGATTTTTTTTAAATTTCTGGTGTTTTTTGTTTTTTTTACTTTTTTACCGTATCCCCCTGGAAGTCAAAAATACACCCGAGGGTGATGAACATTGTAAAATCTCAGCCCGAAGGTGTGCATGTGGTGAATATTTAACGGATTTACTTTATTTAAATACAAAATTTAACGCAGAAGAAATAACTTCCTTTAAGTTACATTTAATCGACTATATATAGACACGTAAGTATATATATATATATATGTGTGTGTGTGTGTGTGTGTGTGCGTGTGCGCGCGCGCGCAAACATGCACTTACACATATGTATGCACACATATCTATATATATGGTGTAATGGTTGTCGTCGTAGGATATGGACACGGCGACACGAGTTCAAATCCTGGACGAGACTGATTGCATTTCACATAGCACTAATACCCTTGGGAAAGGTATGAATCCAATTATTCTCCCTACAGCTATGGGTAAATAGTAGGACAGACTAGGTTCTTCAGCCTTGGTGAGGCAACTACTCTAGTAGAAGGAAAACTCTGAATCCAAACCTGTTAAACTCCGCTTAAAAATTGACCTTGTGTCATATCCTGCCCGAGTGGAGGGGTTGGTAAATATATATATATATATATATATATATATATATAGACTTATATAAAGAGGAGCTTGTGTAATTGTTTTCCACGTTCGAAATGAACACAGTGACCCGAGTTCAAAACCTGCCCGAGGCTGTTTACATTTCACTTTGCGCAAATACAATTGAGAAAGGCATGAATCCAACTATTTTCCTTTCAGTCATGGATAAATGGTTGTGCAGGCTGGCTCTTTAACCTTGGTATGGCAAACGGTCTAGGAGAAGGAAAAATTGATTTAAACCCGTGAAACTCCGTTTAAAAATTAACCTTGTGTCACATTCCACTTATGGTGGAGATGTAAGATAAATACATATATGTAGACTCATATGTATATGCACACACACACACACACACACACACACATATATATATATATATATGCACTAACATATAAATAGTATAATATATATATATATATTTATATAATTGTATATATATATATATATAAATGTGTATATATATATATATATATTGTATATATATATATGAGTGTATCTGAATGTATGTATATGCATGTATCCATATGTCCATATATATGCACCCCCCCACACATATGTATTGTTCTCCGTACCCAAATAATTATAGTTCAAATATAAGATTTAACTCAAGAAAAATGTTTTTTAAAGGTCATTTTCATGCCTATGCATATAGCATTTTGATATATATATATATATATATATACATACATATATATATAAGTATGTATTCATGTCTGTGTTTTATTCATATAGTTCAAATGTAAGTTTTAACGCAAAAGGAAAAACAGTTTCGTTAAAGGTCAATTCATCACCACTGTTCATAGCATTTAACAAGTTTCACTTAATCAAAGATACAAGCTGAACTCTGACCATTATATGGAGACGTTCGCAGTGTAATGGTTACTGTCGTTGGGAATGGACACGACGACCTAAGTTCAAATCCCCGGACGAGACTGTTTGCATTTCACATAGCGCTAATACCCTTTCAAAACGTGTGAATCACATTATTCTCCCTCCTACTATGAATAAAATACTAGAGCAGACTGGGGTTTTTTAACTTGGTATAGCAATCGGTCTAAGAGAATGAAAATTCTGAATTAAATACTTGTTAAACTCCACTTAAAAATTTGACTGACTGTTTTGTTGTATCACAACTCTTCAGTGTGGCTAAACACGCAGGACGCCTCAAGCTGGGATTGATATCCGCCTAATTTTACGCTAGACTTGATATCTTATCGCCCAGCCAACTCGACGATCTACATCAGCTCAGGGAATTAACGAATTTTGTGTTAGCTTTCGTTTGTTTTACACTTTGCGCTATCGGATACCGGAGTGTTCAATTCGTTAGAAGAGCTTTGCATTACGCGAGTGGCAGCAAGCCATCGATATCCCGTAGAAACTATGACAGACACAGACTACGTAGATGATCAATCCCTTCTCAGAAATACATCTGCCTAAGCCGAATCCCTGCTGCAGAGTCAGGAGAGGATAGCAGGTGGGTTTGGCCTCAATATAAACACAAATAAACAAAGTTCATGTAATGCAAAAGCTCTTCTCACGAATAGAGCACTCCGGGATCCGATAGCGCAAAAATGTCAACAAAACAAAATTTGATACATATGCGTTAATTCCCGAATTGAAATTGAGGACCAGGCCTGACCTAGGTGTATGTCATCAGCCTGACGTAAAGTTAGGCAGGTTTCGATCCCGACATGGAACATCTCATGTGTCTAACCACAGTGAAGAACAGTCTATTTGTGAATGACTATGTATAATATAATAGAATATATATTATATGATAATGTATATGAATATAATAAAATACACATAATATATCAATATAATAATATAACACACACACACAAATATATATGTGTGAGATCTGTTGCTGCCATTTTTTCACAATACACACGTCTGGATGAAGGAGTTCAGGTGACACCGGCGCACCCAATAAGTAAGGGGTTAAGAAAGTTTTTTAATCTTTCACACAATAGTTCTATCCTATCAGTAGAATTTGACATAATCTTCGATCCCAAACAGATCATTTTATGTATTAACCTTTTTATCTGTGTGTGTGAGAGAGAGACAGAGACAGAGAGAAACAGAGACAGAGACAGAGGAAGAGAGGAGAGACAGAGACAGAGAGAAAGAGAGAGAGCGTCAGCATTATAGACCTATTTTGTCAGTAAAACTTGTCTTTTTCTTTGATCAACAATAATCTTTTTATTTCATTTTATTTTTTCTTATTTCCTTTTATTTTCTATTTATTTTTTATTTCATTATGTGCATGTGTGTGTGTGTATGTGTGTGTGCAATTATGTGTGAATATGTCTGTATGTATGTGTGTGTGTGTGTGTGTGTGTGTGTTCTATTAATAGAACTTGCCTTAACCATTGAACAATCCTTTCCCCCCACTGTTTTTTGTAGCATCAAATATGGATTAAGAGTCGATATTTGCTCAAAAGGTTTAGTTCAAACACTAAAAGCTTCGTTATTGAATCGTCATTTTTTTTTTACTTCCAACCAGAAGAAATATTTTGTTAGTGCAGGAAAATAAAATAAATCTAAACATGAAAGTGGGAGTTTCAACGTCGAACATTTCACACATAAAATCAGGAAGCGGAGGAGGAGGAGAAGGAGAAGGAGAAGCAGGAGGAGGAGAAGGAGAAGCAGGAGGAGGAGTTTCTTCAGGATATTCTATCTGAAGTATCGTCACTTTAGATATCTGAGTGACCCTTTTTCTGAATGTAACATCATTTCCCTTCAACTGAAAAGAAAGGTTCAATTTACCCAGGCTTTCCGCCAAAGGCAGGATGTGATACAAAGTCAGCTTGTAAGCTGAACCCACCCCCACCTCAATGCTCTGTTGAGAGCTGAGCCAAAAGTAGCTTAGCTCCATCGGCATGTCCTTCCTGGTAAGGGCACCCCAGTTATCAGGCAATGAACCTAATCCTTTTAGAGGAGGATTTAGACGCTGCCTAGGAGAACGGCCTCTTGAAGCTAAGCTCACTGATTTCATTTCATCCGACTTCGTTGTCCAAGACCATAACATGCTAGTAGCGAGTTATTAACATAAGGTATCTAACAGAAAGGACTTGATTCATGAACGTGAAGTCAGCATACGAGACATGCTCCGAAAGTAATCCAGCCAATTTTTTCCCATTAAAACAGCAACGGATGCAGGTGTAAACGTTACACCCTCTCGCCCCCACACACATTAACTTTCTTCTAACCATGTCACTTCTTACGCCGGCCGGTGATCAACTAGTGGTTGAGGGGGTAACGCACATTTCTTTACCTACACAAGAATACGATCGAGGGAACGGAGAAAATAGGACAAACGAACAAACACGAACAAAGCTTGGGGTTAACCAAGAGCAGAGGAAGGTATGCAACACTTTGCATTCCTGATAGCATATATGGACTAACGCTAGCGTGGGTTACTAGCGAAAATTCCACAAAGCTACTGGAATCAGACTCATCTTGACTCACTATCGCTGGACCCTATCCCATGCTGCCTCGTCTCTCTGCTCCGGTGTCCGGTGTTGACTGCCCCTGTCCGTGGTTCCACGCCAACTCTCTGCTGCTCGCCTCTCTGCTGTGTCGCGTCGTCAACTCTCTTTCGCGTCCCCTTCCCACTTCCGGATACGGCGAGATTTCAGGTCCAAGAATCCTTTGTCTGGTTTCGCGCCAAAACGGACAAAGGAATCGTCTGCTTTGGCAGCCCACCCACATAGTGCTACACAGGAAGCACAATAACAGCATTAGAAAGGGCAAGATTCACTTCACAATCAACAAACAATATTTGGAATGTCGCGCTCAGATGCTAATTTTGATGGTATAAAAGTAGAAGTTGAAACTTATCGGTAACAATCTCTGGGGAACAATAATTATACCCATTGTCATTCAACAATGCTTACTGAACGTTTATGAATACTAACATCATCATCATGTCGTACCGCTAGTACTGATATCTCCGACCCTCTCTCGCCACTTCTCCCTATCGTTCATCGCCTCTGGCAGGTCTTCAAGGCTACATCCCGTATCCTCACATAGCTGCTGTATGAATGTTCGAGCTGGTTGTCCTGCTTTTGCCCACCCATATGTGGGGGTCCATAGGAGTACATCACTTATGAGCTCGTCTCTGCTTCTCCAGCAGTGTCCTGCATATCTGGTTCGTCTAACTAGGAAATTAAACTGCTCAACTAAAAAAGTAAAACAATTACCAAACTCACAATGTTTTGATCATCAACACTTTCTTGGTGATCAAATAACTGTGAAAGTTATAAGTTGGACGATTTCTTTTTGATGTTGTAACTTGGAAGTTCGAAGAATATCATCAAGAACAGAATTCCATTTACTCAAATACCTAGTTATCTCTTATACTTATTCTGATACCTAGTTATTTATTAGACTCATTTTAATTCCTAGTTATCTTTAAGACTTACGCTAATACTTAATTACCACTTCGACTTACTTTAATACCTAGTTATCTATAAGACTTACCCAAATACTTAGCGAACACTTTGTCTTACTCCAATACCTAATTATCTCGTCGACTTATTCTAATGCTTAGTTACCACTTCGACTTACTCAAATATCTACTTATCTCGCAGACTTCGACTGATTCTAAAACATATTAAAACTAAAATTTGCTTTTAGTATATTTGTTAAAATATGCAAGACCCAAAATTTCGAGGACATTCAGTTTCCTCATTCTTCGACTCCGCATCATAATGTTCCTATTTTCACATCTTTTTATGTTATAACACAGTAAAAATAGCACATCGAAGCGAGATTTTTGCAAGCACAATGACGTTAAAAGTTTTAATTTAAAGAATAAAAGAATTTCCTGTCCATCTTAAGAATTAATATCAGTGTGTGATGAAAAAAATCTACAACTGTTTTTTTAAGTCAACAGCGTAATAGCTTAAAGATTGAAGGCAAGTGTTAGCCCAGTCGGTTGGGTTGCTGCAGAATACACCGACTGAATCTCTCCCCCACCCAACTAGTGTCCTGGATATGACGGTAAACATCTGATAGCCGTGGAGCTTTGGGGGAATGGGGAGTATCCCTTTATAACCATCGCTCCCAGGTCCACTCAGACCCGGTTTGGTAGCACTTGATAGGGTCCTATCAATGGGTCAAATATAACTCTTTGACATTTAAACTGTGTACTTAAGGAAAACTGAATTGTTTGAAATAGAACTGTTTGACCGTTCAATTATGTGTAAATAAATGATTAATGTTTAATTGAATTGTTAATGATACATAGCAATACTTGAAAACATTAAACTGTATACAAATAAATTATTAATGGTAAATAGAATTATTCGTATTAGATATAAATAAATGAAACCATTTAACTCTGAGCGCAGGGTCGTTTAAAAATTTTATCTAAAAAATGTGTTTAGAAATCACATATTTAATATATATGTATAAAAGGGTTTGGTTTGGTTTGGTTTGGCTTTATGGCATATCAACCATTTTAGGTTATTTGATGCCAATTCCATTTATATATATATATAAGTACAGTTTAGTTTACACTCAGTAAAATGTAAAAACAGTTCTATTTTAAACAATTTAGTTTAACATAAGTACGCAGTTCAAATGTCAAATGTCGTAAGTTTGTTTGATTTTATGTCCTATCAGTTCAATCCCAAATCCTGTTTAGACTTCTATATTAAATACAAATGGTGTGCGTATATTTTTCTAATAACACTTTTGAACAAACTTGAGTTCATTTTTCTTCACAGTTTAATGATTTCAAGTATTTCTATCAAATATGAATAATTCTATTAAATTTTCCTCATTTGTTTGCACACAGTTAAATGATTTCTAGAGTTGCTATGTAACTGTCACAATTTAACCTCAGTCATTTGTTTGCACACATTTAAACATATATGTATGATAAGTAAGAGATTAACATCCAAAAAGGTGAGTGATCTTATAAGTTTGCTCACAGTTAAATGGTTTCAAGAATTGTAGTTTTTAATACTTCTTCAAGTTTAAGGGTGGCAACTACGCAACTATTCTATAGATGTATAAAAAGGATTTGGCACTGAATGACCAACAATGGTTGATATGCCATAAAAACAAACCAAACCAAACCAAAGCAATAATAGTGTCATTAAAACCAGGTAAGAAAAAATCTTAGCAAGATTGAAAGAAGAATGAAAATGGCATCATAAAAAAGTACCTTTATTTTAACAGTATCCTTATTTCACTGATATCATTTTGATTTGTCTTTTCCTCTTCCCCTTTTCAGAGTTTAACTAAAATAACAGGGCTAAATGTTAAAATACAAAATATACTATTGAACACCCATCATAGATTTACCGTCAAGGCAAATTTTTAAATTGAACAAAAACCAAACAAATTTCAAAATAACTAACTAGTTTTCGATTTTTTCATTAGGTTTATTCTCTTACAGTGATGAGATTTTTTTTAATTCTTTATTTTTTAAAACCTGTCAATGTTCCGATTCTTCTATTTTTGCTTAGCCATTCAGACATTTTTCAATTTATTATGATATAGTTCGATAAGTGAGAAAAGTCCTGCGCTCGAACTTAACGGCCGCTTTTAATGACCTTTAAGCAAATAAGCAGAAATATTTGGTTGTCCTTCGTAAGTCTGTGTGTGTGTGTGTGTGTGTGTGTGTGTGTGCGTGTGTGTTTAGCACTCGCTGCTTCTAAATGCTTGTGAATTTAAAACCTTTGCGTAAAAAGTTCTATTTAAACTTGTAAATGCAGACTACAAGTCGTATTTTTTCTTATTTACGAGTTGTTTTTTTTATCTTTTATATATTTATTACACGAGGGAAAAAATCTTAACTTTGAAATAAGCCTGAACATGTTCATATTGTTGTTAAAAAAGACGCCAAACAGAAATAAACGCTGCCAGAAGTCAACGCGCAGATAAAAATAATAACATTGTTGGCGAGTTGCAAATTTGCACCTCTGTGGGTGTTTTGCAATTTACAATGGCCGCTTTCACTATTTCGAACGCAACATACAGCGAAACAAGCGGAGAATTAAACACTCGCATTCAATAGATATTGGATTTGTTTTTACTCTTAGAAGAAGTAAAAGGAGAAGGTGTAGATTGCCTCGCGGCTAAAAAAATAGAAAGTGCAACTCAAAAGTTCTTGAAAACCGACGCTATCTTTAAATGTTTGTACACGTCTTCCCAAAGTTTTACTGTTCACAATAGAACAGTGCAAACAGTTCGTACTACATTTGCTGTTCAAATTCTTTGAATTTTTGAGTAACACGTTGTAGCTGCGTATTTTCAATCAATCCTATGAGGAGCATTTTGCGTGATGGTGGTTATCGTTCCAGGAAATTAAATCGGCTACCCGAGTTCAAATCCCGGACGAAGCTGTTTGCTTTTCATTTCGCGCTAATACACATAGGAAAAGGCATGAATCCATCTTTTCTCTCCCCTAAGCTATGGTTATATACTTTGGTAGAGAATTCTTTAGCCTTGACTAGGTAACCAGTCTAGGAAAAGGACAACTCTGAATTAAATCAGATTTACTCCGTTTTCAAACATTGACCTTGTGACACATCGTGTCTGTCATGGAGATTGGTTGTTGGTTGTTTGGGTTTTATGGCATAACCTTTGTAGCTTATTTAATACCAAATCCATTTTTATACAAATAATCAGTTCTATTTCAAACAATTCAGTTTAGCATGAATACATACTTTAATTGTCAAAAATATTTCTATTTAAGTTATTCAGTTTAGTCAAACAATTCTAATTCAAACACTTCAGTTTAGTATAAGTATACTTTTCGTCTAAACACAGTTAAATGTCAAAACAGTTCTATTTCAAACTATTCGATTTAGCGTAAATACAGTTTTAATGTTAAAAACAGTTCTATTCCAATCAATTCAGTTTTGCTTCGGTACGCAATCTAGTTCTATTTGACCCATTGATAGGACCCTATTAGGTCCAACCATTCCGGGCCTGATTGAACCTGGGAGCCATGGCAATGAAGGGGTATTCTGCATTCCTCAAAACACCAGCATTACTGGAACCTCACCATCAGATTTTTAAGTGTCATATCCAGGACACTCGTTGTGGGGGGGGGGTCTTACACCTCTGCAGAGGTGCAATCGGTATGTTCTACAGCCCCCAGTTGACTGGGTAACTGTCATGGAGGGGTTGGGTAAATACATTTCTAACCATTGCTTGGTGATTGGACTCTGCTAAATGCCAGGATATCGAATACTGTTTTTCCCGCAGATACGTCTTTTTTGTTAGTCTATATTTTTTAAATTTTTTATTGGTTTTAACGGCATGTCAGCTCGTATGGCATTATTTTATACCTCGAGGTTAGGGAATTGCGTTCTTTGTAAATTCATATTTACATTTTTGTGTAGTTGTTTATGTGGCTGTTTGATTTGCTTCTTTGTTTTTCGATGTTTTTTTTTGGTGGGTGCATTTCCTTTTATTTTTCAATCATACATCCTAGATGCATCAAGGAGGTCTTCAGTGATGCAACTGTCTTCATTGCCGATTTCGGGTTATTTCTGCATCATATCGGCTCCGACAGTAACCCCGGCATGACTCTGGAAGAGCCAAGCCGCCTCCGTGATCGCGACGTGCTACGCTCGTGCCTCTACCAAAGCAAAGAAAAATTTAAATAAAGGCCGGACTTCAGCCGTTCTTATAGACATCTGTCCTTTAGTAAACAGCCAATGAAAACAGGGCATTCCACACTCCTCTGCTATATAATACCGTTATATGATATCAGAAATTCTTATTTTATACAAATAGGTATTACCACTCTGAGTCACAGAGAGATTATTTTTGTTTGTCTATAAGCATTTGTTATATGATCTCAAGTATTCCTATCAAATAATAAAAATTCAGGCTGTTATATAGTTTCAAGTAATTATTCAACAATAATAATGATTTGTTTGTACGCAGTTATTTGGGAATAGATGGTATCCTGATAGGAGCAACGAGAATGATGATGTAAACCACATTCCTCAGATCTCCAGGACTGGAGCCTTGCTATTAGATGCGCTTTGGTTCTATATCCGGTATAATCACTTTTTTAAGATGGGAATCTTTCCTCTCAGCAAGGGATACAGTCGACGTATTCTAAGCCTCGCTGACAAAACAGAGTTCATATATTAAGTTCACATGTAACATCTTTATTGTATTTTTTAAGAAAAAAAAAACCGAGCTTAATAGATGTCAACTGGGGTTATTGTGATGATCCTATTTACCCAACCCCTCCCCTCGGACAGGATATGACACAAGGTCAATTTTTAAGCGGAGTTTAGCAGGTTTGAATTCAGAGTTTTCCTTCTCCTAGACTAGTTGCTTCACCAAGGCTGAAGAACCTAGTCTGCCCTACTATTTACCCATAGCTGGAGGGAGAATAATTGGATTCATACCTTTCCCAAGGGTATTAGTGCTATGTGAAATGCAATCAGGCTTGTCCAGGAATTGAACTCGTATCGCCGTGTCCATATCCTTTGACGATAACCATTACACCACGGGCACATTGTGATGATAGGCTGCGGCGAATTTAATTAATCCGAGCAAAATGGGTTATGAGACCTTTAACCCTTTCCACTCGACCATCTATTCCATATCAATATAGGGACAATCTTAATCAGACATTTGTTCTTAAAGTTTCATGTCACACCAATAAATGTCAATGAGTGTCGTTAAATTTTTTCTTCACGGAACACCTCTTTTTTCATGCTTTTCAACATTTTGCCGGACAAGGCAAAAAAAAAAAATGATGAGTTGTTGACGGGGAGGTTGAATGTCTATTGCCATATCCCCAACACACGCCTCTGACGTTGTGGAACAACATTATAGAATAGGAGGCTTTATTTGTTTCTCTCTCCCACCAGACAGGACTTGACACAAGGTCAATGACCCGAGTGTCGGTTTATAGAATAGGAGGTATTCATTTCGGAACACCTCTCATACAAGCGTCACATGAAGGTTCTCGTTAATCACTGGCGGAAATGCATAGCCAATGGTGGTGATTATGTGGAAAGAATTGTGTTTCGTGCTCTAATAAACGGTGTTATTTTGCTTCCCGGTACTTCCTATAATTTCCGGGGAAATAAATAGAAAGCCTTAAACAAGATTGTAAAAGTAAAAAGTAAAGTTGGCGACCATAGTCGAGGGTAAACCGAAGGCTCCCTTTTCGATAGCTACTACACCAAGGTGTAGGGGAGGGCGCTACTCCTTCCCTGGATTGCTCTACTTTACCCTTGATCCGTACCTTATAATGCTGAGTGTTAAGCAAGGAGGCATCAAGTACCATTTTTTGAGTCTTTGGTATGACTCGACCTGGGACTGAACCCAGGTCTCCCGGCCATTGGCGAACACTCTAACCGCTAGGCCATGTTTAGCCTAACGGTTATCGTCGTAGGAAATGGAAGAGACAATCCGAGTTCAAACCCTTGACGAGGCTGCTTGCGTTTCACTTCGCGCTAATGAATCTGTTGTTGCTTCCGTTAAAATAGACTGGAAGTATTACTTTCAGTGTGCTCGTAGGTACTTGTTAAAAAGTGGTATCTGTTCGCGAATGTGAAGAAATGTATTTAACAAACTATGACGTCACAGCGTTATGTACAGTAGTAATACACCGCTTCACATCACTAAGGCCTACGTCAGGGCGCCTCTGGTGGTGTAATAGTTAGCAAGCTCGACTTGCAACACTACACGAGTGAATTCGAGTCTTATTGGGTGTCCCTTTCATATGGCCTTGTTACACATCTAAGCAAAACACGAAGTAAATTACCACTTCTGCGTACGTCATATTTGCGATATTTTTCTTGATTAGATTTTAGTTCAGCGAACGTCATTACATCTGACGTAACCTCATTCACTGTCTACCACACTATAATACCGAGTGTTAAGCAAGGAGGTATCAATTACCATTGTTTGGTCTTTGGTATGACCCGTGTAGCTTTGCTAGTAGAGTTTGCTATTACACCACCAGAGGCACCCTGACGTAAGCCTTAGTGATGTGAAGCGGTGTATTGGTGTAGCTGTACATAAGGCTGTGTGACGTCATAGTTTGTTGAATACATATCTTCACATTCGTGAACAGATAGCACTTTTTAACAAGTACCTAAGGGCACACCGGGTCATTAGGCAAACATTCTACTTACTGGGCCATTGGGACTGTGCAATAAAATAAGATAATCTTATAGTGTTCATTATTTTTGGAAAATATTTCAAAGACGTGTTTTCGTCAATGACCCGGGAGACCTAGATTCAATCCCAGATCGAGTCATACCAAAGACAAAAATGGTACTTGATGCTACCTTGCTAAATACTCAGCATTATTAGGTAAGGGTCAAGGGTAAAGTGGAGCAATCCAGGAAAAGGAGTAGCGCCCTCCCCTACACCTTGGTGTAGTAGATATCGACAAGGGAGCCTTCGGGTCACTCTTGACTACGGTCGCCAATTTTACTTACTTAATGTTTAGTGTGGTAATGTTTTTCGATAGTTATTTACGCTAGTTTTACAGTCCTTGTTTTCATTTTAAGGCATTTTTAAGGCATTACGTCAAAACCCGGGTTATTTCACGGTTTCTGGAACTAATCAATGATTTAAAACGGTTATAACTGCACAATATGAAACTCTGCACTAGTCTTGAGTCAAGATACCAAGGCCCAACCCCAATACTGATCCTAGAAAATTATGAAAAAACAAAAACACTGAAAGTGCATTCTAGTTGGTTATTAAATTGTGCTACAGTTTAAGAATTAAACTGCTTTTATTTCGTTTATAATGTCAAATATTTTTGTTTTATTTAAGTCCAAAAATAGGTTTCCATACTATACACAACACAGTGTGACGTCATACTTTGTTGTGTACATTTCTTCGCACGTTTGGCGAGACTCCAATTCTAAACAATTACCTGTCCCTTGTATATAAACTTTTGTTAGTTCAGTGTATTCATTTTTTTTTTTTTTGCGGCATTCTGTAATTGTTGTCCCTGTGCCGGACTAAGCTCTGATTAGTAAGGTCCAAAAGTGTTTAGAATTGTTCGTGTTAGCTCTGCGTAATCTTTCAAACCGCGAAAGATCAGTTGAAAGGTGACCCGAAAACTTAACAGATACGAGAAAGAGATAACAAGAGAGAAAGAGGGAGGGGGTAGACGCAAAAAGAAAGTAGGTGATACTAACAACATGGAAATTGCCAGCGTTTCCATTTTAATGACTAGTCACATACACCGTCACTCTCTTCCAAATGACTATTGACCTACTGGCATAGACATTCCACGAATCATTAACACAAATCAGGTGATGGGAAGATGTCACGTGATCCACGCCCAGTTGTCTGCCCTATTACGGGCACTTTCGCCTGTGACAAACGCCTATTGTCCGTTATATTAGTCTTACTTCGATACTTTTGTACGGATTTTTTTCCTTTCTGTAATTTTACATAAATAAATAAAAAAAATGCACAGAAAACAATTTCTGAAGCATACCCTATCACCACCACCTCCACCTCCACCACTATCAACATCATCATCTTTTCCACGTTCCGTAGTCAAAGAACTGTATATTTTTAACTCTTAACTCTTAACCCAAATTACGAGAAAGAAAGAAAGAAAGAAAGAAAGAAAGAAAGAAAGAAAGAAAAAATCCAAGAAGTTAGAAAGAAAAAAGAGGAACAAAACGATAAAAGTAAAGAAAAACAAAACACGTTGAAAAGAAAAGCGAAAAAGAAGGTCGGAAACGAAAGCAACGAAAAATGAAAAAGAAACATAAGACGAAGGGAAAAAGCGAAAATAAAGAAAAAGAACGTCAGAAAAATAAAACAACAAGTAAGAAAAAATAAAAAAGTAACAAGAAAGAAAGAAAGAAAGAAAGAAAGAAAATCAGTCTTATTTGAATATTGTCCAATCCAAATAAATTAGATTCGAAACGTGGGAAAATGCCATTATGAGCAAATCATTTCAAGTGATATAATCAAAAGATGCGTTTACATCATATGTTTTTCTATTTGTAGTTGTCATTTGCAATAAACTAGAACTTATTTGAAGAACAATTTCACTCAGCTATTCACAAATAAGAAAACTGAAGACAAAAACTACATTGGTAAGGGAATATGAGTTCTAGCCTTTGTTTCCGATAGAAATTACAAAAAAAAAAAATAAAACAGCTAAAAACATTTTAAAAAAATCTTGAATAATATGGGTCAAAATTAATAATCAATTTTATAAACTTTTTGGTTTAGTTTTTTTTTTTTTTGTTTGTTTGATGGCATATCAACCATCGTGAGTTATTCAATTCCAAAGCCATCCTTGTAGTAGAACAATAGTGATACTATTCAACCCAGAGCTGGGAAAAGAATTAGGGAAATAATCTTTCCAAAGGGTATTAGTCCGAAAGTGAACGTAATAACGAAGTTCGAACTCGCTTACTACGCATAATTTTGCAGTTCAGCACTTTAGCCATTACGCCACGAGAAGGACTCTTCTATAAAATTGTTTGAATTATTCACAAGTTTAAAGTTCTGTCGTTATTATGAAAACTGATATTTTGAGTTAAGCGCTATTTTTCAATCATCAACATCATCATCATCATTATCAGTCTCGTAACACCAGGTGGAGGTGGTTGTAGAGGCATCACTGATGAATCCCTGACAATCATCTACCATCTTTTCTTAAATGTAGTTGTTGTCATCATCATGTGGTGTACCTTGAGCAGGAATGTAGGGCACCTCTGGTGGTGTAATGGTTAGCAAACTAGACTAGTAAACCTACACGAGTGAGTTCGAGTCTCATTGGGTCCCCCATTCATTTGGCCTTGTGCTACATCGAAGCAAAGAGCTTCGTAAATTACTACCTTGAGCAGGAATGTTTGGCTGTGCCCATCCCCTCTTCAGAATTAGCCCCAGCCGAGGCTCTCGTTCTTGATAGTTCTCACTGGCTGTGAGCCCGTGATCATTGTAGATCTTCTTGGGACCCGTCCGCCGTGATAGGTGCCTTTATCAGGAAAGTCATTCGTCATGTGGTGATGTGTTATTACCACCCTCATAGAGCTTAGCCTGCCAGCTGGAGTGATTTCCTAGCCCAATCAACTGGGGTGTAGAATACACTGACTGCATCTCTGCTGATAAGAACCCCCCCCCACTAATGAGTGTCCTGGATATGGCACTAAACAATCTCATATTGAAGCTCCAGTAATGCTGGAGTTTTGGGGAATACGGAGTACTCTTCATTACCATTGCTTCCAGGTCCACTCTAACCGAAAGTGGTAGCATCCGACATGATCCTATCTATGGGCAAAATAGAACTATTTGACATTTAAACTCTTTGCAAACAAATGACTTATACCAAATTTAATTATTTGAAATAGAACTGTTTGATCCTTTGGCTGTGTATAAACAAATGACTGAGGAGGTGCCCGTGGTGTAATAGTTATCGTCGTAGGAATTGGACACGACGATACGAGTTCAAATCCTGGACGAGACTGGTTGCATTTCACATAGCACTAATACCCTTGGAAAAGGTATGAATCCAATTATTCTCCCTACAGCTATGGGTAAATAGTAGGACAGATTAGGTTCTTCAGCCTTGGTGAGGCAACTAGTCTAGGAGAAGGAAAACTCTGAATTCAAACCTGTTAAACTTCGCTTAAAAATTGACCTTGTGTCATATCCTGCCCGAGCGGAGGGGTTGGGTAAATATGATAAACAAATGACTGATGTTTAATTGAATTTTTAGTGATACTTAGCAATACTTGGAACCATTAAACGGTATACAAACGAATGAGTAATGTCGAATAGAATCATCATCATTATCATGTCACGCTGCTTGCACAGATTTTCCTGACCCTCTCGCACCACCCGTCTCAATGGTTCATTACTTCCGGGAGGTCTTCCAGGCTACATCCTGTATAGGCATAATGCTGTTGTATATAGGTTCTAACTGGTCGTCCAACCTTTGCTCGTCTATGTGAAGGGGTCCGTAGGAGTAAATCGCTTATGAGTTCGTCCTTACTTCTCCAGCAGTGTCCCGCCAATCTGGTTCGTCTAAATTGAATACTTTTCGTGATAGGTCTGACCGATAAAATGAAACGCCGTTTTTCCAAGGAAGGGTCGTGTCAATACTACTATATGGATGCACCACATGGACGCTAATTAAACGTATGGAGAAACAGCTTGACGGCAACTGAATAGAATAATTAGTGTTAAATAGCAATACTTGTAACCACTTGGCTGTGTGCAAACAAATAATTAATATTGTATAGAATTAGAAGTGTTAGATAATAATAATTGAAATCATTTAACTGTGTAGAAACATTAGTGTGCAAACAAATTAGTTCTAATTCATTTAAAAATGAAATTACCAACAAACTAATCACTTAAATATTATGTATATTTATTTAAATGTATGCAAACAAATGACTGATCTTAAATTGTTACTGTTATATAGCAATACTTGAAACTGTTTAATTGTGTGCAAACAAATGATTAATAGTATATGTAATTATTATATCAAATAGAAATACTTGAAACCATTTAATTGTGTGCATAAAAATGAGCTCAGGCTCGTTTACAAATGTTTCAACAAAATATTTACCAATCATATATATCTACTATATATGTATAAACCGGATTTGGCATTAAATAATCTTCAATGATTGTTATGCTATAAAACCAAACTGAGCCATGAAGTGGTTTTCCAAGACTTGGAGTCAGGACACGAGATATTTTATTACACGTTTGATATTTTGGGCCGTGAAAGATGACGTCGTTATGCCATTGTAAATTCCTACCTATTTTTTCATTCAGGATTTAGATTCATTTGTTTGCACAGCTATATGATATCAAGTATTCCTATCTTATACAAATAATTTGCACACCGTTATATGGTTTCAAATAGCTAAGAATAATAATCCATCGAAATCAATCATAGTTTGAAATAAATATTTCAATATGTAAAATTTACAGTGATAGGATATAAAGTATTCCTATCTAATACAAATAATTTGCACATTGTTATATGGTTTCTAGCCGCTAAGAATTATAATTCATTGTAAACAATTATAAGTTGGTGACCTTAGTCGAGGGTGACCCGAAGGCTCCCTTTTCAATAGCTACTACACCGAGTTGTAAGGGAGGGTGCTACTCGATTTCTTGGATTGCTCCACTTTATCTTTGATCCATATCTTGTAATGCTGAGTGTTAAGCAAGGAAGCATTAAGTACCAATTTTTTGAGTCTTTGGTATGACTCGACCTGGGATTGAACCCCGGTCTCCCGGACCACTGGCGAACACTCTACTCATTAGACCAATTATAGCTTGAAGTAACTATACTTAAGATATGTAATTTACAGTTATATAATATTAAGTTTTCCAATCAAATACAAATTATTTGCAGACAGTTGTATGGTTTAAAGTATTCCAATCAAATATTAATAATTCATACTCAGTTATGTATTCTTACTTAATAATTATAGTAACAATTTCTTTGCACAGTTATAGGGTTTCAAACATTCCTATCAAATACTAATGATTTTTGAACAGATCTATTTGAATTATAGATGGGTCTCAATCAGGTACTACAAGTCTGAGTTAGAGTGGACCAGGGAGTAATGGCAAGGAAGAGATGAATACAAACTCTCCAGAGCACCAAAACTAGTTTCACCACCGAATGCAGATTTATTTCATATCCCTGACAATGTATATATATATATATATATATATATATATATATATATATTGTGGTGAAGTCAAACATAGTTATCTCCTCACTGAATCAATAAACTCTAAATACTAAAGAATCTTCACCTTAATAGGATTAAAGTTAAGATATGTTGAACGAAGTTTAAGTAAAGTGATTATTCTCTTCCACTTTTTTTACACATACACATACACCTCCACACGCGTACACACATACACACAGAGGCATAGATAGATAGATAGATAGATAGATAGATAATCGAACTAATACTCTAAGGAAAGGCATGAACTACTTTATCCCGTAGCAATGGGTTAAATAGTACCACTACCATTCTTCTACATGAAAGGCTTAGCATTCAACTCACGAAGGTTGATATACTATCAAATAAAGAAACCAAACTGAACAGACAGACAGACTGATAGATAGATAGATAGATAGATAGATAGATAGATTAAAAGTTTTCGGGTAAAACCAAACGGTTGGACATTAAACTGTGATTTGAAATGTCAGATGCTGGCTTTGAAAATGTTTTACAATATGTTTGAAAGCAAATGATCCAAATTCTCCCAAATCAAACTTGAAAGTAAGAACGGGAAGTGCTCTATTTCCCAGAGGTCATTTTTGATGGGATGGGAGATAGTTCAAAAAGTGTTAAAAGAAAATTAAAAAAAATAGAGTCCTGCCCGCAAAAAGCAACAACAAATCTTTCTATATAATAAACAGCAAGAAGTTTTCTGTATGTGTCTGGCCCAGTCGGCTTGGGCCGCAGAATACATCGACTGCATCTCTGCAGAGGGGTAAGACTCCCCCAAAGAGTGTCCTGATATGACATTAAATCATCTGATGGTGAGGCTCCAGTCCTGGAGCTTTAAGGAATACGGAGTACCCCTTCGTTGCCATTGCTCCCGGGTCGACTCAGGCCAAAGTGGTCGCACCTGATAGGGTCCTATCTATGGGCCTAATAGAACAAAACAGTGTACTTATGCTAAACTAAATTGTTTGAAATAGAACTGTTTTTACAAGTAACTGTATATAAACAAAAACGTATACTTTTAGTAAACTGAGTTGTTTGAAACTTTTATCTAAATGACTTATTTCGGCGTTAAATGACTCGAAATAGGTTGATACGCCGTAAAACGAATGAACGAACAAATCAACCAACCAACCTGTGTGTGCCTTTGTTTGTTTGTTCATAACTTCTACTAGAATGATTGTGTTGTATCAATGTGCTCTGATCCCAACAAAAAGGACAAAATTCTCATCCGTACCTATAATAATTCAGTCATTTGCTAGCAAAGACCTTAAGTTACTCTTGAGTCTACTGAGCGATATTTTACCCGTCAGGAATCATTTCAACGTTAAGGTTTGGTTTCTTTGTTAAATGGCATATTAAATTTATTAGTTTATTTAATGTCAAAAATCCCCCTTGTAGAAGAACAGCAATAATACAATTTAACCCATAGCTGGGGCTCAACTTTTTTGGCCACAATACTATACTTCTATTCGTATTTACATGTGTAATACTTTACTTCAAAAACCAGAATGTAGAATCTGTTCTACTCTTAACATTCTTGAATTTTAATCAGTTACGTAAAGTGATAAGGAACGGGGAAATGCGAGAGAGAAAAGTTTTTATCTGATTTCCTAACAAGTCAGATTTGACATGAAGTCCTTTTATAGTAGAGGATGGGGGCACGTATGAGTCGAGACTAATACGTGGTCGTCACAAAAATGCTTGATCCCCTCGGCATTCTCCTTTAAGGGCGTCTAAGGTATCAAGAGATAAATTTAGCCCTGCTTAGCGGGTAGCGCGTGGTGTGAAAGTTCTCTGGGACCAGGTGATCAACTTAGCAATATCCACGCAGCGTGAACGCCTGGTGGGCCCTGGGAAGCCAGGTAAGTATAAGTAGGTTTCTGGTATGTTTCAGGTAAGTATGTTTCTAAGGAGGCATTGGTGGGGAGTCCTCGTGGCTTAAGTACTGAACTATAGTTTCGAGGTAAGTGAGTTCGTACTCTAGTCGGACTAATACGTTCTCTTTCGGATTAAAACCCTTGGGAAATGCGTGAATCCTCTTATGCCATCCAGCCATGGGTTTAATAGTATCACAGCTGTTCTTCTACAAGGATGGTTTTGGTATTAAATAAAGCAAAGGAGGTGCCTGTGGTGTAATGGTTATCCTCGTAGGGAATGGACACGGCGACACGAGTTCAAATCCTGGACGAGACAGATTGCATTTCACATAGCACTAATACCCTTGGGAAAGGTATGGATCCAATTATTCTCCCTCCAGCTATGGGTAAATAGTAGGGCAGACTAGGTTCTTCAGCCTTGGTGGGGCAACTAGTCTAGGAGAAGGAAAACTCTTATTTCAAACCTGTTAAACTCCGCTTAAAAATTGACCTTGTGTCATATCCTGCCCTAGCGGAGGGGTCGGGTAAATATGATTAAATAAAGCAATAAGGTTTATATGCCATTAAATAAAGAATCCAAATCAGGCCAAACTAAGTAGGTATTTCTATTTTCAGTCATTCCAAGCGAGAAGGATTCATCTGATTTCCAACCAAATCAAATCAGACATTAAATCATTTCATAGTAGAGGACCTTGCACAAATTGAGATTCATGCATGGTCTTTTAAAAAAAAATGCTTGATCCCTTCGGCATTCACTTTTTGGGGCTCTTCAGGTGCTAAGCAGGTATTGCACAGGGGAAAGCTCCAGGGACGTGGCGATCAACTTACAATAACCCACCGGGTGCGAACGCCAAAGGCACCCAGGACAAGCCAGGAAAATTCGAGGGAGAAGAGCGGGGCAAAAAAGGTGTTAAAGTTTTTAGAAAATTAAAAAATAATTAAATATGCATACTTCAAATTTGTGGAAGCCCAGTTGACTGGGGCTGCAGAATAGACCGACTGCATCTCTACAGGGGGATCAGACGCTCCATTAGTTTCATATGACATTAAAAAATCTGATGGTGAGATTCCTGTTTTGGAGTTTTGGTTAATGTGGAGTAAACCTTCATTGCCATTACTCCAAGGTCCGCTTTTACCCGGAGTGATTACACCTGCTAGGGTCAAATGAAAACAAATGAATTGTTAGAAGTAGAATTGTTTGTTCATTTAACTGTGTAAACAAATGACTGCTTAACTGAATTGTTACTGATGCACAGCAACACTTGGAACAATTTAACTATGTTCAAACGAATGAGTAATATTGAATAGAATTATTTGTGTTAAATTACAATACTTTAAACAATTTAACAGAGTGCCTAAATTGAAATATTGGTATAACATTGCAAGACTTGAGACAATTTGACTGTGTGCAAATGAACAGCATTTGATAGAATAATTAGTGTTTAATTACAAGACTTGTAACCACATTACAGAGAGCATACAAGCTAGATAGCCATAATTAAAACCATTTACCTGTGTAGGAACAAAAGCAATAATAATGTGTAAACAAATATTTTCTAACTATGATAAAATTACCCTACAAACTATTCAATTACAAATCAAATATGTATATCAATTTAAATGTGTGCAAATAAATGACATGTTAAATTGTTACTGTTACATACCAATACTTGAAACCATTTAACTGTGCTGACAAATGATGCATAGTTAATAGAATTATTTGTATTAGATAGAAACACTTGAAACCCTTTTACTGGGTGTAAAAAAAGCTCTGGTTCTTTTAAATATGTTATCAACAAACCGTGTTTACAAATCCTATATTTAATGTATGTATAACGAGAACTTGGCATTAAATTACCTAACATGGTTGATATGCCATAAAACCCAACCAAAACAAATCAAATTTGCAGGACCACGTTATATTGATGCAGTAAAAATGAATTGGCATTAAATAACCCACAAGAGTTGATATATCATTAAACACCAACAAACCAACGTTAAATATGATACAGTCTAATAACAATCTATTATGATAAATACACAAAATTTTCTCTTGTTAAGATTCTAAAATTTAGATCCAAGCTTTTATAATTCATTCTTGATCCCTAAGATTTTTAGTTCAAAGTAAATACTATCTATCTATCTTTCAAGTTAGCTAGCTATCAGATATTTTGTCCACGTATTTCCGTAAGCCTTTCTGAATGGTCAGTATGTGACACTAGGTCATTTTCAAGCGAAGTAAGTAAATTGGCCGACTGTAGTCCAGGGTGACCCGAAGGCTCCCTTTTCAATAGCTACTACCCTGAGGTGTAGGGAAGGCGGCTATTCCTTTCTCTGGATTGCTCTACTTGCTCATGTTTCCGTACTTTAAAATGCTGAGTGTTAAGCAAGTAGGTATCAAGTACCATTTTTTGAGTCTTTGGTATAACTCGACCTGGGATTGAAAGCGAAGTACAACTGGTTAAAATTCAGAAATTTTCCTTCTCCTAGTTTGGTTGCCGTACCAGAAATAAAGAGTCTACTCTGCTCTACTATTTACGCATAGCTGAGGGGAGAACAGATAGATTCCTGCTTCTCAAAAGAACATCCGTGTGAAAGTCAAACCCAAATGGCTTCGCCTAGGCTTTGAACTAGGGTAATTTACTAAGCTTTTTGCTTAGATGTGGCACAAGGCCATATGAAAGGGGCACCCAATGAGACTTGAACTTACTCGTGTAGGTTTGTTAGTCCAGCTTGCTAACCATTACACCACCAAAGGCGCCTAGGCTTTGAACTAGGGTGGCCGATTTCAATTCTTTAAAACTATAACCATAAAGCCACGTGCCTCTCCATCATATTTTGCGTAATCTAACACTGAAATTTAAGAAATTACTGGTTAATTTTTAATTAGATTTTTACTGATAAAAATCACTGAAGTCGTGTTATTGGATTTAATTTACTTAGTTTTATTCAAAAATTTTCAAAATTAAGTTTACCGTTTTCAACATCTCACCAAAAAATTAAAATGAAATAAATCAAATATATATATATATATATATATATATATATATATATATATATATATATATATTCTTATATGCTTCTTACAGAGAAAATTGTTTAATGTCAAATAGATATTTCAGCAGCCAAAATTAACAGGAAATTTATATATGATACAAAAACATTTTTAATTTCTATACTAGAATTGAATACCATGTTTAATTAACTGTGAAATTAAATAAGTACCGGAAAATTAAAAAAATATATTTGAATTAAGAAGACATTTTTGAACGCAAGTTAAACTGGTCGCTTTTTGGAAGAAAAGACACATAAAGAGGAATTTCCCTTTTGAAAATCACTGAAATTTTAAATTTTGTGAAACATTCTTTATGGTAGCGTAGTTTATCTATTGAATTCAGTCAACTTAATTTGTAAAAGAAAAATATTGTATTAAGAATATTTATATATCCTAATCAAACTATGAAATTGCTATGGGTTCATCTAATTGATAATAAAAATCTAATAAAACAACCATTCATAGACTTTCTTTTTATGGAAGTATGAGATATATTTAAATAGAGATGCTTGTTGGATTGGTTTTGTTTTGGTTTTATGGCATATCAACCATTGTATGTTATTTAATGCGAAATCCATATTTGTGCATATAATAGTTCTATTTCAAACAATTCAGTTTAGCATAAGTACAGTTTTTTGTTTACACACAGTTAAATTTCGAAACAGTTAATTACGAACAATTCAGTTTTGCGTAATTACACAGTTTAGTTCTATTTAACCTATAGATAGGCCTCTATTAGGTGCTACCACTCCGGGCCAGAGAGGACCTGGGAGAGATGGCAACGAAGAGGTACTCCGCATTCCCCAAAGCTCTAGCATTATTGAAACTTTACCATCAAATTTTTTAGTGTCATATCTAGGACCCTCGTTGGGGAAGTCTTACCCCTCTGCAAAGATGCAGTCGGTGTATTCTACTGTCCCAGTCGACTGGGCAAAGAGATATTTGCGATATGGAGTGAAGTGGGAATGTGTTGAATCCAATTTTCTGCAAATTTTATGAGCTAAGGTACTGGGAATCTGAAGGCTTGTGGGTTGAGGTTTCAAAGAGTTAAACCACGCAAATTTGGTGGATATATATATATATATATATATATATATATATATATATATATATATATATCTTAGTAAATATTTTGGATAAATTTGTCGTTACCGACTAATTTATGTTTCAGGCTATTGGCAGTTGATTTTTTCCCGTGACTTTACATTTACAAACTGAAACCTTTATCAATGCCAAGAGATTGGCTTCACGTGTGAATAAAACTTGAACTCAAACAACTTCATGATTCGACTTGCAGTTGTTTATGAATTAAGCTATTTCAGGTCGACGAAGATCTCGTCAGATGCAAATTATACTAAAAGGTTTAGTAAAGTGATGATCACTTGCTAAAAAGCTTAATAAGATGATGACTATTTCACATGAAGATCTCGTTTGATATTACAAATAATAAAAGGTTTAGTAGTGTGGTCATACTCAAGAAGATCACGTCTGATACTACAAAAAATCAAAGGCTTAATATAGTGATCATTCACGTAAAGATTACGCATGATAATTTTAATAATAAAAAACTTAATAGAGTGATCATTCACAGACTTACTAAAGATCTTAGACGCTTTGAGAGAAGAGTTTCCGTCACACACACACACACACATAAACACACACACACACACGCACACACACAGATATATATATATATATATATATATATATATATATATATATATATATATATATATATGACGTAGCCACCGCCTTGCCAAACACGGGAAGACTCCGCCTGCAATCCACTGAATGAAGACTAAATCGCTATCTGCCCGCATTGTTTTTAAGATCCGATCATCGAGTCAAACACTTATCGGAGTAGCTGCTTTAGCAAAAAGACGAACGCCACCACACAATTAGGTAAGGGGAAAAAAAAACAATACAGCTTCGCAACAAAATGAATTGGCATTAAATAACCCACAAGGATTGATATACCATTAAACATCATTTAGTGTATATTAAAGAAAATGTCATTCAACAGTTTTTACATAACTACAATTCTATCGGAGACCGTTAGGTATTAGCTTATATTTTATCTTCTACCCAAGCAGTTTGGCACAAGGCAAAATTTACGGCGATTATGCTTGTTTTTCTTCTCAGCATCGTATTTGGACGGCTTCCTCACTTTCTATAGTCAGGGCTGTCTCTGGTACAAAGTCAGTAAAGCTCAGAGTGGAGAAAGCTGTTTCGTTTGACCTCACTCTCGTCCAGTCCAATCTCAACTCCAATCTAATTCGGTTTCTCTTTCGGTTTAATTTATGTATATTCAGAACTCGGTCAGGGTTGGTGTGGGTTATCTCCAAAAGGCCATCAACTCCCAGTAGAATTCTCTATTGGATTCCGAGGCTAAATTTAGCTAGAAAAGTTCGCTTTGATCAGGATGGTTCACTTTGTAATGTCAGGACTTCGTTTTAAAACTTTCCCTTTTCATCAAACGAACCATAAATTCTTTTTTTTATAACAATGACCTTGAGCTGTCCACATTCCGTAATTACCTTTCGTCACTGAATAATTCGGTCATTTTGAGAATTCCCTTTTCACCAAATAACCATGAATTCTTTTTCATAATAATGACCCTGAAGTGTCAACATTTTCTTTTCATGATTCTTTCTCTCTCTATCACCGAACAAATCCGCATCTTGACAATTTCCATTGATCAACACATTGGAAATTCTTTTTCCATAACACAAATTTCATGAAAGAAATTTCGCAATAAAATGAACAACACAATTCTTTCTACATGGCCCGTCCAAAAGCTATTAGGCTATTACACATTCACAATGAATTTTCTCGAATCTTCTAAAATTCGCATTATCTCCTTTTTCCTCCTCTGGGTTTTAAACCCCTTTTGAGGGTCCCTGAACTCTACGGGGTTACACACACACACGCATATATATAATGGAAGAAGAAATGTAAAGAAGAAAGTTTTTGCATCAGAAAGTACTCGATGCTGTTAATGCAGAGGTGGTATAAAACCTCAAAAATGTTATAATTATGGACAGAATTTTTTTACTTGAATTTTCCTGTGGTGATCATATATATATATATATATATAAGTAAAGAACCGACCCGAAAGATCCCTTTTCAATATCTACTACACCTAGGTGTAATGGTAGGCGCCACTCCTTTCACTAGATTGCTCTACTTTGCCTTTGATGCGTACCTATTGATGCTGAGTTTTAAGCAAGGAGGTATCAAGTACCATTTTTTGAGTCTTTGGTATGACTCGACCTAGGCTTAAACCCCGGTCTTCTGGGCTATTGGCGAACACTTTACTCATTAGGCCAATAGATCGGTTATATATATATATATATATATATATATATATATATATATATATATATATATATATAATGTATTAATAGCATGAATTCCCTTGATTCCCTCTCACCATCCTTCCTAATCGGCCATCCCTCTTAGCTGGTCCTCTAGACGGCATCCAGTTTTTGCAGAGAGCTGATGAATTTAAGTTTTTGCTTGTTGTCCAATATTGATGAGTTCATATGTAGGAGTCCACGAGAGAACCTCGTTTATGCTTTTCCAGCAGAGCCCAGTGTGTCTTGTTTGTCTTACTTGGATGGTCTGTAAGATCGGTGGTCAGCTGCCGTGCAGCTACTGTTTATTTAGGAGCTGTTTCTAGAATTTTTTTCAAAACAGTACGCAGCACCCTGGGGTGATTCCCATCAAGCTTGTGCTTCAAGCGTTTCGTTAAAGTCTAGGTGGTGCAGTCATACAGTATTACTGACATGGTAACAGTCGGGAAAATCCTGTTTTATCATATCATAGACATCAGATTTCCATATGATCGATAACATATTAATAGCAGTCCATGCATTTCCTTGGTATATATATTAAATCATCAATTCGCGCTGATAGCACAGATTTAACTAACTCTCCCTCACTTTCTGCGTGTGCACAGAGCTGATTTAAACAGGATCTTGTTGGTTGACTAACACTGGCACGTCCATGGGAAGGGGTCCATTAGAGAATGTTACTTATTAGTTTGTTATTGCTTCTCCAGTAGTGTCCTGCATGTTTAGTTCGTCTTATTTGGATGGTTTTTTGAGATGGAAGTTAAGTGGCCGTACAGCTATTGTTTTGTCGGGTGTTGCTTCCCAGATTTTTCAAGATAGCTCGTAGCATTCTTGTATAGTTCCCTTCTCAATGCGTTTTGTTAACGTTTATATGGTGCATCAATACCATTGTAATGACACCACCACAGCTTGGAATAAATACACACACACACACATATATATATATATATATATATATAGGGTATGTGAAGGCGAAGGGTTTCAGCTTGCTTTCGAGGCTGGAACATCATTAGCGCTATTTCAAGACGGCGCACCCCAATCCTGCCGGTCATTGTCGCTTGAGGAATTTCAATTACGTAGGTAAAGATTTGCTCGTAATATTCATTGGACGCAGTATAATACCCAAGATTTGGTGCTTTATAAAGGCATTTCCTTCTATGTAAGATATTCATTCCTAGGGTCCTTAGATATTTCGATAGTGACATAGCCAAGAATCTAGGGCATCCAACCTCGACAGGAAATATGTTACACCGCCAGCGGCGTTTCCGTCACACACACATTTCAGATTTTCGTGTTTTTCCAACTTTCTCCTTACAGACAAGTTTTTACACGCTATTGCCTGCAAATAAGTACACCATCAGGAATTATTTTATTATTTCTAGTGTAACATTATACAATCAAAACAAAATGTACATTATAAGCGATTGTTTATTACCAAACTCTACAACCAGTGCCACATCATCCATAAAGTTGACTAGGCTGAAACTTAAGGACCCACCAAGAGAAGAGGCTCGCCAAAATTGCATGAAAGGAGAGCGTGAAAAGAGAAGCAGATGTCCTAGGTTAATCGGGATCTGTCTAAAACACTGAAACTCTTTAACCCAAATATATATTTACTCAGCTATTATACCATGAGCCTGATATTACACAAGATCAAACTTTAAGCAGGGTACAGCTGATTTAAATTCAAAGTTTTCCTTTTCCTAGACTGGTTGCTTTCGTAAAGAGATTAATATTATTATTTGCTCAGTAATGCTCTAAATTGGAGAAAAAAGCTGTTAATAATCTAATTTTCCACTTAATAATAATAATAATAATAATAATAATAATAATAGTTGTTAAGTTAGCCGACCGTATTCGAGGGTGACCCGAAGGCTAGCTTTTCAATAGCTACAACACCGAGATGTAGGGTAGGGCGTTGATCCTTTCCCTGGACTAGTACACTTACCCTTGATCCTTACATTGTAGTGCTGAGTGTTAAGCAAGGAGGCAGCAAGTACCGTTTTTGAGTCTTGGTATAATTCGACCTTGGATTGAATCTCGGTTTCCCGGATCATTGGCGAATACTCTAACCATTATGTCAATGGGAGACCAGATATAATGGAGAGGAGCTATAAATCGAAAAACATTCTAATTGATTTATCAATGCCCACAGATAATAGCATACCAGTCAAAGAATATAAAAAAATAAGTGAATGCAAACACCTGGAAATAGACGTTAAAAAATGTCCCCCTTTAAAACTACCACCGTGCCAGTAATGGCGGGAGCTCTGGGTATGATTAAGAAAAGGATAGATAAACACATTTACAAGATACTTGCCAGTTTCAACCTAAATGAAAGACAAAAATTGCGCTTTGCGGAACTGCTCATCTTCTTTGTAGAATTCTATCAATGTGACTGAAAAGCATCACCCCCAAAAAAGGCAACAAAAAACATAAATACATAGAATGCATATAATCAAAATCTTCCTTCATTCTAGGTTTTGGGTAAGACCCGGTGAAGAATTGTAACAAAACAAAAATAAAACTGAATTTAAAATGGACAAGTGGGGAACACAGACAAATAGGCCAGAAGACAAGGAAGTTGATGACGATGTACAAGGCCTCACATCCGATAGATGACATCGACAGATGGGTTCATGCCTTTCCCAAGAGCACTAGCGCAAAGTAAAACACGAACAACTTCGTCCTGGATTGAACTTGGGTCATCAATTCTATTTCCTATGATGATAATCGTTACGCCAGGCGCGCCTCCAAAGGTGCTGTCTAAAAATAAGTAGACGCCTTATATATATATTTATACAATTCTTTTTTTGGTTAATGAACTGTTGCAATTATATCATTAGTAACAGACTTCCAATGCAGTTGAATTTAGAAATAAAATCTGCATCCTGTAGATTTCTTGATGAGCACAGGGTTGCATGCACAACATGTTTGTATCGGTACTGCCGTTTTGGTTGCAAGTTTTTTATATGATGGTATTGTTAACCTCACATTCACTGGTTTTGAATTTGGAGTTTTCCTTTTCCTATACCAGTCACCTTACCAAGGCTGAAGAAACCTATAGAGTATGGTAATAAATAATACCCAGTAGTATCCGTTTTTATTATATAATGTGACATTAGAAAGGATAAAGTCTTCATATATTAACTTTATTGTAAAAGATTCTTACGGGTGTACTTGTTTATGGGCGATGCTGTGTATTGTAAGGTGATGTCTAGACGTCTTCGATTTAGAAGAAAACTAAAACACAATAAATGTTAAATGTATCCCAGTCGGCTTGGGATGCAGAATACACCGACTGCATCTCTGCAGAGGTGTAAAACTTCCCCAAGGAGTGTCCTGATATGACCATAAACAATCTGATGGTGAGACTCCAGTAATGCTAGAGCTTTGGGGAACAGGGAGTACCCTTTTATTGGCATCACTCTCTGGTCCACACTGGCTCGGAGTGGTAGCACCTGACAGAATCTTATCTATGGGTCAAATAGAACTGTATAACATTTAAACAGTGTACTTGGGTTGAACTGAATTGCTCGAAATAGAATTGTTTCTATGTATAAACATGGGTTTAGCATTATATAACCTGCAATGGTTGATATGCCATAAAACCAGACCAAACCAAACCAAACCAAACTAAATGTTAAATGTTCGGAGGCGCTCATGGCATAACGGTTATCGTCGTACGCAGTAGGCTCAATTACTTGAGTTCAAATCCTGAATGAGTCTTTTTGCATTTCACATAGCGCTAATACCCGTGGGAAAGATATGAATCCAACTATTCTCCCTGCAGCTATGGGTAAAAAGAAGGACAGATTGGCTCTTTAACCTAGGTATGGCCAGTGATGTAGGAGAAGGAAAACTCTGAATTCAAACCATTTGTCGACCTGGAGAGGGATGGGTTCCGCAAGGTTAGTCTTGCCTAAGACACGCTACAGGAGTAGCTCATCTCCCACCCACAACTAAACCAGATTATGGAACCAGTGAAGAAATGAAAATAGGTAAGTTCTTTTAAAGAAGTCACTAAATCTTTAGCTCAGATGTTTTGTAGGTATTTATCCAACCCCTCCACCACCGGCAGGATGTAACACAAGGTCAACTTTTCAGCGAAATAAAGCTTGCTTTCCTTCTCCAACACTAGTTACTGCATTAAACCCAAGAATCCCGTCTGCTCAACTATTTACTCATAGATAGCAGTGGTGAGAAACATATGGCTTCATGCCTTTTCCAAGAGCATTAGTGTGAAGTGAAATGCAAAGAGCCTCGCGCTGTTGCTCAATCGGTACGTTACAGGCAGTATGCGACACAAGGTGTGATTTTTTTAAAGCACCGGATGGAATTCAGAGTTTTCCTCTCCTAAACTTATTTTATAAATGGAGGAGAAGAATAGGATCCATGCATTTCCCTTAAATGAAAATAAAACACAAACAGCCATGTCCACGATTTGAACCCGGATCACCGTGTCCATTTCTTAAGACGATAACCGTTTTCATTGGTATGTGATAACTTACTCGGATTTGCTTGAGTTAGTAAAAGAATACAAGTATAGGCAACCAATGAGGATCGAACTTATTACGCTAATGACTTGGCTCACGACAATAGTTTGCCCACAATCACACAAAAGAAGACATAGAAATGCATTTATCTAAATATCCATACCGAAGGTACGAAAATATGGAAAGAAATCTCTCCAAGCAGAAAAGCCTTTCTTGTAAAATCCAGACCCCCCCCCACGAAAAATTGAATAACATATAAAGACCGCACCTGCCAGGTACCTCACTTGTCTGTCTCTCAAATACAACAAAAAGCAATACAATTTCCACACACACACACACACACACACACACACATATATATATATATATATTATTGTTACACCATTATGTTTCCATATATATATATATCCTCAAAATTTCCATATAGATATATCCTCAAAATCGTCATCTAGTCGCGCTGCTTGGATGGATTCCTCTGAGTCTTTCTCTTCATCTGCCTCAATCATCCATCACTCCCAGCGGATCATCTAAACTACATCCTGTGTCTGCGCAGACCTGTTGTAGATAAGTTCTTGTTGGTCGGCCAACACAGGCACGTCCATGTGAATGGGTCCATAGGAGAACATCACATATGCATTCATCAAACAATGCATTATTCCTACACATTTCTCAATCTAATCACATCTTTGACTTCAATTCTGCTAAGGTGCTCATTTACATCCATAATAAAAGTCTAAGACGAATTTTCGAAGCTACTGCTATCTCATTAATTTCCTAAATACTCGTCCTGGCTTTTACAATATTTCTCCTTACTTGAGCAGATCCGTTTTAAATAG
The DNA here is from genome assembly GCA_963585895.1 of Sepioteuthis lessoniana. Lineage (NCBI taxonomy): Eukaryota > Metazoa > Mollusca > Cephalopoda > Myopsida > Loliginidae > Sepioteuthis > Sepioteuthis lessoniana. The sequence goes on from OY757913.1 coordinate 49,875,223, forward strand.
CTACAATATATTCCCTCTTTAGTTAATATATCTCAGATATATCACAATTTTTATGCTTTCTATTTTTCTTTTTGTTCTTCTTTCTTTTTTTCTTTCTTTTTCTTCCTTTTGACTCGAAATCTTTCTCGATAAACAAACGTAACATAAATTCAATACAATATTGCTAATAAGTCAAATGACGTAATTTAAATCAACAAACGCTGATTCATCAATTAAACGGCCTACTTTTTCTTATTATACTAATTTTCCCATTGGTTTTTAGATTTTGAATTTTTAAACATCCACTGTGGACTTAACATCACTAATATCACCCTGCATGGTCCTGATGATGGTTCAGTTGAACCGAAACGCTATAGTGTCGACTTCTCAATAAATCTCTCCTTCCACTTGGATTACATCGTTATCAATTTTTCTACACACACACACACACACACATATATATATATATGTATATATATAGGGTATGTGAGGGCGAAGGGTTTCAACTTACTTTCGAGGCTGGAACATCATTAGCACTAATTCAAGACAGCACATTCCAATCCTGCCGGTCATCATCGTTTAAGGAATTTCAATTAGGTAGGTAAAGATCTCCTCGTATGTATCCAAGTTCTGGAGTTTTATAAAGGCATTTCATTTTATGTGAGATGTTCATTGTTCGTCCGTGCTTATATGAAGGTTAGGTTAGGTTTCTTTGTTTAATGGTATATCAACTCTTTTTAGGTTATTTAATGCCAAACCCATTCTCCTAGAAGAGCAGTAGTGGTACAATTTAACCCATAGCTAGGAGGATAAGGGGGTTCATACCTTTCCCAAAGGTATTTGCCCGAAAGTGAACGCAATAGCGCGACTGAAGTAGGAACTCGCGTACTACGATTCCGCAGTCCATCGCTTTAACCATTACACCACGAGGACACCCCCTTATATGAAGGACACTGTTGGAGAAGCAAGGACGAAGTCATATACATATATATTGTATATATTATTCATACAACATTGTGTTTCAATGAATAGTTAATTGTTAATGGATAGTTTTTCTTGTCTTTGAGTCGTCAACACCCGAGCAACTTGTTCCAACCGACCATTCCGACCGTCAGAAGTTCCGGATAGATTGTGTTATCCTCCTTCTGCAGATCTTTCAAACACAACGTGAGCAGGGTTAGGAAGTTGATAAAACAACTAGCTGAAAATACATGAGGTAGTCATGGAACTAAGACCGCAATCAAATACCGTGACTAGCATAGGACCATAAAGCAGCAATGAATACATCTAAAAAAAACTGTCATCTAACGTAACACCATATGCTTCACCTGGTTCTCTGCTGATTTTTACAAGGAACTTGGATTTCACAGTGTCAAATGGTTGAAATAAAAGTAAGGTATCTGATAACATTGAATTCAAACAAAAAATTTTATAATAATTCGATAAATCTTACACATCTTTTATATTACGATGATGCCTGTGGCTTGATACAGTTTTCGTTTACTTAACTAATCTTAGCTTAACACACGGCTATTAGTCTAGGGTGCCCACCACTCTGTCGGTGGGGCTTAGAATATGTTGACTGTATCCCCTGCAGAGGAGTAAGACCGCATCTCCGAAAAAGGAGTGTTCTGCTTATAACCTAAGCTGCATTTGATAGAAAGGTTCCAGTACTGGAGATCTGAAAAATATGAAATACCCCTTTATTGAGATTACTTCCAGGTCTACTCTAACTTGGAGTGAAAGCACCTGTTAGTATCCCATTTAAGAGTAAAATGGATCTATTTGAACATTATTCGTATTCAGGAAAATGATTTGATGCCATACAATTATTAATATTAGATAGGAATACTTGAAACCATACAACTATGGGAAAACTATTTGTATTAAATAAAATAGTTTATATCAGATAACTGTATATTAGTTCATATAACTATCCAAACAAATGATTATTTGATTGAGAGTCTACATCTGCCAGTTGAGTGAATAAAGGGTTTCGGTTTATAGATCTGTGTAGGCTCCTGAGTTCGACATGCAACAATCAAAGAAGGCCGAAGGATGCATCGGCCGAAACGTTGTGAATATAACACTAAAATTGCCCAGTCGGCTGGTGGCTGCAGAATACACCGACTGTACCTCTGCAGAGGGGCAAGACATCCCCCGAATCTCCTGAACATGACACTAAACAATCTGATGGCGAGGTTCCAGTAATGCTGGAGCTTTGGGGAATGAGGAGCACCCTTTCATTGCCATCACTCCCGGGTTTACTCTGACCCGGAGTGGTATACCTGATAAGGGTCCTATCTATGGGTCAAATAGAACTAAACTGCGTACTTATGCTAAACTGAATTGTTTGAATTAGAACTGCCTGACTAAACTGAATAGCTTGAAATAGAAATGTTTTTGACAATTAAACTGTGTACTTACATTTACATTTGCTACTTATGGTAAACTGAATTGCTTGAAATAAAACTATTTTGACATTGAAACTGTACTTACGTCAAGCTGAATTGTTTGATATAGAGCTGTTTTGATGTTTAACTGTGTTATGACAACAGCTATACGTATACTAAACTGAATTGTTTGAATTAAAACTGTTTGAATAAACTGAATAGTTTGAAATAGAAATGTTTTTGACAATTAAACTGTGAACTCATGCTAAACTGAATTGTTTGAAATAGAACTGACTATTAGTATAAAAATAGATTTGGCATTAGATAACCGACAAAGGTTGATATGGCATAAAGCCCAACCAACCAACCAACAATAACAATGAAAGATGAAGACAACAGTCCGAATGCATTAAATGAAAAAAATCAAGATTCATCTCAGAAATTAAACGAATGAATAATTATTATTAAATAAAACAAAAAAAAAATCTTAAGAAACTACTCCACAATAAAGAAGTAATGAACGCAATTCCATAACCTCTAGGCATAAAATAACCTTTGACTGGTTGACATGCCGTTAAAATCAATCTACGAATCAAATTAGTCTTTGCATAGGCATCAGGTTTAATTCTTTTTAAAGAATACTTACATAAAGACCGCTTTTTGGGTTCATTAAGCTCTATGTAGTGTCACATCCTACGTGTATAATCCATATTATAATTAAGTATTTACAGTTATATAGGTATCAAGTATTCCTATCGAATGCAAATAATTTTCAAATAGATCTCTTTGACCCCTAGATGGGGCGAGTACAACCACTCCGGGTCAGATTGGACTGGGAAATAATGGCAATGAAGGAGTACTTCGCATCCCCAGATCTCCAGAAGTGAAACCTCACCATCAGACGAAGTTTAGTGTTATACCCATCTTTCAGATTGCTTACAGTACCTGATCTGACTGAAAAAGTCTATTTAAACGAAACTTCTATAAATAAACAAAGAAAGGACATTTTTCTTATTTTCATGTTGATCTATCTATCTATCTATATTTGCTGGACGGGGGCATTTCTTAGTGAGATTTTTGAAGCACACACTTGTTGCCTTGCTTATCTTAATTCTGCCACCCATATTTCTATATACCCAATCTATGTAAAAACAAATTCAATATACAGTGGCGCTCGTTGTGTAATGGTTCTTGCAGGAAATTGTCACGGTAACTCGGGTTCAAATTCTGAACGAGACTGTTTGCATTTCACAAAACGCTAATACTCTTGGAAAATGTATGCATCCAATTATTCTTCCTCCATCTATGGGTAAATAGTTGGGCAATCTGAGCTCTTTAACCTTGGTATGGCAACCAGTGGAGGAGAAGGAAAACTCTGAATTTCAACTCCTGTTAAAAATTGACCTTGTGTCACATCCTACTTGTGTATAGGTACTGTTGAATACAGATTCCGACAAGCCAAAAAAATGTACGTTAATAAACCCAGCTATATGCTATTATCTGTCTAAAATTCTTGTGATGGGCACACGCGACCCACTTCCTTCCTGTCTTCCTTTTTTCTGCATAAGCATTTTTTCTGGAGAAATCTTTCAAAGTATTCACTCAGCTTATCCGTTCAACTCAGGCTGTTCTCGTCCTGGCGATAATTATCTTTGCAGCTCTCTCACTGTTTACATTACACCCGACCGACTCTATCCTCCTTCCGTTTCCTCCACTGCCTTCTTCCTAACCAAACGCCTGCTTCAGCAAAATTAACTAGGAAGTCGCGTTGCTAAGATTTTGACCCGACTGTAGAAAGTGAAAGTGCATCATCACAATCGTCCATCCTCCAGTACGTGACGTCTTTCCATCATCATCACTGCAACCTTGAAAACTGCAAACATTCCTCAAATTTTATACACATCTTTTTTTTTTCTTTACAATTTTGTTTTAGAAGTTATTTTCTTTGTCCACTAAACCAACAAATATTAGGCATGTTGCACCCAGACCCCGGGTTGTGTTCATCTTGGCTGGATAGAAAGTCTCAGTCTACGTCACCGTTGCCATGGATACTGATCCACAATCATCGCTGAGCGGATCATGTTGCTTGTGTACACGATTCGTGAACGGTCCATACGTTAGTAGAAAGGTTTATTTTCTTTTAGGGCGAGTGTATTTCTTGTGTTTCCTTAATACGCTTGTGTGCCAAGTAAAATGTTACAGTCTAGCTGTGCGCTAAAAGTATGAGACAGAACTTAATCTTAGCTTTTCGCTAACAACTGTCTCCTCTAAAAAGATTTAAAAAAAGAAGATAAATTAAAATAGTCGAAGGTGACCCGAAGGCTCCCCTTTCAAAGCTACTACACCGAGGAGTAGGGGAGGGTATTACTCCATTCCCTTGATTGCTTCAGTTTACCTTTGATCCTTACTTTATAATGCTGAGTGTTCCTATTTACCCAATCCCTCCGCTCGGGTAGGATATGACACAAGGTCAATTTTTAAAGCGGAGTTTAACAGGTTTGAATTCAGAGTTTTCCTTCTCCTAGACTAGTTGCCTCACCAAGGCTGAAGAACCTAGTCTGCCCTACTATTTACTCATAGCTGGAGGGAGAATAATTGGATTCATACCTTTCCCAAGGGTATTAGTGCTATGTGAAATGCAATCAGTCTTGTCCAGGAATTGAACTCGTATCGCCGTGTCCATATCCCGTGACGATAACCATTACACCACGGGCACCTAATGATGAGTGTTAAGCAAGCGACATCAAGTTCTAGTTTTTGAGTCTTTGGTATTACTCGACCGGGGATTGAACCCCGATCTCCCGGACCATTGGTGAACTCCCTACTCATTAGGTCAATGAAAATAAGTGAATTAAAAGGTTTTATCTAACACATTCACGTCGTGTTAGGGTTAGTGAGCTTGACTAGCAGAGGATTGTTAGTGAGTTTGATACAAGCAGGGCTGTTTGGACTTCTGGCCCTGTGCCAGACTAATCTAAATTGAGTAAATGCCCCCCCCCCAGCAACGTCTCATTTAATGTACACGTTTACAAATAAACGCACGAATCACACATATAAAAGGACGCGCACATATAGACACACGCATACATATAAAAGGATACACATACGCCTATTCACTCAAAGGACACATGTACATACACACAGATCACTCATATAAATGCACACATGCACATACACACATATAGCATACATATAAAACTACATGCACATACATACACATACGTACGCACTTATAAAGAACACGCATATACACACGCATATACATTCAAATCACACATATGAAAGTATGCGCACATACACATAAATCACACATATAAACGCATATGTACTTGCACACATGCACATACGCATACAAATCACACTTATAAAAGGATACGAACATACACACATGCATATATATACTCAAATCACACATATAAAAGAACATGTATATATGCACATGCAAATACTCTCAAATCACACATATAATAAATACACGTGCACATCCGTACAAAAGCATAAAGTACCTACACAAACAAATATAAAACAAACACGAACAAAAATATCAAAAGGTATACATACACACAATAAAACACACACACACATACACACACACACTCAAAGAGTAGAGACACGATAGTGTAACGATTATCACGGTATGAAATGGAGACGACGATCCGGATTCAAATCTTGGGCGTAACCGTTAGCGTTTCACTTCGCGCTAATGCTTTTGGGGGATCTATGAACCCTTCTCTTACTCCTCTAGACATAGGTAAATAATTGGAAATTGGTCAAGATAAGAAAGTAAAGTCTAAATTCAAGAGAACTCAGCTTAAAAAAACACTGACCTTGCGTCGAATTGTGTTTGTGGCGGAGGTGTTGGGTTAATACAAACAGAAAACATGTGTTATATACTCACATAATAAATATGCTTATATACACATATACATGTTCATGCAGCATCACAACGACACAATAAATAATCAAACTGACGCACAACGATAAAGTCGCAAGAACAAACGACGCACGCAAGGAAGACGCAGGAAGACTTCTTTATAAAATATTTTACCTCACATCTTTATTTGTAAGTTTCGAAAGGGTTGTTCAAAGTTTGCATGTGAGGGGGAGCTGGAGACCGAACATTACTGAAATATTTTGACCCCAAAGTTATGGCCGTCAGCGTTGTGTCTTTCTCGTTCTTCATGGCTGCTCAACCGGACGCTGGAGTAAACTCTTCTGTGTGCTGGCTTTCCCTACTACATCGCGTCTACCTCCGTCTTCCACTGTACTGCTTGCCCTCCTTCTCGCCTATCTCCCACTGTCTTCAATTCGTCGGCCTTATATTACCTTCAAACTCCCACGCAGTAATATATACACGCCTCAACGCTTGCGCAACCTCTTCCGATTTCCAGCGACCGGGATGTGTCACTTCCTTCCGGTGCACCACCTTGAATGGCATTTTTGGCCGGGTCAAAAGGTCAAAACATAACACATGTACAGAGAAGAGAACACATACGCTTACGTAAATTCAAGCAGATACACAAATCATATAAATTTACAAAATACGATCGCACAAAGACTAATGCAAACATTTATTTACATGATGCAACCAGACTCTGAAGAAGAGAAATAAAAACACAAGCGCATACCTACGAAAACATGTGTCTGGAAGGGTATTAATAAATATATTATATTCATTGATTCAAATATACTTTCCTTTATTTGAATACGGTTGGTATTTTTAGAAGACAATAAAATGCTAATTAATTTCTATTTTGATATCAAAACAAAAACCGGCTTATATATATATATATATATATATATATATATATATATATATATATATATATATATATATATATAATTTTTTGTTGTAAGTCCAAAGAGAAAATAAAAATATTTTAAGATAGGTAGGTCCACGAAGAGATTTGTATTTTTTTTTAGAATTTATTTATTTATTTATTTTATTTATTTATAAAAATTTTTTAAATAAATAAGTAAATTCTAAAAAGTGAAAATCTCTCCGTGGACCGACAAGCAAAACAAAATAATAACGATATTCTTTATCAGAAACTTCCTGTAGGATTTCAACTTTTATGCTCTAACAACGCGAACAGACATGCACCTCTCTCTCTCTCTCTCTCTCTCTCTCTCTCTCTCTCTCTCTCTCTCTCTCTCTGCGATATCTAAAGAACAGACAAGGAAGATATGTGTTTTTAAAATGATTTTTTACCAAACATTTATATATATATATATATATATAAGGGTAGGCTATAAAGTTCATATGATGACGTCATATCTCCTGTTGAGGACTATTTTTACTAATGTGATATAAGCACTGCAATACCAATAGCAGAAGTGTATGGACCGCAAGTGAGACTATGTTGAAAAATAAACCTCTTTTGGTTACATTCCATAAGAGAATTAGCCTATAAACCTTTCTGCTGACTATTGTATATATATATATATATATATATATAGAGAGAGAGAGAGAGAGAGAGAGACAGACAGACAGACAGACAGAAACAAAAAAATAGACTGACAGACAGGGATAGAAAGAGTGAGAGAGAGAAAGGCAGAAAGACATAGATAGATAGATAGATAGATAGAAATAAAGAGAGATAGCGGAGGAGAGGGGGGAGATAGAAGGAGAGAGTGACGGTAAATAAAATCGGTACTCCCTGAAGGTTAATGTCGATTTTTAACCCTTGCGCATTATTTATTTGGGGTCTGTTCTGTTCACAGTACGCCTCTTAATTCCGAAGATATGGAAAATTTGATGCCTATACTGTAACGAGGTCAAATTAGCATCGTTCTTCAGGAGGTTGCAATTATATTTCCTGTCTGTTTATGCGTAAAATTCGTTCCTGGCATCGTTACGCATCAATAAAACTTTGTTGGCTTAAAATTAAAATTCCAATATTTCAATTTTGCTAGCCTTTTCTGGATTCCCCGCCCTCTAGCATTAGCTTTAAATGAAATTTGAAAATCAAGCAAACCTTGATCCTGATATTTTGAAAGTAACAAATCTAGTGAATACGTTGCACGTCAAAGAGCTTTTTATCTCAGATCCATAAATTTTAGCTGATATTATTACTTTACTCCTTGCGTGGTTTTCACGACAGCATTACCTGGTTGTCTTTCTCTGGATCTGAGGGGGAGAGAGAGAGCACGTCTCCTCAGATCTCCAGGACTTTTCTCAGTATTCTAGTCTCATTTCTTCTGATTTTCAGTTCCTCCAGGCTTTTTTCCAAACCTCTCAGGATCGTTTCAAGTGTACTAACTGCAAATAGTATCACTGTTACCCTCATGTTCTTCAGTCTTTTTTCCAGTTCTCTCGTAAGGTTTAAGTATTTCTTAATCTTTTCGCTTTCTTTTTTTTTTTTTTTTACCCTGTGGTCCGCTAGGATAATGAAATCCACTATTATTATTATTATTATTGCTCCTTGAGAGTTTTCACATCAGCGTTAGCTGATGGTCTTTCACTGGAGTTTGTGTGATAACAAGTCTACTCAAGTCTCCAGGACTCTTCTCAATATTCTAGCCGATCTCAAAAATGGTGTAGTTTGGATGGTCTCCTCTTGTCCTCTTATTTCCAAGTTCTACTGTCCTTTTATCTATATATATTTACCAACCCCTCCGCTCGGGCAGGATATGACGCAAGGTCAATTTTTAAGCGGAGTTTAACAGGTTTGAATTCAGAGTTTTTCTTCTCCTAGACTAGTTGCCTCACCAAGGCTGAAGAACCTAGTCTGCCCAACTATTTACCAATAGCCAGAGGGAGAATAATTGGATTCATACCTTTCCCCAGGATATTAGTGCTATGTGAAATGCAATCAGTCTCGTCCAGGATTTGAACTCGAGTCACCGTGTCCATTTCCTACGACGATAACCATTACACCACGGGCACCTCCTTTTATCAATCCTTTGGTGACTGTACCAAGAGCAACAATTATAATTGGTATAAATGTCACTTTCATGTTCACAGTTTTTTCAATCCCCTAACAAGGTCGAGGTATTTATCCTTCTTTTCACTTTCTTTCAATTTTACTATATAGTCAGCCAGGACAGTAAAGTCCACAATTTTGCAAGTTCTCTTTTTTTATTGTTGATTATTATAAGATCTGTTTGTATCTCAAAATCCCAGAGGAGTTTGTGTGTGTCATTCGCCTAGATAGATGTTGGGTTGTGCATATACAATTTGTTCATGTGGTCAAATTTAGATCTCTTGCACAATTCCCAGAGGATCACCACACCCACTCAGTCGTGCCTAGTCTTATACTCTTTCAGTGCTAATTTGCTGCATTCGCTTATTATGTGATTGATCATTTCGTCTCTATCACCACATAACCTACATTTGCTGTTTTGTCGCGTATCATCTATTGTTACTTTGATATGATTGGTTCTTATGGCGTTGTTTTGTGCTGTTATCAGGAGAGATTCAGTTTCTCCCTCAAGGTCTCCTTTTCTTAGTCACGTCCATGTTTTCTCGTGTAAGATGTTGCTTATTATTCGCTTAAAACGTCCATAGAGTTGTTTTTCTTCCCATTTATGTTTTCTGGTTATTGTCGTTCTGTTGGTCCACGTATTGTCATTATTATTACGCCTTTAGAGTTTTTCACATCAGTGTTAGCTGATGGTTTTTCACTGGAGTTTGAGTGACAGCAAGTCTCCTCAAGTCTCCAGGACTCGTCTCAAGATTCTGTCCGTTCTCAGCAATGCTGTCATTTGGATAGTCTCTACCCATTCGCCAACTTCAAAGAGCTCCAGGCCTTTTAATAGTCCTTTAGTTATTGTGCCAAAAGCACCAATCACAATTGATACAATCGTCACTTTATGTTGTTGTTGTTGTTGTTATTATGTTATTCCTTGCGAATTTTTCACACCAGCCTTAGCTGATGGTCCTTCACTGGAATCCCAGGGACAGCAAGTCTTCTCAAGTCTCTAGGACTCTTCTCAGTATTCGGGCCGATCTTAGCAATGCTGTAGTTTGGATGGTTCAGTTAGTCCTTCGATTTCCAAATCTTCCAGACCCCTTTCTAAGCCTCTGGGGACTGTTCCAAGCACACCAATTTATGTTTCATAACATTAGTTTAGTTCTCTGACAAGGTACTTGTCTCTTTCCATTTTAATTGAGTTTTACTCGGTGGTCCGTCTACAATTCAGCAAGATCTCTTTTTGTTGTTGTTGTTGTTGTTGACTTGGTGACCTGTTAGTATCTCAAAATCCCAGAAAGGTTTGTGCATCTCATTCTCCAGGACGTAATCTGGTTTGTGCATATATCATTTGGTAGTATGGACAAATTTCAAATTTTTGCACAATTCGTAGTGGATCACCGTCCTCACCCACCAAGTCATGTCTAATACTCTTTTTGTTCTAATTTACTGCATTCGCTTATTATACGACTAAAGATTTCATCTCAATTAACACATAACTCGCAATTACAATTGGGGTGTCCTCGTGGTGTAATGGTTAAAGCGATAGACTCCGGAATCGTAGTGATGCGAGTTCAAACTTCAGTAGCGCTATTACGTTCACTTTCGGGTAAATACCCTTGGGAAAAGTATGAACCCCCTTATCCTCCCAGCTCTGGGTTAAATAGCACCACTAATGTTCTTCTATGAGAATGGGTTTGGCATTAAATAACCTACAAAGGTTGATGTGCCATTAAACAAAGAAACCAAACCAAACAATTACGATTCTGTTATGTCTTATCTATTTTTTGCTTTAACATAGTCCTTATGGGGTTGTTTTGAGCTACTAGTGTTCGCCGTTGATCCGGGAGACCGGGGGTCAATCTCAGGTCGAGTCATACCAAAGACTCAAATAAATAGTACTTGATGCTTCCTTGCTTAACACTCAGCATTATAAAGTAAGGATCAAGAGTAAAGTGAAGCAATATAGGGAATGGAGTAGCACCATTCCCTATACCTCGGAGTAGTAGCTATTGAAAAGGGAGCCTTCGGGTCACTCTCGACTACAGTCGCCAACTTTACTTACTTATTAGGAGAGATTCAGTTATTTGGCATATATTTGGATCTCTTATTGGGTTCCTATCACTCCTAGATTTTAAAATGCAAATATTACCAACTGGTAAAATTTACACTAGTTTCTATAGAAAACCCACCACTAAAAACCTATTTGTTAATTTCTAATCAGCACTTCCACTCAGTGCCAAAACAAATTACATTAGAAATGAAATTAAACGAATTCACTATAGATGCAGCAAAGAGAAAGACAAAATTACACATACTGCACACTTTATAAACACCCTCAGAAACAATAATTATCCAATATCAATCACACAACATTTAAATAATAAGAAATCACAGTAACTACATAGACCCTCTAACACTCAACTACATTTCAGTGAAATTATCACGAAAGAAATACGTAGGGCTATTTACAAGGAAGGGCTAGATATACAACTGGCCCATTTCGGACCCTCACGACGCCAATACGTAACGAAGAAAAATTACAATACTATCACAACATACACTCAAGCCAACTGTCCCATTAGAGATCCAAACACATGCCCAAAAACTTACACTATTTATCGTTTAATTTGCTTCAAATGCCATAATTTTTATATAGGAAGTACAATCAGACCCCTCTACATCAGAATTAAAGAACACCTCAACATACGTGCATCCTCATTCCATAAACATTTAATTAAATGCAAAAAATAATGATAATAATTTTTACATTAGAATAGAAGTATAATGTTGGTAATCTCAGAATTAACGACGCTTTATTAATAGCTAAGTTACACCCTCCGATTAACAGTTGGTTAGAATTGAATACTGAATATATCATTAATTAGCATGCACATTTCAAATACATATTTAAATTTAAAAAAAATAAATAAATAAAAATAAAAATAGAATGAAATAAAATTTAAATGATTAGGACAACAGTAGTCACGTCTATTCCACATGGCGTTTAAACACTCCGCGTGACACCATGGTTACAACACCAAACATGGCGTACTTACACCCCACGTGACACCATGTTTTACAACGTTAAAAAAAATTGAACCTCCGACATCGTGTTCAATTATTAAAAAAAATGACTCAGACGATCAAGTTTTGCTTTGAAATTATTTGATTCAAATAATAATCATTATTTCGCATTGCAATAGCCCTCTAAATTAATTCAACACCATAAAATTATATATATATATATATATATATATATATATATATATATATATATATATATATATATATATATACAGGATTTGTCATTAAATAACCCACAAGGATTGATATGCCATAAGAAACCATCCAACTAACTCACTTAATTTTTCAAAATCATTAACATCTATCTAGTTCTGATTTTCAAAACATTTTAAATAAATTTTTTTTAGGTCTGTGCACATATTCCCAGAGCCAGTTTATTAAAAATTAAATTAATGTAAAAAAAAGTCCAAAAATAAAGCGTTGGAAGCTTTTGCACACGACATATATTTCCTCTGTTTTCTATAGTATAATCATTTGTTTTCAGTGCATTTTTATAGTATGCATGGAATAGCACTATTCTGTCTCTTGGTAACTTATCTGAGTTATCTAGTGTGTTAATCGTAAGGAAAAACGTTTGTCTAAGCCAATACAACGCGACGACATAACATGTGGTCAAGTGCTTAAGTAAACACGCACCAAAAATGATATTAGCAAACACTTCTTTCCATTTAGGGTTACGAAAATATGGAATATTCTGAAAAACAAAACTATAACAACAGAAAATATTATTGCTTTTCAATCAAGGCCACAGACAATATTTTCAATTACAACTTTAGTTATTGAAATATAATCCGTGTACAATGTGTGGGTTTTCCGTTTACTATCAAATATCTCGGTTGCTCCGCATCTTTTGCAGAAGAGCAAGAGCATCTCATGAAAAAAATTATGTCCTAGGGATTACACTATACTGCATCTGGTAGTGAAGCTCTCGTTCTGGAAATCTGGGGAATATGGAACACTCTTTTATTGCCATTACTCCCAGATCCACTCTGATTTGGAGTGGGATTAGCTCCCAGGGTCCCATCTTTGGGTCAAATAGATCTGTTCGCGAATTATTTGTATTAGATAGGAATACTTGATATCATATAACTGGGCGCAAAATTCTTCGGAAACTTTACCAAAAATCAAATATAAACATACAATGTACGCAATTCCCTAACCGATAGGCATAAAATAAGCCTAGACGAGTTAACATGTCATTAAAATCAATCAAGCAATTAATCATAATATCTCAGCAAGACATACATTGTACTAACGACTGATAATATCAACAAATCATGCGCGGGGTGTCCTCGTGGTGTAATGGTTAAAGCGATGGACTGCGGAATCGTAGTAAGCGAGTTCGTACTCCAGTCGCGCTATTACGTCCTTGATATGACACTAAACAATCTGATGGTGAGGTTCCAGCAATGCTGGAACTTTGGGGAATGCGGAGTACCCCTTCATTGCCATTGCTCCCAGGTCCACTATTCGGGCAAATACCCTTGGGAAAGGTATGAACTCCCTTATCCTCCCAGCTATGGGTTAAATAGTAGTACTACTACTGTTCTTCTATGAGAATTGGTTTGGCATTAAATAACCGACAAAGAGTTGATATGCCATTAAACAAAGAAACCAAACCAAATCATGCGCTGGAAAAAAAGAAGAAATGAAGTAAACATCAATTACCAACCCTCTATCACCTTAGTTTAGCTTGGAGGGTTTTATGGCATATCAACCTTTGTAGGTTATTTAACGCCAAATCCATTTTTATCCAAATAAAAAGTTCTATTTCAAACAATTCAGTTTTGCATAAATACAGTTTAATTGTCAAAAACATTTATTTCAAACTATTCAAGAAGTTTTATGTAACAATTCAGTTAAATGTAAATCCAATTTTAATGTCGAAAAACAGTTCTATTTTAAATAATTCAGTTAAGCATAAGCACGCAGTTGAAATGTAAGTACGGTTTAATTGTCAAAAACATCTCTATTTCAAGCTATTCAGTTTACTCAAACAATTCAGTTTAGCATAAGAATGCTGTTAGTTCTATTTAACCCCTAGATAGGGCCCTGTCAGGTGCTACCACTCCGGGCCAGAGTGGACCTGGGAGCAATGGCAATGAAGGGGTACTCCGCATTCCCCAAAGCTCCAGCATTGCTGGAACCTCACCATCAGATTGTTTAGTGTCATATCCAGGACACTCGTTGGAGGGGTCTTACCCCTCTGCAGAGAAGCAGTCGGTGTATTCTACAGCCCCAGCCGACTGGGCAATCTATAACCTTAGTAACTACACAAATTCATTGCAGGTGAAATTTAAGGCAGATTAGTTTTTTGTAAATCACTCGTGTAAATAAAAAGTTTTGCCATATTTTCATCCGTGCAAGCTTGTGACGCGTATATCAAGTGACTGAAGCAGTTCAAGTCATGGTAGGTAGCCGGTGTGATTAGTAGTATCGTGATAGTTTATGCACTGACACGTTGTGCATTACTTCACTCCGTGTGTGATTTGAAAGAAACACAGATGCGACGGGCAACATAGACTAATTCGGTAACTTATATTTTGCGAGTTCGAACAGGGCCATAACCAGGCAGAAGCAACCAAAAACATTTGGAGGAATCGTACCTTCCGATGGGCGGCCAATACAAATTGCTCATGTCAAATTTGAATATCATCTTGAAATCGTAAATAAGCAAGTGAACTTAGTAAAAAATAAAAAATAAAAAAAACAACAACATAGATCTGAATGAATATTCACCGCATGACACCACATGGCGTCATGCTGGCTTGCGACGATTACGACTCACGTCCTGCTGCGCATGCATGACTGTCAAGTGGTGAGTGTGTTCGCCATAGGGACAGCTTCAGTACGTTCTGGTCGTAAATACTTCTAGTAAATGACAGTTATGAGGTATTTGTTTAATAAATCCGACCAGAGATATCACGAGTTGTAAGAGAATCAGATTATTACGTATGAGAAAATAACTGCTCATAGCTATCAATCGGCTATCGATTATATGGAAATCAGACCTAACCGATAAAATGAAACGCAGTTTCTTCCAGACAGCGGTCGCATCGATACTGCTATAGGGATGCACTACATGGACTCTAACAAAACGGCTGGAGAAGAAGCTAGACGGCAATTACACAAGAATGCTGCGAGCAATCTTGAACAAGTCCTGGCGGCAACACCCCACAAGACTCCAACTGTACGGCCACCTGCCTCCTATCACGAAAACTTTTCAAGTTTGACAAACCAGACATGCAGGACACTGCTGGAGAAGCAGGGACGAACTCATAAGTGATGTACTCTTATGGACCCCCTCACATGGCCGTGCAAAAGCAGGACGACCAGCACGAACATGCATTCAGCAACTATGTGAGGATACGGGATGTAGTCCAGAAGACCTGCCAGAGGTGATAAATTATAGGGAAAAGTGGCGAGAGAGGGTCAGGGATATCCGTGCTACCAGCACGACATGATGATGATGATGATGATGACTAAGTGCACTGGCAAATAAAAAAATAAGTCCGGGTCATATTAATGGTTTTATCGAAGAAGTGTTAACATCAATACAGACATTCAATATGAAGACATATTAAGTCCTTTTTAATACGTGGTGCCTTTACTTTGGATTGTTTTTTTTATTTCAGCTAAGCAATTCTTTTAGGCATATCAGTGAGTTTCTTACATTATTCAGTAGAAAAATATCTCCACTCGTTTTTAATTCCTTCCCACAAAATATCTTTATTAGAAAACATCTTACCAGCTTTGGTTTTATTATACTCCAAATATTTTCAATCCGATTAAAATCTGGCCTTTGTAGTCGTGAGTTTTAAAAGAGTTACTTTCTAGTCAATTTAGCACCATGAGAATATGCATTATAATGTTGAAAAATGATATCTTCTTGATTCACCGAAGAGAACACCTTGTCAATAGTTGGTAGTTGTCCTTTCCCAAGAATATTAATGTATTCTTTGGAATTAATATGTTTGTTGCATCGAATTAGTTCACCAATTCCAGAAGACTAGAAGGCGCTCTAATCCATTAGTCTACCAATTCCATGTTCAACTGTTTTTAAACATTTTTCACCTGATTTTCAAAGACAACATTCCAATATAACAGCAAAATTTTGATTCGTCTAACTATATTATTCACTCAAACCACTTAATGTAAAAATTACTATAATCTTCTGCAAAATGTAATCAGTCCTTGACATTCTTTTTTGATAACAAAGGCTTTTCAGCACATATTTTTGACATTTCCATTTTCTTTAAGTCTTTTTGCGATAGTTCTTTGATCATTAATCTTGAATTCTTAAGCCAAATTTGTCAGAGTTTTCTTTCTGTTTCTGAGAGCGGCAAATTTTATTCATAGGACATCTCTTTTCGCAGTAGCTATTCGATGACGAGAACCCATTTTTCTTTAGATCGAACCGGTTTTTGCGAAGTGTGGGCTATTTCCCTTAAGAGTCTGTCAGTTTTCGCTCCTTAAGAAATAAAAAATCTTTTACATTGCATCCTATTCAGTTTCATTCCTAAATTTCGAATTGTTTTTTCATTTCTGTAATTTGAGAATTTTTTTTTCTTCGGTGAGATTTTTAATTTAAGCCGTAGGTACTTTATTACTGTTAGGTTCATAAAAGAGAAAAATTCCATTAAAGAAATTTAAATTTTACTGACTAAAGTGACATTTTGAAAAAATAGCAAAAAGCAACCCAGGCTCATTTTTTCCCTACCAGTGTATATCTTTCTCATTAATTGTACGACTGTAATGAGTATAAATAAGCAACACAATATAAATATATGTAATTGTTTATTGTTGATTTTATACAATATTAATCTTTATCAATTTATTTAACGCTGAAGTATTTTTGCATTGCAGGCAATCAAATGGTTTCAAGTAATTATTCCTACATAATAATAAAAATAATAATAATGATAATAATTTGGAGAGAAAGAGATTAAACGAATAATCACATGATAAGCAAACGCTGCAAACTAGCAAAAAAGGATACTAGATACAACTAGGTGGGAAAGGTGATCCACTGGGAATTGTCAAGAGATTATAATTTGATCATACTACCAAATGGTATATGCATAGAGTAGAATCCGTCTTAGTGAATGAGATGCAGAAAATTCTTTTGGACTTTGAAATAAAAACAGATCCCCTAAACCCGGCCAGAAGACCAGACCTCATGTTTATTGACAAAAATAAAAAAAAGAACTGGCCGTTTTGGCCAAGAGAATGACAATAAATAGGAAACAAAAATAGGAAGAAAAACAACTCTATGGACGTTTTAAACGACTAATAAACACCATTGCACACCAGAAAACCTGGACCTGGCTAAGAAAAGAAAACTTTAAGAGAGAAATAGAATCTCTCTATATAGCAGCACAAAACAACGTCATAAGAACCAATCATATCAAAGCGAGAATAGATAAAATGCAACAAAATTGCAAATGTAGGCTATGCGGTGACAGAGATGAAACCATCAATCCCATAATTAGCGAAGGCAGCAAATTAGCACAGAAGGAGTATAAGACTAGACACGACTGGGTGGGCAAGGTGATCCACTAGGAGATGTGAAAGAAATTTAAATTTGACCATAAGAACAAAAAAAAAACTGCATGTGCATTAATAAATGATCTGGAATTAGAATTAAAGTTATAAACTCACTAACTAAAGAGCTTGTAATGTAACGGTTATTGTTGGAGGAAGTGAACTCGGCTATCAGAGTTCAATCCACGACGAGGCTGTTTGCATTTCACATAGCGCTGATAACATTGAGAAGTTATTAAACCAATTATTCTCCCTCCAGCTCTAGGAAAATAGAGTAGACTAGGCTCTTTTATTTTGGAATGACAACCGTTTTTGGAGAAAGAAAACTCTGAATTAAACCAGTTAAACTCCGCTTAAAAATGAACTTGTGCCGCACTCTGCTCTTGAAAAGTGGCTAGATAAATACATATTTACTCAGTGAGTCTGGTCGATGATTAAACAATAATTAGAATATGATTCTTGAATGGTTAAATGAGTTGGGGAGACATTTCCAATTGGGAGGAACTCTTTTTGGAAGACATCCCGTCAGTCAACGGAGCTTTAAATACTCTTTGCGCCCTGCAGAAGTGTAAAACCCCTCAAAAATGGGTGACCTAGGTATGACACTAAACTATATCTGATGGTGAAGCTCCAGTTTTGAAGATTTGTGGAGTGTACCCCTGCCAAGAATGCCAGGTTCACTCTGACTTGGTATGATAGTACCTTTTAGGGTTACATCTATGGGTCAAATAGATATGTTTAAAAATTATTCGTATTCGATAGGAATACTTTATGTCATGTAACAGTTAATTAATGCCATGTACGAACTGTACATTAAGAATAGTTTCTTGAAGCTATAATTGTTTACTAAGAATTATTATGAGTTAAAGGAAAGCATAAAACTGAGAGCTAACAAGTGATCATTATTAAATGGAAATCATTATTTTTAACTATATAGTTATAGATATTAGATATGAAATAATAAAACTGTGTACAAAATTATTTACATTAGATAGGAATACTTGATATCATATAACTGTGTGCAAAAAAGTTATTAAGAAACAACTGCACAAAATACAATATAAATGTACAATGAACACGATTCACTAACCTCTGGAAATAGAATAAACCTACACTGGTTGACGTGCCGTTATAATCAACCGTAAATGACCCTGTCATTCCGTGACACGCACTTACATTGCTTCTTAAATAAAATAAAAAGATATCTATTTTTTCAATTCATGAAGTAAACTCAGAGACCAAGATTGCTGAAACAACAAACCCAACGTCTTTTTTATCGTTTTTTCCTCTTAAATAAATAATTATTTTTATTTTTATTTTCACAGGGGAAAATCATTACACAGCTTAAATCGACACATGACTGTGGCTAACGGAGTGTGGAACTCCCAGGTTCGGCCGTTGGAACAGATCTCTCATTATCGGAGGAATTCCAAGCCAAAGAGTTCTGATTGGATAGAAGCCGCCATTATACGACCCATGGTAAGTAAAACAGCGAATAAAATATTAGTAAACAAAGGAGCGTGTATTCATCTCAATCCCCATGTTCAATCTAGAAATATAAAGATAAGCATTTATTTTCGAGGCTTGTCGATTGACAAGCGCAGCATAAAATGTTTGTGCATTGGATCTGGGTGAGGCAAATGCAACGTGTCATTCCTTTATATATAAAGCAGATAAAAGCAAGCATATATATATATATATATATATATATATATATATATATATATATATACCATCAAGTCAGGTTAATAGCAAAGAATTCCCTCACTCACTCTCACCTTTTTCCCCTTTCTCTCCTTCTCCCCCTTTCTCTTTCTCATCATCCATCCCTGCAGTCCATCATTCCCTCCTAGCAGGTCTTCTAGACTACATCCAGTGTCCACACTGAACTGATATATACATATATATATATATATATATATATTCTTTAAGAAAAAAAACAAAGACCGGTTACTTTAGGATTATAAATTTATTTCCATCCTGTTTTGTGTTTCTGATGTAAACCAAAACACGAAGAAAATAATACATATATATATATATATATATATAAATCCTTGCAGACACATCTATATGTAGAAGTCCACTTGAGAACGTCACTTTTGTGATGGTTCTTACATCTTGAGCACTGCTCCTCCGCATATCTTGCTCATCTTACTTGGACGATTTGTGAGATGGGAAGTAAGTGGCCGGACAGCTGCTGTTTTGTTGGGTGTAGCTTCCAGGATTTTTCAAAGTGATACTTAGCATTCTTGTTTGGTGATCATATATTCACAAACACACACACACGCACACACACACACACACACATATATATATAATGTATGTATGTATGTATGATGAAATAAACAAATCGTTATTGAAAACTTTTTTTTCTTTAATTAAAAACGTGCACAAATACTGGTCAGTAGAACAGGATAAAACTTAAAATAAATAGCTATCTCATCACCTCATGTCAATCTTTGTTTCATTTGAATATTGTATTTTTTTTAAATGTCAGAAAACATTCCTTCTCGCTATCCATCTATCTATCTCCTTTTTTCTCCCTCTCAATATATATATATATATATATATATATATATATACACATGTGCTTGTGTATATATTTCTATCTTTTATTCTCTCTCTATCTATATATGTATGTATGTGTGTGTGTGTATGTGTGTGCATCAATATATTTCTGTCTGTCTATCTCTTCCTCTCTCTCTCTCTCTATATATATATATATATATATATTAAGAGAGAGGGGGGGCTCTTTTAGTTCAATAGATATCGTCCTCGGAAACGGACAAAGTGACCCGAGAGCCTAAACAAGGCTGTTTGCATTTCACAAAACGCTAATACCCTTTTCGCAAGCAAGACTAGCAAACTTTCACGAGGGAGTTCGATTCTCATTGGGTGGCCCAGTCATTCGGCCTTGTGCCGCATCATTTATAAATTGCTAATACTCTTGGGAAATGTATGAATCTGACTATTCTCCCTCCAGCCATACGTAAATAGTAGAATAGACTGGGCTCTTTACTCTTAGTATAGCTGCGGTCTAGGAGAGGAAAAACCAAGTAAACACCGCTTTGTATATATATATATATATATATATATATATATATAACCAAGTAGGACGAACAAGACATACTGGGTACTGATATGGACGTAAGGACGTTCTCTTATGGACTCCTACACATGGAGGCACCACAGTCGAACAACGAACAAAGTCTTACTTTTATCAGCTCTGCGCGGACATTGGATGCAGTCTTGATGACCTGGAAGGAGCGATGGGTGAGAGGTACGGATAGTAAGAGAGTTTCAGAGAACTCCGTGCTGTTGGCACATCTTGGTGATTATGGTTCCCAAAGAAACTCTCTTTTATAAAATTTAATTCAAAATAAAAGTAAAAAATTGGCGTACTTATCTTGAAAATCCTAGTTCTACTCCACATTTTTATTGTAATTTTAATAAATTTCTCGTCTAGGCTGAGAAAAACCTAATCCTCACCACCAATATTCAGATCATCTTATTAAATAATATATTTGACGACTTATAAAGCGTACTTTTTTTACTAAAATATCTTAAAATTTCCCTGCGTCTTTATGCCATATATGGGTTTAAAATTCTCGATAGTCAGCCGAAATTAGCTACCTGACAACTCCTATTAGCTTAGATTTTAGAATAACTTTTAAATACTTATTGTCATTATTCAAAAAATTATCATTGATAATATTCATTTTATTAGCTATTCAATTTTTTATTATTTTTCTTTGAAAAACTTTCGGATTAAGAAAGAATTTCAATGAAAAAATAACTAACTCTTTCAAATGACAATGTACGTACCAACATTTAGCTAAAAGTTTTAAAAGCAACACATGTTGCTAAATTATGAAATAGCAACGTGGTTATGCGAGTAATTCCCAATCACTCTTGTCCAAAGTTGTTAGTTTTATGCAATCCTTTATTTTCAGGTGAACAGACAATCAAATTTAGTTGCTACGGCTTTTATAATGATCTACGTGTATTCATTATATATATATATATATATATATATATATATATATATATATATATATACGAGCAGAATGTGATACAAGGTCAAATTTTAAGCAGAATTTAACAGATATTCCTTCTCCTAGACCGGTTGCCATACCAAGGTGAAAGTTCCCAAGACTTGCGCTGGAGAGAAAATTGTTGGATTCATATCTTTCCCAAGGGTATTATCGTTATTATGCTATAGATTGTAAACAAACTCGTCCAAGATTTGAACTCTGGTCGCTATGTCCTTTTCCCATAATGGTAAACATCACACGTGCATATATATGAAAATGTATAGAGATGAAAAATCTCAAGACCTTCCGAAGAGATTTTATTTGTAGAAATATTTGCCTACGGTAAGGGTTTCAGTATTTAGACATTCATAAACGTTGACAAATATTTTTACGAATAAAATCTCTAAGGGCCATGAGTTTATCCATTACAACACATTTTTTGAATATCGGATTTATTTCCAGTTTTTTTCCCCAAATAAGTTCTGGTAGTAATTGCTCAAGGCAGGCAGCCGTTCGACCTCTATATAGTAAATTGTTAACAAAATCCTTATCGCTCAAAGAAAACATTTTGAAAAGAAATTTAAGTCATACTTAGATATTAGGTGTGATGAGAATAAACACTGTGGTAAACTTTCTCACTTTCTTCAAACTCATAGCACCAAGAAGAAAAATCCTATTTGATAAGGTTGACTCTTAAGTAGCTATAAATAGCATTAACTATTAGTAATAAATAATTTGTTTTGTTTTCTTTCTAAGATCGCATATGGGAAGTTTTTAACAATCTTTTTTTTATCGATAATTCAATAATGGCTCGACACCGGCAAAGACAGGTAAGATCCATTATAATACTAGGTAAGGTAGATAGAATCCATTACATTACTAGGTAAAGCAAGTAGCATCTATAATAGCCCAAGTATATTACAGTCTACGACTCCTGATATATATTTGGTTTGGTTTGGTTTGGTTTCTTTGTTTAATGGCATATCAACCTTTGTAGATTAATTAATGCCAAAGCATTAATACAACAACTAGAAGACAACATAAAACAGCGCTGAGGAAGACTGATTACAGCAACCATAAATAATACAGAAAACACAAGCATCAACAGAACAAAAATAACAATAAAACAGAAATGGGAAGAAAAACAATTGTATACACATTTCAAGCGACAAACAAGCGAAATATCACGCGAGAAGACTTGGACTGGGCTAAGAAAACTCAAGAGAGAAATTGAAATGATCAATCAGGTAATAAGCGAATGTAGTAAATTAACGCAAAAAGAGTGTAAGACTAGACACGACTGAGTGGGGAAGGGGGTCCACTAGGAATTGTGCAAGAAATATAAATTTGATCCCACGAAGAAACGGTATATGCTCAACCAAAAATTCTTAAGGATTTTAAGATACAAACTGATCATCTAATCTCGGCCAGACGACCAGACCTAGTGATAGTCAACAAAAAAAAAAAAAACTGACCAAATAGTGGACTTTGCCGTTCCCGCAGACTACAGGGTAAAACGAAAAGAGAGATAAATAGCTAGACTTTGCTAGAGAGCAAAAAAAAAACTATTAAACATGAAAGTGATGGTAATACTAATCGTAATTGGAGCACTCGGTACAATCACCAAAGGATTTGTAAAGGGCTTGGAAGACTTGGAAATAAGAGGGCGAGTGGAGACCATCCAAACTACAGTATTGTTGGGATCGGCCAGAATACTAAGAAGAGTCCAGGAAACTTGTCCTTCAGACTCCAGTGAAAAACTATCTGCTAACACTGGTGTGAAAAATTCGAAAAGGAGTAAAATGATAATGATAAAGATGAAAGAAAAGTAAGAAAAGTGTATCTCAGAACAAGAAAACTTCTTGAAACCAAATCTGCTTCAGAAATCTTATCAAAGGAATAAATACCTGGGCAGACTCCATTGAAATTTTCTATGGATTATTGATAGAATGGATAAGGGAGGAACTTATGAATATGGACTTAATTAATGGCGATGTATAAAGCCTAACATCCGAGGGATAACGTAGACAGACTCTATATGACAAGAAAAGAAGGAGAAAGAAGATTCGCCAGCGCTGAGCTTTGCGTAGTTTGCAACAAGAACCGAAGGAATGTACAAAAAATGAGGAAGGAAAGACTAATCACTGCAGCCAGTTACAATTTCATCAATAGAATTAACTTAAAGATAAACAGAAAAAGAACCATTCAAAAAATCTACAAAACAAAAACGGTAAAGAACAACTATATGGATGCTTCAAGTGACAAACTAAGAAAATTGCTCATGAAATGTTCTGGACATGACTTAGAAGAAGAAACAGGAACAAAGAGAAACTGAATCTCTTTTAATAGCCGCACGAAATAATGTCATAGTGACAATTTAAGTCAAAGTAAAAACTAATAATATGAAACAAATAATTTTAAAACTTATCTATTCAACCCATGGTTAAGACCCTAATAGGTACAAACATTCGGAATCAGAGTTGATGAAGGAGTATTGGCAATGAAAGGCTTCTCAAGTATTGCTATCAAATACAAATAATTTCTAAACAGATCTATTTGACCCATAGATGGGACGTAATAAGTATTACCACTCCAAATTAGAGTTTATCAGGGAGTAATAGAAATGAAGAGCTACACAAATATTACTATTAAATGCAAATAATTTTTAAACAGATCTGTTTAACCCATAAATGGGACCCTAACTGGTACGACCATCGGAGTTAGAATTGAATAAGGAGTAATGGCATGGAAGGGCTACTCAGGTTTTGCTATCTAATACAAATAATTTTTAAATAGATCTATTTGACCCATAGATGGGACCCTAACAGGTACTACTAATCTAGGTTAGAGAGAACCTTGAAGTGATGGCAATGGAGGGGTAATTCATTCTCAACAGAGTTCTAGAACTGGAGCCTCTCTACCAAATGCAATTTAGTTTCATATCCAGAGCAGCCTTTTTACGGGGGTACCTTACCCCTTTGCAGAAGATACAGTTGGTGTATTCTAAGACTGGGTGACACAAAATTCAGTTTCTAATTGCACCGAAAATTTAATTTGAATTCGATAATTACTGCAAGGTTATAATAAAATGAACTCCACTTCTTTGATAATTAATAAATAAATCACAGTTAATGGATAAATTAGAAATTATAAGGAAAATAAAAATTAGTATTTAAAACTTTTGCATATAATTTTTCTAGAGGTGGCGTCGTTGTGCAAGTGCAGGTTTTGTCACGTGGTGTTTTTGTCATACATTCAATGTACATTATATATAATTGTAAGTAAATTCGATTTTCAGATCGACCCAACAAACACCGTTAACGAAGTAGTTTGCCAGGAGAATTTCTGCAAATATTAAAGAAATTTGAAATAAAATTTTTGAAAAATGAAATAAAATAAAATGCAGTGAAACAAAGCAACACACTAAACTTTATTTTTGTTGCTTTTTCCACTTGAGAAATAAACATTCAGCATATCAATAACAAAAGAAAATTCTGTTAACGATTTTCCCCCCAAAGTCGTTAGTCTTTTAAAAAATGGTTTAATTGATTCTTTAGCACAAAAGGCCATTGTTTTCAGTACAGTTGGCTTCTTGATTAATCCAATGCGCACAAGATGACCGAAAATGAATGAGCGTTCAAACAAAATAACAGAACCAATTTTTTTTCTTTTCTTTTCTTTAGTTTTTCTTTTTCATTTTTATTTTTTTTCAAATAATTTATTGGGCAGGAAATGCCAGTTAAATATAGCCCATTCTTTTTGAAGAGAAGAAAATTATAACGTTAAGGTATTTATGGTTCGCTTGCATAAAAGCCAAGTCCCAATGAAGAAGATGTATTTGGGAAGGATAAAAATGAAAAATCAACAACTTGTTTAATAAGGAGAAAAGCGTCTTTGTTGTGTGGTTGAATTAATCGAATCAACAGAACGCCATCTCTTCCAGAGCAAGAACGTTGAATGATTAGCAACCAAACTTTCTTAGGGTTGAGATAGATAGATAGATAGATAGATAGATAGAGAGAGAGAGAGAGAGAGAGAGAGAGAGAGAGAGAGAGAGAGCACCGAAAAATAGTGTCGGTTGAACCCAGGAAAGTCTATAAAAGTAAGAAGTAAAAAAAAAGTTTTAAGAATATATAGTCGTTATTTGCAGAATTTGACCAAACAGTACTGTGTTTGGAAAAGTGAAAGTTCTTTTAACGAAGTATTAAGGCGCTACAACAATAAAAAAAATTGAGGCATAGCGTAGATACATTCACCCAACCACAACTCATCCTGTTGGCAGGGCTTGTAATACGTTGACTGTATTCCCTGCAGTGGGGTAAAACATACCTAAAAGAAGAGATGTTCTGCGTATGACACTAAACTACATCTGATGGAGAGGCTTCTGTTCTGAAGAACGGCTGGAGAGCATGGAGAATTCTTTCGTTACCATTTCTCCCAGGTTTACTCTGACACGATGTGGTAATGTCTCTTAGAATCCCATCAATGGGTCAAATATATCTGTTTGAAAAGTGTTCCTATTTGATAGGACAGACTGCATATTGAGAAACAATTGCACCAGAAATGTAAATACGAATGTACTATCAGCGCAATTCTCTAACCTTTAGGTATAAAATAACTCTAAATGTGTTGACGTGCCATTAAAATCAATCAGTCAATCGATCCAATGACTCTACTACGTACAGAATGTGACTGTAGATCAATTTTTAAGCGGAGTATAGCTAGTTTGAATTCAGAGTGTTCTTTCTCCTAGACTAGTTGCCATAACCAACGCTAGCGAATCAAGTCTGCTCTCCTATTTTCCAATAGCTGAGAAGGGACGATCGGTGGATTCATGCCTTTTCTAGAGACATTAACGCTAAGTAAAAGTGTCATGTACGGGTAAAATTTTGCAGAGCCCATTTTTAGAAAAAGAAAGTGTCAATCTGTGTATGAGTAATGATATTGCCAAGTATTTTCGTGAAGATTTCATTGATATCTGAAACTATTTTGTCAACAGAGCGTAATCGTGTAATATTATTTTGTCTTCAAGCAAAGCTTTCATTAGAAAATGACTGCGATCAGACATAGTTTCGAAACCAAACGGTGCGTTCAATCTCTCATTTTTTAAAAACAGAATGGATGAAACTTTTGCACACACACACACACACACACACTATATATATCATCATCATCATATCGTGCTGGCAGCACGGATATCCCTGAACCTCTCTCGCCACTCCTCCCTATCGTTCATCGCCCTAGGCAGGTCTTCAGGACAACAACCTGTATCCTCACATAGCTGCTGAATGTACGTTCGTGCTGGTCGTCCTGCTTTTGCGCGGCCATGTGTGGGGATCCATAAGAGTACATCTCTTATGAGTTCATCTCTGCTTCTCCAGCAATGTCCTGCATGTCTGGTTCGCCTAACTTGAATAGTTTTCGTGATAGGGGGCCAGGTGGCCGTACAGTTGGTGTCTTGTGGGGTGTTGCTGCCAGGACTTGTTCAGGATTGCACGCAGCATTCTTGTGTAATCGCCATCTAGTTTCTTCTCCAGCCGTTTTGTTAGCGTCCGTGTAGTGCATCCATATAGCAGTATCGATGTGACCGCTGCCTGGAAGAAACTGCGTTTCATTTTATCGGTTAGGTCTGATTTCCATATAGTCGATAGCCTATTGATAGCTGTCCATGCTTTCGTTAACCTCGTTTCGATGTCCTTTTCGGTTGATTCGACGCTGCTTCCTAGGTACGTGAATTTGTCTACTAGTTTAAGATGAAAATAAGTGGAAAAGGGGACAAACCGAACACTTACAACGGGTTTAGTAGTAATATTTCGTTCTTTATTCAATGAAAAACTTCATCAGACTAAAACATTTTTTGAGTTTTTCTATATTCTGAAGAAGTTCTTCCTTGAATAAAAAACGAAATATTACTACTAAACCTGTTAAAGATCTTTTGTTAATCAACTTTTCCACTTATTCTTATCATTTTGTCAGATTCATCAAAATCTACAATTTCTCCACACCGTCGGAATGAATGACCATATTTCGATCAAAAAACTGCACAAGTATAAAAGATACATCATCGCAGCTCACTCCCATAAAAACAGGCGTGTTTTTCTCCAGAAATTTATTGAGGAAAAAATTATACCAAAGTACACAATAAAATCCTACCAACTTTCTCACCACATTTTCCCACTCCATCTGCAGGAATACATGGAAGCATCCAAAACCCTTCTGTCTCTTGTCTTTAGACCTTTTCCCTCTCTTTATATCTCTTTAGATTTTCACCGTTATTTCATTCATTTCCTCAATTGCTAAAATGTAGAAAAACTCATAACATTTTTTAGTTGAAAAAGTTCTTCTTTGAATAAAGAACGTAATATTACTACTAAACCCGTTGTAAATGCTTGGTTTATCCACTTTTCGACTTATTTTTATCATTTTGTCAGATTTACTGAAATCTACCATTTCTCCATATATATATATATATATATATAACATATGCATTAATACACATAAATAGATAGATGCGTATGTTTTATATATATATATATATGTACGAAGTGCATACGATAAGTTTCCATACTTTTTTCGTAAGGGCATTTAAAATTGTTGTAGACTCATGAAAATTAAGTATATTATTGCTATACATCTTGTGAGATGACTGACCAATTTTTATGATTGTAGCTTCAAATGAACAGCTACAGAAGCAATTGGAATACACCCTACTAAAGCCTGATTGTCACAGCTGGCGAATTTCAAAAATGCAATCTGGACGTGAGGACACTTTAGAAGAACGATATGCAATAAAATTCTGTTTTAAACTTGGAAAAAATGCCACAGAAACGTATGGAATGCTTCAGACTGCTTTTCGACCATCTTGCATGACTCGAGAATCAGTTTTTGAGTGGCATAAGAGATTCAAGGAAGGCAGGGAGTTTTTGAGGGATGATGAGAGGTGTGGGAGGAGTAAGGAAGTTAATACACCATAGTTGATTGGCCAAAAGGTTAGGGTTAGGGTTAGGGTTACTCTGTTGAGGTTTTAAGGGAGTTCAGGAAGAGAATCATAGAGAAGAGGCCAGCACTCTTCAAATCGGGTCAGTGGCATTTCCACCAGGACAATGCACCAGTCCCCAACTCCATCCTTGTCACAGATTATTTGACCAAGATGGGCATCAAGACAGTTCCTCATCGTCCCTATAGTCCAGACCTTGCTCCCGGTGACTTTTGGTTATTCCCTAAGCTCAGAGGCTGTCGTTATGAGACAATTGAGGAGATGAAAGAGGCTGTGACGAAGGTCATTGACCCGCTCTCACAAGAGGACTTCCATGGGGCGTTCCGGAAGTTGTTGAAACGGTACAAGTGCATTGCAGCCGCAGAAGACTACTTTGAAGGGGACTTGAGTTTCATGTGTGTACTATCAACAAGATGCCCATACGAAAAATGTCTGGAAACTTATCGTATGCACCACGTATATATATATACATGTATATATATATGTTGACATCACTTCCAGTAGATGAGATGTTGCTGACAAGGTATTTGAAGGCGAAGCGTGCTATTGACAAGTTACCAGTCATATAGAAATCTGATCTCTTATTTTAAAAAATCAGGATTTTTTCCAAACTGTGACTGTGCCAGTACTACTGTAATGATGCACCACCTGGATGCTAACGAAACGCATGGAAGAAAACCTAGATGGGAAAAGCAAAAGAATTCTACATGCTGTTTTGAACAAATCCTGGAAGCAATACCCCACAAAACAGCAGCTGTACTACCACTTACCTTCCATCTCACAAACTGGTCATAGCTAGAGAAGTAAGAACAAACTCAGAAGCAACGCTTTCTTAAGGAATCCTTTTTACAGATGAACCAATGTTGACTAACCAGCAAAGCCTTACATACATCAGCTCTGTGCGAACACTGGATGTTGTTGAGAGGACCGGTTCGGGGCGATCAAGTTTCGTGACAGTAACAGAGAGTCAGAGAGCTCCATGTTGTCAGCTTCACATGATAATGATGAGGATATATATATATATATATATATATATATATATATATATAAGTGTGTGTGTGTGTGTCTTCAACATACATACTTATATACCTGTACTTAAAGGGTGCGGAAGCAAAATATGGAATAATTTCTAAAACGTTTTTTTTAGTCTGATTAGTTTGGTTTTTGAAAAAAAAAAAAAACTAATAAAACTAAATTTTCATGATTAGCTTTTTATTCAGGCATTTTTTAAAATCAAAATTCAGCCTAGTATGAGAAACAGAGAGAGAGAGAGAGAGAGAGAGAGAGAGAGAGAGAGAGAGAGAGAGAGCAAGAAAAGAAACAACAAAGAATCTATGATTTGCTTAACGCAGAAACAAACCAAAAGTTACTTTGTCTTCCGTATTCAAAGCAATGAAAAAAAATTACAGAAAAAGTGCTTTTTGAGGAAAAGGGGGAGTGGGGGATAGAACAAAAAACGAATAGAAGGCTTTTTAATTGCTCTCGCTACAGCGATTTAGAAGGACCCAACAATGTCAATAAGAAAGCACACAAATAGATTGAAAGTCCACGAGAAAACAGAGGACAGCGATTAAACAAGATTTGAGCCCAGACCTTAACCTCTTGGTTATGCCAAATGTGGCCTTTTAGAAAACAAAACAAATGCAACTTCCCATCATCCAAATATTGGTTTGCTTAAGACTGCTATTGCGGAGAAATGGAATAAAATGTCTGAGGAATTTATTTTGAAGGCATGTTGATACAATTATTGAAAAAAAAAAAAAATGGTGGCCACAATGAGTATTTTCTTGTTTATTTTTTAAAACTAAAATTAATCTTGTTTTTATAATAGAACCGTTTTGTTTCCGCACCGTGTACCTATTTGTGTATCGATTAAACTTATTGTTCTGCTCTGAATAAATGACACCTCATATCTATTTATCTTGAATTGATATTATCACAATGAAAAATGTTGAAATAAGCGAAGGGATTCAATTCGAAATGAATATTATCGAAAAATAATATACGAACATCTGTTGCGCTATTGGAAAAAAAAAGGATCTCGCTATGATATTTATTTCAATTCTATCCTTTGCTACAACTCTCTCTCTCTCTCTCTCTCTCTCTCTCTCTCACACACACACACACACACACACACACATATATATATATATATATATATATACGAGGTGCATACGATAAGTTTCCAGATTTTTTTCGTATGGGCACTTTTATTGATAGTACACACATGAAATGCTAGTCCCCTTCGAAGCAATCTCCTCCGGCTGCAATGCACTTGTTGTACCTTGAATCTCTTATGCCACTCAAAAACTGATGTTCGATCCATGCAAGATGGTCGAAAAGCAGTCTGAAGCATTCCATACATTTCTGTGGTTTTTTTCCAAGTTTAAAACAGAATTTTATTGCGTATCGTTCTAAAGTGTCAGATTGCATTTTTTAAATTCACCAGCTGTGACAATCAGGCTTTAGTAAGGTGTATTCGAATTGCTGCTGAAGCTGTTCATTTGAAGCTGAAATCATAAAAATTGGCCAGTCATCTCATAAGATATATAGCAATAATATAGTGAATTTTCAAGAGTCTACGACAATTTTAAATGGCCATACGAAAAAAGTCCGGAAACTTATCGTATGCACCTCGTATATATATATATATATATATATATACTTTCTTTAAAGAAAAAACCAAAGACCTGTTATTTTAGGATTATAAATTTATTTCTATCCTATTTTTCGTTTCTGGTGTGAACCAAAAACACGAAGAAAAATATAACAGGACTTCTTCAGATCTAATGGATAAATAAAACAGAATAGACACGGGGGAAAGGGGGGAGGGAGAGAGTTGAAAAGTATACCTATATACCTATATATATATATATATATATATATATATATATATATATATATATATATATATATATTTCTCAGAGATCCAAAACAGAAGCCTCAACATCAGATTGTTTTGTGTCATATCCAGGAAACTCGTCGAGAGTGGCTGGGGGTCTTACCCCTGTGCAGTGACGCAGTCGGAGTATTCTGTAGTTCTGGCAGATTCGGCTGGAATCAATTTGAGTGGGATACTAATTATTAAATAGATTTATAATTTCCTATCCTTATCCAAAGAAGATCTTATTGAAGGGTTTTTTTTTTTTTTATTGTTTAGGTCTAGAATATTTTGATTTTATAATTAAGGCCTTGAATAGTTTATGATTATTTTATGGTTAAGACCTAAAATATTTGGATTTTATGGTTAAGGCCTAGAATAGCTAATTATCATTTAATAGTTAAAATTTCGAATATTTTGACGGAAAGACTCCGTTGGCTATTAGAAAACGGTGCGGGGATGCAAGTTCGAACTTCTGCGTGGTATTGCATTTACTTTCGAATTCAAAATCTTGGGGAAAGTATGAATCCCCGTATCCTTCTATTTCTACAAGAATGGCTTTGACATAAGGTTGGTTTGTTGGGTTTTATGGCATATCAACCTTTGTATGTTATTTAACGCCAAATCCATTTTTACGTAAATAATGTTCTATTTAAAACAATTCAGCTTAGCATTTCTATTTCAAAAGATTCAAGCAGTTATATATAACAATTCAGTTAAGTGGAGATACAGTTTTAATATCAAAAAACACTTCTATTACAAATGATACAGTTAAGCATAAGCACGCAGTTTAAATGTAAGTACGGTTTAATTGTCAAAAACATTTCTATTTCAAGCTATTCAGTTTAGTCAAACAATTCAGTTTAGCATAAGTATGCCGTTAGTTCAATTTAACCCATAGATAGGGCCATACCAGGTGCTACCACTCCGGATCAGATTGGACCTGGGAGCGAAGGCAATGAAGGGGTACTCTGCATTCCCCAAAGCTCCAGGGGTACTCCGCATTCCCCAAAGCATTCCACAAAGCTCCTCACCATCAGATTGTTTAGTGTCATATTCTGGACACTCGTTGGGGGGGGGGGTTACCCTTCTGCAGAGGTGCAGTCTGTGTATTCTACAGCCCCAGCCGACTGGGCAATGGCTTTGGCATAAGATAACTCATGAAGGTTGATATGTCATCAAATAAAAAAAACCAATTGAATATTTTGAATATTTTTCTTACCATTTATCTTTTATATTGGGTGTTTTCAACAAAAATTTTATGCATTAGGGTATCAAGTCGTATGTATTTGTTGAGACGATTTTCCCTCTCTCTCTCTCTCTCTCTCTCTCTATATATATATATATATATGTGTGTGTGTGTGTGTGTGTGTGTGTGTGTGTGTGTGTGTGTGTGTGTGTGTGTGTGTGTGTGTTTACGTTCATACTATTCAAAGATAAGCTTAAAAAACATCAAAAGTAGATTTAGAGAAAACAATTTATAATCTTGCTGGCGTTTCCCTACTTTTATTTGATCAACAACCTCCTTTCATCTTTTAAATGAACACTTCCCCTAACTCTGAATTTTTCCCTTGTACTTGACCAACGCCTGCCTCCCACAGCAACAAGTGAAGCGAGCCGATGTTTTCTCCCTACCTCTGCCCTATCCCCCACACCTCTGGGATCATTTGTGCCAGACGCTCGTATACGTTGCATGGACACGGTACTTTAAATGGATATCGTTGTGGCTGGCTGATTCTTTTGTCTCCTATTTTCTACATGGCGTCCCTTCGAAAACAAATGCTATCTCATCATGGTAAAAATATAGTCTTCGGGGGCATCATGGATTTTACAAGCAAGATGCTGACAAATCCCACTAGACACCCTTTCTTTCTTTCTTTCTTTCTTTCTTCTAGTAACATTCATATTGTCAATATCAAGAGGAAAAAAGTGATTAGTACGAGGTGCTGTTGAAAAGTTCTTGGTAATTAATTGACACTTCGTTTCTTTAGTTTCCTTAACTCTTTAATAATTCAATAAATTAAAGAAATATTATCCTATTCTTGGTTGGGTTGAGAACTTTACATCTATCTATCTATCTATCTATCTATCTATCTATCTATGTGTGTATGCGTATATATATATATATATATATATATATATATATATATATATTAAAAGAAATTCAAAAAAGAAAGATTTTGCACCACCTACGTCACAATTCCATTAGTTATTTATGCTATATTCTCTACGATTATTAAATTATCAATATTTAATCTTAATCAGCATCTTATTTATCAATTCTTCTTTTGGGTTGCCTCAAGTGCCAAGCGATAAACTTATCTCTGCTATGCAATTTAATACCGAAGGGGTAGACCCCTTGGGACCAGGCGATCAGCTAACTAACACCCATCTGGCTCGAATCACAGGAAAACCAGAGGAAGATATTTATCAGATTTCCCACAAAATTTCCTTCAGTGTTGACCGACCAACAAGAACTTACCGACAACAGCTCTGCGCGGACACAGGATGTTATTTAGAAAACCAGCCAGGGTGGAAAGATAGAAAGAGAGAGAGAGAGTCAGAGAAATCCGTGTAAGCGACGTGACTTAATGATGATGATGATATATCGTCATCCACTGACAGACGGTTTCGTTGTATCACAACTCTTCGGTGGGGCTAGACTGGCGAGATGCTTCAAGCTAGGATCGAAACCCGGCTGACTTTACGTCAGTTGGATATCTTACCCCAGAGCCGTCGTCATGTGTGTAAGTTTGTGTGTTAGGGTCTTTAATAAAATAAAAAGGTAAAAAGTTACGGTTCTTGAGTTTCACTTGGCTTGTATCGATACATCTGAATAATTCGACTATATATATGTGTGTGAGGTGTGTGCATGTGTGTATCTATTTGTGTGTGTGTGTGTGTGTGTGTGTGTGTGTGTGTGTGTGTGTGTGTGTGTGTGTGTGTAACTATTCGGCTGCCTCACATTGCTTTTTGTCCTCCTGATCTTCTCAAATTTGCAGACCTATCTTAGTTTTTTTTTTTTTATTATTATTTATTTCTACTCTGACTTGAGTGATATACAAAAATTGCATGTCATCACATGTCAGGCGACGTTGGGGCACCTTGCTGGTGATTAACCTAAAGAGACGCGGAAACATTAGAATAAATTAAGCTTTCGGATGAGACTAAGGGTCTGGCAAATACCGGAAATATCCAATTTCTAATACGGGAGAAAGCAGATATCTCCAGTCGAGCTGAGATTTGAGAAGGTAATATAGATTGCTGATCCAACAAGAAAGACAAAACTAGGACGTACCACCCGTAAAAGCAATTGAAAATTAGACCACCAGGGATGTTTATGGGGCGTAAAAGGGTTTTGTTGGGGGGATATTGGGAAAAATTTCACGAGCCAATAGTAATAAAAGGGGCTGTTTTGCAAGGGGTGAAAGCGGTCTAGTTAAGCACTGCTTTGGGGTTTCAATAACGTGGTTGTAGTGCCTGTGTGCTCGTTAGTTATATGTATATACAGACAGACACACAGAGACATAGACAGAGGAAGGAAGGGTTCAATATTTACTTTGACTAAGAATTCCCCTTAACTTATTCGTCTCCGCAATGTTTCTTCTGCTTAGTAGAACTTCAAAGACACAAGGGTAGATTTGGCTAGCAGGTAATATTCCTTG
This sequence comes from Sepioteuthis lessoniana, assembly GCA_963585895.1. Classification (NCBI taxonomy): domain Eukaryota; kingdom Metazoa; phylum Mollusca; class Cephalopoda; order Myopsida; family Loliginidae; genus Sepioteuthis; species Sepioteuthis lessoniana. The sequence goes on from OY757913.1 coordinate 49,910,717, forward strand.
AATAATATATTTGACCTGACTGAAAAAGAGAAGGAATTGGTTGATAAGGAGAAAGAAAAAGTAAAAAAAAGGAATATATATATATATATATATATATATATACGTAAAGAACTTTACTAATTTCTTTTGAAGGTAAGGGACTTTACTTCTTATTCAATTTAATCTTTTTAAAATTATATAAGAAACTTTTTTTCGAATGGTGTAACTGGCATGGGATGAAGTGAATTCACTTATAAAAATCTTTCCCTATCACCTAATATATATATATATATATATATATATATATATATATATATATTAAATCAAAAATTCGTTTCTGTCTGATATATATATATATATATATATATATATATATATATTAGGTGATAGGTAAAGATTTTTATATGTGAATTCACTTCATCCCATGCCAGTTACACCATTCGAAAAAAAGTTTCTTATATAATTTTAAAAAGATTAAATTGAATAAGAAGTAAAGTCCCTTACCTTCAAAAGAAATTAGTAAAGTTCTTTACGTATATATATATATATATATATATATATATATATATATATATATATCAGACAGAAACGAATTTTTGATTTAATATATATATATATATATATATATATATATATATATATATATATATATATTAAATCAAAAATTCGTTTCTGTCTGATATATATATATATATATATATATATATATATATATATATATCAAATAGAAATAATTTCAGTCACGCTATTAGGTTCATTTACAGACTAATAACCTCGTGAAAAGTATGAGCTCCTTTATCCTCATAGGTTTGAGTTAAAGAGCCTAATTCTGTCCTTCTGCAAGGATGGCTTTAGTATTAAATAACCCACTAAAGTTGATATACTATAAAACAAAGAAACCGAACGAAATAAAATCTATAAATGGGAATTTTTCCAAGTTGTATGCCGTATCAGTACTACTGCACGATTGCACTACATAAACTTAAACGAAACGTTTGAAGAAAAATCTAGATGGGAACGCCACAAGGATGCTACGGGCTATTCTGAACAAATCTTCAAAGCATTACCTCGCAAAACAACAGTTGTAAGGCCACTTACCCCCATCTCAAAAACCATTCAAGTAAGACGAACAAGATATGCAGACTCTGCTGGAAAAGTATAAAGTTGCTAAATAATTCATATGCATTAGCAACTTTATTCTGTGGACTCCTAAACATGGACACACGAGTGTTGGCAAACCAGCAAAAACTTACTTAATTTAGCGCTGTGTGGACACTGGATGCCATTTAGAAGACCCGCTAGGAGTGATGGCCGATAGTGTTATCAGTAAGATTTGATGATCAGGATATATATATATATATATATATATATATATATATATATATATATATATATATATATGAATGTGCGTATGTGTGTGTGTGTGTGTGTGTGTGTTATTACTTTTATTTGCAGTATTGCTCGAGTGAGAGTGTTCAATATCCTGGATAGATCATAGATTAATAGTTTAACACAAAACTCGAAACCACATTGCAACAAAGTTTCAGATTTATATGTGTTTCCAAAATTGATGGAATGTTTGAAAAACTGTTTATCCGATCTTTTCAATTATAGTGAATTCGGCATCTCTGTAAAAGTTATTGTCTATTAGGTGGAAATGAAGTTTTACTGGGGAAAAAAAACTTATTATAATTCAGAGATTTAATTTTGTTACTATAGGTGTTCATTCTAAAATTGAAAGCCCATTTATGGATGCTGAAAAGTTCGACCAAGTAAGGAATGATCTATAGCCTAGAAAGCTGCGTGGTAGCCCTCATGATCGTTGATTTCCAATGTAGTTATCAGAAATAACTGATTTCCATACGTAAAAACGTGATAAAGAATAATCTCGAGAAGCAATCATGTTTGTGACAGTATTACTTGATTTATTAACCAATCGGTGCTAACGCGCTCTTTTCAAAATGACTTTGAGATTTCCCTGACGACAGTATTTGACTTGCTGTGAAAAATTTGAAAAATCACCCCCTCCCAAAAAAGTAAGAAATCTTTTCTTTCCTAGATTATTAAATACAGATTTCTTAACCTGTTAGAATCATGGATAAATCATCAACTTTTTAAAATTTAGTTTCGAGCCTACCTCCATCTTATCAATAATCAATGAAATTGATACATCTTCAGTAGGTTTATAGATTCATTCAGTAAATCTACTTAAAACTTTCGACTTCATTTCTTTTGCGCGAAAATCTAACATCCTGTTCCTTCCGGAATGAATTTAATTTCTACATCGCTAAATTATCAAAAATCGTTAGAAAATATGTTTACATAGACATAGTATTTGTCGCTGCCTCCCACCAGACACGACTTGACACAAGGTCAAAAGCCCGAAGGCCAATTAAAGTGGGGATAAAGGGGAGGGGAAGGTCGGGAAGGAGCCGAGACTCGAACCCTGCTTGTCAGTGCTGCTCATCGGCTCACTTAGTGCAATGTGAGCCTGATGAGGCAAGCGGTTTCACGAACCCAAATGTGGGTCCGGGCACGTATGCCAGTTAACGGCTTAAACTAGACGCTTGGTCTAGTGCCGTACAAGGGGGACAAAGGAGACAAAAATGCAGCTCGCCCACCCGAAGGTAGCCTAGTCGAAACTAGGTGCCTAATTAAAGGCCCCAAGTCTGCCATTGTTCCTTTTCCAGGGCCACGCTCCGGACCGAAGTCCAGAACAGGCCCCGGGGCACTCGCCAGCGTACTAATAATCTTTCCTTGCTGATATATTTTAGCTTCATCGGCTTACAATTAACGTATAGATTTACTTTACGCAGCTTTCTAGGCTATAGATCATTCCTTACTTGGTCGAACTTTTCAGCATCCATAAATGGGCTTTCAATTTTAGAATGAACACCTATAGTAACAAAATTAAATCTCTGAATTATAATAAGTTTTTTTTCCCCAGTAAAACTTCATTTCCACCTAATAGACAATAACTTTTACAGAGATGCCGAATTCACTATAATTGAAAAGATCGGATAAACAGTTTTTCAAACATTCCATCAATTTTGGAAACACATATAAATCTGAAACTTTGTTGCAATGTGGTTTCGAGTTTTGTGTTAAACTATTAATCTATGATCTATCCAGGATATTGAACACTCTCACTCGAGCAATACTGCAAATAAAAGTAATAACACACACACACACACACACACACATACGCACATTCATATATATATATATATATATATATATATATATATATATTTCAATAGTTCAGCAGTTCAATTGCTCAGCATTTAAAAAAACATTCATGCCCAACGGCACAGCTACGGAAAATTCTCACCGACAACACAACAATATTAGAACATCAAAATAATAAACAAAAACTTCAGATTCTCGAAGCATTACATATCAGAAACCTGCAGCCAACACTTAATAGAATTAATTTTCAAACCAGTGCTAATGTACTTAAATGTCTTTAGCTACTGGCACTAAATATAGAATCACATTCAAAAACAAACGCCAAAACCTTCAACGGCAAAGACGCCCTTACACAGTTGTAATATGCTAAAACAAAAGTTACATCACTTTTGTAGTAGATCCTCCCCTGATGATGGCCCAAAGTCGGGCAGAAAGTACTAGGGATACATGCAACTATGGACAATACATAAATCAATTCCCCCAGAATACAATAAAAGTAATACGGGAATTCGAACGGATCCAAAAGAAAATATGTAGACATAAAATGTCTATTATGTTTAATGAAATTTGCATATATATATATATATATATATATATATATATCCTGATCATCAAATCTTGCTGATAACACTATCGGCCATCACTCCTAGCGGGTCTTCTAAATGGCATCCAGTGTCCACACAGCGCTAAATTAAGTAAGTTTTTGCTGGTTTGCCAACACTCGTGTGTCCATGTTTAGGAGTCCACAGAATAAAGTTGCTAATGCATATGAATTATTTAGCAACTTTATACTTTTCCAGCAGAGTCTGCATATCTTGTTCGTCTTACTATTAGAAAGTATTTCTTTTACACATACAAAATATATCAACTAGATTAGGAATGCGCATTGAATGCGTGAACTTTTCTTTCTTGTAATGTAAATATTGGAAAATATTTACGCTCTAATATTATCTTTTCGTACTAGAAAAGATTTTGTAACTCTTGTTTTTTCTCTGGTTTTTTTTTTTTTTCAACAAACTTTTCACTCAAGTTAATAAAAGGAAATGTATTTAATATGTAATTCTCCTGCCGGAGAATGTAAATCGATTGATGGGCCTATGAGTCCGGTTTACCCCCACAGGATTCACAAGCCCATTGCTGACCATCAGCGCCCTGGAGACATTTTTTGCAAGCCAAGAATTCAGTGGCCCAAAGGTAATCAGATAGCTACCTGGACTAACTTAGACCACGAGCTTTCTTTTTACTCACCACCCATCTTGACGGCCCATTGATCAACAAATAATATCTTTTAGCGGAATTATATATAACGTTTGTCTCGAGTGCTTTTGGGCAGTAACGCATAAATGAAAGAAAACGAATCGAAAAGATAACGGATATAGAAAGGTTTTCAACACGAATGTTATACACGTGTAACCACCATTCTCGTGTAATTACGCAAAGTCAAGAAACGGTTGCTATGACATCTAACGGCCGTAAGTAAACGCTTTTTTTAAATCACAAACTGCACCAAAATGAAGATGAACGAACGTCTAATGTAATGTCCGCTTTTAGTTGATCTTATGTATACATAGGTTTTTTTTTTTTTTTTTAAATACCCTAGCCGGTGGCAAAAGCTGCTCGGTAGCGCCAGGTGTGGCAGTACCGCCTTAAGCTACCGAAACTGTGTTATCACCCTGGATGGCGGCTGATGAGGCTAGGGTATCGCACGTGCTTCCACACGTTGTATGATGAAAAAAAAAAAAAAAAAAAAAAAAAAAAAAATGTAGATCGGTATTTTATTCAGTCATTTACACATTTAAGTAAAGATAACCATGACCCACACTCAAACCACTTACACAAACCGCATCGCTCTTCGCGCGGGTAAAAAAGGGGCGCGTCCTGCTGAGGTTGGAGCCCTGGCCTCGGTGTTCGAAAAATCAGCTACAGAGCTCAAACAATCAAAACTACTAAAATGCAAGCAAACACTACAAATAGCCACATTTAACGTAAGAACCTTAAATAGAATAGGACAACTCCCAGAGCTAATCGCATCGGCCGAAGAACATAAAATAGACATAATATGCATACAAGAACACAGATACACACACACAGAAGATATCAAATATCACGAAACTAGCAATGGATGGTCGCTCGCCACTGTATCCGCATGGAAAAACTCTGTCAACGCCGCAGTGGGAGGGGTAGGATTGCTTATAGGACCTAGAGCACTAAAAACGCTTAATAGCATAGAGAAAATACAACCTAGAATGATGGTAGCTACATTTAACGGAAACCCCAGAGCAACAATCGTCTCATGCTACAGCCCCACCAATGTTAGTGAAGAAAATGAAATAGTCACCTTCTACGATGAGTTATCCGCATTAGTGCGTAGCATCCCGAAACACAACATGTTAGTCATTGGCGGAGACATGAATGCACAAATCGGGAAAAACGGAAACAACAAAAACAGCCTCCACAACACGTCAAATAGAAATGGGCAACATCTAACAGATTTCATGATAGAAAATAGATTAGCATGCCTCAATACAAACTACCAAAAAAGAGAGGGCAAACTATGGACATACACGTACGCAAACAATACTAAAGCTCAGATAGACTACGTCCTTATAAACAAGAAATGGAAGAATAGTGCATTGAATTGCGAGGCATACTCCTCTTTTGAGGGTGTGTCCACCGATCACCGAATAGTCACGGCGAAAATACGGTTAAGCCTACGAAAAAACGACAAACGAACAGCGACCACCAAACACTATGACTGGGCCCTATTAAACAACAAAGATGTAAGAGATAAATACGTATTAGAATTAAGAAACAGATTCGAAACACTACAAGAAAAGACGGAAAAAAGTACACCAAACGACGAATACGAAAATTTCGTCAATGCACACCTCGAGGCAGCAGCAAAATACATTCCAACAAAAATTAAAACTAAATATAGAGTCCCATGGGAAACTTTAGCGGTGAGAGAAAAACGTGCACTAGTGAAAACAGCCTCCAAAAACTATCGAAAAAACCCAACAAACACAAATGCCTTAAAACTAAAAACGGCACAATATCAATTAACAGGCATATATATAAAGGAACAGACAGAATACATTCAAAATCAGATAGATAAGATTAGAGACTCGGTGGAAGATAGACAATCTAGAATTGCCTGGCAAACAATAAACGAAGTGAGCAGAAGAAAGAACACGGCCAAAGCAAAACTTAAAGCAGCAAACCAACAAGAAAGAATAAAACTGTGGAAACAGCACTTCGAAAACTTACTTGGAAACCCACCAAAAATAACGCCTGAACCAATCACCAGAATAATTAGCAAACAATTAGACATTAAACTTGGACCGTTCACACAAGAAGAACTCGACTCGGTTCTCAGAAAAATTAAAAATAGAAAAGCTGCAGGACTGGACGAAATTCCCCCGGAAGTATGGAAGACCAGACAATTCGACGACATACTGCTCCGACACTGCAACGCAGTATACAATCAAAATCCGATAGATAGATGGACGAAGGGATGCATACTCCCCTTCCCTAAAAAGGGGGACCTCGGATTAGCCAAAAACTACCGAGGCATAACACTTACATCCATAGCTGCCAAAATCTACAATGCCCTACTACGAAACAGAATAGAACCCAAAATCGACAACATACTTAGAAAAAACCAAAATGGCTTCCGAAGAAATAGATCTACGACCTCACAAATATTAACCATCCGCAGAATCCTAGAAGGTGTACGGGCAAAGAACCTACAAGCGACATTAATATTTGTCGACTTTACCAAGGCTTTCGACTCCATTCACAGAGGAAAGATGGAACAAATCCTACTAGCGTACGGCATACCTAAAGAAACCGTAGCGGCAATAACGATTCTCTATAGAAACACTAAAGTAAAAGTACGATCACCAGATGGAGACACAGAATACTTCGACATAGTAGCAGGAGTACTACAAGGAGACACGCTGGCTCCGTATCTCTTTATCATTTGTCTAGACTACGTACTTAGAACATCGATTGACAAAATCAAAGAGAATGGCTTCGAACTGACGAAGAAAAGAAGCAGAAGATACCCCGCAACAACAATTACCGACGCCGACTACGCCGATGACATAGCGATACTGGCAAATACACCTGACCAAGCCGAAACACTTCTGCATAGTTTGGAACGAACAGCAGCAAGCATAGGCCTCCATGTTAATGCACATAAAACGGAATATATGTGCTATAACCAAACGGGGGACATCTCCACTCTAGAAGGAACCCCTCTTAAACTAGTAGACAAATTCACGTACCTAGGAAGCAGCGTCGAATCAACCGAAAAGGACATCGAAACGAGGTTAACGAAAGCATGGACAGCTATCAATAGGCTATCGACTATATGGAAATCAGACCTAACCGATAAAATGAAACGCAGTTTCTTCCAGGCAGCGGTCACATCGATACTGCTATATGGATGCACTACATGGACGCTAACAAAACGGCTGGAGAAGAAACTAGATGGCAATTACACAAGAATGCTGCGTGCAATCCTCAACAAGTCCTGGCGGCAACACCCAACAAGACACCAACTGTATGGCCACCTGCCCCCTATCACGAAAACTATTCAAGTTAGACGAACCAGACATGCAGGACATTGCTGGAGAAGCAGAGATGAACTCATAAGAGATGTACTCTTATGGATCCCCACACACGGCCGCGCAAAAGCAGGACGACCAGCACGAACGTACATTCAGCAGCTATGTGAGGATACAGGTTGTTGTCCTGAAGACCTACCTAGGGCGATGAACGATAGGGAGGAGTGGCGAAAGAGGGTCAGGGATATCCGTGCTGCCAGCACGATATGATGATGATGATGATGATTTACACATTTCTCCGCTATATTTTACTCAAAGATGTCAATATATTTGGTATATTCTCAAGTTTCTTTAAAACCTTTCCAAAGATTACAAAATGTTCTAAAAGAGTAAAGTTTATTCCGGCTCAAAGTCGTATATATACGAGGGTCACTCAATAAATAAGGTGAATTTTGTCTAAGGAGTTGGCAATAGGAAGCACTGCTTATAATTGCATCTTTTTCAAGGAACTGATAGTGATGGGCCCTTTCATTTCCAAGGAGATGACCATTTTTACTGACAGCTGCACCCGGAACTTTCTATTTACAGGAGAGTCGGTATGTTTCCACTCCATGGACTGTCTTTTTGCTATATAGTGGCCAACTCATACTTCTGTGTTGCTTTTCGGATATCTGTATCAGATAGATAGATAGATATATCCGGTCGGCAGGGCTTAGAATACTCCGACTGCATCCTCCTGCAGACGGGTAAGACCTTCCAGCACCACTCAAAAAGGGGTGCCCTAGGAATGATACTAAACTACCTCCGTTGGTAAGGCTCCAGGTTCACTCTGACTCGGAGTGGTAGTATTTATTAGGGTTGCATTTATGGGTCAGATAGATTTATTTGAAAGTTATTAGTATTTGATAGGAATACTTGAAACCATACAACTCTAAATTATTTGTATTAAGAATAGTTACTTGAATCTATTATTGTTTATAAAGGATTATTATTAGTTACCAGAAATCATATAATTGCATGATATACTTAAAACCATATAAGTGTGTACAAATTATTGGCATTAGATAGGAATACGTTAAACCATATAATTGTACGCAAACAAGTAATTATTATTAGATAAGAATTCATACTTTAAACTATATAATTGTGCATGAATTATTCGTATTGGATTGTAATGCTTGATACGAATTAACTGTGTAAATTATTTGTTTTAAAAATAGTAACTTGAAGATATGATTATTTACAAAGGATTATTATTAGTTACTAGTAAAGTAAGTAAAGTTGGCGACCATAGTCGAGGGTGACCCGAAGGCTCCCTTTTCGATAGCTATTACACCAAGGTGTAGGGAAGAGCGCTACTCCTTTCCCAGGATTGCTCCACTTTACCCTTGATCCGTACCTTATAATGCTGAGTATTAAGCAAGGAGGCATCAAGTACCATTTTTTGAGTCTTTGGTGTGACTCGACCTGGGATTGAACCCAGGTCTCCCGAGCCATTGGCGAACACTCTAACCGCTAGGCCAATGTCCGGTTAGGCTATATAATTTCTTGAAGTACTTTAAACCGTATAATTTCAAGCAAACAAATGATTATTATTAAATAGGAATAATTACTTTAAACCATAAAATTTTGCACAAATTATTTGTATAAAGAATACTTAAAGTTCTTATTGTTTACAAATGATTATCGTCATTAGTTATTTGAAACCATATAAGTAAAGTTTGCGACCGAAGTCGAGGGTGACCTAAAGGGTCCTTTTTCAATAGCTACTACACCGAGGTGCAGGAGAGGGCGCTACTCATTTCTCTGGATTGCTCCACTTTACCCTTGATCCTTACCTTATAATACTGAGTGCTAAGCAAGGCGGCATCAAGTACAATTTTTTAAGTTTTTGGTATGACTCGACATTGGATTGAACCCCGGTCTCCCGGACTATTGGCGATACTCTCTACTCATTAAGCTAATAGCCTGAGTAATCGCTTCCAAAAAATGCTGATATCGACATTTTATACCCCAACAAGGCTAGACAAAAAAAACAACTTATATATATATATGTGTGTGTGTGTGTATGTGTGTGTATATATATATATATATATATATGTGTGTGTGTGTGTGTGTGTGTTATAGGAATATTTGAAACAAAATAACATTGTGTAGATTATTAACAATAAATAGAAATACTTGAAGTCACATAAATGTGCGCAAATTAATCGTATTAAGAATACTTCTTTATCATCATCGTGTCGCACCATCAGCACGGATATCCCTGACCCTCTCCCACACCCATCTCTATCGTCCATCGCTTTCGGTAGGTTTTCAAGGCTAATTCCTGTATCGGCACAGAGCTGCTGTATGTAGATCCTAGCTGGACGTCCTTCCTTTGCACGTCCATCTGATGGGCTCCACCGGAATATATCACCTATGAGTTCGTCCCTACTTCTCCAGCAGTATCCTGCATGTCTGGTTCGTCTAACTTGGACAGCTTTCGTGATGGATGGTAGGTGGCCGTACAGCTGCTGTTTTGTGGGGTGCTGCTTCCAGTACTTGTTCAAAATTGCTCGCAGTATTCTTGTTTAGTTGCCGTCAAGCTTTTCCTCCCTACGTTTTGTTAGCGTCCATGTAGTGCATGCATACAGCAGTATCGACACGACTGCTGTATGGATGCACTAAATTATTTCAATCTTAATCCTTTTCTTGTAACCATATACTTGCTTGCAAAGAAATGAAGCCAGACTTCACCAGTAAAACCAAGCAACTTATCATATATCCAATCTAATGCCAAAGCCATGGCGAAGACAAACCCTCTTGGTGAAATTAACCACTAAATCAAAACTAGAGAAGAAATTTCCACCATCGAACCACTGCTGATTTGTTGGTATATTTTGTCGGGAAAAGTGTAAGATAATGTACTCTGGAGTAAAACCTGCTGTTTGCATAGTCACCAGTTATCTTGGTCTGCTTGTCACTTGACTATAGCTATGTAGCCCTCAGGAGTGGTATAAGTGTCGTACAAGTGTATGTCACTATAATCCAATGACAACAAGATATGATAGTATCTTATCTCCTCATCACAAGATGAATTAGTTATTTATCAGAATGTTTGAGTTGTCATTTTGTTAGTAAAGACGCTTACCTTCTCTCTAGTTGTGACAATCATATATATATATATATATATATATATATATGTGTGTGTGTGTGTGTGTGTGTGTGTGTGTATCATTGTTTATATATATATGTGCGTGTGAGTGTGTATATGTATATATATATGTATATATATTTATGTATGTATATGTATATATGTAAATGTGTGTGTGTGTGCGTATGTGTGTGTGTATGTGTGTGTGTATCATTGTTTATATATATATGTGCGTGTGAGTGTGTATATGTATATATATATGTATATATATTTATGTATGTATGTATATGTATATATGTGTGTGTGTGTGTGTGTGTGTGTGTGGAGTATCTTTGAACGGGAATAAGATATGGGCCCCAAAGTTAAAATCATCGATCCTAATTTTATCAAAGAAAAATAATTACGTACTCACAAATACTAATGAGTCGCATTTTCTTTTATTCCCAGTCGAATGTTTATATATATATATATATATATATATTCTTTTATTTTATTTATTTTAAAGGCTATTGCAATGCAAAATAATTATTCAGGGTCTAATTAATTTTGAAGTAAAAAACTTCATCATCAGAGACTTTTGTAATATGAATTCAGTGTTGTATATTCAAATTTTTGAACGTTGTAAACATTTGTCAAGAGGAGTGTTAAAACACTATGTTGGGTGTTGAAACCATAGTACCATGTGGGTTGTTTAAACGTTATGCGGAAGAGACGTGAATTCAGTTGTCCTAATCAATTTCCCTCCTTTTTTTTTTACTAATCATCCATTCAATGTTAAATTCTAATCTCTAGTTTAATTAAGTACGAATTTGGTTGAAGTTAAAAAAATTTTATACAATTTAAGAATATATTTAAATAATGTGCATGTTAATTAATGATATATTCACTATTTAATTCTAATCTAGCATACCGTTAAATTGAATTGAGAAAGAATTTGGTAAAAAAAATAAATATGTATTTAAAGAATGTGCATGTCAACGAATGATATATTCAGTATTTGATGCTAACCTACTGTTAATCTAAGTAAATAAATAAAATAAAATAATTTATGCAATGCTTTAAGGAAATTATAAAATACTTATATATATATATATATATATATATATATATATATATATATATATTAGTGGAGATAACAGACAAAGACTTATTGCTGAGCTTTTTATTCAGCTTTTTTTGGTTAGCAAACGAGATGTCGCAACTGTGGTCGTAGTCATTTTATAAACTGTTAAGAGTCATAATGTAGTCCGAGTTCGAGCACTTTTACCATCTTTGCTCATTGTCGAGGAGATTGGTACTCTTGTATAGTGAAGTGTTGGATCTATTCTGCACTCAAGTAATATTTAAATGGGCGTGTTCATCACGTGCAGGTGACGTCAAGTGTGAATGTGTAGACTTTTGGCGCTCGCTTGAAAGATTTGGGATAACAGATAAGGATCACGTGACCATGAATCGACCGAAGCTGAAGAACTGTGCGCCTGTATCAGATGTATTTTAAAACTCCCGCGCCTGAGCGAAAAGAGATTTTGTTTAGAGTAGGATTCTTTATTAATATCGCTTCTAATACTTGAAGTCTTCATTTTTTTTTTTTTTTCAGTTTATGCCGTATAATATATTTTTGCATTCTCAACTAGAACTTTTCGAATGATCCTGAGGGTCCTCTATGATGTGCTTGTTGTGCGTACGGATGTCGCGAGCGGAAGAGGGCAGTGGTTGTGTATTTGATGGATAGTTCCAACAAACACAGTTGCAACATCTCGTTCGCCAACCAGAAAAAGATAAATAATGAAGCTAAACACTAAATCCTTGTCCATTATCTTCGATAACAAATACCAACAAGAGAATCTGCGGCCTAAATACACATTATATACATATATGTTGAATCTATGATTCGAGTTAAAGACGTCAGCTATTCAAATGAACAAATAACAAAAACAAAAAAAAAACCTCGGCAAATTTATGCAAAACAGCTACACATTCGACGTCCCGGTATCAAGTTACCACTGCTGTCTCAACGGAGGTGCAAATAGGGGAAATAAGATTTTTATCTGAGCCCCATTCATCTGGCATCCAGCTGCTGAGAGGCAGGTGCACAACAACAAAAAAAGCTGGAACTGATCTCTGTCAGTTGGGGGGTGGGGTGGTTTTGGGGAATGTGATGACGTTTCAAGCGAACTTTTCTGTTCGGATCGCTTAAAACGGTTTACCCGTCACCTACAGATTAACGAGAAGAGGAAGAAATTGCTTATATCATCAGTTTTTTTTTCTTTTAATCACAAAAATAACTGCGATATAACAAATCCTCTCGTTCATGTGTTTTATCATCATCATGTTATGCTGCTCGCACGGATTTCCTTGACTATCTCTCGCTATTCGTCTCTATCATCTATCGCTTACGGCAGGTCTTCCAGACTACATCCTGTGTCCGTCCAACACTTGCACGTTCGTGTGAAGGGATTCATAAGAGAACATCACTTATGTGTTCGTCCCTACTTCTCCAATAGTGTCCTGCATGTTTTGTCTGTCTTATTTGGATGGTTTAAGTGATGGGAGGTAGGTGGCCGTACAGCTGCTGCTTTGTGGGATGTTGCTTCTAGGATTTGTTTAATATAGCTCGTAGCATTCTTGTACAATTCCCTTCTAGCATTTTTTTTCTATACGCTTACTCAGTGTCCATATGGTTCATCCATATATGTAGTAGAAATGACACGACCGCTGCTTGGAAAAAAATTGCGTTTTATTTTATCGAATAAGTTTGACTTATCCATATGATCGATAACCTATCGATAGCAGTCCACACTTTCGCTAGTCGCATATTGATGTTTTATCTTACAGAGTTGTATTTATTTATCTCACGAAAGTTGAATGTATTTTTTCTTTAGCTTCTTTATTTTTTTTGAGAGATAAACTTTTCCGCAATTTAATTCTAAGATACCCTACGTACTCGTTTATTGGTCACTTGTGAGTTCTTAACAAAACATGCCTAAGAGAAAGACTACTGCTTATATATATATTCACTCGTGGAGTAACGATTACTTTCGTAGTAAATTGACACAGTGACCCGACTTCAAATCCTGGACGAGGTCGTTTGCATTTTACACAGCGTTAATACCTTTGGGAAAGCAATGAATCCAATTATTCTCCTTCTAGCTATGGGTAAATAGAAGGAAACTAGGCTCTTTAACTTTGGTATGACAACCAGTCTAGGAGAACGAAAACTCTGAATTCAAATCTACTAAACTCCACTCAGAAATTCACATTGTGTCTCCTCCTGTTCGTGTGTATGTGTGTGTTACTGTATTTGTACGTGTGTGTGTGTGTGTGTGTGTGTAAAACTTAAAAAGAGAATATTTAGGAACACTGTATCAAAATGCTGCCATGTCCTCATTAAATGATAAGCCTCAGAAATTAATAAACCAGTTCATATACCTCGGTAGTAATATCTCCTCAACTGAAAGTGATATCAGCATAGACCTAGGTAAAGCAGTTTAATGCTATTTAGAAGTTATGGACCAAATAGAAATTCAATCTCTGATGAAATAAAATAAAATGCGAATCCTACCGAGCCGTAGCCATGTCAGTACGAGTGTATGGTTGCACCATTTGAAATCTAATGAAACACTTGAAGAATAAGGTAAATGGGAACAACACAAGAATGTTAAATGCTGTTTTCTACAAATTCTGGGAGTAGCTCCCTACAAAACAGTAATTGTATGGCCACTTACCTTCCATCTCACGTACCCCCTAGTAAGACAAGCAATACATGCTGGACACTGCTGGCGAACTTAGGCGGAACAGATACGTCATGTTTTTCTACAAACTCCTTCACATAGACATAGCAGTGTTGGCCAATCTGAAACAACTTGGATTCATCAGATCTGTGCGTATATTGAGTGCCGTCTAGAAGACTTAATAAGAGTCGTGACCGATACGGACAGATAGCAAAAGACAGTAAAAGGAATTTTTGCTGTTGGTATGCCTTGACGATGATGATGATGATGATGATGATGATAAGTCCGTTACTCAAAGTTTCATGAGTGTACAGTTATTAGACGGAAATGAGAGAAAAATAGCAAATGATTCGTTATTATAGTGGGATGTATGATTACGTGTTAATTGATTTTCATGGCATGTCAACTTGCGAAAGGTTACTTTATCCCTAGAAGTTAGAGAATTTCGTTCATTTTACATTTTTAAGTTGTTGTTTAAGAAAGATTTTTTTACACAAATATCAAATATCAAATATATATCAAATACAAATAATTTGTCCGCGGTTATGCCTCAAGTATTCCAATCTAATACTAAAAATTATATGGTTTTTAAGTAATCAGTTCTATTTAATAATAGTCATTTGTTTGCATACAGTTATCTGGTTTCAAGTAACTAATAATAAGTAAAGTTGGCGACCTTAGACGAAGGTGACCCGGAGGATCCCTTTTCAATTGCTAATACACCGAGGTATAGGGAGGGTGCTAGTCCATTCCCTGGATTGCTCCACTTTACCCCTACCTTTTAATGCTGAGTGCTAAGCAAGGCGGCATCAAGTACCATATTTTGAGTCTTTGGAATGAGTCGACCTTGGATTGAACCCCAATCTCCCAGATTACTGGCGGACACTCAACTCATTAGGCCAATGGCCCAGTTAATAATCAAAGCTTCGAGTAACTCTTCTTATAGGGTGTCTCAATATACTTGGGACCCATATGACTGCTAATAACTCAACAAATAATAATGTTGTGTTCTTTTTTGTTTCCGATTTGAAAATACAATACTATAACAATTATTAATCCTTGATCACAATATCTTGGCCAAGAGAGGGAAAAGTATTTAATCATTCAAAACTGTACAAGCAAAATAGATGCAACCAATTAATATGATAATGATTTATTACTGAGACAAGAAACTCAAAAAAAGATTGCATGTCCTGGAAGCTGATATAATGACAATTAAGAAAACATTGATTTGATGTCTCTAACTCAAGAGATGTATATTTTATAGGACGTGTTCCAAATAACCGCCATTGCACTTGCCTCAGTGATAAATCATTATCATTTCAATGGGTTGAATCTATTTTGAGACACCCTGTAATACAGAAAATTTACAATTATATGGCATCAAGTAATCTTATCGATTATTAAGGATTTTTTAAACTGATAGACTGTACCCTAATAGGTACTATCACTTCGAGTTAAAATGAACCTAGAAGTAATGGCAACGAAAGGGAACTCTACGCTACCCAGATCTCCAGAACTGGAATCGAGCTATCAAACGTGCTTTCTTCTTTTTTTGTGGAGGGGAGGGTTCTTAACCTTCTGCAATGGATACAGTTAGAGTATTCTAAGCCTCACTGATTGGACTATAATTTTTTTAAAAGCCTAAATTCGTTCCTGGTTCTTCACTTTATGTTTGAATTTCAATTTTATAAAATTATTACACGACGGTTCCGAATTCGAACCACACACGAATATATACGGTTATATGAATAATAACAATAACTAAAAAAAGTTTTTTCCCGTATATTGTAACACGTTTTCATGATGATTTGCTGTGTGCTTGATATATAGAGTTCTTAGCTTAGTGTTTGCACAAACTAGCTGTCTCTGTGAGAGCGGGGCTTAATGCAAGACAAGAATATTCGAACTCCACAAGCTAATACAGTGAATACCTCTATTACTACTACAAAGCTCACAAAACGAAAGTTTTATTACTTTTGAACTAATGAGTAGAGTGTTCGCCAATGTTCCGAGAGACCGGGGTTCAATCCCAGGTCGAGTCATGCCTAAGACTCAAAAAATGGTAACCGATGCGGCCTTGCTTAGCACTCAGCACTATAAGGTAAGGATTAAGGGTAAAATGAATAAATCCAGGGAATGGAGCAACGCCCTCCTCTACAACTCGGTGTAGTAGCTATTGAAAAGTGAGCCTTCGGGTCACCCTCGACTAAGGTCGCCAACTTTACTTACTTACTTTAATAGACTCAAGTCGTTCAATCTTTAGACTAGTTTAACCATCCATTATGCAAAGTACGACTGATATACCTCCCACATTTTAAACTGTCATCTGTGTGATGCAAATGATCGTAGGCAAGTGACAATGGTAGCTCCATCTTGTTAATTTGTTAACGTCTTACGATCATCTTTCAGACACAATTTTTTACGATCATGACCTGGTGAATCTGTAATTGCTACACCAAAAGCTTTTCGAGCTCATATCCTGTTAGGTTGGACTGATGCTGTTCCCGATAGAATTTTCAATCCTTAGCAGCATCGATTTTCTATCCGGAACAACATCATTCTTACATAACGTAAAATTACCGTGGAAAGCTCTCTGTTTAGAAATTACAGATTCACCAGCATTAAAAAACATTCAACAACAAATGCAAGGTGTGCACGGGTCCAAGATATAATCGTAACTGGACCAAAAATTTAAAAGACATTTGTATGATGGAGCTACCATTACCAATTGCCCTTGTTTACATGCACTGCACTGGTGACAATTAGTGAAAATTAGGAGGTATTTCTGATGCACGCTGTTCTTCTGTTGTTCTATTCCTGTTGTGCCCCAATCAAGTAGAGACTACTATACATATGGAGCTTCTGAAAAGATCTCTGCCCAACCAATTAGATAATGACCTAAAAACGTACAGGCTGTAGCGTGGTCAGCGACGTCTACTATGACGGTGAGGCTTAATCGTCGGATCGGGATTAAAGAATAACTTGTTTTAGCGGTGGGATCTTTTATTGCTGTTCTCTCTGTTCAATCTTTGTGGCCACGGAATCAGAAAGAAATGAACAACGGACACCACGTGCTTCTTTGTTTGCTTAGCAAGAGAACTTCTAATATCTATATCGTTCTCCGTTCACAGCAAAAGTTTGTCTTCTTGCACCCCAGCCACTAAAAGAGAGCAAGAAACCAAATCAAGAAATCAATTATATATATATATAATACTACTATCCCACTTTCGCAGTCGGCTGGTGCTGTAGAATACAGCTACTGCTTCTCTGCAGAAGGGCAAGACCCTCGCCAACGAGTGTCCTGATATGACATTGTACAGCGTCATTGACATCTCTCCAAGGTCCACTCTGCCAGGACCTGATAGGGTCCTGTCTATGGCTCAAATAGAACTAAACTGTGTACTTATGCTAAACTGAATTGCTTGAAATAGGACTGTTTTGACATTTAAACGGTGTACGTATGCTAAACTGAATTATTTGAATATGAACTGTTTGACATTGAAACTGTATTTACGCTAAACTGAATTGTTTGAAATATAAATGTTTTTACATTTAACTGTGTATAAATAAAAAATATATATACATACACTAAACTGAATTAGTTGAAATAGAACTGTTTATATGATTAAAAATGGATTTGACATTAATAACTGACAATGATTGATATGCCATAAAACTAAATCAAACCAAACTATTCCTACTTGCCTCTCGTGTAGGTGATATTTCAAATGGTGACCTCTCTAAAACCCGTCACGAAGTGTACAATCAAGCGTATGTTATAGCTAGTCTATTGGAAGAGATTTTGAACTCTGTGGACTTATTATTATTATTATTATTATTCAATATAAGAGTTTTAAGGGGAGCAGACACGACAAAAATAATCATTTCATCGTAAATTGGACAATAAGTTGCTTTATTCTCGAATTTACAGCATTTTAAGAGTATTGCTTTACTAAAATTCTCGTTACGATGTGCCATTTTTGTAATTTTCACTTACACACATACATACATCTATACATTACTATAATTCTCATTATATGAAGGTCACTAAATGAATAAGGGGATTTTTTTTTAAGCAACATTCAGAATTTCTTTCGATGAATATAAATTCTGCATTGTTTAGAATTGATTTAAAGCAAAAAAATATTTTAATCAGACAAAAATATTGATTTTGGGGCTCTTCAAATTGGTGGAAAGTTAAACAGAGTGCTCCAGGCTTGAACAGAGGTCTGTCGTCAAATATCTGATGGCTGCGAAGTGTAACCTATATGAAATTTACTGTGAAATGTGTGATCTGTACGGGAAAGTATGTTTAGTCCCATTTAAAAATAGTTCTATTTGAAACAATTTAGTTTAGCATAAGTACACACTTTAATTGTCAAAAACAGTTCCATTTCAAACTATTCAGTTTAGCATAAGTACACAGTTTAGTTCTATTTAAAAAGTTCAATTTAAAACAGTTCTATTTCAAGCAATTCAGTTTAGCATAGGTACACAGTTTAGTTCTATTTCAGCCATAGATAGGACCCTATTAGATGCTACTGCTCCGGGTCACAGTGGCCCTGGGAGAGATGGGAATGAAGAAGTACTCAGCATTCCCCAAAACTCCAGTATTACTGGAACCTCAACCATGAGATTATCTAGTGTCATATCTTGAACACTCGTTGGGGGTATTACCCTCAGCAGAGAAACACTCAGTGTATTCTACAACCCCAGCCGACTGGCCAAGTCAGTAAAGAAGATCATGCTGACAATCTTACGGGACATGAAGTGATCAATCACTATTGATATCCTTTAGAGGAGCAACTGTAAACAGTGCTTCCTATTGCCAACGCCAGTAAAATTCATCTGGTTTATTGAATGATCCTTGTATATATATATATATATACATCTTCATCATCGTGTCGCACTACTAGCTCGGATTTCCCTGACTCTCTCTCTCTCTCTCTCTCTCTCTCTCTCGCCATTCGTCTCTAACATTATCATGACTCTTACTCAAACTATATATATATATATATATACAAAATGAAAATTTTAGTACTATATAGATGGAGCTAAACACCTTTCTTTTTTTCTTTTCATAAAACTTGCAACAAGAAATACAATATCTGTAACATTGCAAAATATTTTCTGTATGCAATACACCTCTCAAAACATTCCAAAAGAACTTTCTGTTTGAAACAACAGCAACAAGTATTATTTGCTCAATAGTTATATATATATATATAGAGAGAGAGAGAAAGAGAGAGAGAGAGAGAGAGATGTAAACCCCTACCGCGCCCCCTAAAAAACCGTGTTCTGTCTGCAACAAAACAAACAGATATCTATTTTTATTACAGGAAAAGAACCTTCAACAAGCAAGAAACGGAGGAATGTATAACGCTTTCCTTTCCCTTTTATCTGCAACGTAGCGAGAGAAAAAAAAAACAGTTTTCTTCGACAGTATATATATATATATATATATATGTGTGTGTGTGTGTGTGTGTGTGTGTGTGTGTGTGTGTAGAGAGAGAGAGAGTGGGGGAGAGAGAATGAGAGGAAGGGAGGAAGAGGAAGGTGCCCGTGGTAAAATGGTTATCATCGTAGTAAATGGACACAGTGGTGCAAGTTCAAGTTCTTGTTTGCATTTCATATAGCACAAATACCATTGAGAAAGGTATGAATCCAACTATTCTCGCTCCAGTTGTGGGTAAAATAGTAGGGCAGATTGGACTCTGTAGCCCTGGTATGCTAACCGGACTAGGAGAAAGGAAACTGAATTGAAACCTGTTAAACTCCCCTTAAAATTGACCTTCTGTTACATCCTGCTCGTGTGGTCAAGTTGGTAAATATAATAAGTCCTGGCGACAACACCCCACAAAGCACCAACTATACGGCCACCTGCCTCCCATCACGAAAACTATCCAAATTAGACGAACCAGACACGCAGGACACTGCTGGAGAAGCAGAGACGAGCTCATAAGTGATGTACTCCTATGGACCCCCACATATGGCAGAGCAAAAGCAGGACGACCAGCTAGAACTTACATACAGCAGCTATGTGAAGATACGGAATGTAGCCCTGAAGACCAGCCAGAGGAGATGAACGATAGGGAAAAGTGGCGAGAGAGGGTCAGGGATATCCATGCTAGCGACACGACATGATGATGATGATGAGGATTTCAATCTCTTACTCAAGAAATCTATTTACATCTATATCACAAAATTTTAAAAAATATCCTTGCAATGGAACAATTATCAGTTGCTCAGTTAGTCCATAAAGCACCTCAGTTGAAGCCTTGTACCAGACTAACACGTGTTTAGCTGATGTCAGTGTTGGGAAGTTTACTGTTGAGTAAATCTCTCAAATTTTCTTGGGGTAGTCTCCGCGTTGTTGGGGTTAATATGTTGTACGGTGAGAGCATAATAAACAAGTTTGAACTCCAGTCACGTAATTAAATGTCATATTATCTATATATACTAATTAAACGGTGGACTTTGAACGGGTTTTGATCGTTTTTCTTAAATTTTGCACAATCATGATCTTTCCACCTGCAAAGCTGACTCTATGTCTTCTGCTTTACTGTCTATATTCAATTATAAAAAAAAAAAAACGCTGTCAGTTTAGAATTACAAAGACATGAAAATAATTCTTCCACAGATCCATTTTAATCTGAGCTTCCTTGATAAACTTACCTTTTCTATGACGATGCTTTTTTTTCAGGTTTTTCGGCTAAATTTAACCCCTGAGCTTATTTCGAACATTTTTATGTACAAGCCTTCAACAACTCAGCTTCGTATTCGGCTGGAATATCAACTCTGTCAGCAGGGTTTAGAATATGCTAATTGTTTCCTCTGCAGAGGGATAAAACTCACTCTCATAAGAGCTGTCCTGATTTGTTGGTTGGTTGGTTTGTTAACTGGGTTTTATGGCATATCAATCTTTGTTGATAATTTAATACCAAATCCTGTTAATATATATGTACATAATATCCAGTTAGCGTCCAAAGACAGTGTGTGTGGATTATTTTTTTTATAGAATATATGAGGAATATCATATAAATCTATGTGAGTGCTCAACGTATGGCTATTGTTAATCCCTTATTCATTCGCTGGGATATAACAAAATTCACATTCAGAGCGTATATAGTGTAATCGGATGGAAACTCAAACTTGGTTAAATTGTCATTATAAATTTATTTTGGCAGAGAATATTACTATACTCTCCGTCTCGTCAGATGACTTTTTACATGCTTTTCTCATAGTTGCAGAACAGCAAATGGGGAATTTCAGTTCGTATTTAAAAATAAAAATAAAAAGATAAAAAATAAAAATAAAAATGAAAATAAAAATTATTAAAATTCACAGGCTAGAGCAGAGGGGGTCAAAATATTAGGTGTTAGAAGCATTAAGAAACAGGAGTGGGGTTTTTCTGTTGGTTAACCCACCCGAATTTACGTACTTGTCGGGTGGTCCCGTAGCTGGTGTGATTTTCTAAACAATCTACGATCGTAGAACGAATGACTATCCCCATATGTATCTTACATTTATTCCTAATACATCTGTTAATTATCTCAGCTGTTATTATCCTAGATATTCCTCTTAATTTAATTAGGAAAAAATAGTTAAATAAGATAACAGTAAAGTAATTTCTTATCGTAGCTATCAAGTGCTTTTAATTGACCCTAAAAATGGTCAAGGGAAATTAACTACTTAATTTTTTGATTAATATCTTACGTTCATCGGATCATCATCTATCTTTAAATTTCCCCGCCTTGGTGATATCCACTATTGAATTGATCGCTATTAATTTCTAATAAATCCTTATCATTGTCCTTGCGATTATATAGGGATCGGTGTTTCAGTGGCTCTCGGTCAGGAAAATTTGAATTTTCCTCTGTCTACATTTAAATACGAGCTCATTTCTTTCGTTCAACAGTAGTCTTCGATTTCTGAAATTAATAATATTAATTTCATATCTATACATAAGTTACATCTACCGTTGAAGCTATTTGCGGTAGATGAGTGCCTGATTATCTTCCACTTAATTTGTGGAGACAGCCCCTGATCTTTAAGGCCCCAAAAATATTTTGATTGGGCAGTCTGGTTTCTAAGTCTTGGTTTGGAAAAAGAATGCCTGTGATTATATCAACTTTGCTTCCAATTTCCAGCGGAGATCCCTATGTAGACTCTCTCTCCGTCTTTTTTATGTTCTATACCAAGCATGCATTTCTCTCATGGAACGTAGGATATTAATCCAATTCCACATTTGCTGTTCTGCAACTGCGAGAAAAGCATGTAAAAAGTCATCTGACGAGACGGAGGGTATAGTAATATTCTCCACCGAAATAAATTTATAATGACGATTTAACAAAGTTTGAGTTTCCATCCGATTACACAATATATATTATGGAATGTATATGATTTGCAAACATTTTGCAAAGATTTTTAAACGAGGCCGAGCTCATTGGTTTGCACACAGCTAAATGGTTTTAAGTTTAGAAAATGATTACATATTTCTATTTGACCATAGATGAGACCCTAACAGGTTCTTACCACTCCGGTTCAGAGTGGACCTGGGAATAATGGCAATGATGGGGTACTCCACATTTCTTAAAGCTCCAGAACAGGACCCTCACTATCAGATGCTTTAGCGTCATATCAGTACACTCGTTGGGGGAATCTTGCCTCTCTGCAGAAATTTAGTGGGCGAATTCTACAGCCCCAGCCGACTTGGCTGGACTATCCCGGGCAAGACACTAAGCTGTATCTGATACTGAGGAGTGTACATTGTCATTTCTCCTTGGTCCAATTTGACCGGGTATGGCAGTAACTGCTTCGTAACCATCAGTGGGTAAAAAAGATTTGCTTAAGAATTGATTGTATTCAATAGGGCTATGTGAAAAAAAAACAACTGCACAAAAAATATAAAGAAACATCTGCACAAAAAATATAAATATGAACGTACTATGAACGCGAATCCCTAAACTTTCGGTATAAAATAAGCCTTGACAGGTTGACATACCGTTAAAATCAATCAATTATTCATAGAAAATAATATAATGAATACAAGAAGTCGGCTTCTCGAACATTCATGACTGTGCTCACCACATGAAACTTCAAGTAACGAAGGCGTGTCCTTGTAGTGTTAAAGCACTGGACTGCGGAATCGTAGTAAGCGAGTTCGAACTCTAGTCACGCTACGGCGTTCACTTTCGGATAAATACCCTTTGGAAATGTACGAACCCCTTAATCCTCCCAGCTATGGTTTAAATAGTGTCACTACTGTTCTTCTAGAAGGATGGATTTGCCATTAAATAACCTACGAAGGTTGATATGTCATTAAACAAAGAAACCAATTCAAGTAACGGTTTTCTTGTGTTCGTAATTACTGAGAATTTCATGGGCCTCCTTTTCTAGGATAGATTTTGGTTTGAGCATTTACCATTTGTTAGTATGGTGAAAGTTTAATCACTTGCACAATTCCTTGTGAATCACCTTTCCCACCCAGTCTTGTATTCCTTTTGCGCCAGTGTAATGTATTCCTTTATTATGTGAATAGGCGCTTCATCTCTGTATCCACATGACTAACGCTTGCTATACTAGTGCGTATTACTTTTGTTTTGACAGAATTGATCCTAATGACATTATTTTAAGCTGCTTTGAAAAGAGATTTGGTTCCTCTCTTTATGTTTCTCCTCCTTAGCCATATGCAGGCTACTTCATGTATAATTTCCTTAGTCTGTCCCTTGAAATAGTTATGCAGTTTTCCCATTTTTGTTTTCTAGATTTTAGTGTTTTCCTATGTGTCCTTAAGTAATTTCTAATGATATTTCTGTTTCTGACTGCTGTAATCAGTGTCTTTCTTTGTTGTATATATATATATATATATATATATATATCAGGGTAGATTTCACAAGTAACTGAATGGTTTGAAAGAAGTGGTTTTTCGTATAAAGATAAGCAAACTTCCGTTTACGTTGAAAGATCCGACCTTTAGGCTTTCAATTCTCTATTTTATCGCTCAAGCCCAAATTGCAGACATTCAGTGTTGCGGTCATGTTTGTGTTGTGTCTTGGTTTTAAATTTCGGAGTGAAATCTTTTCAGCTTTCATTTGCGTGACCTGCCGGCCATGCGGGCAACATTTTATGATCTGTGAATATACGGGGGCTTTTAAAAATAAACCCAAATATTTCTTTCCAGGCAAATTGCAGAACGGTCCGAAAATGCTTTGAAGTAAAAGTTTTTAACACCAAAAACACCAGCTGTGTGAGCATTGCTTAAGATAAGAAAATATAAATAAAGTTTGTGACTTTAAAAGCGGGAAATGGCATCTGATAGCGACGCTGAAAATAAAAATAAAAAAAGAAATCAACAAATAAAAAACGAGAAGCGAATATTGCTCTTTGTGCTGATATCCATCACAGGTGGATATGGCAGATCTTACTGCGTTGACCGCTGAGGGCAAAAGCGGGCTATTTCGATTTTTAAGGCTTAGCATAGATGACCGGCGTTCTAACAACTCAATCATAGCCTTATTGACATTTTCACTGTGTGTGGTCATGTTTGTGAAAAGCTCTGTTGGCAAGGCATAGAATACATCGATTCCATTCTCTGCAGAGCGTTAAGACCTCACAAAAAATGTATATTACTTAGCTGTATTCGGTGGTGAGGTTCCATTTCTGGAGCTTGGGAGAGTGTGAAGTTTCCTACTTGTGGCTATTACTCGCAGTTCCTCTCTGATTCAGAGCACTTGTGCTTGTTAGGGTTTCATTTGTGCATTAAATAGATCTGGTTGGATGGTTGGTTTTACACCGTATCAACTCGTTTTGGATCATTTAAAGAAGAACTAAGTCATTTTGGTGTGGTTTGGCTTTATGACACATCAACCATGCTGGGTGATTTAATGTCAAATCCATTTTTCTACATATAAGCAGTTCTATTTCAAAGAATTAAATTTACTATAAGTATAGCTTTTGTTTACACACAAATGCTAAAATAGTTATATTCAAACAATTCAGTTTAGCATAAGTACATATTTTAGTTCTATTTGACTCATAGAAAGGACCCTATCAGGTGCTACCACTCCGGCCCAGAGCTGACCTGGGATCGATGGCAATAAAGGGATACTCCGCATTCCCCAAAGCTCCAGCATTACTGGAGCCTCACCATCAGATTGTTTAGTGTCATATCCAGGAAACTCGTTGGGGAAGTCGTACCCGTCTGCAGAAATGCAGTCGGTGTATTCTGCCGGCCTAACCGACTGGGACATAAGTCATTTTGATAAAAGCTTCAAACTACTCAGTTTATTATAAGTACGGTTTTTTGTTTAAGACCCAGTTAAATGTCAAAACAGTTCTATTTCAAACAATTCAGTTTATCATAAATATGCTGTTTAAACGCAGTTAAATGTAAAAACAGTTAATTTCAAACAATTCAGTTTAGCGTAAGTACACAGTTTAGTTCTATTTGACCCGTAGATAGGACTCTATCAGGTGCTGCCACTCCAGTCTGAGTAGACCTGGGAGCGATGGCAATAAAAGAGTACTCTGCATTCCCTAATGCTCCAGTATTACTGAAGCCTCACCATGAGATTGTTTTGTGTCATTTCCAGGACACTCGTTGGAGGTGTTGTGCCTGTTTGCAGGGATGCAGTCGGTGTGTTCTACAGCACCTGCCGACTAGGCAAAGATCTGTTTAAAAATTATTTGTATTAAATAGGAATACCTAATACCATTTTAGAGTGCAAATCTTTTGCATTAAGAGTAATCATTTAATGCTATGACTCTTTGCAAAAGTCAATTGATTCTTATTTGAAATCATATAATTATTTGAAATACTTAAAACCATATAACTGTATAAATTATTAATATCAGATTGGTATACTTGAAGCTATAAAGCCCAGTCGACTAGGGCTGTAGAATACACCGACTGTATTTCTGCAGAAAAGTAAGACACCCTACTAACGAGTGTCCTGATATTAGACTAAACAATCTGATGGTGAAGCTCCAGTAATGCTGGAACTTTATCCTAGAGTAGTAGCATCTGACAGGGCTCTATCTATGGACCAAATAGAATTGTTTGACATTTAAATTGAGTGCAAACAAATGACATATGCTAAATTAAATTGTTGGTAATAGAACTGTTTTGATCATTTAACTGAGTATCAACAAAATATTTTTACAAATAATATATTTAATATATCTGTAAAAATAGAATTCGGCAGTAAATAACCAACAATGGTCGATATGCCATAAAACCAAACTAAGTAAAACCATTTGAAGCCATGTTTGCCCAGTCAGCCGGGGCTGTAGAATACACTGACTGCACCTCTGCAGAGGGGTACCCCCCTAACGAGTGTCCTTGATATGACACTAAAAAATATGATGGTGAGGTTCCAGCAGTACTGGAGCTTTGGGGAATGCGGAGTACCCCTTCATTGCCATTACTCCCAGGTCCACTCTGGCCCGGAGTGGTAGCACAGAACAAGGCCCTATCTATGGGTGAAATTGAACTAACAGCATACTTATGCTAAACTGAATTGTTTGAGTAAACTGAATAGCTTGAAATAGAAACGTTTTTGACAATTAAACCGTACTTACATTTAAACTGCGTGCTTATGCTTAACTGAGTTATTTGAAATAGAACTGTTTTTCGACATTAAAACTGTATTTACACTTAACTGAATTGTTACATATAACTGCTTGAATAGTTTGAAATGGAAATATTTTTGACAATTAAACTGTGTACTTATGTTAAAGTGAATTGTTTTAAATAGAACAGATTATTTATATAAAAATGGATTTGACGTTAAATAACCTATAAAGGTTGATACGCCATAAAACCCAACAAACCAAACCCAACTTTGAAGCCATTTATTTATATTAGAAAATAATACTTAAAACGATGTGAGTCCAAATAAATGATTATTATTAAATTGGAATAGAGACTTGAAATAATATAATTGCCTAAAAATTATTTATATTAAGAATAAATACTAATACACCAGATTGTTTACAATTTAGTATTCGTTTCTTAGACCATATAATTGCTTGTAACAAAAAAAAACTGACTTGACATTTTATTACTAAAGAAGGTTCGACATGCCCTAAAATCCCGCAACCAATTATATATATATATATATATATATATATATATATATATATATATCAATTGAATTTGTGATTCATGTTGAAGACAAAGCAACCATATAATTTCATTGAATACTTGAAATCATTTAATTGTGTACAAATTATAACCATCAAATTGAAACACTTGAAACCATATAGTTCTGTGACTATTTTAGCATTAAATTGAAATAATTGAAATCATATCAACATCCTGATGTTGTACCGCTAGCAAATATTTCCCAGTCCCTTTCTTGCCACTCGTCTTTATCGTCTATCACTCCCGGTAGGTCTTCCAGGCAACATCCTGTATCAGTACAGAGCTGTTCGAGATAAGTTCTAACTGGTCGTCCAACTCTTGCTCGTTTGTATGAAGGGATCTACAGAAGTACATCGTTTATGGGTTTGTCCTAACTTCTCCAGCAGTGTTCCGCGTGTCTAGTTAGACTAATTTGGATGGTTTTTGGGATGGGTAGTAATTGTTTTGAGAATTAATTTTTATTTATTGCGAAATTTTTGTCCTCATCTTGGTAGGTTTTGGTGCGATAGACAACTATGGAAGGCAGTAATTACTGGGGATACGGTTACAAGACTCAGCATTCCTATCCAAGATCGCAGTAAATCACCCGAAGAAGGGCAGAGGTGAAATTTGGCCGAAACGTAGTGAAAGAAGGAAAAAAACAAACAAAAAAAAACCTACCAAGATGAGGACAAAAATTCTGCAATAAATAAAAATTAATTCTCGGATTAAGAAGCCTCATCTCAAAATGATTCCAATTAAAGACAGCTGCTGTTTTGTAGGATGTTGCCTCAAGGACTTATTCAATATTGTTCGTAGAATTGTTGTATGATTGCCGTCAAGCTTTTTTCCCATATACTTAGCGTCCACATGGGATATCCATAAAGTAGTATCGACACGACCGCTGCTTGGAAAAAACTGCGTTTTATTTTATCGGACAGGTCGGACTTCCATATGACCGATTGCATATCGATAGCCGTCCATGCCTTCGCTAGTCACGTGTTGATGTCATTTTCTGTAGATGAGACACTGATTCCGAAGTAGGTGAACTTGTCTACCAATTTCAGAGAACCTCTATTCTGTATGGAGATGTCGCCTCTGTTTTGTCTGCATTCATATGGAGGCCTATGCCTCCAGCTGCCCGTTCCAGACTATATAGCAGGGGTTTGGCCTGGGCTGGTGTATTTTCCTAAAGCGCTATGTCATCAGCGTACTCTGTGCCCGTAATAGTTTGTGCGGAGTATTTTCTGCTTCTTGCTTTTGCCAGCGTAAAGCCATTTTCTCTCATTAAATCTATTGACGTTCGAAGCACGTAGTCTAGGCAGATAATAAACAGGTATGGGGCTAACGTATCCCCTTACAGCCTACCTGTGACAATGTCAAAAGTAGTCTGTGTTTCCATCTGGTGAGCGAACTTTTACTTTTGTGTTTTTATATAGTATCAATATGGCTACAACGGTTTCTTTGGGGAGATCGTAAGCCAGAAATATTTGCTCCATCTTCCCCATGTGTATGAAGTCAAATGCATTGGAAAAGTCTTCAAATGATAGTGTCGCCACGAGGTTTTTTGCACGAACGCTTTCTTTGCCCTATCAGCTGGGGCTGTAGAATACACTGACTGCACCTCTGCAGAGGGGTAAGACCACCCCCCTAACGAGTGTCCAGGATATGACACTAAACAATCTGATGGTGAGGTTCCAGCAGTACTGGAGCTTTGGGGAATGCGGAGTACTCCTTCATTGCTATCACTCCCAGGTCCACTCTGGCCCGGAGTGGTAGCACCTGATAGGGCCCTATCTATGGGTTAAATAGAACTAACAGCATAGTTATGCTAAAATGAATTGAGTAAACTGAATAGCTTGAAATAGAAACGTTTTTGACAATTAAACCGTACTTACACTTAAACTGCGTGCTTATGCTTAACTGAATTATTTGAAATAGAACTGTTTTTCGACATTAAAACTGTATTTACACTTAACTGAAATAGAACTGATTATTTACATGAAAATGGATTTGGCGTTAAATAACCTACAAAGGTTGATATGCCATGAAATCCAACCAACCGACCAACCGAACGCTTTCTAAAATTCGATGGATAGTCAAAATTTTTGATGTCGTGGATCGATATTTCCGAAAGACATTTTGGTTCTTCTAAAGAATGTTCTCAATTTTCGGTTCTATGCGGTTGCATAGTTGAGCATTGTAGATTTTGGCTGCTATGGATGTATGGGTTATACTTCGGTAGTTCGTGGCTATTCTGAGGTCACCCTTCTTGGGGAAAGGGGAGATGCAGCTCTTTGTCCATCTGTCTATTTTGTTTTAGATTTATACGGCGTTGCAGTATCGGAGCAGTATGTCGTCGAATTTCCTTGTATTCCATACTTCTGGGGATATTTCATCAAGACCTACAGCTTTCTTATTTTTAATTTTTCTTAGTACTAAGTCGTGTTCTTTCAGCGTAAAGTGTCCTAGTTTGATTAAAATAATTTTCGTGGTAGATTCATCGGTAACTTTCGGAGGTTTTCCAAGTAAGTTCTCGAAATGTTGTTTCCACAGGTGTATTCGTTTTTCTTGGCTCTCGCGGTACACTTCCTTTTACTCATTTCGTTTACTGTCTGCCATGCTATCCTAGATTATCTAGATTAACAAAATTCTCATATTCGTCGTTCGGAGTGTTTCTGATATCTCATGAAGTTCATCGAATTATTTCCTTAGTGTTAACGTATATTTATCGCTAATATCCCTATTGTTTAGCTGGGACCAGTCATAGTGTGCGGTCGTCGTTGCTCGTGCGACATTCCTGCATAGGCTCAGACATATCTTCGCCGTGATAATTCGGTGATCGGAGGGCACACTCTCAGAAGAGGAATATGCCTCACAATTCAATGCGCTTTTAATACATTTATTATTTATGTAAGTTCATAGTTTTCTCTTTCTTTTCTCAAATTTAGTATTAAGGCATGTTAACCTATTTTCTAGTGTTAAATCCGGTTGGTGTTCCCCATTTCTGTTTTATGAGTTGAGTAAGCTGAATTTGTTGCTTACGATTTTAACTATTTGGGCATTCATATTTCGACCGATGATTAGAACGTTTCGTTTCGGGATGCCACGAACAAGAGAATATAGCTTGTTATAGAAGGCGATGTCCGTTTCTTCACTAACATTGGTAGAACTATGGCAGGAGATAATTGTTGTGCTGGTGTTGTCATTAAACGTGGCTACTCTCATCCTCAGTCGTATTTTCTCGATACTATAAAATGATTTTAGGGCTTGTGGTCTTATAAGCATACCTACATCTCCTATCGCGGTGTTGACAGAGTTTTTCCACGCAGATGCCGAGACAAACATCTATCCATTGCCAGTATCGTGGTATTTTATCTCTTCATTATGAAAATATCTGTGTTCTTGTATGCATATTATGTCTACGTTATAATCTATCGTAGACACTGTCAGCGCCGGTAGTTGACCTATTCTATTTAAAATTCGAACGTTAAATGTCGCTATTTGCATTGTGCTTTTGCATTTAAGTAATTTTGTGTTTGAGTTCTGTCGCTGATTTTTCGAACGCTAGGACCAGAGCTCAGCAGAACGCATCCCTTTTTTTTTTACCCAGGCAAAGGGCAATGCAGTTTGAACATGTCGTTTGAGTAAGAGTCATGGTAATCTTTCGACGGTGTATTTTATTCTCATTAATAGATGCCACCCTAACTATTTGATCCTAGCTGTTGACCCATGGAGTTCGTCCGCCCAGCATCTGGTGAGGTTCGCCGTTGACCCGTCGTTGGGTCCGTCCGCCTTAACGTCCACTAAGCTTCTTCCGAAGTATAACTTGTGAAAAAAAGGGGGAGGTTCTTTTCTTTCTCTTTTCTCCTCTTACTTCTTGTCCCTCTCGCCCGTACATGCATTAAGTTTTAACTTGGTATCAGTTCACAGTTAAGTTATTTTAAAATTTACCGGAAAATCCTTATTTACGGTTACTCGCGATCTTAAAGACATTCTATTCTTATAGGTTTTCAAAGACTGTGCAATATTTCGATTTCGAGCATGTTAGGGTGTGGTGACGGAGGGGATTAAATAAGCCATTAAGGTTGACTTCCCGTAAAACCAACCAATATCAGTAGCCTTTGTGGATGTATGTGTGGGTGTGGTGATGGGGGGATAAAATGGAAAACACTGGAAGAACACGTTTATACATTTATCTCAATAAAATGACCACGAATTTCACACCAATGAAACTATATAGTTGTGTGCAAATTATTTGTATTAGACTGAAATATTTGAAACCATATAATTATTTGCATTAGAAATAATTGCTGAAAGCTAAATTCTTCTATTCTTAATCCTTTATTTGAGACGATATAATTGTTTGAAAAAAAAAAAACTTTCTTCGGCATTAAATAAGTGTTGTGGTCTTCAGATAAGACCGGTGGAAGAACAACTCAAACAACGGGTGATAGGTAAATGTTATTGTATTAGCAAAAAAAGGAAGTCATACAAAGAAAGTGCTAACCGTGCTCGGCTTGCAGTCTGTCTGTCAAATGTTTCGTAAGGAACGAGAAGTTATCTCCCTTTATTTCCTGTAAAAATGCAGGAAGGCACAAGGCCTTAAGTTTTGTGGGGAAGGGGAAGGGTGCGGTCTTGCATTAACTATGTTTTTACTAAGGGGACCTAGCTAGCCACATTCGCCGACCCATTCAACAATACAATATATAGTCATTCATCCGTCGCCATGCGCGCTGCTGTCACCAAAATACCACATTTGCTCGATGAAGAAAGAACCTACTTAAAATCCCGAGAGTGATGCATGATTTTATTTACAAATTGTGGTTTTTACAAATGAATTCATATGATGGGGATGGGAGAAAAAACCCCGAAATATGTACAGCAACAAAGGAAAAAATCCCCCGTTTGGTTGCCCTCCCATCCCCCCGTCTATAAAATTGGAGGCCGACTGTTTTCCGGGGCGAAAAGAACCGAAAACAAGCCGGACCTACCCTAGGAGGGGCAGGGATCCTAATCTACAGGGGTCAAAGGAAATAAGGGGTCGGGCGCGGTATGGGTTGATTCAAGCAGGTAATATGATTTTTTATACATATGAATGTTCAAGATCTTCAGTAAAAAGCGGGCTGGGATATGGGTTAAGGTACAAAAATAATGGGGATGGGGAAGATCTTGAGAACTAATGACTAGGTGACGGGGACAATGACTGACAACATACTGCTAACTAGGTTACCAGGGAAAAAAGCTTTGCCTACTTACCGGGGGTGGGGTCCCGAAGGACCCGTACCGTAGACGCCATGAGCGGGCAGAGGAGGGAAGGATGACTCCAACGTTGCCCCCTTTCTTACGACCAGGCTCGCTGCATTCACCCACCTTCTGCTGAATGTTATGCGATCCAAGCGTTTTCTATCGCATCTGATTTTGACCCTAAGCGAATGCCTAAAGTACAAAACCAGATCACGATGAGAAAAGTTTGCATCGTCATACAATCCCTTCTTTCGCGTAGTCCAAATCACCATTCGAGCTACAGCCAGGATCGCGAGAAACACCACACGCTTCTCACCCTGAAACGGAGGAAGAACGTTGTCCACGACGTAACCAACGTCGAGCAGCACGAGCTGCTTGGGTTCGATGCGAGCCGTCCACTCCCCGACGTGATCCCAAAACGGGCGAACTCGCTCGCAGTAGTAGAAGGCGTGCTCAGCCGTTTCTTCTAAGCCACTGCTGCAGCGAGGGCAATCAGGCATGTCTGCCAGGCCCGCTTTGTAGTTCAAGCCGAAAAGGGGTAACGCATTCCGTGCAAGTCGCCAGGTGAGCGAGAACTCGGAGTTGTTCAAGAAGCTCGATCCTGGCGCCCAATTCCAGTGAGAGCGGATCTCCTCCGCCGTCCAGCCTCGCCGCTCGCTAAGAGGATCAGAAGCGGAACCCACCACTAATTCCCGATATAGCTCTTTCCGAGGCCGTGAAAGGTCACTGGACCCAAGAAGGTTACGAAGGGCCTTTCGGCACTCGCGGACAAACAGTGCTTCGCCCAAAGGCTTACGTCGACCTTCAGCCTTTGGGTCTGACTGGAGGCGAGGAAAAGTCCGACTCGCCTTTCGTCTCCACACTGCGTCCCCCGTCAAGGACCGGCCCAGGTATGCAAGTCTTTCAGCAAGCCAGTGGCTCTCCAGATCAGGCATACCCAGACCCCCGTTACGTGTACGTTGGATACAGACCTGCCTACGGACCATCGGCCTTGCACCTCCCCAGAGCAATCTGGAGAGGGATTGTTGCAGTGCCAACCGACGTGCCTTAGGCAGAGGAAGTACAGCCAATCGGTAAAGGATCAGAGGGAAGACGTACGTGGCGCACGCCTCCGCCCTGCCCTTTAAGGACAACCTCCTTGAAAGCCAGATTCCCACCTGAGCATTCACCTTGGTTTGTACTTCCAACCAATTTCGCTCCAGTTGGAGGTCGGGCCCGAACCACACCCCGAGGATGCGGACGGGTCCGTCACTCCAGCGGAAGGGCCCTGGAAGAGTATTGCTACCCCTCCAAGCACCAAGCCGCAAACCTTCGCTTTTGTCAAAATTGACCTTGGCTCCTGCGATCCGCTCGTACTCGACAACCGCCTCTTTCACAGCCTTTATATCCAGACGGC
Source organism: Sepioteuthis lessoniana (assembly GCA_963585895.1). Taxonomy (NCBI): domain Eukaryota; kingdom Metazoa; phylum Mollusca; class Cephalopoda; order Myopsida; family Loliginidae; genus Sepioteuthis; species Sepioteuthis lessoniana. The sequence continues at coordinate 49,945,095 of OY757913.1, forward strand.
GGGACACAAAGACTGTGATGTCATCAGCGAACGCGGAAACCCTTGCAGCAAGGCTGCTAACAAAAGGTATACCGCGCAGGGACGGACTTGTCCCCTCATCCCTAAGCCTGCGCAGGAGGGGCTCCAACGCGAGGACATAGAGAAGAGGAGACAACGGGCAGCCCTGCCGGACCGAACGCTCGATCGCGAATACCTCCGAACGCCTTCCGTTCACCTGCACCACTGCCTGAGGGTTATGGTACATCATACTAATCCATCTGCGGAACTCCGGTTTGAATCCGGCAGTCTCCAAAACAGACGCCAAGAACCGATGGTCAACCCTATCGAAGGCCTTGGACTGATCTAAACTGATCAGCGCGGCTTCAGTGTCGTCTTCTATTCCCTCTAGGACCTCGCGAATCAAGTGCAGATTGTCCTGGATCGATCTTCCCTTCACAGCAAAGGTCTGTTCGGGGCCGATCAGATCACTGATGACACGCTGTAAACGATTCGCCAAGACCCGGGCCAAAATCTTTAACTCTGCGTTAAGCAGAGTTATGGGCCTGTAGTCATCTAAGCCCTCCCCAACATGCTGGCCACCTTTCTTCAGCAATGTGATCACGCCCTTGGTAACGCAACCAGGGATCACTCCCTGGGCGAACCAATGGTTGAACACATCCGTCAGAATAGGCACAAACATGTGCGACATCCTCAAGTACACTTCGTAGGGCAAACCATCTAGTCCCGGCGACTTGTTGAGGCCGACCTGCTTCAACGCATCACGGACTTCGCATTCAGTAACCAAACCCTCGCAGCTAGCCGCTTCAGCCACCCCAAGGCGGGGGAAGTCGGCAAGATAGCTACGAAACTCCCGGATCGGGAGATCAGGGCAGCGGGCAAAGCGATCCCGAAAGTGCGCCCGAAAGGCATCACGCATCTCACGACCCGATCGCAGCAGTCGCCCGTCCGCAGTCTTGACAGACGCGATGTACCGATCGGGGAACCTTCGCACTTCTTCTTCACGCGCAGTCGCGTTCGATTTCACAGCTTCGTTGAGAACTCTATTTAGCCTAGATCTAACTACGAATCCCTTGTAGCGCTCGCTACTCTCACGCTCAAGGTCCCTCCTAGCTAGCTCTACACCTAGGGAGTCCCCCCCAGCCACCGCCCGGGAAAGTCTATCTTCTATAGCCTTCGCCTCCTTGGCCTTATCTAGGCTGAGCTGTTGACCGTATTTGGTGGCGAAGTCTCTAATCCTATATTTCAGAGAAACCCACCACCTACTCCCGGTAACCGCCCCCACTAACGCCCGCTGAATTAGGGATTCTAGCCGGTCCCGGAAGTCCCGTATCTCCAGTAAGGAGGTATTGAACTTCCAGTAGCCGGCTAGACTAGGCCTATTGACTAACCGTAGACTGACCCTAACAAGCTTATGGTCAGTCCACGCTATCAGGTGGAACGTGGGACAACTAACGAAATCAGTGTCAGCTCGTCTAACTAACACTCTGTCCAAGTAGGAACCCACTTTGGCAGAGGGCGAGCTATCTAGCCACGTCCACATCTCCCGCCCTGGGTGATCAAGACGAAACCTGTCGACGAGACCGTGACGAGTCACGAAGCCGACAAGGCTGCTATCACACCTTCCCGCACGCCTAGCTCCCCGCCCGACCTTATCTATCTTGGGATCAAGGATCGCATTCCAATCACCCATTAAGACTAGCCGCTTCGTATCGTCCAGGAACGGCGCCAACCGACGAAAAAAGGAAATCCTCTCCGCAGCGATATTGGACGCATAAACCGCAACCAGACGAAACTTGAAACTTTTCACGGCAACATCGGCCACAACCAGCCGGCCCCCGTCACCTGCAAAAACAACGTCAACATCAGCATCAAGGCTGCGTCCAACTAGCAGAGAGACCCCAGCGCTGATGCGGCTGCCGTATGCTGAGAAAACGTTAAAGTCGCTTTCCAGCACCCGACAGTCGGCATCGCAAGTGAAGTGGGTCTCCTGCACTGCAGCAACATCTACTCCGAGGTTCTTGAGTTCACCAAGCAAGCGCGCACACTTGCTTGAATCCCTCAGTCCCCTCACATTCAAACTGGCAACGTTTAAAGCCATCAATCTCACTTACCTTAGTCAGTGTCGACTACGGGCCGGAAATCCTTCGGGGTGAGGATGCCGACAGCCTGACGCAGAGAACCGGTACCGAGTTCAGTTGTCACCCGGTTGTCTCTGGTGATTCCGCCGACATCTATGGGGAACCGCAGCTTTAGGGACCTGTAAAGGGACGGGTGAACCAAAATTGGGACCCTTCCCGAACAAAAAGGAATACATTTTTTCAATGAGGAGTGCTCCAACTCCGCCAGCTTTATGCCCGTATCAGTCTGACAGACCGTACTCAAGAACTTCCATACGCCCTTGGTACGGTCGCCAGCTGACCGGACAAAAGTGGTCACCATGGCTGCACTCCTAAAATTGACAGGATTAGAAACATTCAGGTTTTGTATTTTTTCAAGGCTCAGCAGCGGCTTTAGTGCCTTTCGCAGCTGGAAGTCGCCAACTGCTTCCAGCTCTACTGAGCACAAAGCCGCTGCCTGCTGTATTTGGGTGATTGTAAGTTCTTTTTCGCCCTCCTGCCGATTTGCTTTTTTTTTACTGGCAGGAGGGTCTTGTTTTCGTTTTGATGGGAACAGTTCTTGAGAGGATATGCTAGTGGGGCTGAGTGAGGGAAGAGATGGAGTTCTGGTTAAGTTTAGGGGCTGGGACCGGTCTGCTGATTGGGACCTTGGGAGTGGGATTTGGTAGGGTCTGTGGTATTTCTTTAGGCACTGTTCTTGTTGGGGTGAGAGGGTGAACATTTGATATGGTGGTTGTGTGGGTTGTAGGATTTGAGGGGGTGGAAAGGGTGGTGGAGGTAAAGGTGGAGGAGTTGATTGCTTTTGCGGTTGAGAGGAGGGACCTGCCTTGGGTTGTTCAGGGCATATTTTTTTTGCGGTCCCCTCCCCGCTGTCCCTTCTCCTCTTCAAATTATAGTTGGTCTCCATCTCTTCCGGGGCGTTTGGTTTATTTTTCTTTTTATGTTTTTTCGGTGATGTCTTTGTTGCTGCAGATGGTGTCGATGTTACTGGTGCGGGCGTTGCTGGAGTCTCTGTTGCTGGTGTGGCTGGTTTCGGAGTTATCGGTGGTTCTGATGTTGGTGTTGCTTCTGCTGCTACTACTGCTGCTGCTGTTTGGGCCTTTTTTTGAGGAGGGGATGAGGTTTTTTCCCCCTGCTTAGGGGATCCCCTCCTCTTTCTGGCCACCTCCGTCCAGCCCTCTTGATTGCTTGGTTTGAGCTGGGCTGGACTCGGGCCCTTGGCCTCCGCTTCTTTTCTGACTGTGTTGGTGATGGTGGCTGTTGCGTCCCCTGTTGTTGTCGTTGTTGTTGTTGTTGTTGACGTAGTTTTTTCTTTTTGGTTTTCAGGGCGCTGGGGGCAAAACTTGGCAATGTGGCCAATTTGCCTACACCCCCAGCACCTGGGGCGTCTTCCCTCCACCAACACAATCATCTGCCGATCCCCGCTGATCAGCATTTCAGGGATGGCTTTAAAACCATCCCTGGTCAGGCACAGCCGGAAGGCATAGTCCCCGTAGGCTGTCCCGGCCGGGGATCTGAGGAGGTTGAACTCCTCAACCTGGCCAAAGGCACTTAAGTATGCTGCCAGGACCTCCCCAGTAATAATGGCCGGGACATTGCAGATCGTCACGCGGAGCCTACGGGTGCCCTGATATTCCGGCTGTAGCCTAAAGTTCTTCGTAATTATATCTCTTTCCGCTGCTTTCGCCGCTTGTTGTTCTGTGGGAAACAGGACATCCCATGTTGCGAAACTTTTTCTGCAGAAGTACTGGCATGGGATGCCTGACTTCCTTAGCAGCTCTTCGAAAGAATCCTTATTGAGCCCCACCAGCCTTTTTGTTTTAAGGTCGGAAACGACCAGCGAGAGGACTCTTGGTATTATTTTGTCGGCTATTTCCGGGATGGGCAAAATCTCGTTTCCGTTAAAGTACTTGGCGTACTTGCCCACCCGGTCTTTCTCATAGTCAGCCGGTCCCCTCTGCTGGCCTTTCCAGGCTGTGGGGCTTTTTTGAGCCGGCTGTATTGGGCTATCTTGGCTATCTTTGGTTTCTTGGGATTCGGCGGGGATCGGCAACGAAGGCCAATTTGCCCCTATCAGGCTTTGTGTCTTTGTTGACTTATTTGGAGTTGTTGCCCCCTCCATGGCTGCGAAAAAATAATAGCAGCCAGGAGGGTATGGTTAAACCTCCAACTGTAGCTTAGTATGGAGGGGGGGCTCTACAGTTTCAACTGAAAGAATGTCAAAAATAAAACAAGTGGAATGACACCACGCAAGATTAAAAACAGGTAGAGCCCCAGAAAATCAAAAAATAAATGTTAAGGCAACAAAATAAAATCCGACTTATAACAACAAACAAAAAAGTCGGATAACAAAAAAAATAAAACAAGTCAGTCGTCAAAACAAAGAGTTCTCGGTAAGACTTGAAAAAAATTAAAGTTCAAACAAAGTCACAAAAAAACAAAGTCTTACCGAGATAACAATTTTTTCAACAAGTAATCCAACAAGTAATCCAATAAAGTAACAACGCAAATCAACACTTTTCGTAAGAATAATAGAGAATGTTGTCTCCCTTTATTTCCTGTAAAAATGCAGGAAGGCACAAGGCCTTAAGTTTTGTGGGGAAGGGGAAGGGTGCGGTCTTGCAATAACTATGTTTTAACTAGTGGGACCTAGCTAGCCACATTCGCCGACCCATTCAACAATACAATATATAGTCATTCATCCGTCGCCATGCGCGCTGCTGTCACCAAAATACCACATTTGCTCGATGAAGAAAGAACCTACTTAAAATCCCGAGAGTGATGCATGATTTTATTTACAAATTGTGGTTTTTACAAATGAATTCATATGATGGGGATGGGAGAAAAAACCCCGAAATATGTACAGCAACAAAGGAAAAAATCCCCCGTTTGGTTGCCCTCCCATCCCCCCGTCTATAAAATTGGAGGCCGACTGTTTTCCGGGGCGAAAAGAACCGAAAACAAGCCGGACCTACCCTAGGTGGGGCAGGGAACCTAATCTACAGGGGTCAAAGGAAATAAGGGGTCGGGCGCGGTATGGGTTGATTCGAGCAGGTAATATGATTTTTTATACATATGAATGTTCAAGATCTTCAGTAAAAGCGGGCTGGGATATGGGTTAAGGTACAAAAATAATGGGGATGGGGAAGATCTTGAGAACTAATGACTAGGTGACGGGGACAATGACTGACAACATACTGCTAACTAGGTTACCAGGGAAAAAAGCTTTGCCTACTTACCGGGGGTGGGGTCCCGAAGGACCCGTACCGTAGACTCCATGAGCGGGCAGAGGAGGGAAGGATGACTCCAACGTTGCCCCCTTTCTTACGACCAGGCTCGCTGCATTCACCCACCTTCTGCTGAATGTTATGCGATCCAAGCGTTTTCTATCGCATCTGATTTTGACCCTAAGCGAATGCCTAAAGTACAAAACCAGATCACGATGAGAAAAGTTTGCATCGTCATACAATCCCTTCTTTCGCGTAGTCCAAATCACCATTCGAGCTACAGCCAGGATCGCGAGAAACACCACACGCTTCTCACCCTGAAACGGAGGAAGAACGTTGTCCACGACGTAACCAACGTCGAGCAGCACGAGCTGCTTGGGTTCGATGCGAGCCGTCCACTCCCCGACGTGATCCCAAAACGGGCGAACTCGCTCGCAGTAGTAGAAGGCGTGCTCAGCCGTTTCTTCTAAGCCACTGCTGCAGCGAGGGCAATCAGGCATGTCTGCCAGGCCCGCTTTGTAGTTCAAGCCGAAAAGGGGTAACGCATTCCGTGCAAGTCGCCAGGTGAGCGAGAACTCGGAGTTGTTCAAGAAGCTCGATCCTGGCGCCCAATTCCAGTGAGAGCGGATCTCCTCCGCCGTCCAGCCTCGCCGCTCGCTAAGAGGATCAGAAGCGGAACCCACCACTAATTCCCGATATAGCTCTTTCCGAGGCCGTGAAAGGTCACTGGACCCAAGAAGGTTACGAAGGGCCTTTCGGCACTCGCGGACAAACAGTGCTTCGCCCAAAGGCTTACGTCGACCTTCAGCCTTTGGGTCTGACTGGAGGCGAGGAAAAGTCCGACTCGCCTTTCGTCTCCACACTGCGTCCCCCGTCAAGGACCGGCCCAGGTATGCAAGTCTTTCAGCAAGCCAGTGGCTCTCCAGATCAGGCATACCCAGACCCCCGTTACGTGTACGTTGGATACAGACCTGCCTACGGACCATCGGCCTTGCACCTCCCCAGAGCAATCTGGAGAGGGATTGTTGCAGTGCCAACCGACGTGCCTTAGGCAGAGGAAGTACAGCCAATCGGTAAAGGATCAGAGGGAAGACGTACGTGGCGCACGCCTCCGCCCTGCCCTTTAAGGACAACCTCCTTGAAAGCCAGATTCCCACCTGAGCATTCACCTTGGTTTGTACTTCCAACCAATTTCGCTCCAGTTGGAGGTCGGGCCCGAACCACACCCCGAGGATGCGGACGGGTCCGTCACTCCAGCGGAAGGGCCCTGGAAGAGTATTGCTACCCCTCCAAGCACCAAGCCGCAAACCTTCGCTTTTGTCAAAATTGACCTTGGCTCCTGCGATCCGCTCGTACTCGACAACCGCCTCTTTCACAGCCTTTATATCCAGACGGCGGGACACAAAGACTGTGATGTCATCAGCGAACGCGGAAACCCTTGCAGCAAGGCTGCTAACAAAAGGTATACCGCGCAGGGACGGACTTGTCCTCTCATCCCTAAGCCTGCGCAGGAGGGGCTCCAACGCGAGGACATAGAGAAGAGGAGACAACGGGCAGCCCTGCCGGACCGAACGCTCGATCGCGAATACCTCCGAACGCCTTCCGTTCACCTGCACCACTGCCTGAGGGTTATGGTACATCATACTAATCCATCTGCGGAACTCCGGTTTGAATCCGGCAGTCTCCAAAACAGACGTCAAGAACCGATGGTCAACCCTATCGAAGGCCTTGGACTGATCTAAACTGATCAGCGCGGCTTCGGTGTCGTCTTCTATTCCCTCTAGGACCTCGCGAATCAAGTGCAGATTGTCCTGGATCGATCTTCCCTTCACAGCAAAGGTCTGTTCGGGGCCGATCAGATCACTGATGACACGCTGTAAACGATTCGCCAAGACCCGGGCCAAAATCTTTAACTCTGCGTTAAGCAGAGTTATGGGCCTGTAGTCATCTAAGCCCTCCCCAACATGCTGGCCACCTTTCTTCAGCAATGTGATCACGCCCTTGGTAACGCAACCAGGGATCACTCCCTGGGCGAACCAATGGTTGAACACATCCGTCAGAATAGGCACAAGCATGTGCGACATCCTCAAGTACACTTCGTAGGGCAAACCATCTAGTCCCGGCGACTTGTTGAGGCCGACCTGCTTCAACGCATCACGGACTTCGCATTCAGTAACCAAACCCTCGCAGCTAGCCGCTTCAGCCACCCCAAGGCGGGGGAAGTCGGCAAGATAGCTACGAAACTCCCGGATCGGGAGATCAGGGCAGCGGGCAAAGCGATCCCGAAAGTGCGCCCGAAAGGCATCACGCATCTCACGACCCGATCGCAGCAGTCGCCCGTCCGCAGTCTTGACAGACGCGATGTACCGATCGGGGAACCTTCGCACTTCTTCTTCACGCGCAGTCGCGTTCGATTTCACAGCTTCGTTGAGAACTCTATTTAGCCTAGATCTAACTACGAATCCCTTGTAGCGCTCGCTACTCTCACGCTCAAGGTCCCTCCTAGCTAGCTCTACACCTAGGGAGTCCCCCCCAGCCACCGCCCGGGAAAGTCTATCTTCTATAGCCTTCGCCTCCTTGGCCTTATCTAGGCTGAGCTGTTGACCGTATTTGGTGGCGAAGTCTCTAATCCTATATTTCAGAGAAACCCACCACCTACTCCCGGTAACCGCCCCCACTAACGCCCGCTGAATTAGGGATTCTAGCCGGTCCCGGAAGTCCCGTATCTCCAGTAAGGAGGTATTGAACTTCCAGTAGCCGGCTAGACTAGGCCTATTGGCTAACCGTAGACTGACCCTAACAAGCTTATGGTCAGTCCACGCTATCAGGTGGAACGTGGGACAACTAACGAAATCAATGTCAGCTCGTCTAACTAACACTCTGTCCAAGTAGGAACCTACTTTGGCAGAGGGCGAGCTATCTAGCCACGTCCACATCTCCCGCCCTGGGTGATCAAGACGAAACCTGTCGACGAGACCGTGACGAGTCACGAAGCCGACAAGGCTGCTATCACACCTTCCCGCACGCCTAGCTCCCCGCCCGACCTTATCTATCTTGGGATCAAGGATCGCATTCCAATCACCCATTAAGACTAGCCGCTTCGTATCGTCCAGGAACGGCGCCAACCGACGAAAAAAGGAAATCCTCTCCGCAGCGATATTGGACGCATAAACCGCAACCAGACGAAACTTGAAACTTTTCACGGCAACATCGGCCACAACCAGCCGGCCCCCGTCACCTGCAAAAACAACGTCAACATCAGCATCAAGGCTGCGTCCAACTAGCAGAGAGACCCCAGCGCTGATGCGGCTGCCGTATGCTGAGAAAACGTTAAAGTCGCTTTCCAGCACCCGACAGTCGGCATCGCAAGTGAAGTGGGTCTCCTGCACTGCAGCAACATCCACTCCGAGGTTCTTGAGTTCACCAAGCAAGCGCGCACACTTGCTTGAATCCCTCAGTCCCCTCACATTCAAACTGGCAACGTTTAAAGCCATCAATCTCACTTACCTTACTCAGTGTCGACTACGGGCCGGAAATCCTTCGGGGTGAGGATGCCGACAGCCTGACGCAGAGAACCGGTACCGAGTTCAGTTGTCACCCGGTTGTCTCTGGTGATTCCGCCGACATCTATGGGGAACCGCAGCTTTAGGGACCTGTAAAGGGACGGGTGAACCAAAATTGGGACCCTGCCCGAACAAAAAGGAATACATTTTTTCAATGAGGAGTGCTCCAACTCCGCCAGCTTTATGCCCGTATCAGTCTGACAGACCGTACTCAAGAACTTCCATACGCCCTTGGTACGGTCGCCAGCTGACCGGACAAAAGTGGTCACCATGGCTGCACTCCTAAAATTGACAGGATTAGAAACATTCAGGTTTTGTATTTTTTCAAGGTTCAGCAGCGGCTTTAGTGCCTTTCGTAGCTGGAAGTCATTGACTGCTTCCAGCTCTACTGAGCACAAAGCCGCTGCCTGCTGTATTTGGGTGATTGTAAGTTCTTTTTCGCCCTCCTGCCGATTTGCTTTTTTTTTACTGGCAGGAGGGTCTTGTTTTCGTTTTGATGGGAACAGTTCTTGAGAGGATATGCTAGTGGGGCTGAGTGAGGGAAGAGATGGAGTTCTGGTTAAGTTTAGGGGCTGGGACCGGTCTGCTGATTGCGACCTTGGGAGTGGGATTTGGTAGGGTCTGTGGTATTTCTTTAGGCACTGTTCTTGTTGGGGTGAGAGGGTGAACATTTGATATGGTGGTTGTGTGCGTTGTAGGATTTGAGGGGGTGGAAAGGGTGGTGGAGGTAGAGGTGGAGGAGTTGATTGCTTTTGCGGTTGAGAGGAGGGACCTGCCTTGGGTTGTTCAGGGCATATTTTTTTTGCGGTCCCCTCCCCGCTGTCCCTTCTCCTCTTCAAATTAAAGTTGGTCTCCATCTCTTCCGGGGCGTTTGGTTTATTTTTCTTTTTTTGTTTTTTCGGTGATGTCTTTGTTGCTGCAGATGGTACCGATGTTACTGGTGCGGGCGTTGCTGGAGTCTCTGTTGCTGGTGTGGCTGGTTTCGGAGTTATCGGTGGTTCTGATGTTGGTGTTGCTTCTGCTGCTACTACTGCTGCTGCTGCTGCTGTTTGGGCCCTTTTTTGAGGAGGGGATGAGGTTTTTTCCCCCTGCTTAGGGGATCCCCTCCTCTTTCTGGCCACCTCCGTCCAGCCCTCTTGATTGCTTGGTTTGAGCTGGGCTGGACCCGGGCCCTTGGCCTCCGCTTCTTTTCTGACTGTGTTGGTGATGGTGGCTGCTGCGTCCCCTGTTGTTGTCGTTGTTGTTGTTGTTGTTGACGTAGTTTTTTCTTTTTGGTTTTCAGGGCGCTGGGGGCAAAACTTGGCGATGTGGCCAATTTGCTTACACCCCCAGCACCTGGGGCGTCTTCCCTCCACCAACACAATCATCTGCCGATCCCCGCTGATCAGCATTTCAGGGATGGCTTTAAAACCATCCCTGGTCAGGCACAGCCGGAAGGCATAGTCCCCGTAGGCTGTCCCGGCCGGGGATCTGAGGAGGTTGAACTCCTCAACCTGGCCAAAGGCACTTAAGTATGCTGCCAGGACCTCCCCAGTAATAATGGCCGGGACATTGCAGATCGTCACGCGGAGCCTACGGGTGCCCTGATATTCCGGCTGTAGCCTGAAGTTCTTTGTAATTATGTCTCTTTCTGCTGCCTTCGCCGCTTGTTGCTCTGTGGGAAACAGGACATCCCATGTTGCGAAACTTTTTCTGCAGAAGTACTGGCATGGGATGCCTGACTTCCTCAGCAGCTCTTCGAAAGAATCCTTATTGAGCCCCACCAGCCTTTTTGTTTTAAGGTCGGAAACGACCAGCGAGAGGACTCTTGGTATTATTTTGTCGGCTATTTCCGGGATGGGCAAAATCTCGTTTCCGTTAAAGTACTTAGCGTACTTGCCCACCCGGTCCTTCTCATAGTCAGCCGGTCCCCTCTGCTGGCCTTTCCAGGCTGTGGGGCTTTTTTGAGCCGGCTGTATTGGGCTGTCTTGGCTATCTTTTGTTTCTTGGGATTCGGCGGGGATCGGCAACGAAGGCCAATTTGCCCCTATCAGGCTTTGTGTCTTTGTTGACTTATTTGGAGTTGTTGCCCCCTCCATGGCTGCGAAAAAATAATAGCAGCCAGGAGGGTATGGTTAAACCTCCAACTGTAGCTTAGTATGGAGGGGGGGCTCTACAGTTTCAACTGAAAGAATGTCAAAAAACAAGTGGAATGACACCACGCAAGTTATAAGACAGGTAGAACCCCTGACAATCAAAAAATAAATGCTAAGGCAACAAAATAAAATCCGACTAATAACAACAAACAAAAAAGTCGGATAACAAGTGAAAAAAAAAATAAAACAAGTCAGTCAAAGAGTTCTCGGTAAGACTTGAAAAAAATTAAAGTTCAAACAAAGTCACAAAAAACAAAGTCTTACCGAGATAACAATTTTTTCAACAAGTAATCCAACAAGTAATCCAATAAAGTAACAACGCAAATCAACACTTTTCGTAAGAATAATAGAGAATGTTGTCTCCCTTTATTTCCTGTAAAAATGCAGGAAGGCACAAGGCCTTAAGTTTTGTGGGGAAGGGGAAGGGTGCGGTCTTGCAATGACTATGTTTTAACTAGTGGGACCTAGCTAGCCACATTCGCCGACCCATTCAACAATACAATATATAGTCATTCATCCGTCGCCATGCGCGCTGCTGTCACCAAAATACCACATTTGCTCGATGAAGAAAGAACCTACTTAAAATCCCGAGAGTGATGCATGATTTTATTTACAAATTGTGGTTTTTACAAATGAATTCATATGATGGGGATGGGAGAAAAAACCCCGAAATATGTACAGCAACAAAGGAAAAAATCCCCCGTTTGGTTGCCCTCCCATCCCCCCGTCTATAAAATTGGAGGCCGACTGTTTTCCGGGGCGAAAAGAACCGAAAACAAGCCGGACCTACCCTAGGTGGGGCAGGGAACCTAATCTACAGGGGTCAAAGGAAATAAGGGGTCGGGCGCGGTATGGGTTGATTCAAGCAGGTAATATGATTTTTTATACATATGAATGTTCAAGATCTTCAGTAAAAGCGGGCTGGGATATGGGTTAAGGTGCAAAAATAATGGGGATGGGGAAGATCTTGAGAACTAATGACTAGGTGACGGGGACAATGACTGACAACATACTGCTAACTAGGTTACCAGGGAAAAAAGCTTTGCCTACTTACCGGGGGTGGGGTCCCGAAGGACCCGTACCGTAGACTCCATGAGCGGGCAGAGGAGGGAAGGATGACTCCAACGTTGCCCCCTTTCTTACGACCAGGCTCGCTGCATTCACCCACCTTCTGCTGAATGTTATGCGATCCAAGCGTTTTCTATCGCATCTGATTTTGACCCTAAGCGAATGCCTAAAGTACAAAACCAGATCACGATGAGAAAAGTTTGCATCGTCATACAATCCCTTCTTTCGCGTAGTCCAAATCACCATTCGAGCTACAGCCAGGATCGCGAGAAACACCACACGCTTCTCACCCTGAAACGGAGGAAGAACGTTGTCCACGACGTAACCAACGTCGAGCAGCACGAGCTGCTTGGGTTCGATGCGAGCCGTCCACTCCCCGACGTGATCCCAAAACGGGCGAACTCGCTCGCAGTAGTAGAAGGCGTGCTCAGCCGTTTCTTCTAAGCCACTGCTGCAGCGAGGGCAATCAGGCATGTCTGCCAGGCCCGCTTTGTAGTTCAAGCCGAAAAGGGGTAACGCATTCCGTGCAAGTCGCCAGGTGAGCGAGAACTCGGAGTTGTTCAAGAAGCTCGATCCTGGCGCCCAATTCCAGTGAGAGCGGATCTCCTCCGCCGTCCAGCCTCGCCGCTCGCTAAGAGGATCAGAAGCGGAACCCACCACTAATTCCCGATATAGCTCTTTCCGAGGCCGTGAAAGGTCACTGGACCCAAGAAGGTTACGAAGGGCCTTTCGGCACTCGCGGACAAACAGTGCTTCGCCCAAAGGCTTACGTCGACCTTCAGCCTTTGGGTCTGACTGGAGGCGAGGAAAAGTCCGACTCGCCTTTCGTCTCCACACTGCGTCCCCCGTCAAGGACCGGCCCAGGTATGCAAGTCTTTCAGCAAGCCAGTGGCTCTCCAGATCAGGCATACCCAGACCCCCGTTGCGTGTACGTTGGATACAGACCTGCCTACGGACCATCGGCCTTGCACCTCCCCAGAGCAATCTGGAGAGGGATTGTTGCAGTGCCAACCGACGTGCCTTAGGCAGAGGAAGTACAGCCAATCGGTAAAGGATCAGAGGGAAGACGTACGTGGCGCACGCCTCCGCCCTGCCCTTTAAGGACAACCTCCTTGAAAGCCAGATTCCCACCTGAGCATTCACCTTGGTTTGTACTTCCAACCAATTTCGCTCCAGTTGGAGGTCGGGCCCGAACCACACCCCGAGGATGCGGACGGGTCCGTCACTCCAGCGGAAGGGCCCTGGAAGAGTATTGCTACCCCTCCAAGCACCAAGCCGCAAACCTTCGCTTTTGTCAAAATTGACCTTGGCTCCTGCGATCCGCTCGTACTCGACAACCGCCTCTTTCACAGCCTTTATATCCAGACGGCGGGACACAAAGACTGTGATGTCATCAGCGAACGCGGAAACCCTTGCAGCAAGGCTGCTAACAAAAGGTATACCGCGCAGGGACGGACTTGTCCCCTCATCCCTAAGCCTGCGCAGGAGGGGCTCCAACGCGAGGACATAGAGAAGAGGAGACAACGGGCAACCCTGCCGGACCGAACGCTCGATCGCGAATACCTCCGAACGCCTTCCGTTCACCTGCACCACTGCCTGAGGGTTATGGTACATCATACTAATCCATCTGCGGAACTCCGGTTTGAATCCGGCAGTCTCCAAAACAGACGCCAAGAACCGATGGTCAACCCTATCGAAGGCCTTGGACTGATCTAAACTGATCAGCGCGGCTTCGGTGTCGTCTTCTATTCCCTCTAGGACCTCGCGAATCAAGTGCAGATTGTCCTGGATCGATCTTCCCTTCACAGCAAAGGTCTGTTCGGGGCCGATCAGATCACTGATGACACGCTGTAAACGATTCGCCAAGACCCGGGCCAAAATCTTTAACTCTGCGTTAAGCAGAGTTATGGGCCTGTAGTCATCTAAGCCCTCCCCAACATGCTGGCCACCTTTCTTCAGCAATGTGATCACGCCCTTGGTAACGCAACCAGGGATCACTCCCTGGGCGAACCAATGGTTGAACACATCCGTCAGAATAGGCACAAACATGTGCGACATCCTCAAGTACACTTCGTAGGGCAAACCATCTAGTCCCGGCGACTTGTTGAGGCCGACCTGCTTCAACGCATCACGGACTTCGCATTCAGTAACCAAACCCTCGCAGCTAGCCGCTTCAGCCACCCCAAGGCGGGGGAAGTCGGCAAGATAGCTACGAAACTCCCGGATCGGGAGATCAGGGCAGCAGGCAAAGCGATCCCGAAAGTGCGCCCGAAAGGCATCACGCATCTCACGACCCGATCGCAGCAGTCGCCCGTCCGCAGTCTTGACAGACGCGATGTACCGATCGGGGAACCTTCGCACTTCTTCTTCACGCGCAGTCGCGTTCGATTTCACAGCTTCGTTGAGAACTCTATTTAGCCTAGATCTAACTACGAATCCCTTGTAGCGCTCGCTACTCTCACGCTCAAGGTCCCTCCTAGCTAGCTCTACACCTAGGGAGTCCCCCCCAGCCACCGCCCGGGAAAGTCTATCTTCTATAGCCTTCGCCTCCTTGGCCTTATCTAGGCTGAGCTGTTGACCGTATTTGGTGGCGAAGTCTCTAATCCTATATTTCAGAGAAACCCACCACCTACTCCCGGTAACCGCCCCCACTAACGCCCGCTGAATTAGGGATTCTAGCCGGTCCCGGAAGTCCCGTATCTCCAGTAAGGAGGTATTGAACTTCCAGTAGCCGGCTAGACTAGGCCTATTGACTAACCGTAGACTGACCCTAACAAGCTTATGGTCAGTCCACGCTATCAGGTGGAACGTGGGACAACTAACGAAATCAGTGTCAGCTCGTCTAACTAACACTCTGTCCAAGTAGGAACCTACTTTGGCAGAGGGCGAGCTATCTAGCCACGTCCACATCTCCCGCCCTGGGTGATCAAGACGAAACCTGTCGACGAGACCGTGACGAGTCACGAAGCCGACAAGGCTGCTATCACACCTTCCCGCACGCCTAGCTCCCCGCCCGACCTTATCTATCTTGGGATCAAGGATCGCATTCCAATCACCCATTAAGACTAGCCGCTTCGTATCGTCCAGGAACGGCGCCAACCGACGAAAAAAGGAAATCCTCTCCGCAGCGATATTGGACGCATAAACCGCAACCAGACGAAACTTGAAACTTTTCACGGCAACATCGGCCACAACCAGCCGGCCCCCGTCACCTGCAAAAACAACGTCAACATCAGCATCAAGGCTGCGTCCAACTAGCAGAGAGACCCCAGCGCTGATGCGGCTGCCGTATGCTGAGAAAACGTTAAAGTCGCTTTCCAGCACCCGACAGTCGGCATCGCAAGTGAAGTGGGTCTCCTGCACTGCAGCAACATCTACTCCGAGGTTCTTGAGTTCACCAAGCAAGCGCGCACACTTGCTTGAATCCCTCAGTCCCCTCACATTCAAACTGGCAACGTTTAAAGCCATCAATCTCACTTACCTTACTCAGTGTCGACTACGGGCCGGAAATCCTTCGGGGTGAGGATGCCGACAGCCTGACGCAGAGAACCGGTACCGAGTTCAGTTGTCACCCGGTTGTCTCTGGTGATTCCGCCGACATCTATGGGGAACCGCAGCTTTAGGGACCTGTAAAGGGACGGGTGAACCAAAATTGGGACCCTGCCCGAACAAAAAGGAATACATTTTTTCAATGAGGAGTGCTCCAACTCCGCCAGCTTTATGCCCGTATCAGTCTGACAGACCGTACTCAAGAACTTCCATACGCCCTTGGTACGGTCGCCAGCTGACCGGACAAAAGTGGTCACCATGGCTGCACTCCTAAAATTGACAGGATTAGAAACATTCAGGTTTTGTATTTTTTCAAGGTTCAGCAGCGGCTTTAGTGCCTTTCGCAGCTGGAAGTCGCCAACTGCTTCCAGCTCTACTGAGCACAAAGCCGCTGCCTGCTGTATTTGGGTGATTGTTAGTTCTTTTTCGCCCTCCTGCCGATTTGCTTTTTTTTTACTGGCAGGAGGGTCTTGTTTTCTTTTTGACGGGAACAGTTCTTGAGAGGATATGCTAGTGGGGCTGAGTGAGGGAAGAGATGGAGTTCTGGTTAAGTTTAGGGGCTGGGACCGGTCTGCTGATTGCGACCTTGGGAGTGGGATTTGGTAGGGTCTGTGGTATTTCTTTAGGCACTGTTCTTGTTGGGGTGAGAGGGTGAACATTTGATATGGTGGTTGTGTGGGTTGTAGGATTTGAGGGGGTGGAAAGGGTGGTGGAGGTAAAGGTGGAGGAGTTGATTGCTTTTGCGGTTGAGAGGAGGGACCTGCCTTGGGTTGTTCAGGGCATATTTTTTTTGCGGTCCCCTCCCCGCTGTCCCTTCTCCTCTTCAAATTATAGTTGGTCTCCATCTCTTCCGGGGCGTTTGGTTTATTTTTCTTTTTATGTTTTTTCGGTGATGTCTTTGTTGCTGCAGATGGTGTCGATGTTACTGGTGCGGGCGTTGCTGGAGTCTCTGTTGCTGGTGTGGCTGGTTTCGGAGTTATCGGTGGTTCTGATGTTGGTGTTGCTTCTGCTGCTACTACTGCTGCTGCTGTTTGGGCCTTTTTTTGAGGAGGGGATGAGGTTTTTTCCCCCTGCTTAGGGGATCCCCTCCTCTTTCTGGCCACCTCCGTCCAGCCCTCTTGATTGCTTGGTTTGAGCTGGGCTGGACTCGGGCCCTTGGCCTCCGCTTCTTTTCTGACTGTGTTGGTGATGGTGGCTGCTGCGTCCCCTGTTGTTGTCGTTGTTGTCGTTGTTGTTGTTGACGTAGTTTTTTCTTTATTTTCAGGGCGCTGGGGGCAAAACTTGGCAATGTGGCCAATTTGCTTACACCCCCAGCACCTGGGGCGTCTTCCCTCCACCAACACAATCATCTGCCGATCCCCGCTGATCAGCATTTCAGGGATGGCTTTAAAACCATCCCTGGTCAGGCACAGCCGGAAGGCATAGTCCCCGTAGGCTGTCCCGGCCGGGGATCTGAGGAGGTTGAACTCCTCAACCTGGCCAAAGGCACTTAAGTATGCTGCCAGGACCTCCCCAGTAATAATGGCCGGGACATTGCAGATCGTCACGCGGAGCCTACGGGTGCCCTGATATTCCGGCTGTAGCCTAAAGTTCTTCGTAATTATATCTCTTTCCGCTGCTTTCGCCGCTTGTTGTTCTGTGGGAAACAGGACATCCCATGTTGCGAAACTTTTTCTGCAGAAGTACTGGCATGGGATGCCTGACTTCCTTAGCAGCTCTTCGAAAGAATCCTTATTGAGCCCCACCAGCCTTTTTGTTTTAAGGTCGGAAACGACCAGCGAGAGGACTCTTGGTATTATTTTGTCGGCTATTTCCGGGATGGGCAAAATCTCGTTTCCGTTAAAGTACTTGGCGTACTTGCCCACCCGGTCTTTCTCATAGTCAGCCGGTCCCCTCTGCTGGCCTTTCCAGGCTGTGGGGCTTTTTTGAGCCGGCTGTATTGGGCTATCTTGGCTATCTTTGGTTTCTTGGGATTCGGCGGGGATCGGCAACGAAGGCCAATTTGCCCCTATCAGGCTTTGTGTCTTTGTTGACTTATTTGGAGTTGTTGCCCCCTCCATGGCTGCGAAAAAATAATAGCAGCCAGGAGGGTATGGTTAAACCTCCAACTGTAGCTTAGTATGGAGGGGGGGCTCTACAGTTTCAACTGAAAGAATGTCAAAAAACAAGTGGAATGACACCACGCAAGTTATAAGACAGGTAGAACCCCTGACAATCAAAAAATAAATGCTAAGGCAACAAAATAAAATCCGACTAATAACAACAAACAAAAAAGTCGGATAACAAGTGAAAAAAAAAATAAAACAAGTCAGTCAAAGAGTTCTCGGTAAGACTTGAAAAAAATTAAAGTTCAAACAAAGTCACAAAAAACAAAGTCTTACCGAGATAACAATTTTTTCAACAAGTAATCCAACAAGTAATCCAATAAAGTAACAACGCAAATCAACACTTTTCGTAAGAATAATAGAGAATGTTGTCTCCCTTTATTTCCTGTAAAAATGCAGGAAGGCACAAGGCCTTAAGTTTTGTGGGGAAGGGGAAGGGTGCGGTCTTGCAATGACTATGTTTTAACTAGTGGGACCTAGCTAGCCACATTCGCCGACCCATTCAACAATACAATATATAGTCATTCATCCGTCGCCATGCGCACTGCTGTCACCAAAATACCACATTTGCTCGATGAAGAAAGAACCTACTTAAAATCCCGAGAGTGATGCATGATTTTATTTACAAATTGTGGTTTTTACAAATGAATTCATATGATGGGGATGGGAGAAAAAACCCCGAAATATGTACAGCAACAAAGGAAAAAATCCCCCGTTTGGTTGCCCTCCCATCCCCCCGTCTATAAAATTGGAGGCCGACTGTTTTCCGGGGCGAAAAGAACCGAAAACAAGCCGGACCTACCCTAGGTGGGGCAGGGAACCTAATCTACAGGGGTCAAAGGAAATAAGGGGTCGGGCGCGGTATGGGTTGATTCAAGCAGGTAATATGATTTTTTATACATATGAATGTTCAAGATCTTCAGTAAAAGCGGGCTGGGATATGGGTTAAGGTGCAAAAATAATGGGGATGGGGAAGATCTTGAGAACTAATGACTAGGTGACGGGGACAATGACTGACAACATACTGCTAACTAGGTTACCAGGGAAAAAAGCTTTGCCTACTTACCGGGGGTGGGGTCCCGAAGGACCCGTACCGTAGACTCCATGAGCGGGCAGAGGAGGGAAGGATGACTCCAACGTTGCCCCCTTTCTTACGACCAGGCTCGCTGCATTCACCCACCTTCTGCTGAATGTTATGCGATCCAAGCGTTTTCTATCGCATCTGATTTTGACCCTAAGCGAATGCCTAAAGTACAAAACCAGATCACGATGAGAAAAGTTTGCATCGTCATACAATCCCTTCTTTCGCGTAGTCCAAATCACCATTCGAGCTACAGCCAGGATCGCGAGAAACACCACACGCTTCTCACCCTGAAACGGAGGAAGAACGTTGTCCACGACGTAACCAACGTCGAGCAGCACGAGCTGCTTGGGTTCGATGCGAGCCGTCCACTCCCCGACGTGATCCCAAAACGGGCGAACTCGCTCGCAGTAGTAGAAGGCGTGCTCAGCCGTTTCTTCTAAGCCACTGCTGCAGCGAGGGCAATCAGGCATGTCTGCCAGGCCCGCTTTGTAGTTCAAGCCGAAAAGGGGTAACGCATTCCGTGCAAGTCGCCAGGTGAGCGAGAACTCGGAGTTGTTCAAGAAGCTCGATCCTGGCGCCCAATTCCAGTGAGAGCGGATCTCCTCCGCCGTCCAGCCTCGCCGCTCGCTAAGAGGATCAGAAGCGGAACCCACCACTAATTCCCGATATAGCTCTTTCCGAGGCCGTGAAAGGTCACTGGACCCAAGAAGGTTACGAAGGGCCTTTCGGCACTCGCGGACAAACAGTGCTTCGCCCAAAGGCTTACGTCGACCTTCAGCCTTTGGGTCTGACTGGAGGCGAGGAAAAGTCCGACTCGCCTTTCGTCTCCACACTGCGTCCCCCGTCAAGGACCGGCCCAGGTATGCAAGTCTTTCAGCAAGCCAGTGGCTCTCCAGATCAGGCATACCCAGACCCCCGTTGCGTGTACGTTGGATACAGACCTGCCTACGGACCATCGGCCTTGCACCTCCCCAGAGCAATCTGGAGAGGGATTGTTGCAGTGCCAACCGACGTGCCTTAGGCAGAGGAAGTACAGCCAATCGGTAAAGGATCAGAGGGAAGACGTACGTGGCGCACGCCTCCGCCCTGCCCTTTAAGGACAACCTCCTTGAAAGCCAGATTCCCACCTGAGCATTCACCTTGGTTTGTACTTCCAACCAATTTCGCTCCAGTTGGAGGTCGGGCCCGAACCACACCCCGAGGATGCGGACGGGTCCGTCACTCCAGCGGAAGGGCCCTGGAAGAGTATTGCTACCCCTCCAAGCACCAAGCCGCAAACCTTCGCTTTTGTCAAAATTGACCTTGGCTCCTGCGATCCGCTCGTACTCGACAACCGCCTCTTTCACAGCCTTTATATCCAGACGGCGGGACACAAAGACTGTGATGTCATCAGCGAACGCGGAAACCCTTGCAGCAAGGCTGCTAACAAAAGGTATACCGCGCAGGGACGGACTTGTCCCCTCATCCCTAAGCCTGCGCAGGAGGGGCTCCAACGCGAGGACATAGAGAAGAGGAGACAACGGGCAACCCTGCCGGACCGAACGCTCGATCGCGAATACCTCCGAACGCCTTCCGTTCACCTGCACCACTGCCTGAGGGTTATGGTACATCATACTAATCCATCTGCGGAACTCCGGTTTGAATCCGGCAGTCTCCAAAACAGACGCCAAGAACCGATGGTCAACCCTATCGAAGGCCTTGGACTGATCTAAACTGATCAGCGCGGCTTCGGTGTCGTCTTCTATTCCCTCTAGGACCTCGCGAATCAAGTGCAGATTGTCCTGGATCGATCTTCCCTTCACAGCAAAGGTCTGTTCGGGGCCGATCAGATCACTGATGACACGCTGTAAACGATTCGCCAAGACCCGGGCCAAAATCTTTAACTCTGCGTTAAGCAGAGTTATGGGCCTGTAGTCATCTAAGCCCTCCCCAACATGCTGGCCACCTTTCTTCAGCAATGTGATCACGCCCTTGGTAACGCAACCAGGGATCACTCCCTGGGCGAACCAATGGTTGAACACATCCGTCAGAATAGGCACAAACATGTGCGACATCCTCAAGTACACTTCGTAGGGCAAACCATCTAGTCCCGGCGACTTGTTGAGGCCGACCTGCTTCAACGCATCACGGACTTCGCATTCAGTAACCAAACCCTCGCAGCTAGCCGCTTCAGCCACCCCAAGGCGGGGGAAGTCGGCAAGATAGCTACGAAACTCCCGGATCGGGAGATCAGGGCAGCAGGCAAAGCGATCCCGAAAGTGCGCCCGAAAGGCATCACGCATCTCACGACCCGATCGCAGCAGTCGCCCGTCCGCAGTCTTGACAGACGCGATGTACCGATCGGGGAACCTTCGCACTTCTTCTTCACGCGCAGTCGCGTTCGATTTCACAGCTTCGTTGAGAACTCTATTTAGCCTAGATCTAACTACGAATCCCTTGTAGCGCTCGCTACTCTCACGCTCAAGGTCCCTCCTAGCTAGCTCTACACCTAGGGAGTCCCCCCCAGCCACCGCCCGGGAAAGTCTATCTTCTATAGCCTTCGCCTCCTTGGCCTTATCTAGGCTGAGCTGTTGACCGTATTTGGTGGCGAAGTCTCTAATCCTATATTTCAGAGAAACCCACCACCTACTCCCGGTAACCGCCCCCACTAACGCCCGCTGAATTAGGGATTCTAGCCGGTCCCGGAAGTCCCGTATCTCCAGTAAGGAGGTATTGAACTTCCAGTAGCCGGCTAGACTAGGCCTATTGACTAACCGTAGACTGACCCTAACAAGCTTATGGTCAGTCCACGCTATCAGGTGGAACGTGGGACAACTAACGAAATCAGTGTCAGCTCGTCTAACTAACACTCTGTCCAAGTAGGAACCTACTTTGGCAGAGGGCGAGCTATCTAGCCACGTCCACATCTCCCGCCCTGGGTGATCAAGACGAAACCTGTCGACGAGACCGTGACGAGTCACGAAGCCGACAAGGCTGCTATCACACCTTCCCGCACGCCTAGCTCCCCGCCCGACCTTATCTATCTTGGGATCAAGGATCGCATTCCAATCACCCATTAAGACTAGCCGCTTCGTATCGTCCAGGAACGGCGCCAACCGACGAAAAAAGGAAATCCTCTCCGCAGCGATATTGGACGCATAAACCGCAACCAGACGAAACTTGAAACTTTTCACGGCAACATCGGCCACAACCAGCCGGCCCCCGTCACCTGCAAAAACAACGTCAACATCAGCATCAAGGCTGCGTCCAACTAGCAGAGAGACCCCAGCGCTGATGCGGCTGCCGTATGCTGAGAAAACGTTAAAGTCGCTTTCCAGCACCCGACAGTCGGCATCGCAAGTGAAGTGGGTCTCCTGCACTGCAGCAACATCCACTCCGAGGTTCTTGAGTTCACCAAGCAAGCGCGCACACTTGCTTGAATCCCTCAGTCCCCTCACATTCAAACTGGCAACGTTTAAAGCCATCAATCTCACTTACCTTACTCAGTGTCGACTACGGGCCGGAAATCCTTCGGGGTGAGGATGCCGACAGCCTGACGCAGAGAACCGGTACCGAGTTCAGTTGTCACCCGGTTGTCTCTGGTGATTCCGCCGACATCTATGGGGAACCGCAGCTTTAGGGACCTGTAAAGGGACGGGTGAACCAAAATTGGGACCCTGCCCGAACAAAAAGGAATACATTTTTTCAATGAGGAGTGCTCCAACTCCGCCAGCTTTATGCCCGTATCAGTCTGACAGACCGTACTCAGGAACTTCCATACGCCCTTGGTACGGTCGCCAGCTGACCGGACAAAAGTGGTCACCATGGCTGCACTCCTAAAATTGACAGGATTAGAAACATTCAGGTTTTGTATTTTTTCAAGGTTCAGCAGCGGCTTTAGTGCCTTTCGTAGCTGGAAGTCATTGACTGCTTCCAGCTCTACTGAGCACAAAGCCGCTGCCTGCTGTATTTGGGTGATTGTTAGTTCTTTTTCGCCCTCCTGCCGATTTGCTTTTTTTTTACTGGCAGGAGGGTCTTGTTTTCTTTTTGACGGGAACAGTTCTTGAGAGGATATGCTAGTGGGGCTGAGTGAGGGAAGAGATGGAGTTCTGGTTAAGTTTAGGGGCTGGGACCGGTCTGCTGATTGCGACCTTGGGAGTGGGATTTGGTAGGGTCTGTGGTATTTCTTTAGGCACTGTTCTTGTTGGGGTGAGAGGGTGAACATTTGATATGGTGGTTGTGTGGGTTGTAGGATTTGAGGGGGTGGAAAGGGTGGTGGAGGTAAAGGTGGAGGAGTTGATTGCTTTTGCGGTTGAGAGGAGGGACCTGCCTTGGGTTGTTCAGGGCATATTTTTTTTGCGGTCCCCTCCCCGCTGTCCCTTCTCCTCTTCAAATTAAAGTTGGTCTCCATCTCTTCCGGGGCGTTTGGTTTATTTTTCTTTTTTTGTTTTTTCGGAGATGTCTTTGTTGCTGCAGATGGTGCCGATGTTACTGGTGCGGGCGTTGCTGGAGTCTCTGTTGCTGGTGTGGCTGGTTTCGGAGTTATCGGTGGTTCTGATGTTGGTGTTGCTTCTGCTGCTACTACTGCTGCTGCTGCTGATGTTTGGGCCTTTTTTTGAGGAGGGGATGAGGTTTTTTCCCCCTGCTTAGGGGATCCCCTCCTCTTTCTGGCCACCTCCGTCCAGCCCTCTTGATTGCTTGGTTTGAGCTGGGCTGGACCCGAGCCCTTGGCCTCCGCTTCTTTTCTGACTGTGTTGGTGATGGTGGCTGCTGCGTCCCCTGTTGTTGTCGTTGTTGTTGTTGTTGTTGACGTAGTTTTTTCTTTTTGGTTTTCAGGGCGCTGGGGGCAAAACTTGGCGATGTGGCCAATTTTCTTACACCCCCAGCACCTGGGGCGTCTTCCTTCCACCAACACAATCATCTGCCGATCCCCGCTGATCAGCATTTCAGGGATGGCTTTAAAACCATCCCTGGTCAGGCACAGCCGGAAGGCATAGTCCCCGTAGGCTGTCCCGGCCGGGGATCTGAGGAGGTTGAACTCCTCAACCTGGCCAAAGGCACTTAAGTATGCTGCCAGGACCTCCCCAGTAATAATGGCCGGGACATTGCAGATCGTCACGCGGAGCCTACGGGTGCCCTGATATTCCGGCTGTAGCCTAAAGTTCTTCGTAATTATATCTCTTTCTGCTGCTTTCGCCGCTTGTTGTTCTGTGGGAAACAGGACATCCCATGTTGCGAAACTTTTTCTGCAGAAGTACTGGCATGGGATGCCTGACTTCCTTAGCAGCTCTTCGAAAGAATCCTTATTGAGCCCCACCAGCCTTTTTGTTTTAAGGTCGGAAACGACCAGCGAGAGGACTCTTGGTATTATTTTGTCGGCTATTTCCGGGATGGGCAAAATCTCGTTTCCGTTAAAGTACTTGGCGTACTTGCCCACCCGGTCCTTCTCATAGTCAGCCGGTCCCCTCTGCTGGCCTTTCCAGGCTGTGGGGCTTTTTTGAGCCGGCTGTATTGGGCTGTCTTGGCTATCTTTTGTTTCTTGGGATTCGGCGGGGATCGGCAACGAAGGCCAATTTGCCCCTATCAGGCTTTGTGTCTTTGTTGACTTATTTGGAGTTGTTGCCCCCTCCATGGCTGCGAAAAAATAATAGCAGCCAGGAGGGTATGGTTAAACCTCCAACTGTAGCTTAGTATGGAGGGGGGGCTCTACAGTTTCAGCTGAAAGAATGTCAAAAAACAAGTGGAATGACACCACGCAAGTTATAAGACAGGTAGAACCCCTGACAATCAAAAAATAAATTGTAAGGCAACAAAAATAAAATCCGACTAATAACAACAAACAAAAAAGTCGGATAACAAGTGTCGAAAACAAAACAAGTCAATCGACAAAACAAAGAGTTCTCGGTAAGACTTGAAAAAAAAATTAAAGTTCAAACAAAGTCACAAAAAAACAAAGTCTTACCGAGATAACAATTTTTCAACAAGTAATCCAACAAGTAATCCAATAAAGTAACAACGTAGATCAACACTTTTCGTAAGAATAATAGAGAATGTTGTCTCCCTTTATTTCCTGTAAAAATGCAGGAAGGCACAAGGCCTTAAGTTTTGTGGGGAAGGGGAAGGGTGCGGTCTTGCAATAACTATGTTTTAACTAGTGGGACCTAGCTAGCCACATTCGCCGACCCATTCAACAATACAATATATAGTCATTCATCCGTCGCCATGCGCGCTGCTGTCACCAAAATACCACATTTGCTCGATGAAGAAAGAACCTACTTAAAGTCCCGAGAGTGATGCATGATTTTATTTACAAATTGTGGTTTTTACAAATGAATTCATATGATGGGGATGGGAGAAAAAACCCCGAAATATGTACAGCAACAAAGGAAAAAATCCCCCGTTTGGTTGCCCTCCCATCCCCCCGTCTATAAAATTGGAGGCCGACTGTTTTCCGGGGCGAAAAGAACCGAAAACAAGCCGGACCTACCCTAGGTGGGGCAGGGAACCTAATCTACAGGGGTCAAAGGAAATAAGGGGTCGGGCGCGGTATGGGTTGATTCAAGCAGGTAATATGATTTTTTATACATATGAATGTTCAAGATCTTCAGTAAAAGCGGGCTGGGATATGGGTTAAGGTACAAAAATAATGGGGATGGGGAAGATCTTGAGAACTAATGACTAGGTGACGGGGACAATGACTGACAACATACTGCTAACTAGGTTACCAGGGAAAAAAAGCTTTGCCTACTTACCGGGGGTGGGGTCCCGAAGGACCCGTACCGTAGACGCCATGAGCGGGCAGAGGAGGGAAGGATGACTCCAACGTTGCCCCCTTTCTTACGACCAGGCTCGCTGCATTCACCCACCTTCTGCTGAATGTTATGCGATCCAAGCGTTTTCTATCGCATCTGATTTTGACCCTAAGCGAATGCCTAAAGTACAAAACCAGATCACGATGAGAAAAGTTTGCATCGTCATACAATCCCTTCTTTCGCGTAGTCCAAATCACCATTCGAGCTACAGCCAGGATCGCGAGAAACACCACACGCTTCTCACCCTGAAACGGAGGAAGAACGTTGTCCACGACGTAACCAACGTCGAGCAGCACGAGCTGCTTGGGTTCGATGCGAGCCGTCCACTCCCCGACGTGATCCCAAAACGGGCGAACTCGCTCGCAGTAGTAGAAGGCGTGCTCAGCCGTTTCTTCTAAGCCACTGCTGCAGCGAGGGCAATCAGGCATGTCTGCCAGGCCCGCTTTGTAGTTCAAGCCGAAAAGGGGTAACGCATTCCGTGCAAGTCGCCAGGTGAGCGAGAACTCGGAGTTGTTCAAGAAGCTCGATCCTGGCGCCCAATTCCAATGAGAGCGGATCTCCTCCGCCGTCCAGCCTCGCCGCTCGCTAAGAGGATCAGAAGCGGAACCCACCACTAATTCCCGATATAGCTCTTTCCGAGGCCGTGAAAGGTCACTGGACCCAAGAAGGTTACGAAGGGCCTTTCGGCACTCGCGGACAAACAGTGCTTCGCCCAAAGGCTTACGTCGACCTTCAGCCTTTGGGTCTGACTGGAGGCGAGGAAAAGTCCGACTCGCCTTTCGTCTCCACACTGCGTCCCCCGTCAAGGACCGGCCCAGGTATGCAAGTCTTTCAGCAAGCCAGTGGCTCTCCAGATCAGGCATACCCAGACCCCCGTTACGTGTACGTTGGATACAGACCTGCCTACGGACCATCGGCCTTGCACCTCCCCAGAGCAATCTGGAGAGGGATTGTTGCAGTGCCAACCGACGTGCCTTAGGCAGAGGAAGTACAGCCAATCGGTAAAGGATCAGAGGGAAGACGTACGTGGCGCACGCCTCCGCCCTGCCCTTTAAGGACAACCTCCTTGAAAGCCAGATTCCCACCTGAGCATTCACCTTGGTTTGTACTTCCAACCAATTTCGCTCCAGTTGGAGGTCGGGCCCGAACCACACCCCGAGGATGCGGACGGGTCCGTCACTCCAGCGGAAGGGCCCTGGAAGAGTATTGCTACCCCTCCAAGCACCAAGCCGCAAACCTTCGCTTTTGTCAAAATTGACCTTGGCTCCTGCGATCCGCTCGTACTCGACAACCGCCTCTTTCACAGCCTTTATATCCAGACGGCGGGACACAAAGACTGTGATGTCATCAGCGAACGCGGAAACCCTTGCAGCAAGGCTGCTAACAAAAGGTATACCGCGCAGGGACGGACTTGTCCTCTCATCCCTAAGCCTGCGCAGGAGGGGCTCCAACGCGAGGACATAGAGAAGAGGAGACAACGGGCAGCCCTGCCGGACCGAACGCTCGATCGCGAATACCTCCGAACGCCTTCCGTTCACCTGCACCACTGCCTGAGGGTTATGGTACATCATACTAATCCATCTGCGGAACTCCGGTTTGAATCCGGCAGTCTCCAAAACAGACGTCAAGAACCGATGGTCAACCCTATCGAAGGCCTTGGACTGATCTAAACTGATCAGCGCGGCTTCGGTGTCGTCTTCTATTCCCTCTAGGACCTCGCGAATCAAGTGCAGATTGTCCTGGATCGATCTTCCCTTCACAGCAAAGGTCTGTTCGGGGCCGATCAGATCACTGATGACACGCTGTAAACGATTCGCCAAGACCCGGGCCAAAATCTTTAACTCTGCGTTAAGCAGAGTTATGGGCCTGTAGTCATCTAAGCCCTCCCCAACATGCTGGCCACCTTTCTTCAGCAATGTGATCACGCCCTTGGTAACGCAACCAGGGATCACTCCCTGGGCGAACCAATGGTTGAACACATCCGTCAGAATAGGCACAAACATGTGCGACATCCTCAAGTACACTTCGTAGGGCAAACCATCTAGTCCCGGCGACTTGTTGAGGCCGACCTGCTTCAACGCATCACGGACTTCGCATTCAGTAACCAAACCCTCGCAGCTAGCCGCTTCAGCCACCCCAAGGCGGGGGAAGTCGGCAAGATAGCTACGAAACTCCCGGATCGGGAGATCAGGGCAGCGGGCAAAGCGATCCCGAAAGTGCGCCCGAAAGGCATCACGCATCTCACGACCCGATCGCAGCAGTCGCCCGTCCGCAGTCTTGACAGACGCGATGTACCGATCGGGGAACCTTCGCACTTCTTCTTCACGCGCAGTCGCGTTCGATTTCACAGCTTCGTTGAGAACTCTATTTAGCCTAGATCTAACTACGAATCCCTTGTAGCGCTCGCTACTCTCACGCTCAAGGTCCCTCCTAGCTAGCTCTACACCTAGGGAGTCCCCCCCAGCCACCGCCCGGGAAAGTCTATCTTCTATAGCCTTCGCCTCCTTGGCCTTATCTAGGCTGAGCTGTTGACCGTATTTGGTGGCGAAGTCTCTAATCCTATATTTCAGAGAAACCCACCACCTACTCCCGGTAACCGCCCCCACTAACGCCCGCTGAATTAGGGATTCTAGCCGGTCCCGGAAGTCCCGTATCTCCAGTAAGGAGGTATTGAACTTCCAGTAGCCGGCTAGACTAGGCCTATTGACTAACCGTAGACTGACCCTAACAAGCTTATGGTCAGTCCACGCTATCAGGTGGAACGTGGGACAACTAACGAAATCAGTGTCAGCTCGTCTAACTAACACTCTGTCCAAGTAGGAACCCACTTTGGCAGAGGGCGAGCTATCTAGCCACGTCCACATCTCCCGCCCTGGGTGATCAAGACGAAACCTGTCGACGAGACCGTGACGAGTCACGAAGCCGACAAGGCTGCTATCACACCTTCCCGCACGCCTAGCTCCCCGCCCGACCTTATCTATCTTGGGATCAAGGATCGCATTCCAATCACCCATTAAGACTAGCCGCTTCGTATCGTCCAGGAACGGCGCCAACCGACGAAAAAAGGAAATCCTCTCCGCAGCGATATTGGACGCATAAACCGCAACCAGACGAAACTTGAAACTTTTCACGGCAACATCGGCCACAACCAGCCGGCCCCCGTCACCTGCAAAAACAACGTCAACATCAGCATCAAGGCTGCGTCCAACTAGCAGAGAGACCCCAGCGCTGATGCGGCTGCCGTATGCTGAGAAAACGTTAAAGTCGCTTTCCAGCACCCGACAGTCGGCATCGCAAGTGAAGTGGGTCTCCTGCACTGCAGCAACATCCACTCCGAGGTTCTTGAGTTCACCAAGCAAGCGCGCACACTTGCTTGAATCCCTCAGTCCCCTCACATTCAAACTGGCAACGTTTAAAGCCATCAATCTCACTTACCTTACTCAGTGTCGACTACGGGCCGGAAATCCTTCGGGGTGAGGATGCCGACAGCCTGACGCAGAGAACCGGTACCGAGTTCAGTTGTCACCCGGTTGTCTCTGGTGATTCCGCCGACATCTATGGGGAACCGCAGCTTTAGGGACCTGTAAAGGGACGGGTGAACCAAAATTGGGACCCTGCCCGAACAAAAAGGAATACATTTTTTCAATGAGGAGTGCTCCAACTCCGCCAGCTTTATGCCCGTATCAGTCTGACAGACCGTACTCAAGAACTTCCATACGCCCTTGGTACGGTCGCCAGCTGACCGGACAAAAGTGGTCACCATGGCTGCACTCCTAAAATTGACAGGATTAGAAACATTCAGGTTTTGTATTTTTTCAAGGTTCAGCAGCGGCTTTAGTGCCTTTCGTAGCTGGAAGTCATTGACTGCTTCCAGCTCTACTGAGCACAAAGCCGCTGCCTGCTGTATTTGGGTGATTTTTAGTTCTTTTTCGCCCTCCTGCCGATTTGCTTTTTTTTTACTGGCAGGAGGGTCTTGTTTTCGTTTTGATGGGAACAGTTCTTGAGAGGATATGCTAGTGGGGCTGAGTGAGGGAAGAGATGGAGTTCTGGTTAAGTTTAGGGGCTGGGACCGGTCTGCTGATTGGGACCTTGGGAGTGGAATTTGGTAGGGTCTGTGGTATTTCTTTAGGCACTGTTCTTGTTGGGGTGAGAGGGTGAACATTTGATATGGTGGTTGTGTGGGTTGTAGGATTTGAGGGGGTGGAAAGGGTGGTGGAGGTAAAGGTGGAGGAGTTGATTGCTTTTGCGGTTGAGAGGAGGGACCTGCCTTGGGTTGTTCAGGGCATATTTTTTTTGCGGTCCCCTCCCCGCTGTCCCTTCTCCTCTTCAAATTATAGTTGGTCTCCATCTCTTCCGGGGCGTTTGGTTTATTTTTCTTTTTTTGTTTTTTCGGTGATGTCTTTGTTGCTGCAGATGGTGCCGATGTTACTGGTGCGGGCGTTGCTGGAGTCTCTGTTGCTGGTGTGGCTGGTTTCGGAGTTATCGGTGGTTCTGATGTTGGTGTTGCTTCTGCTGCTACTACTGCTGCTGTTTGGGCCTTTTTTTGAGGAGGGGATGAGGTTTTTTCCCCCTGCTTAGGGGATCCCCTCCTCTTTCTGGCCACCTCCGTCCAGCCCTCTTGATTGCTTGGTTTGAGCTGGGCTGGACCCGGGCCCTTGGCCTCCGCTTCTTTTCTGACTGTGTTGGTGATGGTGGCTGCTGCGTCCCCTGTTGTTGTCGTTGTTGTTGTTGTTGTTGACGTAGTTTTTTCTTTTTGGTTTTCAGGGCGCTGGGGGCAAAACTTGGCGATGTGGCCAATTTGCTTACACCCCCAGCACCTGGGGCGTCTTCCCTCCACCAACACAATCATCTGCCGATCCCCGCTGATCAGCATTTCAGGGATGGCTTTAAAACCATCCCTGGTCAGGCACAGCCGGAAGGCATAGTCCCCGTAGGCTGTCCCGGCCGGGGATCTGAGGAGGTTGAACTCCTCAACCTGGCCAAAGGCACTTAAGTATGCTGCCAGGACCTCCCCAGTAATAATGGCCGGGACATTGCAGATCGTCACGCGGAGCCTACGGGTGCCCTGATATTCCGGCTGCAGCCTAAAGTTCTTCGTAATTATGTCTCTTTCTGCTGCTTTCGCCGCTTGTTGTTCTGTGGGAAACAGGACATCCCATGTTGCGTAACTTTTTCTGCAGAAGTACTGGCATGGGATGCCTGACTTCCTTAGCAGCTCTTCGAAAGAATCCTTATTGAGCCCCACCAGCCTTTTTGTTTTAAGGTCGGAAACGACCAGCGAGAGGACTCTTGGTATTATTTTGTCGGCTATTTCCGGGATGGGCAAAATCTCGTTTCCGTTAAAGTACTTGGCGTACTTGCCCACCCGGTCCTTCTCATAGTCAGCCGGTCCCCTCTGCTGGCCTTTCCAGGCTGTGGGGCTTTTTTGAGCCGGCTGTATTGGGCTGTCTTGGCTATCTTTTGTTTCTTGGGATTCGGCGGGGATCGGCAACGAAGGCCAATTTGCCCCTATCAGGCTTTGTGTCTTTGTTGACTTATTTGGAGTTGTTGCCCCCTCCATGGCTGCGAAAAAATAATAGCAGCCAGGAGGGTATGGTTAAACCTCCAACTGTAGCTTAGTATGGAGGGGGGGCTCTACAGTTTCAGCTGAAAGAATGTCAAAAAACAAGTGGAATGACACCACGCAAGTTATAAGACAGGTAGAACCCCTGACAATCAAAAAATAAATTGTAAGGCAACAAAAATAAAATCCGACTAATAACAACAAACAAAAAAGTCGGATAACAAGTGTCGAAAACAAAACAAGTCAATCGACAAAACAAAGAGTTCTCGGTAAGACTTGAAAAAAAAATTAAAGTTCAAACAAAGTCACAAAAAAACAAAGTCTTACCGAGATAACAATTTTTCAACAAGTAATCCAACAAGTAATCCAATAAAGTAACAACGTAGATCAACACTTTTCGTAAGAATAATAGAGAATGTTGTCTCCCTTTATTTCCTGTAGAAATGCAGGAAGGCACAAGGCCTTAAGTTTTGTGGGGAAGGGGAAGGGTGCGGTCTTGCAATAACTATGTTTTAACTAGTGGGACCTAGCTAGCCACATTCGCCGACCCATTCAACAATACAATATATAGTCATTCATCCGTCGCCATGCGCGCTGCTGTCACCAAAATACCACATTTGCTCGATGAAGAAAGAACCTACTTAAAATCCCGAGAGTGATGCATGATTTTATTTACAAATTGTGGTTTTTACAAATGAATTCATATGATGGGGATGGGAGAAAAAACCCCGAAATATGTACAGCAACAAAGGAAAAAATCCCCCGTTTGGTTGCCCTCCCATCCCCCCGTCTATAAAATTGGAGGCCGACTGTTTTCCGGGGCGAAAAGAACCGAAAACAAGCCGGACCTACCCTAGGTGGGGCAGGGAACCTAATCTACAGGGGTCAAAGGAAATAAGGGGTCGGGCGCGGTATGGGTTGATTCAAGCAGGTAATATGATTTTTTTATACATATGAATGTTCAAGATCTTCAGTAAAAGCGGGCTGGGATATGGGTTAAGGTACAAAAATAATGGGGATGGGGAAGATCTTGAGAACTAATGACTAGGTGACGGGGACAATGACTGACAACATACTGCTAACTAGGTTACCAGGGAAAAAAGCTTTGCCTACTTACCGGGGGTGGGGTCCCGAAGGACCCGTACCGTAGACTCCATGAGCGGGCAGAGGAGGGAAGGATGACTCCAACGTTGCCCCCTTTCTTACGACCAGGCTCGCTGCATTCACCCACCTTCTGCTGAATGTTATGCGATCCAAGCGTTTTCTATCGCATCTGATTTTGACCCTAAGCGAATGCCTAAAGTACAATACCAGATCACGATGAGAAAAGTTTGCATCGTCATACAATCCCTTCTTTCGCGTAGTCCAAATCACCATTCGAGCTACAGCCAGGATCGCGAGAAACACCACACGCTTCTCACCCTGAAACGGAGGAAGAACGTTGTCCACGACGTAACCAACGTCGAGCAGCACGAGCTGCTTGGGTTCGATGCGAGCCGTCCACTCCCCGACGTGATCCCAAAACGGGCGAACTCGCTCGCAGTAGTAGAAGGCGTGCTCAGCCGTTTCTTCCAAGCCACTGCTGCAGCGAGGGCAATCAGGCATGTCTGCCAGGCCCGCTTTGTAGTTCAAGCCGAAAAGGGGTAACGCATTCCGTGCAAGTCGCCAGGTGAGCGAGAACTCGGAGTTGTTCAAGAAGCTCGATCCTGGCGCCCAATTCCAGTGAGAGCGGATCTCCTCCGCCGTCCAGCCTCGCCGCTCGCTAAGAGGATCAGAAGCGGAACCCACCACTAATTCCCGATATAGCTCTTTCCGAGGCCGTGAAAGGTCACTGGACCCAAGAAGGTTACGAAGGGCCTTTCGGCACTCGCGGACAAACAGTGCTTCGCCCAAAGGCTTACGTCGACCTTCAGCCTTTGGGTCTGACTGGAGGCGAGGAAAAGTCCGACTCGCCTTTCGTCTCCACACTGCGTCCCCCGTCAAGGACCGGCCCAGGTATGCAAGTCTTTCAGCAAGCCAGTGGCTCTCCAGATCAGGCATACCCAGACCCCCGTTACGTGTACGTTGGATACAGACCTGCCTACGGACCATCGGCCTTGCACCTCCCCAGAGCAATCTGGAGAGGGATTGTTGCAGTGCCAACCGACGTGCCTTAGGCAGAGGAAGTACAGCCAATCGGTAAAGGATCAGAGGGAAGACGTACGTGGCGCACGCCTCCGCCCTGCCCTTTAAGGACAACCTCCTTGAAAGCCAGATTCCCACCTGAGCATTCACCTTGGTTTGTACTTCCAACCAATTTCGCTCCAGTTGGAGGTCGGGCCCGAACCACACCCCGAGGATGCGGACGGGTCCGTCACTCCAGCGGAAGGGCCCTGGAAGAGTATTGCTACCCCTCCAAGCACCAAGCCGCAAACCTTCGCTTTTGTCAAAATTGACCTTGGCTCCTGCGATCCGCTCGTACTCGACAACCGCCTCTTTCACAGCCTTTATATCCAGACGGCGGGACACAAAGACTGTGATGTCATCAGCGAACGCGGAAACCCTTGCAGTAAGGCTGCTAACAAAAGGTATACCGCGCAGGGACGGACTTGTCCTCTCATCCCTAAGCCTGCGCAGGAGGGGCTCCAACGCGAGGACATAGAGAAGAGGAGACAACGGGCAGCCCTGCCGGACCGAACGCTCGATCGCGAATACCTCCGAACGCCTTCCGTTCACCTGCACCACTGCCTGAGGGTTATGGTACATCATACTAATCCATCTGCGGAACTCCGGTTTGAATCCGGCAGTCTCCAAAACAGACGTCAAGAACCGATGGTCAACCCTATCGAAGGCCTTGGACTGATCTAAACTGATCAGCGCGGCTTCGGTGTCGTCTTCTATTCCCTCTAGGACCTCGCGAATCAAGTGCAGATTGTCCTGGATCGATCTTCCCTTCACAGCAAAGGTCTGTTCGGGGCCGATCAGATCACTGATGACACGCTGTAAACGATTCGCCAAGACCCGGGCCAAAATCTTTAACTCTGCGTTAAGCAGAGTTATGGGCCTGTAGTCATCTAAGCCCTCCCCAACATGCTGGCCACCTTTCTTCAGCAATGTGATCACGCCCTTGGTAACGCAACCAGGGATCACTCCCTGGGCGAACCAATGGTTGAACACATCCGTCAGAATAGGCACAAACATGTGCGACATCCTCAAGTACACTTCGTAGGGCAAACCATCTAGTCCCGGCGACTTGTTGAGGCCGACCTGCTTCAACGCATCACGGACTTCGCATTCAGTAACCAAACCCTCGCAGCCAGCCGCTTCAGCCACCCCAAGGCGGGGGAAGTCGGCAAGATAGCTACGAAACTCCCGGATCGGGAGATCAGGGCAGCGGGCAAAGCGATCCCGAAAGTGCGCCCGAAAGGCATCACGCATCTCACGACCCGATCGCAGCAGTCGCCCGTCCGCAGTCTTGACAGACGCGATGTACCGATCGGGGAACCTTCGCACTTCTTCTTCACGCGCAGTCGCGTTCGATTTCACAGCTTCGTTGAGAACTCTATTTAGCCTAGATCTAACTACGAATCCCTTGTAGCGCTCGCTACTCTCACGCTCAAGGTCCCTCCTAGCTAGCTCTACACCTAGGGAGTCCCCCCCAGCCACCGCCCGGGAAAGTCTATCTTCTATAGCCTTCGCCTCCTTGGCCTTATCTAGGCTGAGCTGTTGACCGTATTTGGTGGCGAAGTCTCTAATCCTATATTTCAGAGAAACCCACCACCTACTCCCGGTAACCGCCCCCACTAACGCCCGCTGAATTAGGGATTCTAGCCGGTCCCGGAAGTCCCGTATCTCCAGTAAGGAGGTATTGAACTTCCAGTAGCCGGCTAGACTAGGCCTATTGACTAACCGTAGACTGACCCTAACAAGCTTATGGTCAGTCCACGCTATCAGGTGGAACGTGGGACAACTAACGAAATCAGTGTCAGCTCGTCTAACTAACACTCTGTCCAAGTAGGAACCTACTTTGGCAGAGGGCGAGCTATCTAGCCACGTCCACATCTCCCGCCCTGGGTGATCAAGACGAAACCTGTCGACGAGACCGTGACGAGTCACGAAGCCGACAAGGCTGCTATCACACCTTCCCGCACGCCTAGCTCCCCGCCCGACCTTATCTATCTTGGGATCAAGGATCGCATTCCAATCACCCATTAAGACTAGCCGCTTCGTATCGTCCAGGAACGGCGCCAACCGACGAAAAAAGGAAATCCTCTCCGCAGCGATATTGGACGCATAAACCGCAACCAGACGAAACTTGAAACTTTTCACGGCAACATCGGCCACAACCAGCCGGCCCCCGTCACCTGCAAAAACAACGTCAACATCAGCATCAAGGCTGCGTCCAACTAGCAGAGAGACCCCAGCGCTGATGCGGCTGCCGTATGCTGAGAAAACGTTAAAGTCGCTTTCCAGCACCCGACAGTCGGCATCGCAAGTGAAGTGGGTCTCCTGCACTGCAGCAACATCCACTCCGAGGTTCTTGAGTTCACCAAGCAAGCGCGCACACTTGCTTGAATCCCTCAGTCCCCTCACATTCAAACTGGCAACGTTTAAAGCCATCAATCTCACTTACCTTACTCAGTGTCGACTACGGGCCGGAAATCCTTCGGGGTGAGGATGCCGACAGCCTGACGCAGAGAACCGGTACCGAGTTCAGTTGTCACCCGGTTGTCTCTGGTGATTCCGCCGACATCTATGGGGAACCGCAGCTTTAGGGACCTGTAAAGGGACGGGTGAACCAAAATTGGGACCCTGCCCGAACAAAAAGGAATACATTTTTTCAATGAGGAGTGCTCCAACTCCGCCAGCTTTATGCCCGTATCAGTCTGACAGACCGTACTCAAGAACTTCCATACGCCCTTGGTACGGTCGCCAGCTGACCGGACAAAAGTGGTCACCATGGCTGCACTCCTAAAATTGACAGGATTAGAAACATTCAGGTTTTGTATTTTTTCAAGGTTCAGCAGCGGCTTTAGTGCCTTTCGTAGCTGGAAGTCATTGACTGCTTCCAGCTCTACTGAGCACAAAGCCGCTGCCTGCTGTATTTGGGTGATTTTTAGTTCTTTTTCGCCCTCCTGCCGATTTGCTTTTTTTTTACTGGCAGGAGGGTCTTGTTTTCGTTTTGATGGGAACAGTTCTTGAGAGGATATGCTAGTGGGGCTGAGTGAGGGAAGAGATGGAGTTCTGGTTAAGTTTAGGGGCTGGGACCGGTCTGCTGATTGGGACCTTGGGAGTGGAATTTGGTAGGGTCTGTGGTATTTCTTTAGGCACTGTTCTTGTTGGGGTGAGAGGGTGAACATTTGATATGGTGGTTGTGTGGGTTGTAGGATTTGAGGGGGTGGAAAGGGTGGTGGAGGTAAAGGTGGAGGAGTTGATTGCTTTTGCGGTTGAGAGGAGGGACCTGCCTTGGGTTGTTCAGGGCATATTTTTTTTGCGGTCCCCTCCCCGCTGTCCCTTCTCCTCTTCAAATTATAGTTGGTCTCCATCTCTTCCGGGGCGTTTGGTTTATTTTTCTTTTTTTGTTTTTTCGGTGATGTCTTTGTTGCTGCAGATGGTGCCGATGTTACTGGTGCGGGCGTTGCTGGAGTCTCTGTTGCTGGTGTGGCTGGTTTCGGAGTTATCGGTGGTTCTGATGTTGGTGTTGCTTCTGCTGCTACTACTGCTGCTGTTTGGGCCTTTTTTTGAGGAGGGGATGAGGTTTTTTCCCCCTGCTTAGGGGATCCCCTCCTCTTTCTGGCCACCTCCGTCCAGCCCTCTTGATTGCTTGGTTTGAGCTGGGCTGGACCCGGGCCCTTGGCCTCCGCTTCTTTTCTGACTGTGTTGGTGATGGTGGCTGCTGCGTCCCCTGTTGTTGTCGTTGTTGTTGTTGTTGTTGACGTAGTTTTTTCTTTTTGGTTTTCAGGGCGCTGGGGGCAAAACTTGGCGATGTGGCCAATTTGCTTACACCCCCAGCACCTGGGGCGTCTTCCCTCCACCAACACAATCATCTGCCGATCCCCGCTGATCAGCATTTCAGGGATGGCTTTAAAACCATCCCTGGTCAGGCACAGCCGGAAGGCATAGTCCCCGTAGGCTGTCCCGGCCGGGGATCTGAGGAGGTTGAACTCCTCAACCTGGCCAAAGGCACTTAAGTATGCTGCCAGGACCTCCCCAGTAATAATGGCCGGGACATTGCAGATCGTCACGCGGAGCCTACGGGTGCCCTGATATTCCGGCTGCAGCCTAAAGTTCTTCGTAATTATGTCTCTTTCTGCTGCTTTCGCCGCTTGTTGTTCTGTGGGAAACAGGACATCCCATGTTGCGTAACTTTTTCTGCAGAAGTACTGGCATGGGATGCCTGACTTCCTTAGCAGCTCTTCGAAAGAATCCTTATTGAGCCCCACCAGCCTTTTTGTTTTAAGGTCGGAAACGACCAGCGAGAGGACTCTTGGTATTATTTTGTCGGCTATTTCCGGGATGGGCAAAATCTCGTTTCCGTTAAAGTACTTGGCGTACTTGCCCACCCGGTCCTTCTCATAGTCAGCCGGTCCCCTCTGCTGGCCTTTCCAGGCTGTGGGGCTTTTTTGAGCCGGCTGTATTGGGCTGTCTTGGCTATCTTTTGTTTCTTGGGATTCGGCGGGGATCGGCAACGAAGGCCAATTTGCCCCTATCAGGCTTTGTGTCTTTGTTGACTTATTTGGAGTTGTTGCCCCCTCCATGGCTGCGAAAAAATAATAGCAGCCAGGAGGGTATGGTTAAACCTCCAACTGTAGCTTAGTATGGAGGGGGGGCTCTACAGTTTCAGCTGAAAGAATGTCAAAAAACAAGTGGAATGACACCACGCAAGTTATAAGACAGGTAGAACCCCTGACAATCAAAAAATAAATTGTAAGGCAACAAAAATAAAATCCGACTAATAACAACAAACAAAAAAGTCGGATAACAAGTGTCGAAAACAAAACAAGTCAATCGACAAAACAAAGAGTTCTCGGTAAGACTTGAAAAAAAAATTAAAGTTCAAACAAAGTCACAAAAAAACAAAGTCTTACCGAGATAACAATTTTTCAACAAGTAATCCAACAAGTAATCCAATAAAGTAACAACGTAGATCAACACTTTTCGTAAGAATAATAGAGAATGTTGTCTCCCTTTATTTCCTGTAAAAATGCAGGAAGGCACAAGGCCTTAAGTTTTGTGGGGAAGGGGAAGGGTGCGGTCTTGCATTAACTATGTTTTTACTAAGGGGACCTAGCTAGCCACATTCGCCGACCCATTCAACAATACAATATATAGTCATTCATCCGTCGCCATGCGCGCTGCTGTCACCAAAATACCACATTTGCTCGATGAAGAAAGAACCTACTTAAAATCCCGAGAGTGATGCATGATTTTATTTACAAATTGTGGTTTTTACAAATGAATTCATATGATGGGGATGGGAGAAAAAACCCCGAAATATGTACAGCAACAAAGGAAAAAATCCCCCGTTTGGTTGCCCTCCCATCCCCCCGTCTATAAAATTGGAGGCCGACTGTTTTCCGGGGCGAAAAGAACCGAAAACAAGCCGGACCTACCCTAGGAGGGGCAGGGATCCTAATCTACAGGGGTCAAAGGAAATAAGGGGTCGGGCGCGGTATGGGTTGATTCAAGCAGGTAATATGATTTTTTATACATATGAATGTTCAAGATCTTCAGTAAAAAGCGGGCTGGGATATGGGTTAAGGTACAAAAATAATGGGGATGGGGAAGATCTTGAGAACTAATGACTAGGTGACGGGGACAATGACTGACAACATACTGCTAACTAGGTTACCAGGGAAAAAAGCTTTGCCTACTTACCGGGGGTGGGGTCCCGAAGGACCCGTACCGTAGACGCCATGAGCGGGCAGAGGAGGGAAGGATGACTCCAACGTTGCCCCCTTTCTTACGACCAGGCTCGCTGCATTCACCCACCTTCTGCTGAATGTTATGCGATCCAAGCGTTTTCTATCGCATCTGATTTTGACCCTAAGCGAATGCCTAAAGTACAAAACCAGATCACGATGAGAAAAGTTTGCATCGTCATACAATCCCTTCTTTCGCGTAGTCCAAATCACCATTCGAGCTACAGCCAGGATCGCGAGAAACACCACACGCTTCTCACCCTGAAACGGAGGAAGAACGTTGTCCACGACGTAACCAACGTCGAGCAGCACGAGCTGCTTGGGTTCGATGCGAGCCGTCCACTCCCCGACGTGATCCCAAAACGGGCGAACTCGCTCGCAGTAGTAGAAGGCGTGCTCAGCCGTTTCTTCTAAGCCACTGCTGCAGCGAGGGCAATCAGGCATGTCTGCCAGGCCCGCTTTGTAGTTCAAGCCGAAAAGGGGTAACGCATTCCGTGCAAGTCGCCAGGTGAGCGAGAACTCGGAGTTGTTCAAGAAGCTCGATCCTGGCGCCCAATTCCACTGAGAGCGGATCTCCTCCGCCGTCCAGCCTCGCCGCTCGCTAAGAGGATCAGAAGCGGAACCCACCACTAATTCCCGATATAGCTCTTTCCGAGGCCGTGAAAGGTCACTGGACCCAAGAAGGTTACGAAGGGCCTTTCGGCACTCGCGGACAAACAGTGCTTCGCCCAAAGGCTTACGTCGACCTTCAGCCTTTGGGTCTGACTGGAGGCGAGGAAAAGTCCGACTCGCCTTTCGTCTCCACACTGCGTCCCCCGCCAAGGACCGGCCCAGGTATGCAAGTCTTTCAGCAAGCCAGTGGCTCTCCAGATCAGGCATACCCAGACCCCCGTTACGTGTACGTTGGATACAGACCTGCCTACGGACCATCGGCCTTGCACCTCCCCAGAGCAATCTGGAGAGGGATTGTTGCAGTGCCAACCGACGTGCCTTAGGCAGAGGAAGTACAGCCAATCGGTAAAGGATCAGAGGGAAGACGTACGTGGCGCACGCCTCCGCCCTGCCCTTTAAGGACAACCTCCTTGAAAGCCAGATTCCCACCTGAGCATTCACCTTGGTTTGTACTTCCAACCAATTTCGCTCCAGTTGGAGGTCGGGCCCGAACCACACCCCGAGGATGCGGACGGGTCCGTCACTCCAGCGGAAGGGCCCTGGAAGAGTATTGCTACCCCTCCAAGCACCAAGCCGCAAACCTTCGCTTTTGTCAAAATTGACCTTGGCTCCTGCGATCCGCTCGTACTCGACAACCGCCTCTTTCACAGCCTTTATATCCAGACGGCGGGACACAAAGACTGTGATGTCATCAGCGAACGCGGAAACCCTTGCAGCAAGGCTGCTAACAAAAGGTATACCGCGCAGGGACGGACTTGTCCCCTCATCCCTAAGCCTGCGCAGGAGGGGCTCCAACGCGAGGACATAGAGAAGAGGAGACAACGGGCAGCCCTGCCGGACCGAACGCTCGATCGCGAATACCTCCGAACGCCTTCCGTTCACCTGCACCACTGCCTGAGGGTTATGGTACATCATACTAATCCATCTGCGGAACTCCGGTTTGAATCCGGCAGTCTCCAAAACAGACGCCAAGAACCGATGGTCAACCCTATCGAAGGCCTTGGACTGATCTAAACTGATCAGCGCGGCTTCGGTGTCGTCTTCTATTCCCTCTAGGACCTCGCGAATCAAGTGCAGATTGTCCTGGATCGATCTTCCCTTCACAGCAAAGGTCTGTTCGGGGCCGATCAGATCACTGATGACACGCTGTAAACGATTCGCCAAGACCCGGGCCAAAATCTTTAACTCTGCGTTAAGCAGAGTTATGGGCCTGTAGTCATCTAAACCCTCCCCAACATGCTGGCCACCTTTCTTCAGCAATGTGATCACGCCCTTGGTAACGCAACCAGGGATCACTCCCTGGGCGAACCAATGGTTGAACACATCCGTCAGAATAGGCACAAACATGTGCGACATCCTCAAGTACACTTCGTAGGGCAAACCATCTAGTCCCGGCGACTTGTTGAGGCCGACCTGCTTCAACGCATCACGGACTTCGCATTCAGTAACCAAACCCTCGCAGCTAGCCGCTTCAGCCACCCCAAGGCGGGGGAAGTCGGCAAGATAGCTACGAAACTCCCGGATCGGGAGATCAGGGCAGCGGGCAAAGCGATCCCGAAAGTGCGCCCGAAAGGCATCACGCATCTCACGACCCGATCGCAGCAGTCGCCCGTCCGCAGTCTTGACAGACGCGATGTACCGATCGGGGAACCTTCGCACTTCTTCTTCACGCGCAGTCGCGTTCGATTTCACAGCTTCGTTGAGAACTCTATTTAGCCTAGATCTAACTACGAATCCCTTGTAGCGCTCGCTACTCTCACGCTCAAGGTCCCTCCTAGCTAGCTCTACACCTAGGGAGTCCCCCCCAGCCACCGCCCGGGAAAGTCTATCTTCTATAGACTTCGCCTCCTTGGTCTTATCTAGGCTGAGCTGTTGACCGTATTTGGTGGCGAAGTCTCTAATCCTATATTTCAAAGAAACCCACCACCTATTCCCGGTAACCGCCCCCACTAACGCCCGCTGAATTAGGGATTCCAGCCGGTCCCGGAAGTCCCGTATCTCCAGTAAGGAGGTATTGAACTTCCAGTAGCCGGCTAGACTAGGCCTATCGGCTAACCGCAGACTGACCCTAACAAGCTTATGGTCAGTCCACGCTATCAGGTGGAACGTGGGACAACTAACGAAATCAGTGTCAGCTCGTCTAACTAACACTCTGTCCAAGTAGGAACCTACTTTGGCAGAGGGCGAGCTATCTAGCCACGTCCACATCTCCCGCCCTGGGTGATCAAGACGAAACCTGTCGACGAGACCGTGACGAGTCACGAAGCCGACAAGGCTGCTATCACACCTTCCCGCACGCCTAGCTCCCCGCCCGACCTTATCTATCTTGGGATCAAGGATCGCATTCCAATCACCCATTAAGACTAGCCGCTTCGTATCGTCCAGGAACGGCGCCAACCGACGAAAAAAGGAAACCCTCTCCGCAGCGATATTGGACGCATAAACCGCAACCAGACGAAACTTGAAACTTTTCACGGCAACATCGGCCACAACCAGCCGGCCCCCGTCACCTGCAAAAACAACGTCAACATCAGCATCAAGGCTGCGTCCAACTAGCAGAGAGACCCCAGCGCTGATGCGGCTGCCGTATGCTGAGAAAACGTTAAAGTCGCTTTCCAGCACCCGACAGTCGGCATCGCAAGTGAAGTGGGTCTCCTGCACTGCAGCAACATCCACTCCGAGGTTCTTGAGTTCACCAAGCAAGCGCGCACACTTGCTTGAATCCCTCAGTCCCCTCACATTCAAACTGGCAACGTTTAAAGCCATCAATCTCACTTACCTTACTCAGTGTCGACTACGGGCCGGAAATCCTTCGGGGTGAGGATGCCGACAGCCTGACGCAGAGAACCGGTACCGAGTTCAGTTGTCACCCGGTTGTCTCTGGTGATTCCGCCGACATCTATGGGGAACCGCAGCTTTAGGGACCTGTAAAGGGACGGGTGAACCAAAATTGGGACCCTGCCCGAACAAAAAGGAATACATTTTTTCAATGAGGAGTGCTCCAACTCCGCCAGCTTTATGCCCGTATCAGTCTGACAGACCGTACTCAAGAACTTCCATACGCCCTTGGTACGGTCGCCAGCTGACCGGACAAAAGTGGTCACCATGGCTGCACTCCTAAAATTGACAGGATTAGAAACATTCAAGTTTTGTATTTTTTCAAGGTTCAGCAGCGGCTTTAGTGCCTTTCGCAGCTGGAAGTCGCCAACTGCTTCCAGCTCTACTGAGCACAAAGCCGCTGCCTGCTGTATTTGGGTGATTGTTAGTTCTTTTTCGCCCTCCTGCCGATTTGCTTTTTTTTTACTGGCAGGAGGGTCTTGTTTTCTTTTCGACGGGAACAGTTCTTGAGAGGATATGCTAGTGGGGCTGAGTGAGGGAAGAGATGGAGTTCTGGTTAAGTTTAGGGGCTGGGACCGGTCTGCTGATTGTGACCTTGGGAGTGGGATTTGGTAGGGTCTGTGGTATTTCTTTAGGCACTGTTCTTGTTGGGGTGAGAGGGTGAACATTTGATATGGTGGTTGTGTGGGTTGTAGGATTTGAGGGGGTGGAAAGGGTGGTGGAGGTAGAGGTGGAGGAGTTGGTTGCTTTTGTGGTTGAGAGGAGGGACCTGCCTTGGGTTGTTCAGGGCATATTTTTTTTGCGGTCCCCTCCCCGCTGTCTCTTCTCCTCTTCAAATTAACGTTGGTCTCCATCTCTTCCGGGGCGTTTGGTTTATTTTTCTTTTTTTGTTTTTTCGGAGATGTCTTTGTTGCTGCAGATGGTGCCGATGTTACTGGTGCGGGCGTTGCTGGAGTCTCTGTTGCTGGTGTGGCTGGTTTCGGAGTTGTCGGTGGTTCTGATGTTGGTGTTGCTTCTGCTGCTACTACTGCTGCTGCTGCTGCTGCTGTTTGGGCCTTTTTTTGAGGAGGGGATGAGGTTTTTTCCCCCTGCTTAGGGGATCCCCTCCTCTTTCTGGCCACCTCCGTCCAGCCCTCTTGATTGCTTGGTTTGAGCTGGGCTGGACCCGGGCTCTTGGCCTCCGCTTCTTTTCTGACTGTGTTGGTGATGGTGGCTGCTGCGTCCCCTGTTGTTGTCGTTGTTGTTGTTGTTGTCGACGTAGTTTTTCCTTTGTTTTCAGGGCGCTGGGGGCAAAACTTGGCGATGTGGCCAATTTGCTTACACCCCCAGCACCTGGGGCGTCTTCCCTCCACCAACACAATCATCTGCCGATCCCCGCAGATTACTGTTTCAGGGATGGCTTTAAAACCATCCCTGGTCAGGCACAGCCGGAAGGCATAGTCCCCGTAGGCTGTCCCGGCCGGGGATCTGAGGAGGTTGAACTCCTCAACCTGGCCAAAGGCACTTAAGTATGCTGCCAGGACCTCCCCAGTAATAATGGCCGGGACATTGCAGATCGTCACGCGGAGCCTACGGGTGCCCTGATATTCCGGCTGTAGCCTAAAGTTCTTCGTAATTATATCTCTTTCCGCTGCTTTCGCCGCTTGTTGTTCTGTGGGAAACAGGACATCCCATGTTGCGAAACTTTTTCTGCAGAAGTACTGGCATGGGATGCCTGACTTCCTTAGCAGCTCTTCGAAAGAATCCTTATTGAGCCCCACCAGCCTTTTTGTTTTAAGGTCGGAAACGACCAGCGAGAGGACTCTTGGTATTATTTTGTCGGCTATTTCCGGGATGGGCAAAATCTCGTTTCCGTTAAAGTACTTGGCGTACTTGCCCACCCGGTCCTTCTCA
Source organism: Sepioteuthis lessoniana (assembly GCA_963585895.1). NCBI lineage: Eukaryota > Metazoa > Mollusca > Cephalopoda > Myopsida > Loliginidae > Sepioteuthis > Sepioteuthis lessoniana. The sequence continues at coordinate 49,989,601 of OY757913.1, forward strand.
TAGTCAGCCGGTCCCCTCTGCTGGCCTTTCCAGGCTGTGGGGCTTTTTTGAGCCGGCTGTATTGGGCTGTCTTGGCTATCTTTTGTTTCTTGGGATTCGGCGGGGATCGGCAACGAAGGCCAATTTGCCCCTATCAGGCTTTGTGTCTTTGTTGACTTATTTGGAGTTGTTGCCCCCTCCATGGCTGCGAAAAAATAATAGCAGCCAGGAGGGTATGGTTAAACCTCCAACTGTAGCTTAGTATGGAGGGGGGGCTCTACAGTTTCAGCTGAAAGAATGTCAAAAAACAAGTGGAATGACACCACGCAAGTTATAAGACAGGTAGAACCCCTGACAATCAAAAAATAAATTGTAAGGCAACAAAAATAAAATCCGACTAATAACAACAAACAAAAAAGTCGGATAACAAGTGTCGAAAACAAAACAAGTCAATCGACAAAACAAAGAGTTCTCGGTAAGACTTGAAAAAAAAATTAAAGTTCAAACAAAGTCACAAAAAAACAAAGTCTTACCGAGATAACAATTTTTCAACAAGTAATCCAACAAGTAATCCAATAAAGTAACAACGTAGATCAACACTTTTCGTAAGAATAATAGAGAATGTTGTCTCCCCTGAGCGAGCTAAGCCCGGAGAATATGTTTAGGTTGGACGAGTCCATCTTTGGCGTATCGTAGGATATGTCCCCATAACAATAAGCCATTAAGGTTAACTATCCGCAATACTAACCAATATCAATAGCCTTTGAGAAAATAAAAATCTCACTTCTAAAAAAAAGGTTCTTTATGGTCTTTTTACTAAAGCCAGAACTGCATTTCGCTGGGTGAGGAACATCAATCCGATAGTGAAGACAGAGCCAGGTAGACAATCCCGTCTGCCCAACTATTTACACATAGTTAAGGATTCATACTTTTCTCAGTATTTTTGGGGGAGTCCCCATGGCTTCGTGGCTAAGGTACTTGACTACGATCGTAGTAAGCGAGTTTGAACCCCAGTCGCGCCATCACGTTTTCTTTCGGACTAATAGTCTAGAGAAATGTATTGAACTCCACTTATACCCACCAATTATTGGTAAATGACCACCACTATTGTCCTTCTACAAGGATGGCTTTCGTATTCAATAAGCCTCGAAGGTTTGTATACTATTAAATTAAACTAACTAACCAATATTTTTACGAACGAATTTTATAATTCTATGTCAATAATGATGAAAATCATAATCACATTTAAAGTTATCCTGAAGTAAATCTTAAAATTTTATCGCAGTAAATTTTAAAGTCAGTTTATTTTTCTTTTAATCTTCTAAACTTTTTAAGATGTGTCACATTGTTTTTTTTGGGGGGGGTTTCTTTGTTCTTTTTTTAAAATAAATTTACATATCGACCCACGATAACTTTTGGTTGTTACTATCCAATTCTTCCAAATTCATTGTGCTATGAGTCTGATTTGTTCGTTATTTTGTTAAATAGCATATCAACCCTTACGGGTTATTTAATACCAATGATTTTACTTGTATCAATATATTGCTTAAAATAACTTGATTAATAATTTTTCTTGAGGCGATTGTCTCTCAGCCACCGCTTTCTATCACCTATAAGATAAAAAAAAAAGGTTGGGTGTTTGCCATTATACAATTTGAATATAATAGATGCTGGGGCTTGACATTGCCATCCGATTGATAGGATCGGGCCCCTCAGATTGTCAGCCATTGTCAATTCCGAGGTTGGTCTTTTTTTTTTGCAAGCAATTATATCATTTCAAGTAATTAAGGATACTCATTTTTAAATAGATATAGTGAACAGGTTCATGTAATTATTTCGCTAAGGACGCTTCAGTTAAGTAGAGTAATCCTGTAATAAAACAAGTTCAGTAGTCAACATTTTCAATAGTCACATTGTCAAGGCAGACAAAAAGACGCCATCCAACCCCATATTTGTCTTAGCCTCCCACCTGACAGGACTTGACACAAGGTCAATGACCTGAAGGTCGATTATAGGGAGGGTTTAGAGGGGGGAAGTCGAGCTTGACTCTGCCGCTCATTGGCCCACTTAGTGTAATGTGGGCCAGATGAGCCTAGCTGGACATGGACCCAAATCTGGGTCCAGGCACGTATACCTGATTATAGCTTAGACAGCAAGGTCCAGTGCTATACAAAGTTGACAAAGGTGTCAATATTGCAACTCACTCACCCGAAGGTGGTCCAGCCTTAGCGGGAGGCCTTTCGGCCTCAAGTCTGCCATAGAGCATTCACCGTCGGGCACGGATGCCAAACAGTCCGCTGAACAGTCAGCGAAAATTCTTATAGTTCTTCTAGGCAGAAGTAAGGCAACCAGTCTTCTCGGCAGTAAGTAAGGCAACCAGTCTTCTTCTAGGCAGAAGTAAGTAAGGCAACCAGTCTTCTTCTAGGCAGAAGTAAGGCAACCAGTCTTCTAGGCAGTTCTTCTAGGCAGAAGTAAGTAAGGCAACCAGTCTTCTTCTAGAAGTAAGTAAGGCAACCAGTCTTCTTCTAGGCAGAAGTAAGGCAGCCAGTCTTCTTCTAGGCAGAAGTAAGGCAACCAGTCTTCTAGGCAGTTCTTCTAGGCAGAAGTAAGGCAACCAGTTCTTCTAGGCAGAAGCAAGGCAGCCAGTCTAGGAGAAGAAAAACTCAGAAATCAAAGCAGTTGAGCTTGTATCGCATCCTACCGTGGGAAGAGTTGGGAAAATACACACACACACACACACACACACATATATATATCATAATCATCAAATCGGGCTGACAACACTGAGTTTCCTGATTCTCTCTCGCCATTTATCCCCATCATCCATCGCTCCAAACAAGTCCTCCAGGCTGCATCTTATGTCCGCTCAGATGTCAGTAAGTCTTTACTGGTCGGTTAACACTGCCATATCCATATGCAGGAATCTATTATATAACGTCGCTTATGAGTTCTTCCTTGTTCCTCCCGCTGTGCTCCGCATGTCTTGTTCCCCTTGCGTGAATGGTTTGTGAGGTGGGATATGAGTGGCTGCACAGCAGCTGTTTTGTAGACTGCTGCTTCCATGATTTGTTCAAGACAGCATGCAGTATCCCTGTGTAGTTCACATATCTTGTTGGTCTTACTTGGATGGTTTGTGAAATGGGAGGTAATGGAAACCTCTGCACAACAATCGTCTCTTTGTACAGTCCCACCAAATACGGTGATAAAACGAAATCATCTCCTTCTATAACAAGCTATCTTTCTATAATGTATTGGTAGATAAGTGGTTGGGGTTTGACCTCTGGTAAAAGCTAGGATTTTGAATGCTGATTTTCAAGGTTGGCAATCGCCGCTTACAGGCTTAGAGCAATTCAATCTTCCTAGCTTACTTGATACGGTTCAAATTCTCTGATTGGGAATATTTATCTGACTCTGCCTCAACATCCCTTCCCAGTCAGACATCACCTCCTCCATTGCAGTAAAATGGAATGGTCAGGGTCAATCCCTAATGCCGGGGATGCCTTTCAGATGGACCACAGACGGAGATGCGCTATTTTTGGCATCAATTGCATTAAAGTTTGGTTCGGTTTGGTTTGGTTCAGTTTGGTTTGGTTTATGACATATCAACCATTGTAGGTTATTTAATGTCAAACCCAGTTATATATATATATATATATATAACAGTTCTATTTCAAACAATTCAATTTAGCATATGTACAATAGTTCTATTTTAAGCAATTCAGTTTATTCAAAAGTTAAATGCTTCCAAGTATTGCTATGTATCACTAACAATTCAATTAAAGATTAGTTCTAATTCAAACAATTCAGTTTAGTATAAGTAAACAGTTTAAATGTCAAAACAGTTAATTTCAAACAATTCAGTTTAGCATAAGTACACCGTTTAGCTCTACTTGAGACATAGATAGGACCCTATCAGGTGCTACCACTTCGGACCAAAGTGGACCAGGGAGCGATGGCAATGAAGGGGCACTCCGCATTCCCTAAAGCTCTAGTATTACTAGAACATCAACCATGATATTGTTTACTGTCATATCTAAGACATTCGTTGGGAGGTCTAACGCCTCCGCAGAGAAGAGTCGGTGTATTCTACAGCCCCAGCCGATTGGGCCACAAATAATTCTGTATAAAATATCAATACTGAATAGGAATACTTGAAACCGTACAACTGCGTGCAAATTATTTGTATCATATTGGAATACTTCATATCATATAATTATCGACAAAAACACCGAACAACAAAACAAAAAATGTAAATATAAACGAATAAGACGGGTTGACATGCCGTTAAAATTATTCAATTAACTGAATTCAATCAAGCAATAGATTAAAGCCAGTCCTATCGGAAACAGAAGTTAGTATTCGATCTCAGTTAAAAATCAGAATATCTAATGCTGATTTCCAAGACGAGTAAGCGGTTTTTTTACTTAGATAATTGAAATAACACTATCTACCTGCTTTGCATTGATATTCTCCACACACCCAAACAGGTAACCGGTGATGCTCAAGAAACAAATATAACAGACAAGATATTTGAATAAAAACATTCTGATATAAAATCCCTGACAAAAATATGGACTTACCACTTTTTGAAAAAAAATGTTTCTTCAGTCATTCTTAATCCGTAGAAATTAAACTAAGCACAAATCCGAGACAAAACCAATTGTATTTGATAGTCAATCGTTCAAGGAACATACCTCAAAGGAATTAAAATAATTTGAAAAAATATTGAAAAAATCTCGATTATTGATTAAGAGAAATAATTTTGATTGATTTGAGGTAAATGAGTCCATATTTTTTGCCAGGGGTTGTATATTTAGGAAATTTAAAAAAACAAACCAAAAGAAACAGAAATATGAACAAGGTAAAAAGAGTTTTGAATATTATGAAAATGTATTTCTCTTCCATCTTTTGCAAAAAGGCAGCGTCCTTTATTACTACTTATAAATATCCGACGTGAAGTTAACCGTACGGAAAATATGGATCTGACCGTATAGATCTCACGAGATCAAACAATTTTGTGCTTCATATCAAAATTTCGGCCAGACATAGCATATTTTGTAATTCAATAGACCCTCACTGACCTCAAATAACATCAGAGGTCAGCCTGGCATCGGAACTCAAGCTTGAAAAGTCTATTTTGGAGCCTGGGGTCAAGTTAGTATTCGTTCAAATTAACCTGGTTTCTGGTACATTACATATGGTGGCAATCCTCGAACTGACGCACACTCATAAAACGCACGAGTATTCGTATCGCATTGTAGATGTAATTGATAAAAGAAACTATCTTTGCCAATGAGTATTTTTCGGTTTTGATTATTGTTCATTCGTGGCGTAATGGCTAAAGTACTAGACTATGACCAACGAATAAATGAGTTTGAACTCGTTCTATTACGTTCACTTTCAGACTAATACTCAAAGGAAAGGCATGAACCGCCTTAATCCTCTCAGTTATAGTTTAATAGTATCACTGCTGTTTTTTTTTTTTTTAACAAGGATGGCTTTGGCATTGAATAATCTACGAAGGCTGATATGCTATCAAAAACAAAGAACAAATAAATAGTTCTTTTGCTAGATGTTTTCTATAAGACCAATCATTGCATTGCTTTTCCACCCACACAAACACTCAAGTCATTTGTGTAACCTTATTTAATTGTCATTAATTCACTGGTGTTCTTTGAGAAAGTGTCTTCTTGTTATTTACTAAGCTCTGCAAGTTGGGCACACGAGGTGAAACTTGGTCACTCTTCTCAAAACTGAACAAGTTTAGTTTGTCAAACAGTTGGTGTATATTAACTGGTCAGCCATCTCAGAAGTGATCTGGCTTATCGCTACTTAACTTCGGTAATCTAACGGGAATCGGTGCTTTCAACTTAACTTAGTCGTAAAAATTATTTACTTGTTTTTTTTTCACTAGTTATTTAGAGTATTCTTCCGACTCCTATATATTTAAATTAAAATAGATACTTTCAAGGAATACCTTACATCAAAGACATCGAATTTCTTTCTCCAGTAAAGTTATCGTCTTATTTCTTAAACTTATAGAGTTTATGTTAAGTGTTGACTAACTAAAAGTTGCCAAATCAAAAACTAAATAAATAAGTCAGCAAATTATATCGTGGGATTTTTGTTTAATTTAAAAAAAAATCTTCTCCGGAAAAAGCTTTTATCTAGTTTGTTTTGGGTGGTAAATTTCAGAGAAATTCTGGGTGGTCTTTGCATTTTTGCCAACGACTTCATTTGTGTTATCTAAAAATTATCTTAGGATTTCTGCAATTTAGGCTTGACATTGTTTATTGACACTTCTCCATGATTTGTTGCAGGAAAGAACCTTTAAGGTTCTCTGACGCAAGCGAGAAAAGAATAAGGAAAGAATTTGCTGAAGATGGCATCGGAATTCAGACTGCTAGATACCAATACTGCTACCAATGAGTATGTGGAGAAACGGCCTGATGGAACACAAACACACATACACACATGTACGAACATGCACATTTAATCTAATTCTTTTTAATGTTTTATGCTTCGAATGTGTCAAAGTGGTTCGCTTATCTGTCGGCACCAACTTAAAAATAATTCTTTAAAAATTTACTCATTGAATTTCTGGGAGTCTTTAAATGAGAATGACGGAATCCATAATTCCTAACACACGAACCTCAAACAGTGTACGTAAGTATGCAACACATTTTGCGAGCCTGAAATATTCTCTCTTGTCATCTGATAACATTTGGAGCGTTTAGTTTAAACTAAATTCATTAAAGAAAGATCGCTTTTTATTGTATTGCGATAGCTGCCATATCAGCATGCATTTTTACAAATATTTTGTTTACTGATTTTAAGATTGAAAATAAAAGAAAATAAACAACATTTTCAGTATCTTATGAAAGAAAGAAAGAAAGAAAGAAAGGAAAAAAGAAAGAAAGAAAAGATTGGCATTGTTTATGGAGAAAGTTTTATTGAATGTTCGAAGGTGTCAAAAGTGGTTTGTGAAATTTTGGGCTAAAGATTTCTGGATGAACGATACTCCACAGTCGAAAAAACAGTTTATTTTTATTGCAAACAAGATATTTCTTTTAAAAAATTAACGTTGTGTATACTGACAGAACTGTCCATAAATAATTATACCCTCAAAGGGATTTATAGACGTATGTGTGCTATTCATTGAGACTACCACCATCCTATTCCCATTATGCATTAGTCTATCTAAGGAGTGCTAACACAGAATATTTCGGTAAGGAAAACCAAAGTCCGTTTAGACTACAACGCCATACAGTTTATATGCATACATAGTATACATGATTTAGAAACATGACATGCATAGCACATGTAATTAAGAAACATGACACACTGTCCCAAGGT
>OY757913.1:50001935-50016935 GCA_963585895.1 Sepioteuthis lessoniana
TCGAACTTCAGTCGGGCTATTACGTTCATTTCCGGACCAATGCCCTTAGGAAATGTAGGAACCTTCTTATCTTCCCGGCTATGGGTTAAATAGTACTACTTTCTTCCACTGGAATGGCGTTGACATTTAATAACCCACAAAGATTGATGTGCCATTAAAAAATGAACCAAACTAAACGGCTTATTTTAAGGAAAATCACATATCTTTCTTTGACGTACAAGTTGATATGCCTTTAAACAAATAAACTAAACCAAATCTACTTATCTGTCCCTTTTCCCCGTTTATATCGACGTCTTTTTATTGTGAATCGGTACCTCTTTTATAACTTTGCGCAATTGTCGCAAAGTCTTAACACTTGACATGTCCAGGAACTTTTAACACTGACAACATTCGTCGCATCATCAGTGGTAGAAGAAAGATCTTCACTGTATGTTACACATTTATGGCCTTGTGCCAGACAAAGTAACACTTATTAAGAATCTGTAGTAATATAAGAATCGGATTCCTCTTATCTTATTATAATAAAATCGCTGAATTTTGTTGTAAATCAGTACCTCTTTTCTACCCTTGCCTACTTGAAGCCAACAAAGTTTTAACACATCCCATGCCAAGGATCATGCCAGTGTTCGTGGCATAATCTGTTGTATAAGAATCCATCCTATATTCGTGCTCCACTTTTATGGCCTTGTACTAGACTAAGTTACATTTATCAAATACTTATGGTAACACAAGAATCGGTTGTCTCTTATTCTAATACAATGAGAACGTAAAAAAAACTATCACCTGAAGTGTTTATGAAATTCTTTGCAATTATTGATTGATAATCGATTGCAATCAAGACTAAAATGAGAGGATTGTCGTTTTTTTTCTTTTAACCTTGATTCGACATTATTACCACGCACCCATTTTTGGATAGGCAAAACGAAATTTGCGATAAACAAGTGTTTAAATCAATGGAAACGTTTTTATTCTATTTTGATATCTTCACTGTTTAACTGTATTTAAACATATAATCGTTTTCGATGCTAATTAAAATTTGAACTCGACGACATCTAATTTGACACTTTGAATTTTTCTAATCTTTATTTAATGTTTCAAGCAAGGTTCATATTGCTTTCCTAGCCAGTCGGTAAGACTTAGGATACACTGACTATATTCTCGGCAGAGGAGAAAGACCCCCCACTACTAATGCAAAAATGGTGAGTCCTGGGTATGACATTAAACTGCATCTGGGGGAATGTTTAGAACACTTTCATTGCCATCACTCCCTGGCCTGCTCTGTCTTGGTGCGGTAGTACCTTTTAGGGTCACATTTATAGGCCAAATAGATCTAAGGATCATTCGCATTTGATTGGACCGTGTGCAGAAAACAAAAACAAAAAAAATCACTTAAGAAACAACAAAAAGAATGTGAATAGGAATGTACAATAATAGTATGATGTGGTTTCTTTGTTTAATGGTATATCAACATTCGTGGGTTATTCAATAGCAATATCATCCTTGCAGTAGCGGTCGTATTGATACTGTTATATGGATACACTACATGGACGCTAACTAAACGTATAGAGAAAAAGCTTGACGGCAATTACACAAGAATACTGTGAGCTGCATTGAACAAGTCCTGGAAGCAACACCCAACAAAACAGCAGCTGTACGGTCACCTACCACCCATCACGAAAACTATCCAAGTTAGAAGAACCAGACATGTGGGACGCAGCTGGAGAAGTAAGGACGAACTCATAAATGATATACTCCTGTTGAACCATTCACATGGACGAGCAAAGGCAGGACCACTAGCTTGAACCTACATACAACAGCTCTGTGCCGATACAAGACATAGCACTGACGACCTACCGGGAGCGATGGACGATAGAGACGGGTGGCGAGAGAAGGTCAAGTTGATCCGTGCTCGCAGTGCGACATCATGATGATTTGAATTGAAGGATTGACGAATATTAGATTCATATAAAAGTTTCCATGATTCTTTGACAAATTGTACACCCCATCGTATTAGATTGAATTCGTGCTTTCTCGATTGATGAGACATTGTTTCCGAGGAAGGTGAATTATCTGCAAGTTTCAAAGGCTCACCCCTTAGTGTGGAGATGTCGCCTCTTTGATTAAAGCACATGTATTCCGTTTTGTCAGTGTCGAAATGGAGGCCTATACCACCAGCTGCTCCTTTCACCCTATGTAGCAATCAAGCGTGAAGGCTGAAAACCATACTTTGCAGCCTTTATATACCAACAATACTTCAAATTATGGATATTAGCTCATATTACACACGAGGGAGTTTCTGTGTTGTTGTGGCTAACGCGCTAAAATGCGACATTGTAGTAAACGGGTTCAAACCCCAGTCGCACTATTTCGTTCACTTTCAGACTAGTACCTTTGGGAATGGTAGAACCACCTTATCTCCCCAGCTATGGGTTAAATAGTACCATTACTGATCTTCTACAGGGATGGTTTTGGCCTTGAATGACCAACAAAGGTTGATATGCCTTTAACCAAAGAAATGAAACCATATTAAGTATAAGTTGTAAAATGGTTATTATTAAAAATAAAAGACCTAGAGTCACTTTTATTAAAGTTTAAGATAATTATTCGTAACCGGGCCGAGTGTTTGCTAATGGTCCGTTAGACCGGGGTTCAATCCCAGGTCGAGTCATACCAAAGACTAAAAAAATTCTACTTGATACCGCCTTGCTTCGCACTCAGCATTATAAGGTAAGGATCAAGGGTAATGTGGAATAGCGCCCTCCCCTACACCTCGTTGTTGTAGCTATTGGATGGGGAACCTTCGTGTCGCTATCGACTAAACTCGCCAACTTTACTAACTTATTCGTGTTTGCATCATTTTTTACTAAATTTTTAATCACATCGAATAAATATTTAATCTTATCATTTTTCAGATTTAGTTTAGATTTCTTTGTTTAATGGGATATCAACCTTTGTGGGTTATCTAATACCAAAACCATCCTTGCAGAAGGACATTAGTGGTATCATATAAACCCATAGCAGGGCGGAGGGATAATGGAGTTCATACCTTTTTTAAGGGTAAGTCTTGGCAGGATAGTATTTATCTTCTTATTTTATTAGAATTCGAAAATAAAATAAAATAAGATAAAATAAAATAAATAAAATTACGTCAGACGGTCGTTGAGACTAAAATAAGTTTCCTCTTAATGTAACACTTGATCCTGATAGGGAAGGCTTGAATGTTTATTGGGAAGAAGCGAGTCACTATTTTTTCATTACCATTATCAAGAAAGCGCGTAAAAACTAAGAGACGGACACATCTCAGTGTGAGCATGTAATAAAAGAAGAACAAGTTAACTGCTTTTCTTAAAATTTTATTCAAATATACCTTAACTTTGGTCCAATTAAAGAGGAGATTCTTTTAAAATTTTTGGTGGCTGTTCCAGGGGGAGATAACAATGGTTAACTTTACTTGAGATCCGGATTTCTTACTACAGTTCCTGGCATGACTTGCTGAAAATTTGATTAAAATCAGGACCCAAAATAGCAGAGCCTTAGTTGGAAGGACGAATGGACATTGCATGAAATATAAAATTCAGTGGTTGTTTCCCTGAAGATATGTACACCAGACTTCTGGCATTCAATTTCCATTAACGTGTAAAAGTGAATATAGTTGGATTCTGTTGGTAATAAGTTAATGATTGAAATCTTGCAATAAAGTTCAATAAACAAAATATGAAACAACCCAACAAACATGGCGGACGAAAATGACCAATAAAAACAAGAGATAAATTTATCGAAATGAAGTCGAAATACAAATGACTCATTTTGACGACCAATTATATCCAGTCGACATATTGCTTTTTATTTATACCTTGGGAAATAATTCAACCACTGAAAGAAGAAAAAAGAATAAATGAAAAAAAAAAAAAAGAATGAAATAAAGAAAAAAATCAGACAAAGAAAAAAGAATCAAAGAAAGAAACAAGAAAAAAAAAGGAAAGAAAGAAAGAAAGAATGCAAATAGTATGTCTCTGACAACATATATTTTTGAGTAGCAAATTAATATGGAACTTTTTTTTTTGTTTGTTTTTTTTTTTTTGTCCGAAGAAATAAAAAGACATGAATATAATATTTTTTAATTTCTAAAAGCAGATGCTTGTGTGAATTGAAAAAGAAACAAGGCCTCCCAGAATAAAATGGAAGGTGAAAATGAACACTTTTCCAATATTATTTATTCAATAATGATATGCGTTAAGTTATGGGAAGTTAGGTAAAATACATTTATGGTTGAGTACAATGTTCTGAATTTATGTGAATTAAAGAGTTTTAAAATATATATATAATGGAAAACTTTACGTTATGCTAATACATGGCATGAGTTTAGATTAGAGGTGAGGAAAATTGCCGCGTTAAGGCCATAAGTGTCCTTCCAAACCATCAAACGAAAACTTCCATGGCCTTGTCAAAAGATAAATAAAAGTGAAGTCTTGTTTTTTTTAGATAGGAAAATCGCATAAAACAAAAATACTACAACTAAAAGGTTTACAAAATTTTCATTTCTTTTGAGTGGTATATATATATATAGACACACACACACACACACACATACACTCACACAGATATATATATATATATATATATATATATATATATATATATATATATATATATATATATATATATATATATATATATATATATATATATATATATATATATATATATATATATATATATATATATATATATATATATATATATATATATATATATATATATATATATATATATATATATATATATATATATATTAATACAGGCTCATTGGTCTAGTGAGTAGAGTGTTTGCCAATGGTCTGGGACACCAGGGTTCAATCCCAGGTCGACTCATACCAAAGACTTAAAAAATGGTACTTGATACCTCCTTGCTTAACACTCAGCATTATAAGGTATGTATCAAGGGTAAAGTGGAGCAATCCAGGAAAAGGAGTAGTGCCCTCCCCTACACCTCGGTGTAGTAGCTACTGAAATGGGAGCCCTTGAGTCACCCTCGGCTTCGGTCACCAACTTTACTTACTTTACTATATATATGCATTTTAAGAATATATGTATATATATATATATATATATATATATAAAGTGATATATATATTAAGAATATATATATTAAATAGTGTATATATATATATATATATATATATATATATATATATATATATATTCTTTAAGATTCTTCTTGCTCGATCGACTCTGTCGAGTAAAAACTGTTTTGGGCGATTAAAGTTATTCTCTTTGTCGTCCGGCGGTCAAACAAAAATAGCAATGAAATTTGTCTCTTCAAATAAAGAAAAAGAAAAACCGATTCTTTCTACAACCCAAAAGTATACCAGTGAAGATTCACCAGTTACTTAGAATGACATTATTGAATTCTGTGGTCTTGCGCCTGGCGCCTAACGACCCGTCGAAGTGTCTATTTAAAGAAAATGGAGTCGTATCCTCAAAATATATACTTCAATTATCAAAATAAGATCTGACAAATGAAATTTAGAATGATCAGCCACCACTCTTTTTCTCTCTTTGACCTCTGGTCATTGTAAACATTCCTATAACTAACGCCTTCAAACTGAAGCCAATATATCTCTGTTGTCCAGATTGAAGGTTCTTACAGATTTGTAGAGATTCAATTGAAAAAAATTATATTTGACACAACATCTATATTCCCTCCCCGCTTAAGAAAAGTAAGAACGAACATTTGAAAAAAAAAAAACGCATACTTCTGTCAACCACGCACCAAAAACCAAATTATACAAGTAAGTCATATTCATATTTTCTTCTTTTATTTCTTACTTCTTCTCGACCCGGGTAAGCGGATTTATGGTGGTATGGAAATTTTACCCTGACAGGTTTATCTTCCTGTGCAACTCACTCTTTGTCTCGGATATTTTGATCGCAATCAATTTAAAAGCTTAGAATAACTATTGGGAATTATTTTTAAACAGTCTAATGTGTATTTACAATAAATCTAAGACCATTTGCGCTCAGTTAATTCAATAAATATGTGTTGAACTTTGAATACCTACTTTTAAACCATTTTCTTATGTCGCAATATGTTTTGAATTCGTTTTAAACCTATTATTTGAACTTTTTTCACATCATATTTTTTCTCCTTTATTTTATTTAGTTGAATATCGGATTAAAAAAGGTTAGAAAAATCTATGCTTTTAACATTTTGTCGTATTCGATCGAAGAAATTGCGATGTTTTGCATATATATATTTATTTATTACACAACTTTATTTTTTTCTTCATTTCAAAAGTTTTTGGTTTTGTTTTTTACATCAAGAATCTAGTTTTCTCGACTTCTTCAATTTAAATTAAAAGTTTAATATCGGGCATAACAATAATTACTTTTTACAGAAATTTTCTGCCAGCATATGGGCTTTTTTTAACTTGTAAAATTATTGACTATTATTGACTGAAAATGGAATCGGTCGATTAAAAGGATCTTGGAGCGAGCAAATTTTGCCTCACTCTCAACCGGCGGTCAAGTGATTTCTTTTTCAAATCTCAAAGGATATATATATATATATATATATATATATATATATATATATATATATATAGTGCAATTAAATGGAGACTCAAACTCGGTTAACCCGTCATAATAAATTTATTTCGGCGGAGAACATTGTTGGTATATTCTCCGTATATACCATTCTCCCTCTCTCTGTGTCTCTGTCTGTCTGTCTCTCTGTCTCTCTCTACATATATATATATATATATATATACTATTCTATATATATATATATATATATATATATATATATATATATATATATATATATAATGTGTGCCATTCTATATATATATATATATATATATATACATACATACCATTCTCTCTCTATATATATATATGTGTGTGTATATATACCATTCTTGCTCTTTCTTTCTTATATATACCATTCTATATATATATATATATATATATATATATATATATATATATATATATATATATATTTATATGTGTCGTTGGGCAACAGTCTTTCATTTAAGTATATTCAATTAAATGATAAAAACGTATTTTGTCTATGTAATTTTATAAAGATCCTTTCAAGTTTCCTGATAAGTGTCTTAGTTTCTGGTTGGAATCGGTGGATGAATTTACCAAAATTGTCCCGATCGTTTTCGGACTTTTCATAGGCCATCATCAGGGGTTGCTTGTATGTGTGTTTTTAAAGAGTTTTTTTAGGTTTTTTATAACATTACAAAATTACAAAAACGCTGAGTTTGATTAAACTGAGATGCTGATGAATTAAAAAAAACTGAACGCTATCAACGGAAATAGAATATTATCAAGAAATATGGAATATTCAAAAATTAAACCTAAAAAAAACAACAAAAAAAAAACAAACAAATTAAAAGCATTTCAAAACATAGTCACTATTTTCAAAATTAATTGTATTGATTTCATTTTTTTTTGTTTTTATATGTAGGGCTTCTTGGGTGTAGTCGTAGCTTATTAATTTCGTGTGCTATTATAGTGCTGTTTTCAACTAGAATTTTTCGAAATTTGGATTTGGGATTAGTATGGGTTTTAAGATATAAGGCTATGGAGTTAGAATCATAAAAGTCAATCGTAAGCCGTCTTAAAAGAGTTGTAGTGGTAAGACCAACATATGTATTATTTTCTTTGGAGACACAGTCTCCCAAGGAATATTTGAACGACGTTTATCCTATCAAGAAGTTCAGTGGAAGGGGAAGAGTTAGTGAAAATAATTAGGTTGGAGGTTATAAGTTTGTTGTTTGGGTTTATGGCATATAAACCTTTGTTGATTATTTAATGCTAAATTCATTATAATACAAATAATCAGTTCTATTTCAAACAATTCAGTTTAGCAGAAGTATTGCTTCAATGTCAAAAATAGTTCCATTTCAAACAATTCAGTCCAGCACAAGAACGCAGTCTGAACGTAAGTACATAGTTTAATTGTCAAAAAACATTTCTATTTAAAAGTATTCCGTTTAGTCAAACAGTTTTAATTCAAACAATTCAATTTAGTATAAATGTAGTTTTTTGTTCACACACAGTTAAATGTCAAAACAGTTTTATTTCAAGCAATTCAGTTTAGCATAAGTACGCAGTTTACTTCTATTTGATCCATAGATAGGATCTTATCAAGTGCTACCCCTCCGAACATTTTTTGAATTCTATGAAATTGGTCATTGTAGTAAAAGTTTATTGATTGTTTATGGTTTAGGGTATTGTCTATGTTATGTTGTTCAGTTTTATTATTTCTGTATCAACAATGTAGTTGGGAAACCCATCATTAATAAGAGTTTGTTTTATGTTTCTAAGTTCGTTAAGGAAGATAGTCATAAGGGAAGATAGTAGTTTAGCTCTAGAAATACATGTTTTTATAATTGTTCTTTTATAACGAAAGGGGAATTCTCTTTGGAAATTTAGGGTTCAGGGATTAATGTTCGTAGTTTTTTTTATATGTGGAGGTGGAGGTGATGATGGCCTATGAAAGCGCTCGGGACAATTTTGGTAAATTCATCCACCAATAATTACATAGACAAATTGTGTCTTTATCATTTAATAAAACATGCTTATATATATATATATATATATATATATATATATATATATATATATATATATATATATATATTGAGAGTGCTTGAAGTTTTTACATCAATCTAAGATTTTTTGATCAGTCAATCACAATTCGGTCGAAACGGAAAATTTATTAGAATAAATTCTTTCTTTTGTGTGTGTGTGTGTGTGTGTGTGTGTGTGTGTGTGTGTGTGTGTGTGTGCGTGCGTGCGTGTGTGTGTGTGTGTGTGTGTGTGTGTGTGTGTGTGTGTGTGTGTGTGTGTGTGTTTGTTTGTTTGTTTACTGAATCAAAGACTTTCTACCCCTTTCTACCAAAGGTTGAGTGCCAAATGCATGGAGGGTGAAAAACCTACCCTGCATATAGTGCATCCTACAACCTTAAAAACAAGTCAATTAAAATTATTAATAAAGTAGCAATACTGAACGATACGGTTTGTAAGGTGGTTATTATTCAAAATGATTGTTTTTGTTTGGTTTCTTTGTTTAATAGCATATCAATTTTCATAGGTTATTCAATGTTAAAGCAATTCCTGGAGAAGTACTTACAATGGTACTATTTAATCCATAGCTGGGGAGATGAGGAGGTTCATGTCTTTCCCAGGAGTATTAGTCCGAAATTGAACGTAATGTCGCAGTCTAACATGTTAGTCACGACGCCACACGAATCTTCCACCAACCCTAAAGAACGTAGACACTTTTATTAATAGTTAAGATAATTATTCGTATTTAAAAGAACATTTTATTGCCCAGTCGGCTGGGGCGGTAGAATATACCGACTGCATTAACGAGTGTCCTGGATATGACACAATTTCATGAGGAGATTCAATTAATGCTGGAGCTTTGGGGAATGTGGAGTGCCCCTTTATTTCCATCGCTCCTAGGTCCACTCTGACACGAAGTAGTAGCACCTGATAGGATCCTAGCTATGGGTCAAATAGAGCAAAACTGAGTACTTATGTTAAACTGAATTGCTTGAAATAGGACTGATTTAACATTTAAACTACGTACTTATGTTCATCTGAATTGTTTGAAATGTTACTGTTTTTGTATGCTAAACTGAATTATTTGAAATAGAACTGTTTTGACATTTAACTGTGAGTAAACAAAAAACTATACATATACTAAACTGAATTGTTTGATATAGAATTATATATATATATATATATATATATATATATATATATATATATATATATATATATATATATATATGGCATTGATAACCTACAATGGTTGATGTGCCATAAAACCAAACCAAACCAAACCAACAAGAAGCAGGCAAGAAGAAGCTGTCACTTGCTTGATAAACACCTGACGGACTTCCAAAATATAGGACCGGGAGTCCTAAGACCTGGCAAGCTAGTGAGGAAGCTAAGGTCTCTCGCAAAGGAAAAAAGCTGAGTGGCTTCAAATTAAGAAAAACTGAATGCTGCAGTTGGATTTCCCAAACTACTATAGTGGCAGAATGCAGTAAAACATATATAAAGTCAAAAACATTTAATTCGCGCGCTGTTTTGAAAGTTCGATATCTTCTTGGACACGTTTTGTATCCAGAGGATATGGAGCTATAGAATGAATAAGGAAGCGGAGAAATATATCCTGTGCATTCAAAACAACAAATCCCAATTAAAAAGGTCTGAAACTTGGCCAGAAGAATTATTCTGATGAGGTCTTTAAAGTAAAAATGATTATAATCCAAGTGTCAGAGCAGATCCTATGTTTCTTGCTCTCTCTATGTTTGCTGTTGAAGAAGAAGAAGAAGAAGAAGAAGAAGAAGAAGAAGAAGAAGAAGAAGAAGAAGAAGAAGAAGGAGGAGGAGGAGGAGGAGGAGAAGAAGAAGGTCAAAAAAGAGGAGGAAGAGATAACAAAATAAAAATTTCATGGCTAATATAGCGTTTGTTTCGCTCGGTTTAAATACTAATTCACTATATAAAAGAAAAAAAAATACTACTCTAAATTGCAAAATTCTACTTACGCTTCTCTCGAAAGAAATTAGCCAAAAACTTGCTGACATAAGGATCAATAATAATATATATGTGTGTGTGTGTGTGTGTGTGTGTGTGTGTGTGTGTATTATGTTAGACCACTCGTGACTTATCTCGGCTATATCGAGATTTTGGATGGCTAAAAAATGACATTATGATAAATCCATGTGTTTTGTTGCTACTGACTGTATTGTCGGAAGAGAATTAGTTTGAGCATCTTCATACAGGAAGAGAAAAAAAAAACCTAGTATTTTCGTTAGTTAATGTGGAATCCATTTTCTGTGCTTTTTTTCTTTTCTTTTATCAAGAGCTTGTAAACAAGATATTACAGTTAAATGATTGGATAGGCAATAAAAAATGGAGTAGGCGTTAAAGATACTTCTAAGATTTCCCTGAAATTATTCAACTCTACACTGCTGATATAGGTTAGCGTCGAAAAATCTCACATTAACAACCTAATTATGAAAGACCTCGAGCTATAGAGTGATGGTTTACAAGCTGGTCTAACAATTCATTTGTATTGTAGTGAGTTTAGTCTTCATTGGATGCCCAATTACTTCGTCCTAGTAACAGAATAAGAAAAGTAAAGTAATTAATTTTAATTCACATCGGCATAGAACATGTATTTACCTAACCTCACGAGCAGGACGTGACACAAGGTCAATTTTTTAATGGAGTACAACTGGTTTGATTCAGTGTTTTCTTTCTCTTAGACTAGTTGCCGTACCAAGATAAAAGAACCCAACTGCCCTATTATTTACCCATAGCTGAAGGCAGAATAGGTGGATTCATATCATTCAAGGGTAGCATTATAGGAAATGTAAAACAGCTTTGTCCTTGATTTGAACTCGGAACACCGTTTGGTTTTGCTTTGGCTTAGTTCTATGGCATATCAACCTCTGGAGGTTATTTAATGCCAAATCCTTTTTATATATACATATTAAATATATGATTTATAAACACATTTTGTAGAAAACATTTTTCAACGAATCTCAGCTCATTTTTTGCTCACATTTAAATGGTTTCATTTATTTCTATCTAATACGAATAATTTTATTTACTGTTAATCATTTCTTTTCACACAGTTTGATTTTTTCCAGAATTGCTATGTATCATTAACAATTCAATTAAACATCAGTCATTAGTTTACAGACAGGTAAATGAAGAAACAGTTTAATTTCAAACAATTCAGTTGGGCATAAGTATACAGACCCTATCAAGTGCTATCACTCCAGGCTTGAGTGGACCTGGAAGCGATGGTAATGCAGGGGTACTCAACATTCCCCAAATCTCCAAAGCTAGAATCTCACCATCAGATTATTTTGTGTCATATCCAGGACACTTCCTTGCAGAGTCTTACCCATCGGCAGAGATGCTGTCGGTGTATTCTACAGCCTCTGCCGACATGGCCATCGGAACTCCGTGTCCATTTCCAGCAAAAATAACCGTTATACCACAAGCTCCTCCACAGAAAGTGCTGAGTAAATTAGTTGAACAGACCGTTAGGACTGAAATGAGTTCGATTCTTATTAATTATTATTTCATTAAATCAATGTCATATTAGTTATTTGGCATTAAAATCATCATTGTCTTTTATTTATTGTATTGTAGGCGCCATGAAAAAAAGTTGTGGTCATGAGGACTCAAAGACAGAATGAAGTGATGGCAATGAAATACGCCAGGAAAGAAAAAGACAAAACAGTCTTATTCAAATTTGTTACGTTCGCTTTGGGAAAGATATGAACCCCCTTATTCCCAGCCAGCTATGGGTTAAACAGTGCCCCCACTGTTCTAAAAGGATGGCTTTGGCAGAGAATAACCCTTGGGGATTAATATGCCTGTAATCATAGAAAACAAACCTATTCAATCTTAACTGGGATTCGAACCTAGTACTAAGGATTTATTTTCCCTCTACTTAGCCATGAGATTTGTACCCAGTTTATACTCTTATGAACCTTCTCACCATAAGTAAATTACATGTAAGGTGTATATGCAAAGTGACATTCTTTTGATATTTGTATTTTGAACAATGAACAGTCAACTATTGATTATTACTATTATTATCTCAATAGTAAGCTACTCCATGAAGGAAGACTTCTTTTTATTATTATTATTATTTTAACAAAACTGACAGTTGGTTTGAGTTCCCTTGATCACTGATATTCTGTGATCCTGGATTACCCCCCTTTGTTTTGACTTCATTTCCTTTGGTTAACCTTGAAAATATTGATTTCTGTCAGACAATTTCCATAGCCGAGGGTTGTATCGTGTCGTGTTTTTTCTTTTTTTTTTTTTTTTTTATATATTCAACGTTTAGATATCTGTATTTATGATGTTATTATTACAAATGCTCTTTAGGCGAAGAAAAAATTAAAGAAACAAAAACAACAAAAAAATCAACAAAGAACGCAGTAGGGTTCTGATTATAAGGCTAAGTAACACCACATGATTACGGAAGAGGAAACGATAGAATTTCTGGCTTGCTTTCGTGCATAAAAGAATGTCTTTTGCAGCAGTTACAGTGGCTGAAGCAAGAAACAGGGATTTTGAAATGCTAATTTTTCTCAGCAAGCAGCGTCTTCCAGGTTAAGAGGGTGATGTATCATCATCTTCCTTGCACAAGTCTCTTTTCCAATTCAGGTATGTGTAATTTAATAGCAGCTTTCCTATGGCTGGTGAAACTTGTGACTTTCTTCCCACCTTTAGTGAACCTGGTGACTGACAACAAGGGGTCAGCTACGGGAACTCTCGTGGTAGGTGTGAGAGACGGTCACGCGATAGTTGGGAAATTTAAAAAAGGGTAAATCAATCAGTCAGTTAGTGACTGGTAGTGAAGAAATCATCATCATCATCCTCATCATGTCCTCTAGAATTCATCCGATGTCTGCACGGCTGATGTATGTAAGTCCTTGCTTGTCAGCCAACAATGGCGCAACTAAATTGCAGGAGTCCATAAGAGAATGTCATTTATTAGTTCGACCTTCTTTTTCCAGCAGTGACTCGTATGTTCGTCTTACTTGAATGGTTTGTGGATGGGAAGTAAGTGGCCGTACAGCTGGTGTTTTGTGTGGTGTTGCTTCCAGGTTTTGTTCCAAATAGCACGTAGCATTCTTGTTTAGTTCCTATCTAGCTTTTACTTCATGCGTTTTGTTTTCGTCCTGTGGTGCATCCATACTGTAGTATCAAGAGGACAAGTACGGAGTTTAAATTTTGGGGCTCGCGATACTGCATTTCCTGACATTGGGAGTGGGAAACAATGGAATCTTTCCTTACGCAAAAAATACTACTTCACGTCTCTCAGGATTTAGACGGGTCCGGGGGAGGAGGTTGAAACATACCAATAAACAGAGTGATATTAGTTTTTAAATTTTTCTTTTTCGGTGGGTTCGCGTCTGGGGTACGGCCTTGAACCGGGACCCACCTTAAAAAGGCCTTGTGTCACACTCGTCCACTTGGTGGGACAGAAGACAAATATCGTTGATTAATAAGTCGAGGTTGATTTTAATCAACTGGATCCAGTAGATGGGTCACACTTCGGCCGGCCGTGGTATCAACGACACGGGTCTGGTCGGTTGTGTCACGTCTCTGGACATACCTCGAGCTTCAGGGAGCTGTCCCCCAGGCTTTAACCATCATTGGAGGGGCTAGGTTTATCGCCAGCCGCCTGAAGCGTCCGTTTTTAGGGAAATGCCGACGGGGCTCGATGAATTTTTGGAGCTGCCGGGCGTGTCTGGGTTACGACCCTGCACCCGGACCCACATTAAAAAGGCCTTGTGCCACACTCGTCCGTTTGGTGGGGCGTGCGACCAATACCTTTAATTAATAAGTTGATATCAACCTGATTAATATTCGTGATTAATGATCTTAATTCGTTTGGCTATGCAGTAATTTTACCCTACTCTTTTTCTTGTATGTTGTCTTGTTAATTGTTTGTAAGTTATTGTTCAATGTCTTTTTTTTTTTGTTTTTGTATGTATCCGTTAACCCTGGATACTGGTGCTGAATAAATATATTAAACACTCATTCTTCTCTGTGTATCATTCATTACAGCACTAAAAATACTATAACCTTATTTACCAACCCCTCCGCTCGGGCAGGATATGACACGAGGTCAATTTTTATGCGGAGTTTAACAGGTTTGATTTCAGTTTTTCTTCTCCTAGACTAGTTGCCTTACCAAGGCTGAAGAACACAGTCTGCCCTACTATTTACCCAGAGCTGGAGGGAGAATAATTGAATTCATACCTTTCCCAAGGATATTAGTGCTATGTGAAATGCAATCAGCCTCGTCCAGGATTTGAACTCGTGTCGCCGTGTCTATTTCCTACGACGATAACCATTACACCACGGGCACCTCCTCTAAAAATACTATAACTGTTAATTAACATAATTAATTTTGATCATTAATTT